>CABFNO020001405.1:0-732598 GCA_902006505.2 Clonostachys byssicola | reverse complement strand
GGGGGTTTCCAAAATACTAGTAATTTGATAACTTGATACTATACCCAGGCATCACAACACATTAAACTTCAGCCTTATGCCCAGCTATGCCGGTCGTATCTAAGGTTCAACACCAATAATGGCTGTCAAGGGTTCGTCAATCGTGGATAGTTAAGAACTAGCGAGTGGTCGACCAAGTCGATTCCCTTAGTCTCACTGCTCGGATTAACCCGTGTGGCTTTCATGCCTGTAATGAGCATACAACGCAAGAATATGAAAATTAGAACAATAGAGGAATATACTCGGTATGTGGTTTCTTCCAGCACCCTCTCTGGCGAGCTGAGTTAAGATAGAAGCCAACGGGCTTACAACCGCTTGAAGATCTGCCCCTGTACCTCCGTATCATCGAACGTCCATCGCAACGAGCTAACGGTCTTCCCTTCCTCAATAAATTCAATTTTATAGAAACCCAACGGCCTGCACCACTGACCACGGCTCACAGTCTGGTCAAATGTCTCGTTAAAGACAAATGTGTCATAGTGGTAGTGATGGAGAGTATACTCTTCTTCATCTAGCCCTTGGAACTTGACACTAATGCCTTCTTTATGTTCGAATGTCTGGAGTTTTATCTTCAGATAAAACGTCTTTGTTTTGTGCCAGAAAACGCCAGTATATTGCTCGAGGTTTAAAGATGGTTGACTTGGTTTTCTCTGCTTATCTAGGGCTTTCTGTACTCGATCCATGGCGGACCGCCCATTAGAAGCTGCCGTCGTAGCATATTTTGTGAACGGACTCTCAATCGATCCTTCAAGAAGAGCTTCGAGCAGAACCTGTGCAGCCCAATCGGCAGCGTCACAATGCCCGAGTGCATTCCCCAAGGCAATCACACCAGTATCCATCTCTGGAAGGAGATAGATGGTGGAAGAGCATCCAATATTATTACCAGTGTGGTGGAGGACAAGTCTTCCATTGTTGGTTGTGCCAATGACAGGCCATGTGTCCAGCAAGCCAGCATTTCCGCTGATGAGGTTGATGTTGTTTGGTAGCTGAGTACGTGCCCACCCCATAGCATAGGACCTTTCCCGAAGAGTTGTAGGAGAACCATGTAGAGGGATGACCGCCCCAAATATAGTTGCAACATGATCAGAGGAAAGACCCAGCTCCTGAAAGCCCAGCTTCAAGCCTCTCAACAAAAAACGATAGAAGCGGACGAGGTCGCGGACGCAACTTCGAATGGAGCCAGCTGCGAAGGCGACCGTGTCACTGGATATTTGAGGGGTTGGAACTGTCCGAAGCTGGCGATTATAATAAGGCATATAAGCTAACGAAGTATCTCCATCATCCTTAGGCGGAAGCTTCGTGAACGTCCTGCTCATGTCTAGTGGTTCAAAGATGCGCTTCCTCATAAATTCTCCAAAACCCGTGCCTGACACATGCTCAATAACGCACCCGAGGGCGTGGTATCCAAAGTTATTATAGAAGAAGTTTTGGCGGGGAGGGCTACTTGGATCAAGGGAGGCGAAGATCTCTAAGCCTTGGGATTTGGTGACAAGTAGCCGGTTGTCAGATCCGATGAATAACGCATCCGACCTGCAAAGACCAGTGCGATGGCTAAGCAAGTCTCGCAGCGTGAATGCGCCATTGTCTCTGCCGTGTAAATGATGAAGGTGAGTGTCAATGCGATCATCCCAAGATACCTTCCCATCTGCAACGAGGCAGGCAACAGCTGCAGCGGTGAAGCCTTTGCAGAGTGAGCCGATGTTGAAGACCGTGTCTTGATCCGGACGGAGGCCTTGGCTCACATCTCGAAATCCATGGAAGCTCGACACGGATGGTCCTTCGAGGTTGAAGATGCCGATCGCGAGGCCTGGAGTCCCAGAAACATTGCAAATCTCGTCGATGATGGCCTTGGCTTGGCGAATTGCATCCCTATGCGACGCCATTTCATCTTCCTCCTTCTGGGTTGCAACCTGCGTCATTTCCAGCTTGGATCTCCTAGCACCTCGGCAGTGTTTATAAGGAGCCCACCTTAGGATAGTCTTCAGATTTTAAGTTTCAGTTCGGGTCTCTAAGTGCCGGGCTGGGAATTCGGTTGGACGGGCTGTACCTCATCACTGAATTCAAGAGGCTTTTTAGAAGAAGCTATATCTTCATTGTACTATTATTTTAAGATAATTTAATAAGTGTTACTCTTCATCAGTCGCTTACCTTAATATTTACCTGGTAAGTTATTGATACAAGGGTTTATGGAGTTTTCTTCTTTACATTTATAAACTTCAGGTAATGGAGCTTAATTTTACAGTATCGATACGGCTACAGCAAAGAAGTTTCTTCAAGCTTGTAGTGACATGAGCACATCTACCATGTTGACTACTATTCTTGAGACTTAAATAAATTTCTGATCATTTAGCCTTGCATTTCACCACCTTGTAAGAGAAAATCGAGTATAAAGTTCAACAGCAATGGAAGATGCCAGACCCCAACATCTTAACACAATAAATACGTTTCACCGCCGCAACATCTACAGGATCAGTACCCGTCATGTAATCATCAAGGGCTTGCTTCCATAAGGCTGGTTGCGGCTGCGAGTGTACATCGGTACAAGGCATGAACTAAAACCGGATATGTCCAAAACAAAAAAGTCCCAAAGGGTAGAAGCGAGTCGCACTGTATCAAGTGGCACATTAACGCTCTCCGAAACTTTTCTTGAAGGTTGTATTGGCATGTTCGGGGAAGTTCTGGGATCAAGACCATGGCCGAACCGACGTACGACTTCGCCCACATGGGCATGAACCCAGGAAGCCGGACGCGAATGTCATTGTCGCTGCCGCAGGATAATGCTCCTCATAAGACTAGTGGCGAAGGTTTTGAGTTCCATCAGCGTTTTTACCGAGGCCTGCGCTGGACGCACGTTCCTCTCTACGGTTGGCGGGCGACTTGGGCTTGATCCGTTAAGCACGATGAAGTGCGATCTTGTGGTGTTAATCTACGGCCCCAGTACACCCTTCATCATGCGTCGGGTGATGGGGAACGAGGCATTGACAACAACCTACCGGCTTATCGGCGAAGCTAACGTGAATGGCGCAATGAATGGAGAAGCTTTTGAGGATGTAGCGTTGACTGAGAAGATTTGCTGTTTAACCCTCAGCTAGCCAGCCGACCATATATTCTCGTTGCTAATGAGAGTTGGAGTACAACGTAAAAAGAGCAATGGGATATGCTAGACCTGACATCTGAACATAATGAATATCTAGTCTCGGTGCTTACCAAGATAATTTGTAGTAATTTTTAGTTCAATATTATGGCTTACCCTAGACAGAGGTCTCGAGTAAGTAGGTGAAGGTTTTGTTACTGGGGTCATAGAAAGGACAGTCAGGTTATCGCTAAAATGGCATAAGTTACTATTATGAAATATTAAAGAGTTAGTTTTACGAGACATAATGATATTATTGCGCTATACTAACAACTACTGTATGGAAGACAAACCCTATTCTCGGAACGTTGAAGTCATAACAAATACCAGACTCGGTGTTCGTGGTATATGTTATGTTACATCTGACCATACATAAGATTTTTAAAACCAAAATTCCTACTAGTCCCTAGAGCCAGGGTTAATACGTAAGAAAATGGAATGAATTAAACCCAGTTGGTGCCATTCTACGATGATTAATAAGACTGATCCTTGATGCTATTTTCTTGGCATCGGTCCTTGGTTCAGTCAGATGCCCAACCGATCCGCCCTGTTACCCTCCCCTGCATAGCTGTAGCACTGCCCCAGGCACTCCAAGCATAGCCTACGGCTTGTTTGACTCCTACAAACAAAATCGCCACCTCTACCAATCCTAGTGGGAAAGACCTTCTTCAGGTTTCACTCTAGACTCCGGCATCCTTCGCTCAGCCTGCTGCTCAGTTTCAACTCAACGATAACTTTGACCATGCCCTGACCCGTCTGCGGAAATGAATGTCTCGAGCAGAAGTAGTCGGGAGCTTATGGACCAGCATGCCCTGTCGGAATATGGAACATTCCTTTCATCAGACCCATGGGACTCCCGCGACCAGTTATCATTTGGAAGAGAGGATGAGGATGATCCCGCTATTCATTATGATGCTGAGTCGACCAAAACCAATCCATCGTCGCGCCTAGACCCAACCGCGAGAGTTTTTTCCATCCCCGTTTGTTCCATCGGCGCCCCGGACAGCCACCCCGTCAGTTACCAATACATCCCACCAAAGCTTCTTTACCGCCCCGACCGGAAGCTCTCGCAGCACTGCACCGACGACCGTGCAGACTGCGTCGAGCGTTATGAAACGCGCAGGGCAATCAATTACAGCAGACGTTATCCCGGAAGAAAATGAACCAGATTCTGGTCACCCGACATCCACCACGGTCGAAGACCGAAATATTAGAGACGATGATGAGGTATCAATCATCACTCAGTCGTCCACTTATTATAGTCCCGAGCAACGAGAATATGTGGTCAAGGATCTCTCTCTAGCTATCATCAGGAATCTGCAGGCTGTTTCCAGTCCTGACACGGCAGATATAGAAATAAGCGAACACGTTATGTCTCATCTCAGATCAGCAATCAAGACATTTGCGGAGACCGTTGAGTTTGATCAATCAGTTAGGGAGCAGGCAAAAGCCGTGAGATTGGTCCGGAGGCTGCGGGCAGACATTGCTCGGAAGCTCCATGCGTCAGTCTTGGCTAGGTTATTCTTGGCTAACATACAGAGCACAGAAAAAAAACAAGGCCTCATCGATATTGGCACCAAAGTTGAAGAAATGAACTTGCATGACATTATAGGGCATTGGGATCCTTCCATGGCCGAGAACGACCGTGTCATCCTGGATCATCATGATGAACCGGAAGCGCCAACTGTACCAAAGGGGGAATCAAGCTCATCGTCGAGCTTTACCAACGCTATTGACAGCTCGACAGGATCACGCGAGTTTGTGCTGGAAAGTCGGGGTGATCTAGAGGCGGTGGACAGGACACACCCCGATGACAAAGCAGAGGTATTGTAAAGATCCACCCAGCAGCCGGCATTTGATACTTTGGTCGCAACAACAGAAAGATTACTTGAGCAGTATCATTTTCCCAAGCTGGACCTAATTCGATATCGAGTTTCACGCGCAATTCGCCGTTTCTCCGAGAGACATGAACGCAACCTCACTGGATTGTCTAGTATTGTGCTCAAAGTTGGGTGGGATCTAAGGGGCTTCTTAAGGCCCAATTACCAGGCGGGGATTCACCAGAAGCTTGGCCAAATAGCTTGCGTAACAGGGTCGGCTGAGAATGCAAAGCTATGTTCGGTCGATGAGTACTTACAATGGCGCTGGCCTCATGACAGCACCACGCTCTTGGGAGCAATAGAAGCGTCTCTAGTTGCTGAGGAGCTATCAACAGCCCAACAACCTCCCGCAATCTCGAACTTGGTCAAGCTGGACCAAACATTGCAGTATTTTACGGTGGAGGGCACCGAAGATTTCATCATCACAGTCGCTCAACAGCTATCATGGCTGGCGGCGGTGTGTCAAGGGAAGACGAGCCTTCTCAAGGTCGCTTATGTGAGTTTCACCGAGATGGATGAATCGAGCTTGCAGCTCGCCCCAACGTTTGAGATAGATGTAGCGCTCGAGGATGTCTCCATATCGGATCCACAGAGCTGCTGGAACATGCTGGTCGGCCCTGCTATCGTGATCACCGGCTTTCCTATCCCTGATCGCAAGGATACCGAGAAAGGCCTCGAAGTCTCGATCGGTACCATGGCACAACTAGCTGGAGTCCCCCAAGCGGTGAGCTTCGGAGGGGGCATTGTTCTTAAAGCGAGGTGCCATGCAATAGTGCCAACCATAGATCATGGCGATTCAATCCAATGGCACATGATTGATACTTATCCAAAACGCTTGGAATGGGGTCACATAGACAAGTTGTGTCCTGGTCGTCTTCAAGGCCTTGACATAAAACCAGATTTCTGGGGCCGTCGATCGTTCCTTGGGTGGTGCGGCCGAGTCAAGGACCTTCTAGGTGGGATCATCCAGATGAGTTTAACCTCTCTTCCAACAGATGTGACTAACAGCTCCAAGGCACTTCCGACATTGATTACTCGGCGGTTCAGTATTCAAATGCTGAGAGTCCCTCTAGGTGGGCACAAGTCGAGAAGATTACTTTGGGTTTCAGTCAATGGGGTACCCTCACCACTGAGGTCACTCTTGGCAAGAAAGATGGTTTCAGCTGCCAGAGACCGGACGATTACGATTCACTTTTAGATGATGCCAGCCGTACGCATGTCATCCTACATGACACAGCCCATAACCGCGCCTTTCAAACCAACGCGGAAGATCTCATACTGCACATCCTACACCATCGAAGGAAGCAAAGCTTAACACGAAAAGGTAAATAGCCAGAGGGAACGACGCTGGATGAGCTCCTGCTTGCAAACCCTGACCGTAATACTACTTCCAGTAGAGAAGTCATGATGCGCAATGCTGAGAAGCTTTACTCCGTGAGTCACCAATTCTCAAGCCCCCTCCCAAAGCACGTTCTTTTCAAGGAAGAAGTCAGGCTGCTTTGGACCACCATCGACGGGTTGTGGGCGCACAGTTATGAGGGTGCCAGCAGCAAGGCGTTTCTAAAACTTAAGCTTGATACCGGTCATTCTTTGTCAGGATGGGAGTACATGGATGTCTTGGGTAATATACGGCACATGGAACCAAAATCCATCGACTTGCGGCGAAATTATGGTCGCTGGAACAACTTTGCCAAGGACATCAAGGCTATCGTTTTATTCGGGGCCGAATTCGGGGATTTGCTTCAGCCAGCAACACAAGATGGTCTATGCCCCGCGTTGACATCACTCCCTAGGGACGAATGCTACTTGAGTGTGCGCGTCGACACCTTGATCAACCTCTTCAACAAGCAGGGTTCCCTCCGTGACCAGAAGAAGCTGACCAGCTCTGGACTTGCTTTACAATGGCCAAGCCAGGCCTTTGAGCACTTGCATCCGGACCATAACTCTAGCGTGGATTGTATATCGCAACATACCTTGCGACTAGCTCGCTCATCAGAGTTGAAAAAGAACCATGTCTGTATGCCACTGGAGACATATCGCCAAGGGGCCGTCATCATTGGTGGGTGGAGGCCCAGTTTCTTACCAAAGGTATTCCAGAAAGAACCACAGCGTGCTACCAAGCAGTATCAAGGCCAAATCCCATTTCGTCCAATTACTGCACAAAACTTGATACAAGGAGCAGACTCTGGTGATTTGTGTTCCCGACTTCCACCTCCATCAGGCACCACGGTTATTACAAGCTCTGAGAGAAATGCAGGAGATGGCAGATGAAGAGAGCCAGACCAGCACCCAATATCCAAAAACCGGGGAGTATCTGCGTGGGAGAATACGAATGATAGACTTTAACAACAATAAAGCTGCCAGGGCCCGGAACAACTCAACGCAGTAAATACGAAAAGCTTAAAAATATAGCCTTTCCTCGTACGCCCAAGGAGTCATACGGCCAGAAAACTCTAACCATCGTACGAATAACTCACTTACCGTCAGGATAACGGCTTATCAAATGACTATTAAGACCATCTCTTTCACCTGGCTTCTCGTCTTCGATCCAACCATATCAACCAATCCAAGCACAAGCTCGAAGCGACCAACCCAGTAGGTACCACGAGCCTGTTGGCCAGAGCACCTATACTAATATATACGCAGCCTTGGCTGTTTATCCCGGCGATCAGGAAATCATACCAAAGAAAGACATTTCAGTCCCTTCTCTCGAAGAGGGCAAGATTACTTGGTCAGATACCAAAATGAACCGGGGAGTATCTATATTGTCTAATCTGACTGAACGTACTAGCTCTAAAGGCTTTCCTAGTCTCATCACTCCCTCCGCCTCTACTTCAGGGAGTGAGACCCTTGCTCCCAGATCTTGGAGCAGCGTGGTAGCCTCCGGCATATCACCGAAAACATCCGCTAGTGGCCGACCCAACGCAGCTCAAATCTGAACGTTGCTGCGGAAAGAAATTCCCACGATACGACGAAAATCAACTCGCATGTTAATAAAAGTAAAAGTAGCAATACGAGGCCACCTTAACAACTTCATTTTCGGATGGGCAAGGCAGAGCGGAACTAGACTAGGAATTAGATCAGCCATGACTCTTGAGAATAACTTTAGTTGGTCTGAGCAGACGGCTTCAAACTATCAAGAGGCATCCGCTCATTGTTAACACACCTGATGCATTGTTTATGACGTTCTCTTTGTGCTTATTTTAACTGCCATGAAATGTCGATAAACTTGAAAAATACCCCTTGTGCACTTACGGAGTAAGCCTTCCACCACCTACCTAACCTACGGAAGACTCACCTTCTCTGAATTTCCGGAGAGGAATAATTCATCACTAGCATGGCTGGAAATAGGGTATCATCCTTTTGTTTTGATTCTCCAGGCAAGTGTGTCACGACGATGAGAGTGGACAAAATTAGTCACATTGAGTGCTCCGCTGGTATTGGCACAGCCTCATTCTTGGTGGTCGGAATTTGTTTTTGCCGCAACTGTCATCAACTAGATTAATCCTCATTAATCACCTCATATGCTCCTGTATACTTTTTACATCCCGCACGAATAATCAACATCTTTTGATATCAGCTCTTTAGTTTTCCTCATATCTTCTGTCCTCAAATGGACGAAATCGGCCTTACGAAGGGCCCCATCGCCACCTCTACGATTTCCCAGCGCCGGCTTCGAGATCGTTCCTGCATCAGAGCCTCTTGAGGAGGAGGACCTTGAACAGTTCTCTGCTAGCGCTTATTATCCGGTCGATATTGGAGATGTATATCATTCAAAGTACTAGGTAGTGGAAAAGTTGGGTTTTGGGTCCACATCAACTGTATGGTTGGCTAAAAATCTCCAGTTCGTATTTGATTTCGTCTCTGATTGCGTGAGTGCATTGCTAAACAAGAACAATTCAAGAGAACATCTCCATGTGGCCCTGAAAATACATATACAAGGACATACCGGTAAAGAAGAGTTCGAGGTATCCAACAAGACTCTTCAAGGTGACTCTGCTCACCCTGGATATCATCATTTACGAACAGCTCGGGAAATGATTGTCCTGCCGCATCCAAATGGCGATCACCATTGCATGGTCCAAAACCCAATGTGGGACAGCTGGATAGAATTCTCCGCAGGAACCCTACACGTCGCTTCAATCTACCGATGCTCAAAGGGGGCCTTCAGCAGATTCTACGCGTTCTCGATTATCTACACAATGAGTGTGAGCTTATTCACACAGGTAAGGCCCCAATCTATCAAAATTCAGCAAACAAGCCAACCAAATTACTAACCTGGTATTTGAATATTGTTAAGATATCAAAGCGGACGATATTTTGCATAGGATTGCCGATAAGAGCATTCTTGATACTTTTGTTCAAGAAGAATTGACCGCCCCATCGGCCCGAAAAACTGTGAAAGGCGTGACCCTTTACAAGTCAAGGCAGTTTCATTTGCCAAAGCATCTTGGCATCGTCGTTATGAGTGATCTTGGTGCTGCTGTTAGGGGGGATTTGAAGAGAAACCACGATGCCCAGCCAGACGTATATCGATCGCCCGAGGTGATACTGGAGGTTCCTTGGAGTTATCCCATTGATATATGGAATGTCGGGGTCATGGTTAGTGAATACTGTTCTCTTGGACTTCTGTTTTGCTAACAGTGTGATAGATAAGGGACATTTTTGAAGGCGAACTTTTGTTTCATGGCGTAGACTCGACGGACAGCGCGTATTCCACTAGGGCACACTTGGCGGAAGTAATTGGTATGCTTGGAATGCCTCCCCTTGACCTCATTAAGCGTGGATCCCGAAGCGACGAGTTTTCCACCGACGATGGTAAGTTGCGTCCTTGGTCTAATCCTTTCTTCCTTGCCACTTACCCCATTGTTCAATAGGCCAGTGGAAAGCAGATGTTCCGATCCCTGCACATTCAAGTCTAGGGGAGTCTGAAGAGAACTTAGAAGGGGATGAGAAACAAGACTTTCTAAGGTTCATGGGGGGAATGCTGCAGTGGCGTCCAGAGGATCGAAAAACGGCGAAGGAGCTACTCCAGGATCCATGGTTGTACAGCTGATCTCTGTGTTTGAATGCTAAAGCATCGTTTCCCTCCTACTTACATCGGCCGTTGTTGTAGTATTCTTAGGTTCCATCACTGTATGCGAATTATTCCTTACGATATTGTAAACATAAATCTAATGTACTATCATTTTCGATTGTCTTTGTTAAAGCATATTAAGGGAGACCTTGTGTTTCAAGATGGCAAACACATCTAGCCTTTTTCATTGTACCCTACTTCATTTAGGTAACGACTTGAAAGATTTGCTACTAGATACATTGTATATTTTGAGATGATGCAATTTTTCCTACACCGTATACATTTTACTTGCCGAGCACTTAGTTCAGCTTATCGGCGTCTTCCAGAATCACCGCACTAGCCTTCTCACTCATCATAAAGAGGGAGATCAATGGGAAAGTCCCGGGTGTAACAGGGAACACGGAAGCGTCCGCGACACGCAAACCCTCTACCCCACGAACACGGAAACGAGAGTCCAAGACTGCCAGGGGGTCGTCATCGCTACCGATGGAAGCTGTGCCACTGGCATGGTGTCCGTACGCCTCATTCCGGACAAAGTCCTGGAGCTGCTTCTGGGAGCTGACGTTCCTGCCGGGGTAGACCTCGCCTACTGTGCCGCCAGGGACAGAGTCGAAGATCTTCCTGGTGAACTCGATGCCGTCAACGAGACCCTGTACATCTTCCTTTCCGCCATCTGTGAAATAACGAAAGTTGATTTCGGGGACATCGAGAGGATCAGAAGACGTGAGAGTGACAGTCCCAGCTTTGTTGCGAGGATGCGACTCAGAAATGGTATAAGTGTATTTGTTGTTGATCTTGGAGAGCTCAGAGCTATTGGTATAAGGTGGGACGTGTCCAAAGATGACACCAGAGACACCGTACAGGATCAGATCACGCTCGCCCCGAGGCGCGTCCTTAGAGGTATACAGGACAAACTCGTAAAACCCAAGGGTGGTCCAAGGCCCCTTGCCCTGGAGCCACTCGTGGTAGCAAGGGTTCTCCTCGAGGCTTCCACTACACGTATCAAAGAAGGTGAAGTTTTTGGGGAACTCGTGAATAACGGGGATTTCGTAATGGTCTTGCAGGTTACGACCGACACCAGGGAGGTCCACAAGGACCGGGATGTTGTGCTCCTTCAGGTGATCAGCTGGACCAATACCACTGTGCATCAAAATTTGTGGTGTGTTGAAAGTGCCGCCAGCAACGATTATCTCACGCTTTGCAGTAACGCTTCTGGGAATGCCAGTGGTGTTTTTGGAGGCCGCCCGTGGATCAGCGCGGTACAAAGCCTCTCCCTCCAGGTACTCAACACCAGTAGCACGCAAACCGTCCAACTTGATCTTTGTGACAAAGCTGTCGAAACGAACAGTCAGTGGGAGGCCTTTGCTGATGCCTTGATTGACTCGACTACCAGCGCTAAACCTCTTCTCTTGCTCGTCCTTTTTGAAGGAGATCTGGTAAACATCATTTTGGAAGTCGCGGTCAGGCCGATCCTCGTTGATGTCCCAGTTCGCAACGACGTCAAAGTCATCACTCTTGGCCCTCTCGGAGTACCCGAGCGCTTCATCAGAGGCCTTGGCAATAGCCATCACTTGCTTGTCCGACTCAATCAACGTCTTGTTGGCCCTACCCACAGGTTGGTAGCCGGAAAAGCCGTGACCTGGAGTATCCTCTGGTAGATAGAGGTTGCGCTCCAGCTTCTTGAAATACTCTAGCATGTACTCGTGGCCCCAGGTCTCATCCCCTGTAATGTCCTTGATATTGTCCCAGTCCCAGTCGGACGGACGCACGGTCAATCCACCATTGTGAGTGTCGCAGCCGCCAAGGGTGCCCGCGCGGGGATACCATATACCGAGCTCCTTAGAGCCCTCAGGGGGGTTCAATCCCACCCAATACTGGCCGTCGGGCTTCAGCCAGACCGTCTTGCTGTTCTTGGCGCGCTGCTCCTGATCATCGTAGTCCTTCGTGTAGAACCACCAGCCTTGGGACTCATCCCATTGTGCCTCTCCGAAGAAGGCCGGGATCTCTTGGCTAGGCTGGTCTGTGTGATTTCGCCCGGCCTCGAGTATGAGGACTGAGTAGCCTGCTTCAGCGAGATTGACTGCCAGCGGACCGCCCCCGGGACCCGACCCGATGACGATGTAATCGTAGCTGTCAGTCTCGCTGCTCTCAGCTCGGACATTGTCGTGAGGGTGTGCCAGAACTTGTGAACTAATGGCAGCAATAGCGCCCAGCGCCAAAGGTGTTGCCCTCATATTGACTTCGATTCCTCAAAAGGGTTGCTAGGAAAAATGGATAGCGTAATGACTGAAAGAACGGTGGAGGATCTCTCTACCTATTTATGAGCGCATTTCGGACCACCGTCTTTTTCACACTTGGCCCTTCATGACCGCCTCATCGACGTTTTGGCTCGCTTGCAGGAAACCAAACTGTAACATGCTGGTCGGCACTGATGGCGGAGGATAAGATCTGCAGAGATCTGCACCCTTGGCTCGTATTAGTGTCGGATTTTTATCAATCAATCTTATCAATCTCCTCCGTCCTTCCTGTTCTAGCCGCACCGAGATGATCGTTGCAACGGTTCATTGGCCAGACTCGCGTATTTAGTCATAATTCCAAAAGAAAATGTAGCATCAGTGACATAATACCAGGTTTCGATGAGATAATTCCCTCCCCTTGGTAGGCAGTTTGCTATAATGCCGCATCTTTTGTCCTAGCTCCGGCAGATCGCGACAATCCCAATAGCTGTCTGCTCCAATCTTGATTCCATAGCTCGCTTCCTCGTACTTAATCAATTGAACAAGGGGACCACCACATGTATCATGTTCTGTTCATTCTCGTAGTGTGTGCTATGTTCTAATGCACAGGTATAGCAAGTGAGCGCCTATTTTAAAACATTAAGCTTATGATTTAGCAGTCGAGACAAGGGCATACTTGCCCGAGCAAGGGAGCACTGACAATTACCTACCGTGGGGGTGTCGCCCCACTGTAGCAGAACTGTCAAGGCGAGTCTTCTGTGGCGATGGTATCCATTTCACATGAAAAATCACGTGCTAGTCTTCCCCTCCCGTTGCATGAATAACTTATTCATAAATCCTCTTTGGATAATAGGAAATACAAATGTTTTGAATTCCGCTCTAATTGTTAATCTCGAGCTGTGGCGAATCGTCATATCTTTACATTACATTGGACGAGTTATTTGACATTGAACCCTGTGTCCTCTCCCTGGTACGGATTAATTATGCGTGGTGATCATCGTGCATATAACCCAACCAGATCTTTTCTGCACAAAAGGAGTAGGATGAACCAGTGCTAATATAGAGTAAGGTGTTTGAAACTAGCTGGTACTGTTTTAATTTATAAGAACACTATTTGATTTTTCTATGTCGATGCCGTATTCTCTCAAATGGTTCGTCCCCCTTGAGATGGGTATAGGGTAGCAACCTAAATTTGCCTAGACAACTGGTATGAACAAGGGTATGTAATTAACTTCTAATTCCCCCCTTGTTTCCCCTTCCTTGAAATTAGGGATACGTCATCGGCGTTGCGGGAGCTCGTCTAGTCTCTTCATAAAATCTGGACGCCGGATCAACAGGTCATTGCGGTCCTCGCTCGGGGACATGGGACGGCATAGATACTGGTGAATCTTTGCAGCATCCGCGAACCTCAGCTGAACTTCAGGGCGCATTCAAGATGGCCTCCATCAGATTCTGGCCTATTAGGTCACTGTAGAAAGCACCTCCGATGGCGGTGGCTACGAACTGGCCTATTTCATGCGGGCCTACTGCATCAAAAGTGTAATTTGCCAACACATCTTGCATTGCGAGCTACGGCAATCGCATGCTACCTTCGTGCATGGTCGCCGAAAAATGACGCCCAGCCATTCTCCTCGAGTCCATAGCTCGGGGATCGCTGCAACTACGCCTGGGGGATGCAGATCATTAACTCCCAGGACGTTATGATCTACTCGGCCGGGCTGTATAGCCTCTTTAACGGGTATGATCAGGACTGTATCCCCACCCACAACTGTCAGGACCGCATCCTCGAGGTCAAGGGCTCGACCGGCGTTGTCATCTTCAACCTGTTCACGGTGGCTACCATCAATATTGCCAGCGGTATCGACGATACAAGTGTTCCCCAGGCAGACAACCAGTGCGGTTTCACCACAGAGGTCAGTGTCTAGGTGCCGTTTCCCGGGTTCGATCACCTCGACATCGTGTGGGTTGGCACAGAGATCTGGATCTCGCCCACGGTGAGCTGCCCAAGCAACTCTTGTCAGCTCATTATCCCAACCAGGTCGGTGGGATCAACCACCATCCGGCCCACTAGCTTTACAGCATCCCTCAAGTATGGAGGCTTCCACAGCAACACGATTGGCGGGGTGGGAACCACCGTCTTTGAGACCTCGACTACAACCGTGACTATTTCCGTTCCCTCTGTCGTCATCGATGGCATCGGACACTCCAATGTCAACGTGACATCGTCTGGTACAGTGCCCATCACCGTCTTCCCAAGCGTGGACCTTGATCCTGTTGTGGTGACACTGCCCGACGGCGAGGGCAGTTCGACAGAGAGGACCATCACCCTGCCTCCCTGGCCTCAGATTGAGGGTGGCCCATCCATGAGCTATATAGACCCAGCCACTTTGCCATCCAACAGCGGACCGGCCACCAACACGACATACTACACTCCTGTAACCAGCCGTGTCACAGTAGGCGGGGCCACGGTGACGACGGTGACGTTCCCAGGCTCGACTGCGGCCATTACCATCCACTGCCCTGCCGAGACGTCCATTGTCTTTGCGACACCCCGGATCGCCGTCGGCACAACATGTACTGACGATGCCCACCGCACACTCAACTTCGCCTGTCCGACGACCCGCGTCTTTACCTTCCTGGGACCCGCGACTGCCATGGCCACTGTCGACTGCTCGCTGGTCACAGCCTGGACGACTGGGTCTCCCGATCCTACCCCTGATCCTCTTCCAGTGTTCACTCGCTGGCCACCGTACGGCCATATCGAGCCCGAGGAGCAGGAGCGCGACAAGCCTGAACCTGACGATGACGGTGTTCACGTGCCCTGCGCGTCTTGGTTCTTCTTCTTCTGCATCTCGTGGGGGCAGGTCCGTGTGCGTTCCTGGTACTGGATCCTGCCGGCGGGCATCTACGGGCCGATGCCTCCTCCGACCAATATCATCCACCCCCCGCCCGGTGTCACCTTGCGTGGGAACCTGCCCAACTGGCCCAAATTCACTATCGGGCCGGACCGCCAGCTCACGACCGAGTCGGAGCCGGACTATGAGAAGCAGACAGCCGAGGCCTGCACGACGACCAACTACGTGTCGGACGACGTAACCACGTCATCGACGACGCTGTGTGAGACCATCACCGGCTGCTCCATCACCGTGTCTGATGAAACTACGGATGTCATCGGAGACCAGAAAGCGGCCCCCATCGGCACCTGGACCGAGGAGCTCTGGGCAACACAGACGCTGGGTGAGGACTGGACGATCCAGGCCTTCGCCGCTCTACGGTCAGAAATGAGCCGCGAGAAGAGCAGCGTCGGCGGGACGACCATCTCCTTGACCTCAGGCTCGGCCGCAAGACCAACATGTGCAGATGGAACCACGGCCTGCGGCGGCACCATCTGCTCTGGCTACTGGTGCCAGCCGACTCCGACTGGCCCTCCACCCGGCTTCCACGATCCCAAGGACCCCAACTCGGATGACTACCTGGCGCCCACGACCACCATCTCCAGCAGCACGTCGTCTACGACTACCGGTGACACCAAGCCCACAACGCCGCTGGAGCGAGGCCCCATCCAGTGTTTTGACGAGGCTGATTTCCCCGGCCACGGCGACATCAACCCCGACTCTCAAGATGACTTCTCCACAGAGTTCAGTAATCTGCGAGGCGGTGTCGCAGACGACTCCATCGGGCCCGACTCTTCGCCCTGGGAGCTCCGCAAGAAGGACGGCCACGGCATCAACTACTGGTTCAAGGCCGAGTGGGTTGCCGGTTGCGTCACCACCATCGACAAGCAGAGCTTTGGATTCCCGCTGGGCTCGCCCAGCCTCATCACCACGTACCTTCTGGTACGAGAGGACTTTACCAAGTGTGAGTAGTCTTCAGGTCACTTCCTTTTCTTAACTGCAAGAAACGAACCAACTAATATCTCTTAGGCAATAATCAGGGAGTCGGCGGAACATGCCAAGTTGGATGTCTCAAGTATACATTTGAGGGTGGACGCGGTGATGCCGAGGAAGATCCGTGCCAGGACTTTGACTGTCGGCAGTGCGGCGCGCCGTTTGAGGTCCCTTAGTGTCAGACCTGTTGTAGATGAGAGGGCAAAGATTCGTCGGATACGTGTATTCTAGATTCAATACATGCCATGTTTTTAATAGTCTGCTTCCACGTACTTGACTTCAATTTATCAGTATCAACTTCTAATTATCTCAGGCTTCTAGACACCAGTTACACGCACTGTCCACCATCGCTACTTGAGCTTCAGCGAGACCTTGGATGTGTAACGCCTATAGACTGTTATAAAAGAGAGCTTGAAAGCTGCATCTTTAGCGCACTCCGTCACTGCGAGCCCAGAATTCATCAGTGTATCTTCCATCTACACCCCTGGTTGTCGACTCCTCCACCTCTGTCTCACGAACATCTGCCAAGTATCGATCAAATTTGTTTGCGAGAGTGATTGTCTTCTTCAGGTGAGCAAAGGTCATCTTCTTGTTCATATACTTGGCGAGTTGACGGCCTGTCGTGATCGAATTTCGAATTTGTCGCCCGTTCATGGGATAGTCTGCCAGCTCTTCGATATGCAACCGGATATCATCGAAATCGATACTGACATCCTCTCCCAGTTCTTCGAGCCTATGGAAGAAATTGCGCCAGATCTGTTTGCGCTGGCCAGCTTCCAGTGCGTAATACCGCAACGCTAGTTGAATGCGCGATTTGAAAGCCTCATCAAAGCTGCCAACGCGATTTGTTGTGAGTATCAAGATGCCATCATAATATTCCAGAGATCGTAGGAACACCGACACCAGAGCGTTCCGCTCAAGATCTTGCAAGGAGCGCTGTTCAAGAAACACCTCAGCTTCGTCGAGAAGCACAACACAATTCCAGATTTTCCCGAGATAAAAAACTGACTGAAGATACTTCTCAACTTGCTCCGGTTTTGTGCCAATGTCTCCACATGTCACGGCATATAGTGGCTTCTTTGCAATCTCAGCAACAGACTCTGCTGTAAACGTCTTACCGGTACCTGGTGGCCCGTGGAGAAGCATAATGAGGCCGTTCCCTTTGTTGTCGATTAAATCTGTACCCTTTTCGGACTCAAGCTGGTTGGTCACAAGGGCGAGTATTACTTCTTTCATATCTTCGTCGGCTACGAGGCTTTTGAATGCCTTGTCGTTCCAGGTTACGTCTCGGATCCTGTCGGTGTTCAAGTCAACTAATTTTCACAAGAAGCGGATTAGCAAATTTTCAAGGTAATCCCAGAGAAGGTTTCAATATGCATACTCCATTTTTTGGTCCGCAAGTCAAACCCAGGAATGATTCTTGGGAAAAGATAAATCCCGGGTGCGTCTGGGGGGGTATCGTCCTTTGGTAAATCTTTGACCTTCATGGATCCGTCCAACCCACTGGGTGTGTGCTGTTGAAAAGGATGAAGCTCCATGTAAGTGCTAAAGTCCACTACACATCGCTTTGCTTGATGGTCAGTTAATCGAGCTGGGGCCCATAACTTGTAGAACCACTCACCGCATGTGCCCCATCTTTTCGCTCCTGCTCGTAGGAAACAAGTCGTCTTCTCCGGCACTTCCAGAAGGTTTCACCTCTATTGTGAAGGAGGTCACGAGTTTCGGTGGGAGCATATTGAAGTGGCACAGCTTTCAAATTAGCAATCTCAATCTCGATGTTTTCCGTCATCGCCCCAGGCAACTGTATCGAAAGCGTCTCAGAGTCCCAATAAAAGTCTTGAGCATAGCGGTATGATCGAACTGTGATGCTCCATATAGTTATTTGTTTTCGTTCGCTTTTTGACGACTGCCTGGGCATTGATTCATCGTCATGGTATATGCCCTCCGACGGACTTGGGCTGGACTTTGCGAGTTTGCCCTTTGGTGAGTGTTCGATGTCCGACACAAGAACATCGCCTACTTTTATAAGATACGGCATGGACATGTTGGAAACCATTCCTCTCTGGAGCTGGTCCTTGACTCGGTCATATAGCGTCCCATAAGTCAGTTCGATCCATTCAGTTAGTCTTCCAACTAACTGTGCTTGTCGATGTGAAAGATGCTGAAAATCTAGGCATCCTCGAACATGATACCACCAGCTAAAAGGGGAGTCTAAAACTGTGATGTTGCCCGACTGGAATTCAGCACAGTGTTTCTTGAAAGCAAGTTCAATTGACTCCCTCATTTCCTTGGAAGTAATTGAAACAGATTGCCTGTATGATCTGGGTCTGGGGATCAGCTCATGCGCATTCAGTGCCCTATGAACATCTTCTATCTGTCTGTTTTCATCATAGTAGTGGTAGATGACAAACACGGCGTTGCGATTCTTGATGTAGGCGTCTGCATCCGGGATCAGGGAATGGCTCTTGAGCCGAATGGACTCTTCATAAATTTCCCATTCTGGTTCCGAGAGATAGATGCCCTTGACAAAAGGACCGTCTTCATTTACATCTTCCAGGCAATGAAAGACTTGAACATTCATTTCAATTTGCTCTTTCAGGGGAGAGTGAAACTGACTCAGTTGACTCTCCAGTTCCTGGATACGTAAAGCCATTTGCTGCAGCTGATAGGAGTCGACAGCATGGCTATGAGTAGATAGAGTGCCTGTCAGCCATTCCCCAGAGCTTCCAGCATTGACCGAAAGCGCCCTATTATCAAAATCCCTAGACTCTGAAGTCGCTCTTCCGGGTTCCATGTTGGGGGGGTTGTGTGCCAGATTTTCCGAGCTTCTTACTGGCTTCGACCACTCCGTAGAACGAAACTGGGGTGTTAGAGTGAATGAATTGTGTTTGTGTTGTGATTGAGCCTTTTCCAATTGGCGCAACGACGTGGTATCGCCTGATGACATTTCGCTAACATCAGGTTGACCGGAGAAAGGAAGACGACTCAGCGTTCTTTCCATTGCCCATTTATCCCAGTCAAAAAATTCCGAGGTGGTCTGACCGACACTGATGGTGTTTCCAGATGAAGCCCCCCGTCGCGATGAATTTTTCACTGGTAGAGATGATGAATCTGGGGATGGTGTTACCCGTCCTGCCCCCAATTTGCTTGCAATTCTGTCTTGTTCCTGGCGAGCAAGGAGAAGTCTTTTCTTGTTCTGTTGCTCCAGGAGCATCAGTTGCATTTGATAGTCTGGGCCCTCGGGGTTGCTACTAGTTGTTTGAGTAAGGTCGATCTCGGAATCTGCGGGGTGGTTTTCGGAATTTGCAGACTTGGCGATTTGGTCTCCCCTGATAGCCTCAAGTTTTGGCTTGGCTGATCCTGTATTGTCCTCAGAAATGGTGTATTCTACAACTCTTGCCCTAGCGGAGGACTTGGTAGATCGCTGCATTTGGTGGGAGGCGCGAGTCGTCGAGGGCGGAGCATGCTACTGGGACGTGGTGAATGAACCCCGCTCGTTCTACTGCATCAATTTCCCCTATATTCATTTGAGCATAGAAATGTAAGAAGAATCTAGCCGATTAAAGGCCCATTTTAGTGGTAGAAGCTTTAAAGGAGAGGAGCGATGGCCGGGAGGGGTCGACTTCGAAAAACTGGGCTGAGCTGACCCCTGGGGCTTTGAGAGATGCCCAGCCTCAGCAGTACAACTCTGACTCAGCTTCGCCATATGCAAGTCATGAGGACCATCCAATCATTGAACGTAGAACACGTCAGCAGACTGCTACGTCACTGCGGCTGAAGGCAGGTTTACTATTCAGGCCCCTTTATTTCTATGTCCTCAATTCACGGACTGCTCTGTGAACCATGTCCTAAACATATGAGTCACTTTCTACCCCAGAACGAACTGTTCTTATCCGTCAGTTGAGACCAATAAACAATGAGCAACGCAACAGGGAACAATATCCCCAAAGAGTTCCATAACTCGGGTAATTTCTCTCACCATGATATTTTGTTGCAAATTTTGGCAGTGAACTCACGAGACTACACAGGCTCATCAAGAATTGCGGCTGATGCATTTGAAAAAACTAGAGCCTTTTTCTTGAACGATCGACGACTGACCGATACCGAGAGGGATCTTCTTATGACCGCGTCTAGCATTCGTGATGTAGAAAAATCAATTATAGAAGCGCTAGATAAGTACCGGAGCAAGACTGAATGCTCAAAAACGCGGAAATGGCTCTTGAGAGCCTCCGAGACACTTTGCCACTACGGAACTATTCTCGACGTCTTTATCCAGCACCATGCCGAGTTTGCATCGTTGGCTTGGGGTGCTTTGAGACTAGTTTTTCGGGTGAGTTGAATGTAGCCCGCACATCCCTCGTTTGCTTTCATACACTGATTTGGAGTGCTTGTCCAATGAGAAAAAGGGTGTTCTAAACCATGGTGAGACCTTAAGGCTGCTGGCCAAGCACGTTTATGAAATTGCGACACGTCTCCCTCGTATCAAAACTCTTTCGCTCTTGTATCCCTCGGAACAAATGCGATCAGCAGTGGACAACCTCTATGGTTGTATATTGCAGTTCTTCGTTTGGGCGTACTCCTGGTGCAATGAATCAAAGCTCAGCCACGTGCTTCATAGCTTAACTCGTCCATACGAACTGCGCTACAAAGACCTAGTGCAACAAATCACTACTTACTCAGATGAAGTACTCGAAATTTCGACTATCTGTTCACAAATTCAACTACACTCGATGCATAACACTCAAGCAACTATGTGGGAAAGCATCAAATCGTCGTTGGAAGCTGGGGGAAAAGCTAGGGAAACCCAGCAGGAAGTCCTCTCAAGCGCCCTCACCAAAATTATAGCATATGAACAGGAGAAAGATAAGAAGCTGGATCTCCTGCGCTCCAAGATCGACTTATTAGTCGCTAATGCCGAAAGTGTGTATCAATCAACAGAGATATGTCTTTGTAGACATAAGACGCTAATGTTCGGCGAAGAGTTTCATTTAATTCAGACGAGCGCGCAGCTCAACACAAATCAGCAGCTTTCTAGTCTTCAGCTCGACCAGGCGTTGATGACGCTGACATGGAATCACGAAGAACCAGGCTCTCTTTTCAAGCAGCATTACTTCTTCCGCAAACGAAGAGGTGCTACCAGCACCGGCTTATCCACCAATGAATTTTGGCGGTCTAATCAGCTCTCAGCTTGGTCATCCTGCCAACATTCCTCTATTATCGCTGTGAAGGGAACCTTCACTCTTAAGTCAGCAATACAGGATTTCGGTATTGACGTCCTTCAAACTTTAACTCGGTCTGGTGTAACGACGTTGTGGGCTTTGACTAGCATCGATCGGCCCAGATCCAAGTCTACCATGGCAACAACAGCCTTACTACAATATCTCGTGCATCAAATACTTCAGATAAAAACTGCCGTGCAAACCGAGAAAAGCCTATCATTACACTACATGCAGTATCACTCGGCGAAGACATCTGACGAGTGGTTCGAGTTTCTGGTTCACCTTCTTTCAGGCCTCAAGGGGCATATTTACCTCATTCTGGATCTGGCGGCCGCGCAGTGTTCATCTTCATCTCTTGATGGCGAGGACTTCTCGTTAATCCAGGAGCTCTGCCAACTAGTCCAATCCTATGGAAGTGGACCTGATACCGTAAAGATCAAGATTCTATTGCTTGCCTATGAGGGGGAATGGGATAAGCCCATTCGCCAGGATATACCTCAATCAGTGGTCCATGTCAGAAAGAAAGCAGTAAAACGAGTGTCGGGCAGAGCAAACAAGCGGATACTTCCTATGTTAATAAAGGGCAAACAAGAAAGATGGATTTGAGTCATAATACCGAACTAGATTCATCTATAACCACCTATCCCGGCATGATTAGAACTTTACACTAGGAAGTCTTCAGCGTATTCTTCATAACCATCCATAAAGTCCTCCATATCGAACTTCCCAACCCATCCCTTCACCTTTAGGATAGCATTTCCAGCCTCAACATACCCATTACGGAAGTGTCTGAAGAGCTCTTTGTCCCGATGGCAATGGGGAATAAACCATTGATTATCTCCAAGAACAAGTGCCCCATAGAATGACCTATACACGTCTTCGGCGTCTCGGTTCATGTTGACGGCTTGGCACTGTCCAAAGTCCAAGAGACAAAGGCGAACGGCCCGTTCCTGAAAGTTGGTAGGAGCCTTAGTACTTGGAGGAGCTTTGGTATTTGTCATCAGGGTACCAAGAACAAATTCGACATCGTCCGCATCGAACTCGGCTCCCCATTGTATTGTCGCGTAGGCTTTGCCCATGGAGTAAGCCATTTCGTTGACTTCAAGCCCAAAACGCTGCATTGCGTCCAGGCAAAGAGGGAAGTTTCGGAGCGAGAAGTTATTTTGCTTGAAATTGTGAGACTTCTTGCCGAGGTACACTCGGGCAAGGCAATGCTTGTTGGGTTCGTCCAAGAGCACGCGTTGAATTGTATTTTGGTCGACGGATGTTTGTCCCTCAGGACGAGGATAAAAGAGTGAAATGAGGGCTTTCCGGACAATCTTAGGCAGCGGCAGGATGCGATCCATTGTGAAGACCGTCGTTTTTACTCTGTACTCGTCGGGAAATTTGTCAATGGTCGTAATCCAAAAAGCGTCATCTTTTGGGGTCTTGAGAGAACTAGGCTGTGGGACAAAGACGACGTTCGACACGGCTGTTCCAAACTGCTGGAATGCGAGATAGATGTGGCCGTGCGCGTGGTACTCCTTGTGTAGTCGTGTTGGTCGGGATTCATTCCGTGGGCTTTCTTTCTTAATCACTAGAGCCGTTCCTACTTGCTCGAAAATTGTACCCTGTAATCCTTCGCCAATCTGGACTAAATGCTGGAGGGCCTCCTGGTGCCTGTCCCTGTCTGCAAACGAAGAATGTGTCGAAATTACAGCCCGAATACTCAAATTTTGGCGCATGATAGATGTGTCATTTTCCCGTTCGAGACTAGAGGCCGATAGGGATCGACTGGCCATACTAGTATTTTCGGGCGAGGCGATCGAATATGTCGCTGCCTCGGATGGGTCTATATCGCGGCATGAAGACATGGTGAAGGCTCTAGGTCGATATGAAGGAGGGAGAAGAGGAGAAAGCGACAGAAGTTCGATTTAAATAGAGTACCAGCGGAGAATTCTCACAATAAAGTAAAACAATAATAGAGTCAAGACACAATAAAGTTACAATAATAGAGTCAAAACACAATAGAGTTGCAAACTTACAACACAATAAAGTTAAAACTTCAATAGAGCAAAAGGCAGAACAAACTTTAAAGAAATCATAAACAGAAGCCACCTTCTCCTCATAAGTGAAGAGTTTGAAGTCAAGTGGGCTGGATGGGAAGAGGATGATCGAGACGTAGCCGACTGCCAGTGTAATTCCACCAAGGATTTGGATCAACCAAAATTAGTTGTCCTTTGCCAATAGGCAGGACAGGTCTGACTTACGACAAACACCAATTTCCAAGACTCAAGAGCAGCATTGTGAGCATGGCAAAGTCCCCATGGGATTCCAGAACCTAACATTAGGGAGACACCGTTGCATCCAAGCCAAGTACACATCCTCTATAGCTGTCCATTTTGAGTCTAGAACATACCAATAATGAACATCCACACAGGATTTATATCTACTCCCAAGGCTCTAAGCAAAAAGAGCAATGCCATGATAAGCAGCAAAGTTCTTCGCGCCGATCATAGCAACAAGACGGATGCCCCAAGCGATGAGCATGATCAATATGAACTTGCCAATGGGGTACTTGTAAAGGCAGAAGTTGGATGGATGACCCTAAGAAATAACCAATGTTTGCCACAGACGCTATCCAGGAATATTGATTGCCGAAGACCAAGGTAGCTCCTAAGACCATAATCAATGGCGCAATTTAGAGTCTGCTTATCAAGAAAGGATAGTAGATAGATTGTGCACATCTAAACATAAATGTTTTAGCTTTGACATCTTATGTATGACTTGGACGCATATCTACAGCTAGTCCAACGTACCAGTCCTGTCCCAATGTCGCAAGTCCAATCTGCACATGCCTTCGGAGCCACAACTCGAACAGGTGAGGGTATAGGATAGCTCCAGTACGTCCGCTTATGTACACTACACTGCGTGTTTATCTAATACAATCAACTACAAGTAGTCCTAAAACTTTCGAAGTGTATGAACACCACTTTTAGGCCCTCGTTGGTTAAGTTTTGTTGCTAAGCAAAAACTTCCAAATGGCCCTAGCGACCAATAACCCATCATGATGCCTTGATGCCCGTTCGATGCCGGAATCATAGAGGGCATCCGAGAAGATGTTCTGTTCATGCCTCAACTTGAGCAATTGTAGCATTATGAACTCGCTGAATTCTGGATGGGCTTGCAGGGAGAAGACACGATTTGGAATATGCAGGCCTTGAACCTCACACACGGGGCTACTACCAATGTTCATCGCACCTTTAGGCAAGCCGACCACAATGTCCTGATGCATTTGATGAAGTGCCTTTCAATCCCGGAGCGTAAATAACTATCCAATGTCCATGACAACAGGAAGTGAGCATATGTTTTACTGACCAAATGTTCGACGCCATATATATTCTGTCCTTCGGGCGATAGGTCGATAAGATCAACGGAGACTTCCCACATACCCGTATTTTTCCTCACTTCGACTCCCAGCGCGCGGGCAATGATCTGATGCCCGAAGCATATGCCGATAATACGAACATTGTGCTTCTCGTATAGCCGCCTGACGTAGTCGACGGTTCGAATAATCCAAGGTTGATCTTCGTATGCGTTATGTTCTAAAGTATTATTCCGTTAGCCATACGTACTTCAGTCGATGCGATGATTGGAGTGCATGCCATACTACTTCCAGTCAACAAGACGGCGTCGACATCGTCAGGCTCGGGAAGCTCTTCGAAGTTGACCACGTTCGTCATAGTCACCCGCAGGTCTACGTCTGCGCCATCTATTCCGTCGTCATGCTTGGCAGCTTCAAGGCCCTTCTTCAAGAACGACTCAAATATCTTGCCGTAGTTGCCTACTGCCTCCAGAACAGGCTGAATCGGCGTATCGCATTCCAGAACCGCTACACGGTACGGCACCATATTGAAGAGAAAATACAATCGTGGAAGCAAGTGATAATGCTGGCTTTGCGACGTACTGATACGACTTTGGAAGGGATCATCCAGAACGCAGTATCAGAAGCACCTATGGCTACTTATCGCGACTTGGGGAGGACAGACCATGGAAGTGGACTGCGTGGTTGCCTCTCCAGCTCAGAGCCACCCTCCACAAGATCAGGTACCTATATTGGGTCTCCGTTTTGTCTCATCAGTGGCAGGGCAGGAGGAGTTTCGCGGTATATGCATGGGGTAACGCGGGCTGAGCTCAGAGCCGCGCGGATCGCGCTGTGATTATAAGCGGCGCGAGGAAAACCGTGTGGTAGGATTCGACTAACATTTCACACTAGAATCCCAATGTATATGGTACCGCCTAACAGATAAAGCGATAGGTTGGTGAGCAACAAGCCGGCCATGGGGTTGGGTGAGTCTCCTAACCTGACTAGTCAGAATATGAAGTGGGGATTGATTCACTTCGCTCGCCTAATCAAATGGAATTCCGCCTACGTTATATGGGGAATCTCGACATAGAATCTGTAATTAGCCCAAGGCCGGGGAAAAGGCGAGTGAAATTGAGTCATCTCTCGGACTTAGCCAGCCACTAAAGTCACCAACAAGTTCTCAGCCCCCACGTGGTGAGTAAAAACACCGGCGAGAGTACGAGGAGAACTTCATAATCGTTCCCTGTTGAGTGGTGTCCGAGACTAACCTTTTAACTGCACTTCAAAAATCTGCACTTCTAATAACCCTTGAAAGAGTGCAATCTCAGGATTGATTTGCGCTTCTACTAATCGCCGCTCCCTTGATACAAGATGGATCGTGCATTGGAACATCGCAAGTCGTACATTGGTCGCTCTGTGGCTGAACTGCCTTCGCCGTCTCTGGTTCTCAGCCTACCGATCCTAAAACGCAATACGGAGGCCCTACTTCAAGATGTCGAAGATCTTGAAATCGCATTCCGACCCCATGTCAAAACGCTGAAGGTGCGGAAATCAGTGACTAAAGAGCTCCGTGGGAGGGCAGAATACTAATAGCAAGTCTAGACACTCGAGATGACGAGATTGATGTTGGCCGGGGAGAAATTCCGCTCAATTGTAGCATCAACGGTTACCGAGATCAAAGGTTGCTTGCCTCTAGTCTCAGAAGGTATTCTGGATGAGGTAGGTTCCAATGTGTCGGTCAACAATATACACCATGTCGCTAATCAATCTGGAGTGTGTATACGGGTTTCCTATTTACCCAAGTGTACTCCCGGAGCTTGTTCAACTGCGCCAGCATATTGAAATCATCCTCATCATAGACAATGAGCAACAGATTGACTTGTTGGAGGAAGCGGGTCATGGCAAGCCGTGGAAAGTTTTCATAAAGCTTGATGTCGGTGCTCGACGTGCTGGTGTCGATCCCAGTAGCCCTGTGCTCGAGAGGCTTATACAACGCGCCAGTGCCAGCCCAGCCATGTCTATATACGGCTTTTACTGCCACGCTAATCACTCCTACGGAGGTCGCACTCGGAGAGAGGCCGAAGACATGCTAAAAGTCGAGATTGATAGCCTTCTGGGTGCAGCTGCGCTGCTTCCTAGTGACCGCAAGGTGGTTCTGTCCCTTGGTGCCACACCCACGGCCCACGTCATCAAGAGTCTCAAGGCCAAGGCGCCCGAGAACGTGCAGATAGAGCTACACGCCGGTAACTTTCCCTGCAACGATCTCCAACAAGTCTCGACGGGTGTGGTCACAGAGCAAGATCAAGCTGGTCGCGTGATTGTTGATGTCTGCAGCGTGTATGAGGAGAGAAACGAGGCGCTAGTCAATGCAGGCGTCACGTCCTTATCCAGGGAGACAAGTCCAGCATATCCCGGATTTGGGAGGATTGTCGGACATCCAAGATGGGGCATTACTCGCATGTCACAAGAACACGGCATCTTGGGCCTGGTGACTGATGATAAAGGTATCGAAAGGGCTGATGTAACTTTCAAGGTTGGACAGAGGTTGCATATATACTGTAACCACATCTGCATTACGGCTGCTGCCTTTCAGGTTTATTTCATTGTAGATGAGAACGACGTTGTTCAAGAAACATGGATACCGTGGAAAGGCTGGTGATGGAGGATAGGTCGTGCGCACAGCGCCGTGATACAATTACAGAATGTATACGAAAACGAAATATAGCTAGATAGAATATAACTTAAAAAGAAACATCACGGTGGCGACATACGCGTAAAGAAGCTCATGTCATCTTTTGGCGTAACTTCAGTCCACCTTCAGATCTCAATTGTCATTTCCTCTCGTTGCGGATAGAATCGACCGTCTGGCTAATCACCATACAGGTACCAAAGGCGCCCGAGGCAATCGGTGGTAACTCTGGCGCGAAAGGCTAAGCCATGTCGAAAACCGAGCTGCAACACTAAAACACATTTTCTACACATAAGCATGGCATGTACGATTTGGAGGCCGCTAGATCATCATCTAGGTGTTGTGTTAGTCTTGAACCCAGCTGTATGCCGCTCGCTAAGTTGTCCCATGTCTAACTTGAACGACAAGGAGACGTCTTCGATAGCCGTCGCACTAGAGACGATTGAGTGGGTACATATGGGTACTAGCTCAACGAATCAGAACTAATACCGCGCCTCGATTCTTACACTTTGCCTGATAAGGGAAAGGGGCTCATCCTTGCGTTGAACTCCACAGTCGAGCTACACTAAATCCAGTAAGTAGAAGAAGGGGGTAGCCAAATCTGTGCGCTAAAGAATGAGTGAGGTGCTGTCAATGGTCTAGAGTTACCCTGGACATCCATCACTTCTTGAACAATATTTACATGTAATTTAGGTGCACTATGCCATTCCGTGAAAGCCTCACTTGTGAAGCGAGAAGAAAAATAGAAAGGAAAAGAAAATGCAGGGGTTTATTTAGTTTGTTTCGTAATCGTTACGTTGTATCCCAGTGAAACGAAACAATATCACAAACTGGAAAGAATACGTTGGGGTATGGGCAGAGGGCTCAGTGCTTTTTCCCCATTGTTTGGTTCTGAATGACCAACCCGCCCACTAACCACGACTACCTACTTCCCCGTTCATACAGATCTACCGACTCCTGTGTCATTTTTCTTAGCTTATTGGCCGGTTGAGTCCATGAGAATTGACACCTCACGCAAGTGCAATAACCTCGATTTCCACGGGGACGCCCTTTGGCAGTTCCTTGACAGCAACACAGCTGCGCGCAGGCTTGTGGGAGAAATGCTTCTCGTAGACTTGGTTCACCTCGGCAAAGGAGTCCATGCTGGTGAGAAAGACAGTCGCCTTAATGACCTTGTCTATTCCCGAGTTACTTGCTTCAAGAATACCTTTGATGTTGGCGATGCATCGTTCAGTTAGAACACCCACAGGCTGGGAAAGGTCGATTTTGCCGCTCTGCTCGGCTGGGAGTTGACCGCTGGTGAAGATGAGGCTGGCCGACGCGGGAATTGCTACACCTTGGCTCTGCAGCTGTGAGCTATGGTCTGGCGAGCGCCTGAACATTGTCGAGCAACGTCGAACTTACATAAGGTCCCACAGCTGGTACATGTTAGTAAGAATTGTCCCATACTGATTTGCTTCGCGAAGCGGATTCCAGGGGCTGGACTCACCTGGGGCTGCGTTGCTGGTGGAGATATTCTGAGCAGACATTGCTGGAGACAGAAGGCCCTGAGGGGGTAATGGCTTGAGGAAGTGTAGTGTAGTGTGAATGAACAAGAAATGCCTCCTCGTCGGGGTCGTCCGATCTTTTAAGGACCTGCACCGGCCACGGTGGGTCCGACCTCACCGGCCGAGCAGAATGTACTGGGCCAGGGTGAGGGAATGTGAGAGTCAATAACACATGTACGCTCCCATAAGATGGGTACTTGTATTATAGATCTTCCGGGGATGGCTGCGAAACATTGCCACTGTGACACAGTCTTACGGACCTAAAAGTTATAGCGTATACTATCGAGGGAACATTAAGTGTTCGGCTACAGTCTTACAGATGAAGGGAAACAAATAGATAAGGACGCGGTCGTAAGCTAGTTTATATATTACCATAAAGGTACTGGTTATTTTAAGATCACATCTTCGAACAATGATTTCAGTCCGTAGAAAGCCGGAGCCTGGTTGCTTTTCGGGTGCGCAGCCCTTTGTATTGGGTTGATCAGCAGTAAGCGATTCAAGCCTTCCAACACTAAGCGTTCACGGTCATATGTTCAGACGGTCTCAATATATCTCTTAAACTCCCTGCAAGATGTTAGGGACGACGGCCTTCGCATACCTATTTCCGAATATAAAACTTACCAATCGGTTACGGCCTCGCGCCACACCTTTAGCTCATGATTACGAGAGATAGTGTATGCCTCTACAAATTCGTCGCTGAAGATCTTCCTTGCCATGCTATCCTTGGCAGAAAAACGCTCCAACGCACTCTCCAGCGTGTTGGGGAGGCGCTGCGGCTTCTGTCCCTCCGAAAGCTGAGTAGTGGGAGGGAGGGTCAAAGGTGCATTGTTTTGTACACCGTACCATCCAGATTTAAAAATGGCGGCTAGGGCAAAGTGAGGGTGGAGGTCGGCACCCGGAATGCGGACTTCGAAGCGAGTCGCAGCCGGCTTTGACACCGGCGGCGCGATCAGTCGTATGCTTGCAAGTCGATCCTCAAGACCCCAGCCCAGGGTCACTGGCGCCCAATAATTCTCGATCAGACGCTTGTAAGAGTTGACATTGGGGGCTAAGAGGGGCATGATGTCTGGCAGTGCTTGCAGTAAACCAGCTAGGAACGACCGTCCGTTATCCGACAGGTATTCTACGTCGGGCCATGGGGCATTCTCGTCCCTCAATGCTCTTGCAAAGAGGTTTCTGCCACCCTCATCTTGTAAGGAGACGTGGATATGTCCGGAATTGCCCGGCAATCCTTCAATGGGCTTTGCCATGAAGCAAGGTGTGATGCCGTGCTCCACGCCAATTGATCTTGTCAGCAGCCTGATCTAGAGTCAGTAGTGTAGGCGAGAGGTTTTGAAACGCAGACTCACTTGAATAGTGTAACGTTATCGGCCATCCTCGATGCTGGCGCAAAATTCAAGGCCTAAGTACAATGTCAGTAGGAATGATCAAGAAGTGGCTGTTGCGGCAGGAATTGGAACGCACCGCCTCGTATACTCCCGGGCCACTCTCTGTGTGCCATCCCTCAATCGGGCATCCCGCTTCCAGACTCTTGTCGTAGATGTCATGGAAATATCCTTTGCTCATAACCGGTCGTGAGATGCTATAGCCGAACATGCCGGCAGTTAGTGGCCTCAGCTGATTGACGGCGTGAGATTGCAGATACGATGCCAAGTCCCGTCTGCCAGGGCTGTATCCATCTTGCGACGGTGTCTGGAAGTTGAAAAACTCCAGCTCAACTAGATAGAAGACGTGTCAGCAAAGGCCCGATACCATGACTCGAAGGAACTCACCACCAGCTAATGCTTTTACCCCTGAAAGTGCCAAATCTGAATCTAGAGCAGCCATGATGCCACGCCCATCAGCACAGACAGGCTGACCGTGGATCAAGAATCGGAGAAAGAAGAAGGCAATGTTATCTTCAGAGGGAAGTCTCCGCATAGAGGCTAGGTCAATGACTGCAACTATGTCTGAGAAGCCTTGTTCTGAACTTGTGATGGTATTACTGGTTTCGTACAAAACATCATGCATGTCCCAGCCAAAAATTGCCGAGCTCATGCCAAAGCCACTTTTAATGCTAGACAAGAATTTGTCTTTAGACATGATTTTACCTCGAAGGATGCCGTCAAAATCAACACCCGCCACCTTGACTTTGGAATCGGACTTGAGCAGCTCCGCAATGTTGTACATCTCGGCAGCTTGGCTGTGGTCGCCTTCCCCTTGGCCACGTGTGACGACCATGTTGATTTGCTGAGGAGCCGAACCACCACTTGGGGAATCGTGCATTATGTGAAATGATCTCACACGCCAGGTGAAGTTGTGATGAATGTGCACGCAACAGCCCGTTGAAAAACCGCGATAGGTAGTTAAGGTGAGATCGGGGGAACAATGAACAGTTATGATTCGTTGGCAGCTTCAAGGGGAATCAACAAGAGGTGGTCTTTCTGATTCTTTAGAAGATTCGACCGAATGGGATGATTGCCCCATGTGATCTGCCGTTGGATGGGTGAATGGGCTGGCGTGTTGCTTGGGGATCTAACTTACTCCATTGAAAGCGGATTTGACTTGAGTCAGATCACTGCGCGCTGCGTGATATTAGTCGCCACTGAGATACCAGCCCGGGCAGTCTTCGAGCTAAAGAAACGTCTGGGGTTAATACGGGGTCGCGGCTATTTGCCAGGAGCATATACGTACCGCGCTAAATTCCGCCAGGACCCCCAAGGAGACGGACCGCGGTCTTCCGTATCTACTATGCATGGCTTTGTGATCGGTGCCTGAGTTGCCTACATCCACTCAACTAAGACGCCATTTCTCCGAGGTCACTAATTTGCTTTTACAGCGATAGCCTAGTCTGCTTTTCAAGTAGGATCAGCTACGTCTACGGAAAATGTGGTTTTGAATCGAACCCTTCTGGAGTACGGGTGGGTTACGGAAGTTGGAAGCCCACTTTCCCACATCATGTCCTAGTCCTTGTAAATAGCTCTTGGAAATGCTGTTACCTTATTGCAAATACGGAGGTAGTAGGTGGAAGTTAACATCTGACTCTGTGTCGTAAGATCCCAATCGACTCCATATCTTGACAGCTGACAATCTCATCCGCTGAGTCCGAGATGGATGGCTCAGTGGCTGCGCACCAAGAATTGTGCAGACTAGGCACTCTTGGCTCCACGATCGCCATCGTTCCTTGCTAAGAATTTCGCAGAATTATCTTTTCATGCGCCACAAGAGACAGGCCAATAGCACGTAAGATATGACCAAAATGAAGTGTAAACCCTTTTAGAAACGGAGCCCTAAGTATGATTTTTAAATCTTTTTCTTTCAGAAATGTTGTCTACACCAACTTGGGAACGTGAGATGCTCTAATTTATGCTACTTCTGGTTGGCTATAGCCTTTCTTATGCTATCAACCCTTGTAGAGCACATCCTACACGACCTTACTGTCCCTGATTAGGAGGTCCAGTCTGGGCCGGGCCCTCGGCGGTGACGTAAGCTTTGGTCAAACCTCCGTCGACAACCAAGTCATGAGCGATCACGAAGCTGCTCTCATCTGAAGCGAGGAACAGGGCGGCTTGGGCTTGCTCAATCGCTTGGCCGAAGCGGCCGGTAGGAAAGTGAACCTCTCGGCGATGACGCTTATGCTGGTCGGTTCCAAGGAAATCCTGTAGCATAGGAGTGCTGTCCGAGTTGTTAGCTTGTTTGTCTTGAGTCCGGAATGATCGACCTGTAGGGTCATACGTACTTGAGCGGTGCAGGGCATAAGGAGTTGAAGCGGAAGCCTTCGCGGGCATGAACCACGGCAAGCTCACGTGTGAGAGCTAGCACGGCACCTTTACTAGCTGTATACGCCAGTTGAGGTGTTGCAGCCCCAACAATAGCTACCATGCTAGCTGTGTTGATGATGCTGCCCTTAGATTTATTGTGTTTGCGCAAGGAGCGGACGGCATGCTTGGACCCGTACCATACTCCCTTGACGTTGATGTTCATAGTCAGGTCCCAGATGTTATCTGGGCACTCCTCGGCATCACCATCCTTGGGGTGCATAATACCAGCATTATTGAACATAACATCAACACCACCCCAAGAATCCACTTCATTGACGGCAGCCTCGACTTGGTCCTCCTTGGATACATCGACAGCCTTGACAGCGACCTTGCCGTTGTGGTTTGGGACCACACTCTTGACCTTGCTAAGGGCCTTCTCCAAGCCCTCCTGATTCAAATCGGTCATCAAGACGGAAGCACCTTCCTGGAGGAACAGAATACTGGTTTCGAGCCCAACGCCGCTACCACGTCGAGACTGGTCAGCCGCCAGCCCAAGAGCTGAAGAGTTCCCCCCTGGTGGCTATGACTTACCCGGCAGCTCCTGTAACAATGGCATTCTTTCCAGCAAGTCGGCCGACCATGATGGGTATGTTGGTATGAGCGTAGATACTCGTAGGATTGAGAGATAGAGGAGGTAATATATGTCTAGGGGTAGCAAGAAATAGTAGACGAGGCAATATTGTTACTTGAAAATATGCTTGCTGTTCCGGAATAAGTCAGACAAGCAGTGGATTAATAGTGAACTGATATAGTCCTGGCTCGGCGAGTGCTCAGGAATCTCGACGCATGAAATCTTCCCAAGATACACCAAGGTGCGGGACTACTACACACACTGCAGCTCCTCTACCGAAACGACTCAGAAACCAGATAACTTGACCTTTCCACCATGTCTATCGGTTCCTACAAATTATCCGCGTCCAGGTGAGTGGAGTACATTTGCATGACCTTGCATTCTCCGTATCGTGCCGGTGGCTGTGGAGAGCGCGGTCTTTGACCATGATCCGACCTCGCAGTAACTAGTTACTGGCCCACTAGATGATCAGCATCAAAAGTCTACTTGCTTATTAGGTTAGGCGCGCGCATCGCGCGCTCTGATGTGATTCTACTTTGTGGTGTTGGCGAGGCCTCACAACAAGCGCACGAGGAAAGGGTTGGGATATGGCGCGCTCTTCAAGGTTTTCGCGATGTAATGCTTGCTAAGTTGGTCCTACACATTGGAAAACAACCCACATCTTTTCATCACTAGTATATGGCGACATGTGATTTGGAATAGAGGGTGGTGTTTCTGATGCATTGGAGCAGTGTAGCCCGTCTGTTATTCACACTGCTCACTGGACTTCTTCTCATCTGCATCTCTTTACTATCTGCCGTTTGTAAATACAAATACTGTTCCTTGTGTAGTCTATGTTGGATTCTTGAACTCAGCTGTGATACCAACATCGGCTGAAAGCTACGCAGCACAACGTTTGTTCCAATCGTCATCACAAGTCGCCCAACATGTCCAGCGCTACGATTAAGACCATCTCGCCTTCCACCAACAAAGTTGTCTGCGAGCGCCCCGCCACTACGATCCAGGATGCCCGAAAGGCAGCGCAGAGGTCTAAGACGGCGTTCGAGAGCTGGCGCCAGGTCTCTCTTGCTCAGCGCAAAGTGATTGTGGAAAAGGCTCTCGCGTTGATCCAAGAGCGCCGCTTCGACCTCGGCCGCGAGTTGTCGGAGCAGATGGGGCGCCCGATCTCTTTCAGCCACAAAGAAATTGAGACTATGCAGAAGCGAGCCGACTACCTGCTCGATCTTGCTGAAGAGGCCTTGTCACCTTTGCCCGGGCGTCCTGAAGCTGGGTTCAAGCGTGAGGTCAAGAAGGTTCCCGTGGGGCCTGTGCTCATCGTCTTCGCGTGGAACGTAAGTTTAATCATCCAGCCTGGTTCCAATCTCGATTGAAATCTCGACTGCAATCTCCCTGAGGACAACACGAGAAACTCAAGTCGTTAACTCGTTGCTTCGTCCAGTTCCCCTACCTCATCATCGTCAACGCTCTTGTGCCTGCCTTACTGGCGGGAAACACGGTGCTCCTCAAGCCCTCACCCCAGACACCCCTCGTGGGAGAGCGCATCGCAGCCATCTTCAAGGAGGCCGATCTTCCCGAGGATGTTCTGCAACTGATTCAGTCTGGGGACCCTGGCATGCTGCGCGAGCTGGCCCAACTCCCAGAAATAGCTGCCGTGGGCTTCACGGGCTCTACTGCTGGCGGTCTAGCCATCCGGGAGGCTGTCGCCAAGCAGACTATTCCTGTAAACCTTGAGCTGGGAGGAAACGATCCCGCATACGTTCGGGCGGATGCGGACCTGAAATATGTAGCTGCAGAGCTCGTGGACGGTGCTGTCTTCAACGCCGGTCAAAGCTGTTGCGCCATTGAGCGTATCTACGTTCATGCTGATGTCCATGACGCATTCATTGTGGCTCTCCAGGAAGAACTCAAGGGGTAAGTAGGCCTGGTAAACATAGGCTACTCTAGATGATCAACATGAGTTAACCACGGTGCGCTGATAGATACGTTCTCGGCGATCCCCTTGACGAGAAGACGATGGTGGGACCGGTGGTTTCCCGACAAGCCCAGAAAGCTATCCGACAGCAGATCGACGATGCGTTGGCAAAAGGCGCTGTTGATGTGACACCAGAGAATGCCAGTTTCCGTTCAGCGCCGACCAGCGGGAACTATATGGCCCCTGTTATCTTGACCAATGTCACACACGACATGGAGGTGATGCGGGAGGAGACCTTTGGACCTGTCATCCCGGTTGCAAAGGTAGCAAACGACGAGGAGGCTATAAGGTTGATGAACGACAGCGAGTACGGCTTGACGGCCAGCATATGGACTAAAGACATCTCGCGCGGCGAAGAGTTGATCGAGCATCTAGAAGCCGGCACAGTCTTCGTCAACCGTTGCGACTACCCCAACCCTGTGAGTATTGCCTGACGCAGCTACTTTTGTGTTGTTCAATTTCATGCGCTGTGCTGACTGACGGTTTCTAGGACTTGGCTTGGACAGGTTGGAAGAAGTCGGGCCTGGGATGTACCCTTGGTCCACGTGCCTACGATGCATTCTTCAAGCTCAAGAGCTACCATGTCAAGGAGAGGCACGGTTGAACGATGCCCGGGAAGGGAAGATTTGGGGTCCGGCAGGGTACTGTGGAACTGTTGATCTTGTACCAAGTCGTAATACATACAATGGAAAACAACGGACCGACGAATTCTTCTCTCTGAATGTCAGACGAATGATATCCATATTTCGTTCTCGCGCATGACCCGACTAATGATCCATGGAGTTCGTTCCGTCAGAGGAAGTTTCCATATCTTTTGCAGAAGGATACGCGTAGCGCGAATATTGCCCAGTCCAACTGCTACATACATGGCGGTAAGCCGGTTACTCAATTCGGTTTGCCTGATATCATCACAGACGCAGCTGCCGATGACGGCCATAGCCCAGCAAAGACTGGTGTTGATTCTCGCGTCAGGGGGTAGCTGAAGCAGAACCTCAAACGCTTCCGTTACGCAGTTGTCAACATGCTGTTTGGCTTGCCCTTCGGGACTGTGGCCCAAGTTTAATGCAGTCAAGAGGAGGATATGGACGGCATGCTTGAAGATGTAACCACAGAGCACGGATTCGGGGGGGTTTGGTGCTGATGGTGTGAAGGATACGATCCGACTCTGCAAGTCGGAGAAGACTATAAATCTGTCGGCTGCCATGGTAGAGGTTGACAGCCGCGCAAAGTCGAAGATCCGGGGAACTAGCAAAAGTAGTTCCAGCCAGGTACCACACAGCTGTCCTACGTAGCCGTCCTTGACCATTGCCTCCGCCATTACTTCAAACTGAGAGTCCAAGACAAGAGTTGACCCAAAGCTGGGGTCCACTGATATCATGCTAATAGTCACTAGGTCAACATAGTACTCGACAATGAAGTTCTTGAGGTCATTTGGTAGGTTCGCCGAGTGCGTCATCAGACGTGACAATAAAGGGCCCGCTGCCTCAATGTGGTCAAAAATTGAACCGTGCAAATCGCCCTTGGCAGTCTGACCACAAGTCAGCCTCTGATACTCCTCAAATGGCACACAACTCGCGCAATCCGTAACTCTGCATTATCTGAGTACAAGAAGCTTTACAGGAAGAACTCACCTCTGTAAAGCACATGATCAAAGCGCCCAAAGCCAGCCACAGCGGGCTGACCTCTTGACCGCTGATATACTCATCGATCGATTGGCGGAATGATCGTAACGACTTGTTGTAGTACGTTTGAGCAACTGCAAATTGGCTAGTATCCTCTGTTGCCCGATGCACAGCACTCTGGCACAGGACCAGACCTAGTATGAATTTGTTCGCGAACGCCAGGGGGATCAGTTGGGAAACGAAAGGATTAGTCTCGGTAGACCCATTCCCCATACTCCGAGCCGTCCGGGAAATGTAAAAGCTCAAAAGGTCATATGTTGGTCCCTGAGCATCGGATAGCAAAGGCATGCTTAGAGGTACGATGTCCGGCGCCGCGTTGGTGCTCTCTACCGCAAAAGCCGCCATACTGAGATCCAAAGCAAAGTTCTCCTCGGACGATATGACTGGTCGGCGCTCGGCGATCGAAGTTGACTTGGTATTTATGATATCGAAACCACCAAAGTCCGACGGTCCCGGATCGTACTCGGTTGGCTGCGTTTCCCCTTTCTCCACGGTGCTGTTGGCGGGCGAGCCGGTGGATGCTGTTGTACCGGGAGATCTACCAGATCCTGTAGACGCTGAACTTTGGCTCGATGCAAACGCCAAAGAAGGCCTCGGGTCGCATGACGTGGCGAAAAGCTCCCCGAGGGGCCAGTCAACTTCGTGTGCGCTGGGTGTGATTGTCGACTGTTCGCCCTCTGCGCCAGTGCCCGTTGCAGTGTCAACACGATCGGGTGTACAGCGGCGGTCGAAAGAAGGAAGCTTGTGATGGTCGCCAACAGCGTGTCCATGGGTTCCTTTCGATGTTGAGGCCGACGAGGAGGAGTCTTGGTCTGATCGAGCGTCTCTCCTTCGCTTGTGCGCCCTCCTGTCACTACTGGTCGCTCCGGATGGCCACTCGCACTGAAAGCCGTTGCGTTCGCAGCCAACACACACAGGCTTTGTCTCGTCGCATTTCTTCTTCCGGCCGCGGCAGGTCAGGCATCCGGTCTTGACCCTCAAGATTGGCTGACGAGCTTGGCAGCCCTGCGTGGGATTTTCTTTTAGCGCCAGCGAAGCCATGGACGAATAGCAATCGTTAGCAATTAAATGAAAGAGTCGAGCTTATTTATGACTGGAAGCTTGTGATATGCGGTCAGTAACTCATTAATACAAAATCGTCTTCCCTATGTAAGTACGTGTGACTGACATAATGACGAAGTATAGTCAAATGAAACCTATGATGGAACGAGATTGCAAGTTGGAGTAGACGGAGTAACACTTATTCCGGAGTCAAGGGTTGTGTCTTTGACCCTTGCGGCAGCATTAAATCGGAACTCGGCCTCGTTGTCTAGAGTATGTAAGCCAGCCACGAAGCACCTCTGGAGACATTTGAAAGGACAAGAGGGGGTGAGTTGGGAAACTCTGAAGATCATTTTGGGAATGCTAAAGGGTGGGTCACCGCGGAAAACATTGTCATTGGCTCCATGTTTATCAAGCCTGAGTCAGTCTCTGATGGCCCGTTTTTTGGGGTTGATTATATTACACAGGGGGCAGGGGAGTTAGCAACTAGCAAAGAGTAGAGACTCATACAGAAAAAGTACCTAAACTAGATAGAGACTCCCTAGTATAGACAAATATCTTCTTTTAGGCGTATGCCTATGTTCAGTTATGAGCACTCTAAAATCCGCTAAGGATTTCGACTGTCGTTGCAGTGATTCTCCCTCAGGAACTACGTAATAGCGAGCTTTAGGTCGGACGTAAGTTGTAATAAAGGATATCTGATAATTGCCTAAGGCAGGTCGACTATGCTACTCTTTGTCTCATAAAGGCTTTCGTAGTTTCACCGTCAAACTCCCGATTCAAACCCCCAATGCCGACCTAGACAAGGCCGCGCCCAAATATAATGAGCGAAGCTTTATCTTGCTAGTAATCCCTAACTGCTACCCACTATAGCTGGGGATGGCCCTAATATTTGACGTCGGCAGGATCGTATTCTTTTCGGGCGCGAGCGTACCACCATGCGATGATTATTACTCCTGTGATGGCGTACACGACTGAGACATAGTTCATATTATCTCCAGTAACGGGTTGGACGGGAGGGAACGCGTACATCTGCAGCGGAAGACATTAGCAAGAGATGGAAAAACAAAGTGATGCTGAACTCGAGACAAGTTTCTCACCACAAGAGCAAACGCCAGCCATAGCAGCAGAACAATGTTGCAGACGAGGCCAAGTCGGCCAAGCCAAAAGGGACCTTGTTTAATGGTGTTGCGACCGCGAAGGAGCAAACAGACAACCGGTATCGCATATGATGCGTAAAGCAACACAACGCAAGCTGTCACCATGCTGTTGAATGCAGTGTAGGAAGCCAAGTACAGACAGCCGACAATGCTCACGATGACACAGCTCACAATGTGTGCCCAGAGAGGCACACGAAGCTCAGGGTGAACTTGTCGGAGATAGTGTGAGCCTGGCAGACCGTTATCTCGTGCAAATGACCAGCACAGGCGGGCCTGCCAGGTGTGTGAAGCAATCAAGCAACCACAGCCCGTTAAGATGATCAGGGACAACAAAACGATGGCCCCAGCTTTGCTTTCCAGCGCTTGATAGAAGAGCTGAAGAATGGGGACACCGGTCGGGGTGGCGGCTACCTCGTCGAAGTTCCCAATGCTAAACATGATCCCAATGGAGAAGAGCCAAGCTGTGGCAAACCCTATTCCCACGGTGCCGAGAATTGCAATCGGGATGGTTCTAGCGGGGTTAGGAACCTCCTCAGCCATATGTACGGCGCAGTCGAGACCGTTGAAAGCCCAGTTCGGATTAATCAGACCAACGATATACGCTATTCCGTCGTTGGACCAGCCGGTATGATTGACAAATTTCGTAAAGACGAAGCTAGCAGATTGATGGGTGGGCGCTTTGATCGGCACGACGAGAATGATGACAAGAAACGAGATGATAGACGTCCAGAGCGTTGCAAAAGTTATAGTTGGCAGAGCACGACTCGAGATGTTGAAGAGGGCACAAGTGATATGAATGACCTGATAGGCGACGAAGCTCATCCACGGCGTGATCTCTCTTCGAATTTAAGTGTCAGCAGGTGCCTTTCACAGTATCAAAGTGGCCGGGGCATCAGTTTGATTTGGGGGTCGCTCGCACTGACAGTTCTGGGTGTGCCATCTGTATGGCACCCATGCATAGATTGCCCACGCCGAGAGCAATGCTTGCACATGTGAAGAGAGATCCGGCCCAGGCTATCCAACCTGTCAAATACGAAGTGAACTTTGCATACCGCGGACTCGCCAGTTGACTGGTCCAGAAATATTGTCCGCCAGCGTTTGGCATAGCCGATGCGAGCTCAGCAAGACTCACACCGATCGCAGAACATGCGACTGTCACGATTATGATACCATAAACAAGCTGCACGGGACCACCCGAATTGATGCCGGCAACCAAGGCAGTGGAGATACCGAACCACGAGTTGGCCAGAGAGAAGCTGATTCCGAGAACCGACCAGATACTGAAATTCTTCCGGAGCTGTTCTTCTTGCCCCCCGTATATAACTACTATGTTTATGAGTCCAGATTTTAGCCAATGGACAAGTGAGAGCACCTACCATTGTGCGAGACGACGGCCTCCAAATCCTCTTTCTTGTAGTCTTCGAGTTGGTCATCCATTTTCAAGCACAAAGTACCTTTCAGGTTAAAATTCCTAGCAGTTGAAAGGAACCAGAGGAGGTGAGGGATGTGTATTGTAGAGCATAGGTCAAACCAGCGTCGGCAGATCTAGAATATTTGTAGTTCAAAACTTATATCATCTCGTTGTGTTGTTATCTCTGTGCTATGATTTCCATGAGTTGCTAAGCTACATGTTGATGGACCCCCAAGCCCGCCCCCGTGGGGTAAGCCATCTCAGTAATCTAGTAAGAGCAGCGGCTCAGCTACAAAATAGGTCCGCCAAGAAGCATGTCACTACTAATGGCGTCCCCATTTACTCGGTACTTCGGGTTGTTATCAGTAGAGCGCGGTTGTGGTTTGAAAAGTGGGTTATCTTGCCGCGGTTTTATATATGATTCGCTCTTGGCTAGGTCGGCGCCAGCGTCTCCGGACTCGCCACCGGCGGATCGTAGTACACTTGTACGATTCATCGGTCTACTTCCTGCTTGAGATCCAGGCTATTCATAGAGGCTGCTTCACGGACTGAAATAGCCGCCGATAACCAAACTCCATGAGAGTATCCTGGTGAGAGGTTGAGTACCAAGTTGAGAACAGTAATAGAAGGTGCCAGACCCGACATCTCAACACAGTGAATAGCTCCATGAGAGTATATATGCTATATTAGGCCGAGGCCTTGCCCTCATGTTAAATCACGAACCCCTGCAATACTTCACAATCGGGCTTTGAATATAGCCCTGGGCTTTGATCCGATTAAGCTGTGGTGGGCCACTAACGTAATAAATGAAACATACCCCTATCTCCGTCAATGAGTCCATCTACCTCGAGACCCTGGAAGGCCCAGTCCTACCTCGACGTAATTATAAGCATGCCCCGGAGGCCTCTACAGGTCACTTCTGCACCCTTCAGGCTATGGTTGTGCATCAGGTCTGGTAGTCTGAAAGTGTGCACTCCTTGCTGGCTCCTACGTAATTCGTTTGTGATGGGGTTTGGCTATATATACACTAAGAGCATAAAACAGGCGGTTTGATTCACTACTTTTTAATGTCTTTAATCATTGCCTTAGGCGCCTTGACCTATGCTTAAGACGAAACAGGACCTCATTTTTTCAATTGTATATGAAGGATTCGGAAAGTTCTTTAAGCTCAAGTCTCTCATCATCAGCATCCTTACCGTCCCTCCCGTTGGACAGCTACCCAACGTACTCGTCGAAACACCACTTCCCATTGATGCCAACGTGCGTATGATGTCTAACCTGCGATTAAACGCCCGCATGAGCTACGCAACTGACGGTCAAAACTTGGAAATCTGCCTCGTGCCTCGCTCCCGTATAGGGAGAGAGAAAGGCGTTGATATGGGCGACTGGATAGGAAAGAACCGGAGGGATACTGGGGAGGAAGTGCCCATAGGCGAGAGGACGGAATCAAGTGTTCTGGTATCGCAGATGCGCGTCATGCGGTACGACTTGAAGGAGGGCGACAAACTCCGCGGATGTCCAATCACGGTTCAGGCTTTCTATCCTGATAACAAAATGTCTAAGAAGGAAGTTTGGGCGGCACTCACAAGGCCTCTAAAGACTCAGTAACAGTTTTACAAAGTTCCATAGCCAAGTAGTTACCCAAAAACTTTCTGCACAACATAAGGTTATATTCTTCCTCATCGTTGGCTAAGACAGTGAGTCAGCTACTCCTCCAAAAGACAACTTTCGCTTCTCGGGACTATCGAAGTTAAATAACCATCGTGTCCACTTTGTAGATTGGTGTTGTAGGTTGGTGGATGAGACTCGAGACGCCAAGATTAGACCTAATAATACGGTCACTCAACTATCCTGAACTAATTTTAGTCGGCGGCGCTTCACTGGTATATTTCAGATTTCTAGCATCGTCTTCGAGCGGTTATAAGATCACAATAGCAATCACACTTTACTGGACAGACGTGGACCTCGGACTCGCATTATTTTTAGCGAGGCGAGGGATCCAACGCCACTTTATTGATCATAAAGATGATAATGCTTCCAAGCTGGCCAACCATCATAAGCCAAGCATCAGCTGAAAGACATAGGGGGCAAGGAGTGGGTAGTGCCATGCTCCCAATTGGCTCAAATCGGAACAAGGCTGTGACAAGACGTGCAGTTAAGCTGAACAAAAATTGCAAAAGTGCCACGCTGCAAGACGCCATGCAGTATGATACATCATCAACATGGGTTGAAAGCTGATAAAAATCGCGCACATGATCGCAAGAATGGGCGGGCCGCCCTAGGAATCTATTCAAGGAAGTGGCGTCACAATAACTCGGGATACAGTTAGCCGCCCTAATTAGATTGCGGCCCAGACGTGCAGAGACTATTCAGAATATAGAGGATCAAATATCTGCGGCCTGACTGCTGATCACTTGACGGTGTGGTGGCATTGCTGAGAATTACACAGTAAGAAGTGCCTAGGGGTTACATCATGAAGGAGGAGGTGGTCTTATCCCTCCTAAACCCTAGGTTTTGCTGACATCCCACCCTAGTGTAGCCAGAAAGGATCCCCTGGATCCGGAACGCCACTGCTGCCATTGTCAGAGCTGGCAGCAGGTTCTTCATACTCGTCAGAACTCCAAGGCGTCTCTGTGCCTCCAAATGGCACGGCATAATCATTCCTAGAACCCCAACTGGGATGGGCGACCCTATCGTCCCATTCCTCCGGTTCCTGACGTTGAGAAGAATCCGCCTGCGCTAATGGGCTGCTGTTGGCAGTGCCATATGCGTATTCTTCATCCTCATTCGAACTCCGAGGTGCAGGCGTCTCTATGCCTCCAAATGGCACGGTATAATCATTCCTAGAGCCCCAACTTGGATGGGCGACCCTATCGTCCCATTCCTCCGGTTCCTGTCGTTGAGAAGAATCATCTGCACTCGACCTTCTGCTATATGGGTTCTCGACACCGTCAAATACGACCGACTCGCCGTTTGAACCATAGCTAATAATCATCCTGAAGTCCATCTGGGTCTCGTCGAAGGGAGATGAAAACCTGTTGTGAGGGCCACCATACTTGTCCACCTCTTCTTCGTCCCACCTGAGGCTTCCAAGGACATGAGACATGGTCTGGTGATTTACGTATGTTCCCTCGGTTGCAATCTCACTAATCAGTGAGTTTGCCATGGTCTGGCAATTACCATTGACGAGATCGTATTCTCCCTTCAAGTTTGTCTGGCAAATATCCGAGGCTGTGCCAGTTAAGTTAGCAGCTTCATACATTAAGCAGTGTTTCTTCACGCTCTTACCTATGCGATTGATCTCCTCATCACTCAGAGACGTTGTAACATCAAGTTTTTTCGCTCGCAATACTGTCGAATTTTCAAGTTCCTCGCTTTCACGCTGCTGCTCGGAGCGGACAAGAACACCGATACCCCCATCTGGCCGATTGAGTTCGAAAACTGTGCCGTTTCTTTCATCGTTGGAGCCAATGATCACCAACCAGTGTTGGTAATGTGGTGGAAGCCCAAAGAAATTGCCGGGTCTGGTGTCGCCTGCTCCCTTAGGAGTGGTTGGAATACCCGCTGGAGTGACTGCTAGGTGAATCGTTCTCGCTTCCCCCGGCGACATCGCTGAAACTATTATCGGACTGAAGTGTGGCGGCACTTAGTTTAGTTTCTTTCCTGGAATTAACACGTTGATCACCGGAACCATATATCATTATACATACCTCGCCCTTTAGGAGTTACTTGAATGTGGTTTCCAGGTGCAGTGAGATGTTGGATAGCCCTTGAGAGCTTTGCATATATTGGGAATAGAAGACGGATATGAAATAAACTTGCAAGCTCATTCAGCAGGATTGGTATTTAGGCTGCAACAGCTATCCTTAGTTGTGGCGTAGCATTCCCCTATGCAGCTGACACCTCCATCAGGATTGTGCAATAATAAGGCTGCATATCGGTCTTTCTTCCCCAATCAAATTGTGACATAGATTTAGGCGCTGTGGCGTCTGCGGGCGTCTTACGTGAGAGTTTTCTGAATCCATCACGGGGACAATTTTTGCAAGTTCTGAGTCGTCTGCTGTTTCTCACGGTGGCTTTCTGCACAATGGCTATTCCAAGTACAGAAGAACTATTGGATTTAAGAAACACTGCTGCCTATAGATGTAACCTAATCAGCAGCTGTCGGTCAGCCAGTGCAACTTTAGGTGATATACTTCATGCTGGCTATGGCCAACACGAGTAGGTACTGCATGAGTACCGTTTGTGATAACGCATGCGGAGGAAAGTTTCGTCACACTTGAACTAGCCCACAGTCTTTGTGAGCCCGATACATGGATGCGGCTCTGCATTTTAGGCTCCTCGTGCTGTTGGAGGGTTGGATCAGAAGATAGACTTTCATTTCACACCGTCCTTCTCCTCCTATACCTTACTTTGACCACCTGGGCTGGGCTGCCACTACATAACATACACAATTGCAGATTCAGTAGAGCGTACCCTCCACTACCTTTCATTAATAGCACACACCAATACCACAGAGTCCCAATCATCGGTTTCAAGATTCCAGATAGGATGAATAGTGCTAGTGTCATACAGGTATGCTTGTCTTACTCGACGACTCATGGTGAAAGCTCACACCATGTTCTAATACTATCAGATCATCGAGTATGGGCGGAGATATATCTTACAAGCCTGGTCACCAACTGACGTTTCTGAAAACATTGCGAAGATTCTGATCGACACCCTCGCCACTGCCTCGCCCGATGAAAAGGCGGTCCTGATATGTCGCTTCGTCAAATCAAAGCAGGACGAGCTATCAAACATCATAATCGGAGTAGTCTATCCCTTTGAAAGATTTTCCTGCATTGTGTGTCATTCAAGCTGATCCTCTTCTCTTTCTAGAGCGCCCTCGTTGCATCTCTCTCAGCTGGCCTGCTCTCGTGGAACTGGTTTCCTGTCCCGCCTTACACTGCAAAAGTCTGCATTCTTTGCTCGCTTCTCCATTCCCTGATCGGGGTCGGAGTTGCAACGCAGCAAATGCTTGCCCTAAGCCGGGCGGAAATACACCCACTGTTTGTCGATATCATTCAACGCGGAGTTTTTGGATCACCAGTCTCGACATCCTCGTCAGGGGCTCCAGCTGGGACTTTCTGGAGGTCCTTCGTGTGGCAGGTCCCCATCATGTTATTAGGCAATAGCATCATGTTCGTTATTGTAGCACTCTGCATCGCAGTATATGCAGAAGCGGCGCGAGCAAGAGTCTGGGGCGCCGAGACTATCACAGCAATGTCCTTTACCATTTCTTTCTGTTTCGGTACTTTTTGTTACTTAGTATCCTGGTATCAAGTCGAGTCCGAAATGCAGGCCGCTCTACAGGCCGATGAGCATCTTGTCCAGTCGGTGGTTGATGATCAGGTAACTACGTCTTCATAGGATGATGAGCCTGAATCCCACGATGCCTCGGTTTGATACTCATCACACTGCATACCCCGGTGCCTTGGATCGAGAGTATCTTACTAATCGCTCTGCATTCCAAGATATCTTGGTCCCATAAAACGGGCGAACCTTGTGAACCTAAGTTAATGATGCTAATAGCCCTACCGAGCACTATTATCAGCGTGGCGTCCCCCGAGAGCCGACCACTTATTGCCATGACTAATTACTACAAGGCTTCTCACAGTCCAGGTCACTAGCGTAAGGTCCGGCCCGGTCGTTCCAAGTGCTAGCTATCCTATAGTTTGAGTGATTTCAGTCGATTCGATAGTAGCCTCGATCTACCCCTTGATGATCTGTTATCTCCACCCGAGCATTGCGATCTTATATGTAGCCCCACGCGTTCAAGGGGTTCTTATAAGGCGCAGAGGCGAAATCCATGAAACTCTTCTTCTCGCCGCCGCCAACAGGTGAAACTCAACTAATCCGTCTTTATCTAGTACTTGTCTCCCTATCTATGTAAGCTGGGTTCAGCCGCTCCAAGCCACATTCGTAGCCAAACGTAGCCCTGCAGTTAGTAGCAAATGGTCTAAGCACTAAACGATTAGAGTTCTTTAGTATGTCGGGGGAGTGGCGAGTGATCCGGGCAGCCGGGCCCCAGTAAGCCTACCAAGCAAGCATTATTAGCCCAAATGTGGTTTTCCTTGCATGATCCTTGTCAAATGAGGCTACGAGCTACCCAACTCTCCTCGGGCACAGGGGTGCGAGTCAGTTCGTCCCCTCCATAACCTCGAGCTACTCCGTGCTAAGTGTATCCTGGATTCCTGATCGTGGTTGAAACCCCTCGATCGAGCACTATCGTGCTCCACGTGCTGTACTTTGGCCAATCAAAAGTGCGTGGTGACCTTGGTATTTTCTTGGTATCCAAAACGGCAAGTTAAATCAGGCCAAGCCCGAGCTGATACACTACTTTGAGATCTTAGGCCGGGACGGATAAAACAGCGTCGATCTGCACATCAGTTAGTTACCCACCGAGGTCCTCTCACAATTACCTGCAGGCGTGTTCGAGTTCACCAAAGGAGTGACGCCTCACAGAATACCGGACACGATGGGAAGTCCATCCCCAGGACCAATTGGCGTTTTGGTCAGCAACCTCCAACCTACTCGAACCCAGCTGAATCCCGATGGCAGTTGCTAAATATGGCATTCCTTAAATACAGATACCAGAATGGCTACTCATCGCCATTGTCGGCGCTATCCTCGTCGCTCGCCTACATTTCCGTCTCAAAGTGCAGAAACGAAGACTACGAACGAGCGAGATACTACTATGCGTCACTTGGCTCAGCGCCATCGCAACGTCAGCGTTTGACGTTGAGTTTGCTCGTGTCGGTCTTTATAATAAAGAGGTTCTCACCGACTTGACGGGCTTCCAAGGCTCGGTCGAGGATATCATCTATGTTGCCAGGGTGAGTAACCACTGTTCACAGTGCAATTTGTACGGCACCTAATGACGGGTTCTATTAGTTGTCTTGGTTCAGCACCATCCCGTTTTTGTCGACATTCTACCTTTGCAAGGCATCACTTGTTGCACTGTATCTCGACCTATTCCCGCCTTTCATGAACAAGAGGAGGGGCATTGTATGGGCGGCCCTTGCCTACATCATTATCGCATATATATCGAGCATCTTGGTCTTCATCTGCGTCTGTATGCCGGTACAAAGAAATTGGTTAGTTTATTCATGGAAAGCCTCTTGCACAGACTTTCCAAACAGAGATGGCGCTGTTGTGGCAATACTAACCTACTTTAGGTCCATTAATCCGCAGGAGGCTTGCCCAGGATCCTCAGTCACGATGTTCTTCAGAGTCAGCTGGGCCCTGAACTTCATTGGGGATGTCATCAGTATGCCGTGTCATTTTTGGAATACGAGATGCCACTCACTAACTGCTCTCGCAGTCTTTGCTCTTCCTTGGCTTATCATACCTGGCCTGCAGCTAAAGCCCAAGCTCAAGGTTGGTCTATACTGCACCTTCTTTCTCGGAATTATCAACATTGTTATCACCATCGTCCGCCTCGTTGCGCTTGAGACTACTACAAAGGACTATGTTCCGTTCAGCTTAGTTGGTACGTGCTTTAGGTTCAAATCCGCCCTCTCCTTGCATTGACCAGACAGCTGACAAGTAATGGCGTAGCGCTTTGGAACTCTCTTGATTACAACATTGGTCTACTGGTTGCTGCTCTACCCTCGCTCAGGCCCTACTTCAGAACCCGAAGGCACTCCGAATACCCAACTTCAGGGGCCAAGTCTGTGCCGACAAGACAACGCGAGGGCGGGTTTACAGTCATTGCCGATTCGGCCCGGACGAACGCGACGCGCAACACACGCAACACAGTCTCTGGGGTCAACTCGGCCAATATCAGCTTTTCCCGAGAGCATAATGATCTCTGGGATGACGACTTGGAGGACAGGAGTAATCGCAGCAACATTGAACTGGTTGAAGTATCAGTCGAGCCCAAGAAATAACGACATGATGAATATATTTGTGGATAGAATACACTGTACTTAATAGGTTAAACAGGGCCGCTATAGTGTTAACATAATGTTGTTTTCTTAGACTCTGTATTAAGCTGCTCTCCAATTACTGTCCTGTGATATGCTGCTGAACCGCATCGGAATAACCGCGACTCAATCGACTCGGATTTGCCAAGGTACTTTGCTAGATTGCGAAGACGCCGTGCGAACCTGGAGCTGAGGCGCAGTCTCTGGGAAAGTCACCCCGTAAGAGGATTACCCAGTCAATCCCCAATCTACATACAAGCTAGTCCGCCGACAAGGGCGTGTTTCCTCTCAAACCATTGGCGAGTGCTCAACTGTCCATCTATTTTATGAATGGATCTGCTACCTATCCTCGTGCGTGCATGCCAGAATCCCTCCTCTTCCGCTCAAGGCGCTGAGGTGGCAAAAGTGCTTGACGTGGTAGAACACTAATTTTCCCACCTGATGAAACCACTCGATGATCCAAAAGACGTCCCTAATTTAATCTTGGATTTATATATTTATTTTCAAAAAAAAATTCTTTTTTCTTTCTCCCGCGTGTTATTGCTATGAAACGCCGCAACAGCAGAAAAACCGCCCAGATGTTTATACAGTTCTAAGTTCAAACGTCCTGACTTAGGTACCAGGTTATTAAACACAGCTATATTTTGACTTCCAGGCGTGATGGGCAAGGTTTTCTTATGCCTGTCCACAAAACACGTAGCTTTTGCTCGTGGTATACGTGGTATAAAGCAAACAAAGGACGATTTCCATGACCAACATCAACCAAAAAAAAAGAAGAACTCTTTCCACCAAAGCTCCTAGTCATGGGCCAAAAACACAGCAAACCGTCCCAAAACCAGGGCAATACCGGCACCACTCAAGGTAAGAAAGCCAAAGTAACAACATTCTGGCTCACACTGACCTTTGGTTTCGTCTGCAGTTAGGCCAAATGCCCCGCCATCAGATCAGCCGCCCCCAGCATATGATGATTGCGCGAAGGCGGCATGGTTGCCCCGAGAACATGTTCTGATCATCATCGAGAGCGTTGACCAAATCATGAAAGAGGTGGTGGTGGAGCTTGATGGCGAGCTCGATGGCTCTCCTGATGTACTCGTGGCCGCGGGCCATATTCGTGAGAGTTGTACGGTGGCTGCCAGAACGGTTACCAGAACCAAGCTACCAAACACGAACTCCGAAGTTCTGTTCGATGATATCAAGGAGCGCCGTACGATACTTGCGAAACTAGGAAGCTCTCTTACTAAGAGTGTAGCAGAGGACAAACGAGTAGCCGTTATCCTGATCTGGGCCAATGCTGTGACAAAGGCTGCATACGCAGCCAAGTCAGATAGCCAGGACTACCGAACAGCGGCATGGGCTGCTCTGGTAGGTAGATTTATGCACGAGCTTGCGGCGGGGTTTGCTATTAAGAAGTGGCAGAAGATAAATGGGGCTTGGCCGTCTAAAGTTGGTGTTTTGCACCGGGGATTCGTTTAGCATGTATCAATGGAGTAGGCAAACTCATCAGAGTCCGTCTTCTCAGGTGTGATCACATATTGATCGCGCTGAGCTCGCGCCGGAATAATATACGAATACAGTTGATGGTCCTAGCAAGATTAGATGTGATGAACGCGAAGAGTGAAGGTATCTGCAGTGCTTCTCAGAGATGAAAGGTGGAATAGCAGAAGGAAGCAAGACCTGATATCAGGCGATCTGGAGAATTCTCCCAGTAGCGTTGTGAATACCCTATCTAGAACATCTATTGCACTTGCTGACAGTCAGCAATTCGCCCAGCTGCCTACTATGAATCTAGGTATCCTCCCGGCGGCGTACTTGCCAAGGCAAAGGAGGATCTCGCGTCTCAAATTTTCCTGTGGGTGATTTAAACTTCATCTTGAACGGCGAACTTCTTGTAGGAGAAAGAGAATAAAGTTCAACACCAATGGAAGCTGCCAGGGCCCGACAACTCAACTCAAAAAATACGAAAGCTTAAAGTAATAACCTTTCCATGGCGAACTTCTGAAACTGTCGGAGATCAGGTATACTTGGAGACTGCGTGAACGAATGAATAGAATCTTAGCACTTGGATTCAGTGATGGACCTTGCACATTCTCAGCCATATTTCATCCCCCGTGCTTTATCAAAAGTCCTCTTCCGTCTAAGGCAATCTCTCTTTGCCTGTTGCATCGCATCAACCTCGCTCCTGCATTTTGGTGGCACCCAAGTAAGGGTAATCAGGTTGGTGCAAAGGCAGGAGCTGGTTCGTGTCAACTTGATCCGCGACTGTCCATTCTCGTAATCTCAGACAAGAGTGAATTAGACTTTCTGGTGTTTTTTATAACTTTGCCGCAATCTCCCTCCTCGACTACAAACACAAACAAATACACACACAACACACACAACACACACATAAAATACACACAGCACACACAGCACACACACACAATTTCTCTCTCTCTCTCTCTCTCTCATCGCCGCCGCCAGCAGCACCAGCACCAGCACCAGCACCAGCACCAGCACCAGCACCAGCACCAGCACCAGCACCAGCACCAGCATCGCCAACAGTGACAGCCTCAGTAGCCTCAGCAGCCTCAACAGCCTCAGCAGCCTCAACAGCCTCAGCACCAACAGAGCAGCCACAGCCACAAAAACCTCAGTAGCAACAGCACCACCACCACCACTACCACCACCACGCCAAGAAGAAGAAGAAGAAGAAGACAACGATGACGACGACGGTGGAGGTTGTCATCCTAGCATTCGCGGCGTTCGGGACCGTCGTCGGCGCCATCGTCCTTGTGGCGCTCTTTCGAGATCGCCAGCGGCGCCTGGCGGCCGCTGGCCAAACGGAGAGGGGCAACCTCGCCCAGAAGATCTACGACGCCAGGATCAACCTGGCGGATGCAATTGAGAGCATGTGTGATGCAATTGCGCCGACGCCGCCCGGCCAGGTCAAGACGTCGGGGGGCCGGGGCCAGGGTCGAGGTCGGGCCCTCGACGAGGAGGAGGGGGGTGCTGGTTTTGGACAAAAGTAGTTTTCTTATTGTTGTTGTTATTGTTGTTATCATTGTTTTCGTTTTCAATAATGAAATTTTCGTTCTCCGCATGTCCAACAGATTGTGTAACACATTCATGACTTCAACTATAGCTCTATACATCCATGCGCCGCCTCCACTCACGAGCCAGCAGAGTCAAGGGCCATCCTCGTTAGATTTGATATTTACGAGATAGCCATAAATAATCCTGCTCTCTAGATCTCCCTCTATTCTAAGATCTAAGAAATCTTATCAGTATAAAACTTACTAATTCAACTAGGGAAAAAACCATATCTAGTCAGATTAGAGTTCTTTTTAATTAGATGGGCCAGTTATTTGATAGAAGGGGCCTTGGTGGTGCTGTATAGAAGTATATTTGAAGGCATAGCTAGCTGTTCTACTATCATTGCCGCTGTTAGTAGTTATAAGAGGATTAATGGGCTATAAGTTAACCAGCATGTTGTGTGAGAGGCTAATGTATATCAGCAAGGATTAACTCTTATTGATAAACCTGCTATCAGATTATGATTATGAACTCCTAGAGCGACTGAAGAACCTTCCCACCTGGGTAATGATTTAGAGGATCTTGCGTTAAAATTATATCAAAGAGCTGCAGGCGGCTCCAAAGCAAGAAGTTGGGAAGCTGTGGGATATCCTTGTACTGCTGGAACATCTTGTAGGAGCGGCTGAAGTAGAGGTATGTTGCAGCAATGACTAACCAGGCTGCGAGCAGCCTATAAGAGGGGCTCGCAAGGGTATTCATTGTGTAAAACGAAGATGAGTCTAGCGTCCTAGCAATGCGGATGGGGTTTTCATTTTTCAACAAGCTAAACGTGAGGCGTCTCTACGTGTAGAACGAGTACCCGATGCTACAACTCAAGCAAAGCCTTGCAAAGCAAGGTGCGGCATAGGCAGTTACTAGCAGAGTGCATGCGAACCAAAGTCAGCAAGTAATTCGATGCTACTAGTCTGCTATTTGAACCTACACAATTGTGACAAAAGCGTGGTTGTTATATATTGCATGAAACCCCTCATTCCGGGAAAGATCCACTAGAATGCCGACGCACGAAAGAGCTGTGATCTGCAGTCTTGCCTTGACCATCGGTCTTTGGTGAATCAGTAGCCGCGGCAAGTAGGTAACACAGGAAATGGCACATCCAAGTGAAGGCTCAATAATCACCTAAATAAACACCTGAATAGATATCTAAATATCCAAACAAGTAGCTTATTCTATATATAGATCAGATAATATCAAAAATATAGTCTTAAATATTCTGTTCTTTTAATCTTATTTTAGTGATTCTATAGCTAGCTATAAAACATAATAGATCAAGCATGTATTAAGAGAGTGCTTAGGAGTGCCATTTTTAATGTCACCCACCTAAGATGTATGTTTGGCGCAGGCTTGATATAGATGTCTCCACTAAACGGAATGCTGTGAGTGGAAACTACAGTCTTGTTTCTCTTCCTATTACAGGCGTGTCTCTCATTTGTCCCGAGACGGCTGTGTGCTTATGTAGAGCACCAACCGCTTATGTAGTACCGGAAGCTGCACATTGCATGTGGCTGACCTTTCCAGGTTGCCTACTTAAATGACGGACACCCCGCACTCGTGTCAGACCGTTAGGCTGAAATTGTCTGTCTCCTTTTTGGCTTCTGTTCCGTATCGCCGCCAGACCACCTCTCAAGAAGAACCCCTTCCCAAGAAGAACGCCTGATGCTTTTCTAAGGGATCAAGCCCTCGACTTCGAAACCCCTCCAAAAAAAGACTGTGGCAAGCACAGGACCTCTCCAAGATGTCCAACACTCCTCCAAACAGCGCTTTTCGCTTCGCCATTGTTTGTGCCCTGTCACTCGAATACGATGCCGTGCACGATAGCCTCGACGAAACATGGAGCGAGCCTACATCAACAGGAGGTGCAGGCGACCCCAACCGCTATACTACCGGACGGATGGGCAAAGTCCCCGTCGTCCTCCTCCTCCTAGATGGGATGGGGGGAGTGAGCGCTGCCAGGGCCGGGGCGACCATGCATTCCACATTTCCCAACCTGCAGTTTGGTCTGCTCGTGGGCATCTGCGGCGCAGTGCCAAAATACGGAAATACCGAGGTCCTGCTCGGAGACATCGTCGTTTCCAAATACGTGGTTCAGTGTGACTTTGGGCGGCAATACCCCGACGGGTACAGACCGAAGAAAACAATTCTAGATACTCTAGGCAGGCCATCGAGGGAAGTTCGCAGCCTCAACGCCCTGTTGGAGACTCGGCATCTTCGCAAGAAGTTGAAAGCATACACCGCGACATGCCTGTCGCAACTGCAGCAAAGTCTCGCCTCCACAGAAGACGACGGGCTGTATGACTATGTAGGAAAGGAGCATGACAAACTCTTCGAATCAACATATCGACATAAGCATCACGGCTCTAGAAAGTGTGACATTTGCGCACGGTGTCTCGGTCAATTAGATCCAGTTTGTGACAAAGCTCTGACATCGACCTGCTCAGACCTCAAGTGCAGTAGGCGGTATCTTGTCGCGCGACATCGCCTGCGACCTCAAGACAGGGCAGACCAGGAACAAAGCACTATTGCATCTTCACCAATAATGCATGTGGGAGGAATGGCATCGGCCAACACAGTAATGAAGTCGGCTCAACATCGCGATCTGATCGCTGAGAGAGAGAACACCATCGGGTTTGAGATGGAGGGGGCCGGGCTCTGGGATCTTTTCCCCTCATGTCTGATTGTCAAGGGAGTTTGCGACTATGCAGATGCACACAAGAACAAAGACTGGCAGCAATACGCTGCGGCAGTCGCAGCTTCAGCGACAAAGGCGATTTTGCAAGGCTTCTTCGAAGAGGCCGTGGCGCCTCAAAGTAAATCCGGTACGTCTTCAACCAATTAGTATATCTGTGAAAGAGTTCTATGGGGGTGTTTCATTACCTTTCGTAAATTTGCTAATCAGACTGATGCATACAGTTATCCATTTCATTCCGTTTCGCGAAAATCCCAACTTCACAGGCCGTGGGGCCATAATAGATGAGCTTCACAAGCGCTTATTTATCGATGGCCAGAACACAGTCGCTTTGGTCGGCCTTGGGGGTATTGGGAAAACCCAAATCGCCCTACAGTTTGCTCATCAGACAACGCAAAAGGTCGAAAGCACTTCGGTGTTGTGGTTACCTGCTTTCAGCATGGCAGGCTACGAACAAGCGTGCTCAGTACTTATCGCGAGGCTCAAAATCTCACACGGAGCAACAGACGACGCCAAAGATACGCTCAAAACTTACCTTGAGTCAGAACAGGCTGGAAAGTGGCTCTTCATTCTCGACAACGCCGACGATGAGACCGTCACTTACGGCGCTGCAAGCCTTCAAAACGGCATTCGCAGCTTCCTGCCACAGAACTCGAACGGCAAGATCCTTGTGACGACTCGCAAGCGAGAAATTGCCGTTCGCCTTGCGGGGAATCAGGTCATTGAATTACCCAAAATGTCCTTTAGGGAAGCGCGGGATTTGTTGCAGCAACTATTGATCGACCCAAACAAGGCGCGAGACGAACAATTAAGGAAATTGTTCAAAGTGCTGTGCTACCACCCTCTCGCCATTGCACAGGCAGCAAATTATTTCAACATGAATCGGACTTCTATTGCCCGGTATCTAAGCGATTATCAAGAATCGGAAGAGGGCATGATGGAACTGCTCGGCAGCGGCTTTGACGATGACACGCACCACAACAAGAGCCAGAGCGCTGTGGCGACCACATGGCTCGTGTCGTTTAAGCAAATAAAGGAAAATCACCCCGCTGCTGAAAGGCTGTTGTCATTCATCTCGTGGATTGAGCCAAAGGCTATTCCACGCTCTATTCTTCCAGATATGGGGACCGAACAGGCCAAGACACAAGTCATTGGCACGCTTGAGGGCTACGGGTTTCTTTCTACTCGGCAAGACGGTGACATGCTCGACATGCATCCTTTAGTCCACACAATTGTACAGCGACAAGTGCGCAGCCAAGGCATAAGCAAGCTCGAGAGAGACACAATATTCTGGCACCTTTATGCTGTGTTCCCAGACGGCGAATGGCGAAATCGTTACTTGTGGCAACAGTATCTGCCACACACTTTGCAAGCATATCAAAACCTGAAAGAAGACGAACCAGGTTGGAGCACCAAGCTCGGGTACAAGATCGCTTGCTGTCTATATGATGAAGCACGATACCCTGAGGCAATAGCGATACTTGAACGCTCTGTCATTGTCCAAAGATGTCTCAAGGAAGATGATTATCTAAAGTGTATATCGCAAGATAAGCTTGCAGAAATATACATACGCTGTGAGCAGATTGATAAGGCCATCAGTCTTCTAGAATATGTCATTTCCAACCAATCCAGGTCTCTTCCTACAGACCACCGTGAGCATCTTGGATCTCAGGATCGACTTGCGGATGCTTATACTTTCAAAAAGCAACCTGCTGCGGCTATTAGCATTCTAGAGTATACTACGGCTATCCGATTTGGGTCCCTTCCTGAGGATGATCTTAACCTTCTTGCAGCACAAAATCGACTTGCAAAAGCTTATCTTCAGGATATGCAGACGGATAAGGCCATTAGCATACTGGAGCGTATTAAAGATATTCAAGCCAAATGCCTCCCTCAAGACCACTATTGGCGACTTGCGACGCACCGTCAACTTGGAAATGCATACGTTGCAGTTGGCCGACTTGAAGAGGGTATTGAGCTCCTTGAGCTTGCTGTAAATATGATGTCGCATTGTCTTCCAGAGGACCACAGTGATCGACTTTGCTCAGAATTTGATCTTGCAATAGCGTATAGTAAAACTGACGATGATCGAGCTAAAGAGGCTATCAAGATTTTGGAACGTGTTGTGGCTGTCGGGTCACATTGTTTTGCAGAGGACGACGCCGATTTACGTGCATTTCAACGTCACCTTGCAAGACAATATGGTATTCACGGCCGATTTGAAGAGGCAATCGAAATCATGGAGCATGTTGTGGCTATTGAATCATATGGTCTTGCAGAGAATGATGACCGCCGGCTTGGATCACGAGAATTGCTTTCTTGGTTGCGAGAAGGCCATCAATCTCGGGAACGTGAGTTAAGAGATTACATTCGTGGCTCTCCGGTACGCCCTCTGATCCGAGCCTTCCAGCATCAACGGCTCTCTGATGATGACTGGCCAGCGAGAGGTTAACGAGACACTGTCCTCAGCACTTCATCGGAGGACATGTCTTCGCTTGTATAGTAGGCAGGAGACCAAGTGAGGGAGGTGGAGTGAGAGGTGGAAAAATCAAGAAACAAAACAAAACAAAGCAGCTATGAATAAAGTAAACTGAATTCGTGCGTTATCAATATAATATACTACTTTATATATAGTTCTATTTTATATTGAATTTATAAGACGGAAGATTATTATAAATAGTAAACTTTATTAGGTTATTATAGTAGTATAGTATTGTAATACTGGGTATAGTGTTAAGTTGTTAAATTGTTGGTATTCAGGAATTCCGCCCCTCTCCCCCCCTTTATATATTTCACTGTGTAGCTCTCTCACTTACTAAGGGCCGAGGATTGCAGAGTCTGGGGTAGCGAGAGATCTACGCGCGGAGCAACCGCTCTTCTCTATCTGCTTATAAATCCGGCTTCGGGCCTCCCTCGCTGTCAAGGGAGTTTCCGACTATGCCGATGCCCACAAGAACAAAAACTGGCAGAAGTACGCTGCGGCAGTCGCGGCTTCACCGACAAAGGCGATTTTACCAGCCTCCCTTGTATACTAGGTATAGATCAATTACCGAGTCACCTATACCTCACCTTAAAGGGCTAAGATTAGCTCGGTAAATCCCCCAGACGGTAGAGTGGAGTGTAATGATTATACTACACGAGCTACTCTAATGGGCGTCGTCTATGCTCTCCCATGAGATTGGAACCGCGCGCTTAATCCTCTCTGCTCTATAATTAGGCTAGAGCTTCATGAGTCTAACCGATACTGGAGCTACGTGATGTGGGCGCGCATCGGCAGTTATCGCCACAACTCCTCAGGGAAGTTCCGTCCCCCGTTTGCAATTTTGAAAATATTCCTCAGGGCATGGCTCTCCCTACGAAAGGTGATTTGAACTTTGCTTGGGCATTGGATGTTACCTCTGTTCATATGCCTACCGTTTGCCGTGGATCATTTACATGAACTTTTCCATCATCTCTCTGCCAACACCTACTATTGTACTAGCATTAGGAATCTACCTCTATTATGGCTAGGTCGAAGTGCTGCTTGATCTTATCGTTTTAGGGAAGCGAATATTCGGACCGGGCTTTACGAGTAGTATTATTAATAGTCATATCGGAGGCAGCATCAATATAAAGTGAGAACCTCCCTGCTCGCTACATGTAACCTGATCCGGCCATGGGTCGGCAATTAAATGAACAGCAACCGTCCGGCTCTTCCTTGAGTACCGGTCATGTCCCTGCCACCCCACCCCCTGGGGGATCATATTGACTGATCTAACATGACATGTGTGGATTCGGATACGCTGCGTGCAATGTGACAGGTGTATGGCACGGATCCGCCAAGATATGTCAGATGATCAACCCTCGGGGATGGCGAGAACTGTCGCCTTCTAAAGCAGTCTGGGCGTGTTAGGGCGGGATTCTGCCCTCAAGGCTTTTCTGGGTATTGATATCTCCGCGCCTTTACGGTGTACCGCCCAAGTAAATCGGAGGGGCGCCGAGTAAAGGAGAGAGTATGTCCGTATCCCTATCTCCGGCATTGCTGAACGCCTGATTTCTCGAAATTGGCTATACGCTCTAAGATTCCTTCCGGCATATGAGAGCATGACCCTGTAAGTATAAGTTCTATGGACCACGGTAGCAGTTTTAACAAGGATAGGTGTCGGGGGATCTTCCCTGTTCTAGAGCCTGGGCCTCTAAAAGCTCTTCCCGATTTAGGCATATGATAGAACTTTCTGATAAGTCCATTCAAATAGCTCAAGAGAACAACAGGAGCTCCAGGACTATAAAGGTGTCGGGCTCTGCCTACTGATTTCTTCTTTCTCCCAGATCAACAAACAACAGAAATCAGCATTATATTCCTTGACCTCTTTCAACTACTTAATAATCAACCAAAACCACGCATTACTATTCGGCTATTCCTTAAATCTTCAAAATGCGGTTCTCCACTATCCTCTCTGTTCTCGCCTTTACTTCGTATGCTGCTGCGCAGCACGACGACCTCGATGCCCGTGACATTGACCACAGCATCGAGCTCACGGCCCGGGCTGCTCATGCCAGGGCTTACGCTGATGCCTACGATGAAGCTCTCGCGCACTACAGGCGCACTATCCCTTCTCGTGTCTTTGCCCGCAACACCCTGCAATGTGTAAGTTTCCTGAAAACCACATTCTAATCCTTGCATGTCCCTATCATCTTTTTCACCCTCACTTTACTCTTGGGGACTTTCATCTAACATACTTTGGGGTTGATAGCAAGGCCAGCCCGGTCTCTGTCAGAAGGGCCGCTGCATGGTCAATATCAAGGCCCAGGGCAAAAAGATGGACTGCGGCGCCTGCAGGGGAGAAATGGCCCAATGTAGCGGATCGGGCCCAAAGGACCCTCAGATCGCTGCTATGGAGGCTCAGGCTGGTGGTTTCAAGGTGGGCTCTAAGAAGTCCTCTCCCAAGAAGAGCAAATAAGCCGCCATTAGAAGCCTGTAGGGGCCTTCTTGGCGCGGAGAGGATGATCGAAGGGCACAATTATGAGGATTTATCCTTGCTACGTGCCCGCGGTTGGGGTTGGAGAGGTATGGTGTGTTCGGAGGGGTGTGATACAACAGGAGCGTGATATGTTGGAGTAGTTCCGGTTTAGAGGTATCTTGAGATCCTATGGGTTTCGTTTGATCTAGCTAATCAACTATAACTCTACCTGTCGTGTGCTGTAGTGACTGAGTACTGGCTCTCCATTGTGTTCAATCCCACGAGGGGGCACCACCTAAATCTGCTAGCACTACTTGAAGGAAAGGCAAGGCCTAGCAGAGGGAGCCGCGCGCTTTCCAAATAGAGGACGTCGTAATTTCTAGTCCGCTGACGCTACCAATGAGATCATCATCGAATGCTTCCGACAGGTCGCAAGGATTCACAAACGTTAGTTAGTTTGTTACATATCTCCACCCGAACGAGCCGGTATATACCTGGCAGGGCTGATAGTACCTAGGGCTTATGCACCCCTGAAAATCTTGCCAGGATAATGTCACAGGCAATGTCGCAAGGATCTACCTCGGAAGAGTGTAAGCACTTTAGGCTTGGCTTTATCGGTGAGCTCGGTCGATTTTCGGACGGATTCTCACAGTGTTAGTGAGCACCTAATCACAGTATTTATGTATAAAATTTAAACCCTTCTTTTTATATTATTATAGAAGATTATTAGGTTTTAATATAGTTAGCAATCTGTATTTCAAGCTTACTAACAGCTGTAGTATTATTTTTTTCCCCAATATAATACTCGCCGCAGCCACTCTACGTTTTATTCAGGGAGCTCGACTGTTGTCCCAGGCCCTCGTCGAGGTACAGTTGAGCCGTCTAGCTCAGACACTGGCCCAGGGGTTGTTGTGCCCAATGATGCTGCTGCTAGAGGAGGGACATATTGATCCGCGAGCTCAGATGGCGCTTGATTACTGTGCAGCTCACTCGTATGCGCAGGCGTTGCCCCATATGCTGGCGGGGATGACTTGACTTCTCCTGTTCCAGAGCCCAGCTCTCCCACAGACTGTTCCTGCGATTGACGACGTCTTCGTAAGAGGAACCAAGCGGCGGCTCCGACGATGGCAATACCGGCCAGCCCACCGACGACTGCTCCAGCGATTGCCCCGACCGGGGTTTCGGTTGAGCCTCCGTCCCTGACGTTGCTACTATTATTACCATTATTGTTGGAATCTGGTTGTGTAAATAGGGCACGGACTCTGTCATTAGCCCAGACTCTTCTTTCTAGGCCTCTGATGGTAGTCCATAGTCAGTTCGGGCGCTCATCGCTTGCCTTAGGCGGCTCAGTCTCTGTGGAACACTCACGCATCTTTATACCACGCCCTGATCTTTTCGTGGGTGACGTACTTGGGTGCCTCTGCATCGTATGAATCCTGCCATGAGTGGTTATTCATGTTGAAAATGCCGATGCCTCGGGGTAGCTTGTCCTGTATGCCCCAGTTGCGAGAGTCACTGCCTGTCCAATCCAGCCCGCCCAATGAGATGAATTGATTGTTTCCAAGAGTCACACAGGCGTGGTCAGTCCTATTACCGATGTGGCTGAGGTTGTCGCTGACCTTCGTCCAAACAAAGCCAGGCAGACTTAGGGCATGGATGGTGCCCATTTCCTCGTCTCGCTCCCTATTCCCACCGCCAAAAACGAAACTGTAAACTGAAGAATTAGCTGCTGCACTTAGAACTGACACTCGGTTGAATGCCCTTTCCATCTCAAGCTCACATTTCAAAAGAACCATTATCCCCTGTGTCTTCGATGCCAACGACACATCCATTGCTCCAAGGTATCGGCTCGTCTTCGTGATTCGTTGCCACCACTGTTGCCTGAGTATGCCACGTCTTCTCGGCAATGTCATAGAAAAACACATTTCCAGGGTCCGCCATTGCCTTTGCGCCGCTTTCCACGCCGCCCAACATGACTATTATGCCGCTGCCGCCGTACTTCTCAACAAATGTCGCTGACCCACCCCAGAGTGTGCCGGTTTTGGAGTACGCAGTGGTTCTCTCCTCCTCCCACGTCTTCGTGGTGAAGTTGAACACTCTGATGGCCTCTAGATTCTGGCTCGGCTTCGAGTCCACGACTGCACCACCGATTATAAACCCTGCCTCGTTGGTGCTTACATGCGCGGCGCCCTCGCTGCGCTGAAGGCCGGCGAAGAAATCTGAATTGGCTTTAGCTTCCTTGGCCCAATCGCCGCCCCCTTTGCCATCTGCAGTGAACTTCCAAAACTGGCTGTCGTCTGCCGAGTCCTTGCTTGTGGCCCACCCGCCATAAATGTAGAAGGAGCCGGCCGCTTTGTTCGTAAGCATGGCATGTTGGGCCCGGGAAGGGATGTCGGAAGCTCGCTCGATTTCTCGAAAGACAGCGTCACTGGGGGACCAGGACGTTGAACAATCGATTGATAGTGTTTTATTGACTATATTACCATATAGCCGGTGGTAGAATGGCTCCTTGTCAACCTCAATCCAAGGAGTAATCCAAAGAAAAAACAAAATGCAGGGTTTGTTAGAAGGGTTTGGGATGCCACGTACTCGGATCCTTTGTGCGATGGGGACTGCTACTTGACACCTGTCCCCCGTCCAAGTAGATGTACTTGTCAAGCACCGTTGCTAGAATAACGTTAGTCGAGTCCCCAAGTCCACACGCTGAAGCCAGAGAGGGTGAAGACGAGGGTGAAGACAAGCTGACCTCGCCAAAATCCTGCGCGGCGGAAGTTTTCGATATCGGGAATGATGTTCTGTGTGAAAGCCCTTGCGATTAAGAGTCCTAGGCTTATAAAACGGTACGCTTTGGAGTAAGCCATGGCTGAGTGGTAAATCTGGCCTTGGAAAACCAGTCGTCGCGTAGTCGAATGTGAGGAAAAGACAGTATTATAATGAAAGGCATTTGCGAGATGAAGCAGGACGAGGGGTTGGGGGCTGTGAGGCCTCCTTAGGCGCTCCTTCAGGTCCCTGGCCACTTCAGCTTTATGCTTATTGCGACCTGCAACGTTGACACCACGTATCTCGACCATCCCATCAGCTCAGGTGGTTCGAAGTTCCTATTAGCTCAGGTGGTTCTGGGTTAAGTAATGAGCAACATAGCTTGGCGGAAGTAAGAAGGCTGTGCTTGCCACATTGGAAGCTCAATGGCACATCACTAAAGCAAAGTGACGTCCAGGACATCTGCATGTTTCTGATTTGAGTAATTGTGCCGCCCAGACCCCAACCAATCATCGACGCGGGTGAGCTGGGTGAGCTTGGCGTTGGTAGCCAAGCCGGTCTTATTACACCTCCGGGATCACGAAGGTCAAATGAGCAAATCCCATTTAGATACAGATGCCTATACATTTTGTACTCCCTCCTGAGGGGTGGCATGAATCCCATGGGTTATCATAACAATGTTTCCCCTCAGGACATGAAATATCGGCGGTTCCACCACAAACTGGGTAGGCAGAACGATCATCTGGAATACATATTCCAGCGTTATTCGACTTTTTCTGGGTCTTCTTTTTCTTGCGCCGCGGATCATCACCGCATCCAAATCCCCGCGGACAGCCTCCGATATGGGGCCCGCATAAAGGGTAATCATTCTTAAACCAGCAGCGGCCGGGGCATAGGTCGAGATCTTTGCAGTTTGGACCAAGAGGGACACATCGGGCATCAGCCGCACAGAATTTCTTGAGACCGCAAAGCATGCCGGTTGCTTGACATCTCCCAGTGTCGAGCAAGGCAAGCCCCACTAGATAAGCCGCGGTAGCCTTCATGTCGTGACTGATGAGTTGGGTGTGTCGGTACCAGGTTTTGTCACACTGGGTTGGACCTTTGAAAGGCAAGACGTTTGAGAGGCTGGGAAACAAGAATTTAGGGGTAGTGTGTCTCCCACCAATATATACACGTAACACGCGAATGGATTCTCCACCTCAGCTCGATATGCGTTTGCTTTTTACGCCAATCAAACTAGCTAAATAACAATAGTATGAACTAGTTTCATTAGCCTTTCGGCTGAGTAATATTGAGATCTTATCCAGAATTGACAAGATTATTGCTTTACTTCCATGTAGTCTTTTCATTCAAGCCGAACCTTTTCTACATCATTGGTGGATTCTCTCTGTAGTGATTTGACATCTCCATAGCTTATCATAGACCTCGAAGCCTCTAGTTGTAGAGGGTGGCAGTATCCCATGGTCCTATGGGACACTTTTCATTTCCTTTAACAGCCGAAGCATGCACGACTTTCAACCATAGAGTCACGACCATAGAGTTACGCTCCGGATATCTACACATATGAGTAATTCGACGCGTAACAACCCAATAGCATACTCATAAGCATCAAAAATCACTTTCTATGCTCTAACTAGTAGAATATCATCTGTGTCGGCCTCTAATACTATGAAATGGTGTTTTTATCAACATGAAGTTCTCGGCATCAACCACCTTTGCGCTTGGCTCAGTCGTTCTCTACTGCTGGGTTGATAAAAATCCAGCAGACAACTCCATTTGAAGGCTTTAAAATCTACAATGGTCATGTCTACTGGTCGATTGCCGAGCTTTTGGCAATGAACAGCATTGCTGTGGACAGATCCTCCCAAGACGACATAGTGTCAAGCATTGCTACAATCCTGGAGATTCAAGGTACAACCGACTTCGTCTTTAATCTAGGGGATATTTCAGGCATATTGGATTTGGACAACCGCATTCGTGTTAGTTTGAGGGATTGACTCTCACAACCAACACAATACTTATCAATCCGTTGCTAGAAGGATTCTCTCACTTCTTCTAGGCCATGCAGCTTCCACCTCGGGTAATGGCGAGAGCGCCAAGGACATTTTATGTGTTACAACGAACTTTGAGATGGTCCCTCCAGTCAATGGGACTATTGTTGAGCCTGCCAAGGTAACCGTCATTAGCATTCCTGCATCTGTTGTCCAGGGTAGATGGATCGACTTGAATTCCGAATCTCCCTCGACATTTAGACATTAACCTGGAAGCAAACATCCTACATCATATGCTGCACATTGTGGAAAGGGCTTTCGATTTCTATTGGCTGATCACTCTTAAAGATTCACTCATGGAGCTTATCCCAGAAATTCAACTTTATTTGAAAGGGGGGATTATAGATGATCAATGTTCTATAAATATGGCGGTGCTTAGATATACACATATGAGATAGGTGGCCATTAACTTGTCCAGCATGTTAAGCCTAGTTTTTGCAGAAACATCTGACGATGAAGCACGGGATCTTAGGACATCTTGGGAACATGGATCTCCGAAATCGTCCACACGGAACCATCACTGTTGCTGGAGAGGCCGGAATAAGTAGCTCCTTGAGAAGACGCAATGGTCTTTCCAAAGTTCTTATCAGGCCCTGCAAGCGTGATTTCAGTGTTAATGTAACGCTGGTCGGCAATAGTTGGGGTGCACCCGTCGTTGCACTCAGTGCCGGTGCCGTAGCCTCGCATATAAGGGCCGGACTTGTACTCATAGGAGCTGAGCTGAGCACCCGTGTCGCCATCAGTGACGTCCTGTCTCCAGGTATCATTGTCCTCAAGAAGCGTGTACACAATCTTGACCTTCTGGTCGCCGCTCACGGGGCTGGCTGAGCCATCGAGCTGTCCGAACGAGCCGAAGATGGAGGCGCGGACGCACCACTGGCCGGTCTTGGCGCCGCACCAGGAGTTATCAGCCCAGGACTCGAGAGTGGTCTGGATCAGGTCTCCAGTGCCGTTTGACATGCCTGGCCAGAGGAAGAGGACGCCGTTTTGGGTGGAGGGTGCAGTTCCCGGAATGAGTGTGGTGACGGCCTTCTTGATCGTGGAGGTTGTAGGACCGAGCGACACGGCACCACCCCAACTGTCGCGGGGAGCAAGTTCTGGGCCTTCTGGGCCGACCTGCGGCAGACCTTGGGAAGTGCCGAAGAGCACGGCTCCGGAAACGGCTAAGGAGGAGAGAAACTTCATTGTGAGTATCGGATTTTCTTTGGAACGAAGATGGTATTTCTTTGTGAATGCACTGTAAATTGTAGTATAAACTGATTTGGAATGGGCGAGGATGAAAAGTAATTCAAGACGAGGGCGCTGGTGTAGCTATATATTCGTGTCAGAACCTGAAACTGTAAACCTGTAACAGCCCTCCTAAGAGCTTTGAAGCTAGAAGCAGGTAGATGTCATCGCAATCCCAGCCGTATGGACTACGCACAGTCCTCTCAGAAACATGTGGTCTCGAACCTACTTCCCAGCCCGGTTTTTACAGGCATCGTTCGGGTGTTGTTCCGTGCTGTTCTAAACTAGATCTCGGAGGGGGGAAACCGTTCCCTTTCCGGGATGAAGATCCACAATGCGGGCATCGTGTATCAGGTTCACCCGTATTAAATTACAGGAATCTGATGCAGATCTGTAACGAGCGAATGAACATTTCTCTTAAAGAGTCTGGTTCCATGTGGCAGAAGGTTTGCCGGATGCACGGCACTCGATGGCGTATAATTATTCCATATGTGGACGAAGAGTCTCATGCGATACGCCCATTGAGGTAGACCCATGTGGGTAGCAGTGTGCAACTGGCCGACTACCAAGTCACAGCTTCCACTTCCTTGTCGGCTAACGGCATTTGTTTCATATCATAGCCAGTTTATGAACCATTCTGAAAGCTCACCCGGTATTGGTTGTTTCACGTCGGATTTCAGTCTCAACTGGGAGGTCGGTCTCTTCATGGTTGCTTCCAGGAACAGTCCTTTTCACCTCGTATAGCTGTGGAGATCCCACGAACATACGGAGCTACTGCTAGTTATTCCCGGATTTTGACGAGTATCAATGGTTAAGGCTCAAGTGGGTGAAATAAAACATGGCATACCAAGGCTCTTTTCGTGTAAGGCAGGGACTTAGTTTATAACTAAATACAACAATAAAGAGGTAATCTATGAGGTTTAGCTTGATATTGTATTCAGTAATAGGCTGATTATTTTAACATTGTGTTGAAATTCAACGTTGAACTACCTCGGTGTGCCAGGTTTTATTTCACTCACTTGAGGCTCTATGGCAAGCTGAGCCACCACAAGTTGCTTTTTATTAGGGAAATTGGGCTAAAAATCCCACCCTGGCCTTAGAAAAATGTTTGTTTCGCCTCGTAAAAGAAGTGTTACGGCCTCTATCTCCGGATTCGTTTCCATCGGTGGCCAGAAATACTTTTCAGCTGCGAGTATCCTGAGTAATTGCCCTTTACCCGGTCTTAAACATCAAAGTATAGGGTAGGCCATTATCAAGAGAACCTCGGTCCTCATACTATGCAATTTCGGTGAATTAGCCCAAGACCAGATAAGTCTCAATGATTCCAGTGTAGCTGAAACCGAGATCCATTCGTTTCAGTTTTGTTTGATAGCATGGCCTATAGGAGGCAGGATATAGCGTTACGCTCCAGAAGGGTATGCTTAGCTTGTGCATATCAATCTTGATGATGGGGGCATTTTTCAGTCAATAAGAAAAGCTATACAGTAGGCAAAGGTGCGAGGGTGTACGGTGCTTCTTCATTTTTTTATCATAATTCTGAAGCAACATGTGGCTTCGCAGTGTGAATTCCAAGCGTTCCCCTTTCAACCATGAAGACCCTGTGTTCGCCGCCGAATGAGTTCCCGCCTTTGAATCTCCTTTTCTATATTAAATCAGCAAATGAGTTCCATATCCGGGAATTGTTGTGTCACTTAGTTACCTTGGCTGTATGGTATGAATTCATCAAGGCCGCGTCCAGATGGAACGGTCGGCAGCACAGGAACTTTCCTGTCTGTCACTACCTCAAGAAGAGCTGGACCTGGCGTTTCCAAGAGCCAGGCGAGACTCTCATCCAATTCTCGGGGATCAGAGACACGGCGGGCTTTCACATGCATAGACTCAGCTAACGTCACAAAGTCGGGATTCTCGTGATGCGCATGTGCATAGCGATCCTCATAGTAAGAATTCTGCAGCTGCGTGACCATGCCCTGCTCATCGTTGTTTAGCAGCAGGATCTTCACGCCGACATTGAATTGAGCCGCTGTTGATAACTCGGTCAAGGTCATGCTGAATGACGCATCGCCGTCAATGTCAATCACCAGTGCGTCTGGATGCGCAACCTTGGCACCGATAGCCGCCGGTAAGCCAAATCCCATTGTACCCAGTCCGCCCGAGGTGATCATTGAGCGCGGTTTCCTCCACCTGAAATGTTGGGCAGCCCACATCTGATGTTGCCCAACACCGGTTGTGATAAATACGTCCTCCTTTCGATCCTCGACTAGGTGACTCAGTCGTTCGACGACAACCTGCGGCTTGATCAATTCGGGCCGACTGGTCCGATCGAAGTCCGATATTGGCCAGGTACTCTTCCATTCCTGAATAGCAGATAGCCACTCTTTACGTGACTCGTCGAGGGGATCAACTGCTCGAAGCAGGGGCAAGAGGAGTCTTAAATTGGTTGACACATCCCCTTCGACAGCCTCAGTAGCGTTAACCACCTTATTTATGTTCTTTGGTAGTATCTCAAAATGCACGACGCCGCCTCGTCCTTCTTTCTCGGCAGTGAACGCGGCCGGGGCAAACTTCGACACGTCCATGGTGACGCGGTCGTCAAAACGAGCACCAAGGGCCAAAATCAGATCAGCATTTTGGACCGCCATGTTGGCGTAAGCGGTTCCGTGTAGCCCGAGCATATGAAGGGCCTTGTCATCGAGCTCGTCGAAAGCACCGAGCCCCTGAAGCGATGTTGTTACAGGGATAGAGCACTTATCTGCTAGTTCCTTGAGTAACTCTGGGCCATTCTCGGGTAGAATGATTCCTTGTCCAGCATATATAACAGGCTTGCGAGCTAGATTAACCAGCCTTGCTACCCGGTTGAGAGTTTCTTCAAGTTCTTTGCTCTGAATGTCGGTCGCTCTAGCACGAGATTCGACACGACGACGAGATGGCAGCATGGATTTTGTAGAGATGGGTCTTTGAAGCGTACTTGCCGTAACGTCACTTGGTAAGGAGACCAGAACCGGGCCGGGCCTACCTGACGTGGCAATATCGAAAGCTTCAGTGATGCGCTGGGGAAGCTCGTCAATGGAATTGACCGTCACAGCCCATTTCGAACAGGCCCCGCAGATCCCCACGGCATCAGATTCCTGGAACGCGTCAGTGCCAATGGCCCTTGTAGGAACCTGGCCGCAGAAGACTACGATCGGAGTGCCGTCGGATAGAGCGTCCTGCATGGGTGTTACCATGTTCGTCACCCCAGGGCCAGACGTAACAAGTACGACGCCTGGTTTTCCGGTAGCCCGCGCATATCCCTGTGCCATATGCCCAGCACCTTGTTCGTGTTTGGGTAGAATGAAATCAAAGTGGCTTGACTCGTAAATGGCATCAAAAACCGGAAGAATGGCACCCCCAGGGTATCCAACTATTCTGGGTCAGTTGGCCGTGGTGACGTGGTAGGGGATCCAACTCACATATATGTTTCACGCCATGTCGTTTCATCATCTCGTGAAATATTTGGCCCCCCTTCAACCCAACCATTCTTTGTACTCTGTCAGCACTGTCGACTGGTTCGAGGAGTTTGATTTGACTTACGAATCGTCATACTCGCTCTCTATCTTAGCACGCGCCAGTTCCCATGATGGCTTTTGTGCACCAGAGGTAGCCAAACTTATAGTTTGCTTTGTTCCAATGCTATTCAACATGTACAAGTTAGATTTATTCGAGACTTTAGAATGCTCTCAAAAGGGACACGGCAACAATGGAGACAGCTAGTGAAGGCCTGCTTCGCTGCATCGAGAATGAAAACTTACGAAGCTCCTAGGGACGTTCTAGGGTCGGATCCATGGGTCTTCTGATAGGAAGCCAGGCTGTTGGCGTAGCGTAGCTGGCTGGGACTCAGAGCCCGAAACTTTGAAGCCCGGCGTATGATGGCGCCACGGTGAAGCATTTTGTTGTTTGCGGTGGGAACTACTCAATAGACGGGATAACGTGACACATTGCCAGTATTGCATCCTCAATATTGGTCAAGAAATGGCACTTATAGCTACTACTATTAACAATAACATGGAAACGGCCATGACTCAATTGCGACCTCGGGAGCTTGCATATGCACAGGTTGTTATTAGCCTGGGGATAACCCGGCGGTAAGCTTATCCCCCGGTGACTAAAATAAGCATCTATGATGCACTACAATAGGTAATTAAAGAATAATGACAAGCTTCTATACCTTCATAAGTTATCTCCGCAATCGGCCATCACTGTATGCGGTGGGAAGCGTGGTTTGAGATGTCACCCCCAGGGGCAAGCATCGCTCTTTGCTGGATGTACCCAGGTGTGAATACGTCCTATAGGCTTATGAGGCAATGTGAGATTCGAGTGGATCAATCACTCAAGGACAATGAATAGCTTTATACATTCCCTTTCTACTGTGAAGTTGTGAACAGATTGCTTGTCATGCTTTGTGTGGTTATCCAAATCAACTACGTACTTTCTACCACATCATGATATGGGAAGTTCTTGCAACCTATTTGCTCAACACCATTTATGCAACCAATCCAGTAAGAAATTAGCGGCTCAGATACCATGCCAATACCCTGACAACTGCTTTTTAGTTTGTGATGGTGGATACAGCCATGGGACATCTCTCTGAGTCATACAGTTATTGGCTTGGCAGTAGATGAGTTGTTTACATTAACCTATTAGACACAGCCATATACACGAAGCGACGCGTTAAATATTCTTGCCTTAAATACTCTAATATCTATCATATTCTATCTCGCGAATGAGTGGTAAAAGCAATCACATGAATCCATAGGGACGCCTTCAGAATTCGCTCACCCAACGCCCGCGAGCGCAAGTGGTATGGTCAGTCGGATTTCTTGGGCACGTTAAACGGCGAGTCTCTCCCAGTGTACAAGAAACCGTCATAGACGCATGCACCTATGAGTCCGCCCACAATGGCGCCGACCCATGGGGCCCAAAGCCAGTACAGGTGATGGTGTGTAAATACCTCACGTCCATATCCAACCATGGCCAAGGCGATACGCGGTCCCGTGTCTCGTGCCCCGTTCATGGCGTAGCCTGTGTTGATCCCCAGTGCCGAGCCTATGGCGAGGAGTGTCAGGAACATGGCAAACGGCTGTGTTCCCTTGGGTGGTGCAAGGTTGCTCTTGTCCGCAAGGGCAAAGACAACGGCCACCAATGTTGCTGATGCTAGGACTTCGGTATAGAAGGCCCCGAGGTACGGCAGATGCGGTGCAGGGAGAGTGAAGAATAGACCGGCTGTGGCATGCGGGCCGGTGATGGTGCGGACGTCAGAGCCGCCCTCATATTCGGAGATGCTTGTCACGTAGTTGAAATAGACGGCCAGACTGCCGGCGGTCGCGCCAGCTACTTGGGCGATGATGAAACTAGGCACCTTGCGTAGGGGAAAACCACGGAACAGGGCGAGGGCGAGAGTAACAGTTGGGTTGCAATGCCCTCCAGATACACCGCCGGCCATCCAGACAGCAAGGGCTACTCCGGCGGCCCAAGCGAGACGGCATTGCAGAAAGTCACCGGCGTTGCCTCGAATGTCGGATGAGTGGTAGTTTAGTCGCACCTGGCACTCAACACCGGCTCCAAAGAGCAGGATCAAGAATGTCCCCCAGAATTCTCTATTATATCGTTAGTCCTGTTACGGATTGAGGAGAATTGGCGACGCACGCAAATTCCTCACGCCAAGCATGGCGGAATTGGGCCCAGGCATTTGGTGGCTCATCGCTCAGAGCCCAGTTGGGCTTGTGCAGGCGAGTCTCGTGAGTTGCAGCAACGGGAGCCGCTGGCAAGACAGGCTCGACCTCGTCATGGTGCGGATGGACTTCATTGACAGATGCTGTCTTGACGAGGGGGGCTCCGATCGACCACGACGGCAATTGGAACGTGCTGGTGCGGCGACGTTGTTGGGACAGAAGCGGCTGACTGGGATCGTCGGTGTCCATTCTATGGTGTTTGCCTTCACGGGCTTGGTTCGGTTCGTGAACGGAGAGGGCGTTGAAGAGCGAAGAAGCAGGCAAGGAAAGGCGGTAGAGACTGTTTTGTGATCACTCCTTCACACCTCCTTATTTCACCATCCGCAAGTGATGTCATGGCACGGACCTTCAACCCACATGGCTGAACAAATCTTTTCTTATGCAACGATGGAGGATTAAATGGATAACGACCTTGTCTAGTATCACCGCCTGGGCGAATAAAAGCGCAATCGTGGACCCACGGGTTCCGTAGATTGACGCTCGTTCACTCCACAACCAACCACCAGCATGCATGAATAAATAAATGGCTGTGATGATAAGCAAAAGAGGGTCGGCCAGTCGATCACGGGAAATGGACAAGTTGGGTAAGCCGAGACCGCTCTGTTATCAGTGCGAAAGTGCCCCTGGGCATAGTTTCAGACATGATCCATCATAGTAAGTTTCTGACGAAGAATTCTTGCAAAGTAGTTGGTCGATGCTGCATATGGGTTTGTTTGAGATTATCAAAGACCAGTCCATGAGTGATAAATACATGCTGATATTTGATAGCCGAGAGATATTGGGGTTCCTTCAGCACCTTGCGACAAATATTTCAGCTTCAAGGAATGAAGAAAACAGAATGGGTAAACAGCCATGAGATATCGATCAATCCTATTCAAACAAGACAGTACACTCCCGAGATTAGAGCGTGATGACGAGTTTTCTTCCACTAACCCCAGCCTTACTACGGTTCAAACCCTCCTGTATGAACTCAAGCCCATGGCCAATGACCTCTGGCTGAGGCAAGCACTTCAACTGTCCACCTTCCAGCGCAGGCGTGACATATTCCTCCCAGACTGTCTGGGCTATGTCATTGACGGCAAATATCATGCCTGCATTGACGTTTTCAGGGACATTTTCCGTCGGCGGAGGGTGAGTGCAGGCGAGATGACCGCCTCCAAGCCGGGAGAGAATCTCCAGATCGTGAACGTAGGTATCCGGAGTTGAGATGGCGTCAAATATGCCAACGGGAGGGCCGAGTGCTGTGGCAGCCTCCACTACCTTCTCAACAAGCTTGGGGTCCCTGTAATCGAACACGGCAGAAGCGCCAGAGGTTCGACACAGCTCAAAGTTCTGCGGGCTGGAAATCGCAACTACGTCGAGCCCGCTTGCCACAGCCAGCTGCGTAGCCATGCTCCCAGAGGAGGAGGAACCGCCGTACACAATGATTGACTTCCCAAGGCGAGTTGGGTTCAGCTGGGGATGTGGAAGGCCAAGAGCCGGTGTCGACACTCCGGGCATTGCCTCCCCTGGATTTCTGAGCATCAAAGCGCATATACCTGCCTCGAGTGCGAGGGGCAATACAGCACCAGATTCGAAAGAGATTGAATCAGGCAGGATTGATGCCTTGGCAGCAGGAGCAACACAATAATGGGCAAATGCGGCATCCTGAGGCTTCCCAGTGACAAGATTGATCGTGTGACTATTGTCGTGGAACAGTTCCAAGTCAGTTATCAAGTTCAAAGCACTAACGTAATGAATTTTCCAGCTTAACTTACGCAGTTACACGATCACCAGGTTTGAACCTGGATACTTCAGCACCAACTTGGTATACTTCTCCAGCCACATCACAACCCAGAATTGATGGCCACTCCTTGATGAAAACGCCCCAATCCTGCATGTGCCAATCTAGTGGGTTGATTGCAACTGATCGGCTCCTAATGACGATTTCTCCCGGTCCTGGAGATGGCATCGGAGCGTCACCAACTCGAAGGTTGGCTCCTTTAGCATCGATCCAGGCGGCCTTGTTAACAGGCATTTTGTTCTAAGATTCGGAAAAGACTTCGGAGTCAACTAGAAGAGTATGCTGTCAATATGAGCTGATGATGTATAGTTTCAACAGTTCCAAGTGGCATGGTTATCTATAGGTTTTTATAGATCGTATATGATCCTCTCGATAAAATTCTCTCTCGTTGACGCCTGCTCTATCCTATTCAAAGGTCCTTGAGCTTATAAATCAGAAAGAACCTACGTTACATGCTTGTGCTTATGATGCAGCTATGAAATTATCATGAGAAGCTCGACTAAACTTAGCAGACGGTCTAGCCACTAGCCATGAAGATTGAATACGGCTACATGACCCTCATGAGCGCGTATACATGCACAACTGGGACGATATTAGTCCGCGCGCGGCAATTAGTCACATATAGTTGAGGATTTGAACATGGGCAGAAATAGGCAAGCAGATGCGCGCGCGGTAATTAGTCATGGAACCAGCTCCAAATACTTGGGAGATGCATCAATGAGGCGGTGGGTGAGATAAGATTTGACGAGATCCGATTCAAGAGTAAGATGACGCGCGCGGTTATTAGTCACGGTCCTTGTTCACAACAAGTAGCAAGTCTACCAGCTCAATATCTCTCCGAGTCACCTAAATATATCATGCTCGCATTCTTTCGTTGACTAGATATTCAAGAGAAAACGATATGTATCACATGTTCACCGTTTCCTCATCCTCGACACCAAAGAGGACTCTCATCGGGTCTTGATAATGCATGAACCCAACGCCAGGTTCGAGGACGCCGTAGCCCAGAAGCCGCTGAGCCTGCGGCCTCATCTGCCTCACCCTCTCCAGGGGGATCTCTAGAAAGAAGTTCTCAGCGGGCCGCAACGTGGGCTTGCAGAGGAAGATTCCCACTGTCTCCCGGTACTCGTCCCTGGATAACCGATTAGCATGAAGTAATACACATATGTGATGAAGCTGTGTAGACAAAGATGAACAGGTCTACCTACTTCGTGATGTTAGCCCCTCCAGCATGGTATAGATTCCCCAGAAAAATGAGAGCGTCGCCAATTTCGAGTTCGGCCGGGACAGCCTCCTCGTCCAGTGGCCGGCGCTCGGGGCCCCAGAGGTGAGATCCTGGGATGGCAATCGTAGCGCCGTTTTCCTTTGTCGTTTTTGTCAGGGCTGTTACACACCCTATCATCACTGGGAGCTCCTTGTCTTGAGGGTGATAGTCACTTTTCCATGAAGTTAACAAAGGCTGTTTCGCGGAAATACATATCGAGGGGGGACTGTGAAGCTAGGTCATACTTATCATCTCGATGAAGAACCTGCTGCTTGCCTCCAGGATTTACACGGAAGCCCACTGTAGAGGAGATGATGGGCTTGCCGCTCACAGTCTCTTGGTGGTCGTCCCTCCACATGGTGTAGCTGGATGAACACATCGCGTTGGCAACATCAGTGTAGAGCTTATTGCATGCCAGCTCGACACACGCATCTGATACACCCAGAAGTCCTGTCGCTCTTCTGGTAGTCTTAGGAAAGAAGCCGTACTTATCGGGTATGTCGGTATCAAAGTGTGGTTTCAAGTCTTTTCTGATCTGCTCTGCCAGCTCACGCGGAATCAAGTTCTCGACAATGACGCCTCCGTCTCGCTTGAGAATGTCGACCAGTGTCTTGGAAGAAGTAGAAGGATCCGATGCATTGACCCTGGTGATGGCTGGCTTGCTGACGGGCACGGTCATGATGAGTAGCAGAGTGTGTTGATTGGAGAAGTGACTCGGCGAATATGACGAGAATAAGTCGACTGAGCATAAAAATTGGCCACCTTTAGGGATTTACCACAATTTACTTTTTCTTTCTTCAACTATATACCCACAAGAGAGAGGCTTCCATGCTACCCAGATAATGGTAGATCTATTTTCTCCCTCTGAATACCGAATTGGGTAGTAGGAGAGAGAAACTAAATGTGGAGGGTGGATCGTCACATTTGCAGGCGAGGCAATGTTGGCTGCCTGTGTTGCATCGAGGCACACTCTTTCGACATACCAACCCCAGAAAAGTATTGAATATGAGATATACCTATCGCTTGTCTTCCATTATGGGTAGCTAAAACGCAAGAATCCGGTTTCCACGTAATTCCCACTTTCGAGCCAACGGCTGCCAGTCAACATCACTTCCCGACCAGAACTCATGCAGAAACTCCAGGACGTCATAGTATTGCTTGCAGCCCGTGATTTCCGGTATTGTCCTGTACAGTTTGGAGACAAGCTCCCGGTTCTCCGGATGGCCATGGCTCCTCACACCTAATATAAAGAGAGGCCAGGGCAGGTTGTGGATGCATTGATTGATATTCTCCAGGGCTACGATCTGGGCCTTAAAGTCCCGAAGGGCCGTCTTCGACATCTCATCGTATTCAAGGCTTTGACCAAAACATGCGGCCACATAAAGCAAGGCAGCGTGGTGATGGATGTCAACCAGCCGGATGAGATCGCGCGTCTGAGAGGCATTGTGGATATTCAGCCTACCAGCAGCCATCAAAGTAGCGCCTCTAGCTAATTCAAATTCCTCTTTCCAGTCTCGAATGTGCTGCTGTTTCGAAGGAGGTGTTGGCTGACGAGATATCAGAGTCACCTCATGCAACAGCACCAGGTATTCCAAAAAAAGAACCGTCTCATTTCGGAGTATCCTTGTGCTTTCCAGGTCCGGAAGCACTGCATTGCGAATGCTTGATAAATCAAATGATGTTGTGCACGCAAAGACATCATACGTGGACAGCTTATTTCTAAGTGACAGGAACAGCGTGCTTTGGCGCCATTCCGTGGTTGACAGCGTATTGACGAAGGACTTGGCCGCAGTGCGATGGAACTCGGCAGCCGCTGCACCCGAATGGAACATTTCATAACACGAAAGAACGAGCATGGACGCCAAAATCCAGTCTGCAGCCTCCTCGCCAAGACCCTCTTTCACGAGTCTACCACCCCCGGTAGCTATCTGGCAAGTAACATCGTGGATATACCGAGATATCATGGCCACAGCTTCATTCCGTGCGTCTTCCGGGACGTCAGGATCGCCTCGTGAGAATGCCGCATGCTGGGCGGAAATGGCGGCGACGGCGAGACGCACAACAGGGTTGGTATGGGCCAGGGGCAGCACATGGCGTCGATACACATTGTCGTCGCCATCCAGCCACACCATGATCCTGGCTACATGTTTATCGTAGTATTCCACCAATTCTTCCAGGGAGTATCCGCCGAGGGACCTAATGCGGGCAATTTCGACGTTGGTCGGCGGTGGTGGCTGAGTGTCCTCGACTTGGCCAGATTCTCCAAGGCCTTTTAGATGGCCACGTATCGCAGCACCGCCAACCCATCGGATCCGCGAATCATATCCCGGGCAGGCAAGGCCTTTTTTGATACATTTCTTACAGGAGGGTGCGGACAAATCACATCGAATCCGACGTTTGGTACACAAGGAGCACCCTGTCAAATCGCATATGTTAGTCACTTCTCTTACTTGCAAAATAGGAGTTGATTTCGCACCTTTCCTCCTCGGCAGCTGCTGGTCATGGGTTGGAATAGCATGGGTCTTGGCTGGCTTCATTCGGCCCTGTTTCGTCGCTATTCTGGACGGCATCTTCTCTGGTTCCCTATTTATACTGTCCGGACGCAGGCAGCGCGCGCGAGAGAATGATTGACCGACGACCTATATGAACCTAATGTCCTTTGGTTGGCAATAGAAGCCGCGGCGATAAACGGCTAATTGGCTTTCGTGTGATAATAATTGTGATGAGTTGTTTGTCGGGTCGAACTCTTCACGTCGCAACTCAATGGCGATGGTCTTGGCACACGATGCGTTGTCCCGCCTTGTCGTTGGCTCTCTCGCCCGGACTTCTGCTTTGGGTAGTAAAAATGAGAACTTCAAAGCCGACTAGTCTACTCATGTGATAGCCATAAAGCTTAGCCCTTCGAGTCCTAATCCTGATCCACCCACGAATGACAGAGTTGGCGTAGGTAAGCAACACTCTTTATGTATGTTTGGGGAGAAAGGCACGGGTGACTTGAAAGGACCACAGAACCTGGCCGTGGCTGGGGCTTAGGATAAAGCCGTATAAAAGATCTCCGGCGTATATTATGTCCGTATGCACGACTAGGCGTCCATACATCACTGGGAGCTACAGCTTTCATCATCAACTGCTACAGAAAGGATGCAAGGTGTTGCAAAAAAAGACTAAGTATCCAATGAATATCTCGAAAAGGGCCACTGAAAGATGATCAGAATGCTCCGATAAGCCCCCAAGGCGAATTAAAAAAAAAACGTAAGGCAAATCAAGCATCTGTTCGGTTACAACTTCATGAAATCCAGTGTGAAATCGAACGGCTCCGCGTAGCACCTGTATTTGTCAAACGGAGGTGGCCCGACACTGGCTGACCCCAGACCGTTGTTATCATAATCCAGGTGCAAGACAGTCATGTTGAGCGGCTTCAATTCGTGGGGGTGCTGCGCATTGTTGAGATCATGCGGCATGTAGCGACGCGCCGTGAAGCTGAACGGCGTGTCTCTCATTCGCACTTGGACGGTCGTGCTCTCATCTGGAGCCCCGACCCGGAGCCAGCGCACATCTTCACGATTGCCATTCTCCTGGGGGTAGTCATAGTACGTGAAGAGGTCGTCCACCGAAGAGCTGTACTGCCCCATGCGAGAAGCCTGCTTCGAGTCCTTGTAACTCTCCCCGGGACCGCGACCAAACCACGAAACCTCATCAAAGGCTACTGGCAGCACGGCCAAGACACCAATACGAGGGATCACTGATGGGGCATTCTTCCCTACAAATTCACCGCGGGCGCGGAGTGTCAGGCCGGATCCATTGGGGTCGACCGTGTAGGTGAGATCAGCCTCGACAGCCCACTCAATCACCTTAGGAGCGACACGGACTTTGTAGTTCACGCTCACTATCCCGTCCTCATCCTGCCATGTCACATCACGGACCTGCGTATGGAGCTCCCCGACCCGCGCGCGGCTCCATTCGTTGTTGTCCCCGGAGCCGCCCACGTCGTTTTGAGTGAGGGCACGGTAGAAGGCCAATTCTGGTCCTCGCTCGAACACGTCAACGCCACTGGCTTTCCACGTCACGTTTCCTTGCAGTAGGTCGAAGCTGAATGCCGAGTCGCCGCTTTCTACGAGAAGCCTTGTGCCTGAGTGGGCTACATTCATTGGACGTTGAGGGACGAGAGGCACTTGGGCATCATCAGGCGCTGTTGTCCCCTTCAATACTTGCTCGTGCTGTGGGGGGATGTGAAGCTGATCCCAGGCAACAATGTGCTCTTGTTCGGCCCAAAGCGTATCCTTCTTCAACCTGAACTCGACTACGAGCCACGCCTCCGTCGTGAGGCTACTCCTGTCGAGCGGTAGGTCCAGGGTGCTGTTTGTGCCGGCCGAGATGTCAGGGAGATCCAAAGGCTTTACCTCAGTGACGGCCCCATCTTGAACAAGATGCCAGGACGCATCAAGCCCACCAAGATCATTAAAGTCATAATAGTTGATTATTATCATTTGCGACAAGTCTTCGGTAAGTTTCACCGAAACAGGCTGAATGACCTTGGCGTATTCAAGCAATGACGGCATGGGAGTGTGGTCGGAAAGCACAAGCCCGTCCATGATGAAGTCAGCATTGTTCGGCTCGTCGCCAAAGTCGCCGCCATATGCGTAATACTCCAAGTTCCCCTCTTTCTTGAGAAGGCCATGATTACTGAATTCCCAGACGAGCCCACCCTGCAGATGCGGTTGGGTCCTAAAAAGTTCAATGTACTCTTCTAGACCTCCAGGGCCGTTCCCCATCGCACTGCCAATCCTTCATGTTAGCACAGATTCTCTATACGAATTCTAGCACCGCATGGGGGGTAGAGTCGGCAGGCTTGGTGCAAGGTCAACTTACTGGGCAAATTCACATAGAATATGTGGTTTATCTGTCATGGTCTGGAGGCGTCGCAAGATTTCATCCGGCCAAGTGTACATGGAGCTATAGACGTCTACGACGGCTGCATAGTAGTCGGCCTCGTAATGCAAAATACGCGTTGGGTCAAACTCCTTGATCCATTTAGACATTGCGGCATGGTTCTGCCCATAGAAGCACTCGTTGCCCAACGACCACATAATGATGGAAGCGTGATTTCTCAGACGGTACACCAGCTGGATCGCTCTATCCAGGTAGGCTTCCTGCCAGTCTGGGTTGTCCGAGGTCCACTGCTCTGCACTGTAGTTGGGGATCGCACCAAAGCCGTGGCACTCGAGGTCTGCCTCGGAGATGACATAGAAGCCAAGCTCGTCGGCAAGATCAAAGAAGGCGGGGTGCGGGGGCTGGTGAGAAGTGCGGATGGCATTGATGTTGGACCTCTTCATCCGGATCAAATCAGTACGCATGGCCTGGTATGGCACGGCTCGTCCCGAGAGGTGATGATGCTCGTGCCGGTTCACGCCGTAGAGAATGACTGCCTTTCCGTTGACCAAGAAGTTGGAGTCCTTGAGCTCGATGCGACGGAAGCCAACGCGTTGGCTGATTGTTTGGCCCCCAAAAGTTATGAGCAGCGTGTACAAGATTGGGGTCTCAGCAGACCACAGTTGAAGCTGTGCACTCTCGATGGGGTGTGCATACTGCACAGTCGATGCATCTTCCCATTGGTGAATGGCGTTCCCAGACGGGTCCAGCAGCTTGATCTGCAACGGGCCGGCATCGCCCTGGGTGGTGACATTGACTCTGAGCGTAGCATTGGTGAGTGAACTATCAACCTCTGTGTTGACTTGAAGGTCTACAACGGCAGACTCGGGAAAGGGGACCAGATACACGTCCCTGAAGATGCCAGAGAGCCACCACTGGTCTTGGTCCTCGAGGTATGAACCATCAGACCACTGATAGACCCGGGTTGCAATGGTATTCTTCTCCCCGGAAGAGAGCAGGTAGGGAGTGATGTCAAACTCGCTGGGGTTCCGGCTCCCTTGGCTATAGCCAACCTCTTCCCCGTTAATCCAGACGTGAAACGCACTGTCAACGCCTTCGTAACGGAGACGGATCTGCTGGCCGGCCCAGTCCTCTGGGACGTCAAACTCGCGCCAGTAAGAGCCAGTAGGGTTCACATAAGACACGTTCGGGGGGGTCACGGGGAATGGGTAGTCGTAGTTGGTATAATGGGGGTGACCGTAGCCCTGCGTCTGCCACATGCCCGGAACCTGGATATCATCCCATGATGTGAAGTTGGCGAGCTCCCAAGCAGGCGCGTCAAAGGGAGAAGGGTCATAGTGAAACTTCCATGTCCCATTGAGGCTGTGGAAATTCCCCTGGTCTCTGTCAAACGACAAGGCCGCCTGCTCGGAAGGGTACGAGTAGAAATGGGCGCGAGGAGGGAGGGTGTTGCGATGAAGCACCTGCAGGTTGCTCCAATCGGGGAGGAAGCCCGGGAAGGCCATGGCGAAAAGACTGTGTTTCCAGCTTGCGTGGCCAGTCAGTCTGACCTGGTTGTCTGGGGACATCATCACGGGCGGTTTTGGGATATTATGTCTTTGCAGCTATGATCCAACCGGCCACGGCAGGGAGACGCATCTGATCAGGCGGAAGAGGTTGCAACGGCATACGATGCCCACTCTAATCGACATATGATCATGAGGATACCACGATGTCGCATTGAAAGGCAAAAAGCCATACAGTTTTGGCAGCCAAGTCCGGCCGGTCGAGCGATGCTTGAAAGACGTTGGTTCACACCCGAGGATGGGAGGAAGTGTAGCGGGATGCACGTGGTAGCCAGTCATATGGTCACTGTGCCTGATTTCTCCTCAACTGGAATGGGAAGTACAGAAATGCAATGTCACCCCGCGGGGAGCGGCCAATTCAACCCTGATGCTGGTTCGATGTCATAGAGAGTAGGATTGGGGAACAGGATGGACTGTGGCATCACAAGAACAGGGCACTTGATGTGCCCATTTTTTGGAGTCATGAAACGCTAGGATGATACGGTGCTCTTCAATTACAAATGTACTTGGGACAGGAAGCAAGTGTCTGCCATCATCATCATCGCGATCAGCCATCGGAAATACATCAGCGACGGCAGAACGGGGAAGAGTGCGGGGAGAAGCAATGCCCTGAAACTGAGGGGGTTCAATAGGGCGCGAATGATTTGCTGGGGATACCCTCCAGTCTTTTTTTGGCTCCAACCTACCCGACACCAGCTTGGATGATCACCATTCTCTTCCTCTGAAGCTGCCAACATCATCATTCTACATGTCTGTCTTTCAGACCATCCGACGCCTCACCTTGGGTGGACCTCCAAGGCGTCTGGCCACTCACGAAATTCGACGCTCCATTGCAGGTAGAGCATCTGCCTACGACTTTCTAGTGGTGATACCTGACAAACCAGACGCTCGAGCCCGCCGGCTAGAGGCAAGAAGGTACGCAGCAAACCGCAACACGGCCGACGGCTGATTGGCCACTACCAGGTAGCTATCTAATGTGATAATTGACGTTGCAATGTGACCAGTCGCCATTTCGAGGAGCTGAAGCCCGGGATCGAGGCGGGCAAATACAAGATGGGCGGGGCACTGCTTCGCAGCGTGCCCAAGGACGACCAAGTGTCAAGCCTCGATTTTGTGGGCAGCACGTTTGTGGTGAGCGCCACATCAGAGGAGGAGGTGCTGGAGGGGCTGAAGAAGGATGTTTACAGCCAGCACGACGTGTGGGACTTTGAAAAGGTGAGCGGTCCTTGGCCTCTGTCACATTGATCTATGCACGGCTGTCTGATCCTGGAATAGATCCAAATCTACCCCTTCAGGGCTGGATTTAAGATGCAGGGCTAAATCATACCCTCGAGATTAGGCTACGTCGGTGGTCTCGGATGCTGAGAGTCGAGGGTGGTGCTGATTCTGGTGTGCCATCTGGAGCGGAGCCACTGAAAAGGGGGATGAATCTGGGTGCACTGGTTGCTGGAGGAAACACAGCGGGCGTACAGCGATGTTAGTAATCGCCTGGGAGATGGCTGTAGGGAGGGAGACAGCAAGGCAGGTTCGCACAGATCCCCCGACCACGGAAGGCGACTGATTACATCACTCCATTGCATTGGTTCTAGTATCTCTTCTCGCCGTGCACAGACCTGATTTGATCTGACGGGATGCAGCTTGCGTGCTGCACGTAAAGGCAGACCCGAGCATCGTGCTTGGGCCCCCCGCCCACGACGACCCCCTGGGCTGGAACGTGCCGATGTACCCTTGCTCCGGACTTGGGAGGGAGGATACTTGGAGGTACTTGTCCTACCTCTCGCTCACGGGGCAGCCCAGCCCAGCCCCCCCAATATCTGGGTGAAGCCAGGATCTTGTCTCTCCCTCGCCCTCGCCCTCGCCCTCGAGCTCGAGTCCAAGGGTACCTCATCACCTCCCAAGGTACATCGTCCCAGACACCTGCGAGTCACTGCGCCGAGGCCTGGCCAGGTCCACTGCTTCCTGTTCCGGAGCTGATTGGGCAATGGCCAGGTAGCTCCAAACCTTGCTCTGCTATGGGGTACTTACGCAGCCGGAATTCATACTGTGCACTGTGTGTCTCCTGGCTGCAAGGGAGCAACAGAGCTCAGGAGTGATGAGCTTGCTTCTGCTGCTTGCTTGCTTTTGCTCCATCCCACACCCCCTCCCGCCACCCCTCCTCCTCTTCGTGCTCTCGATCGCCTAGCCTTCTCCAGTCTCTGTGTCTTGCGTCGCGCTCTCTCTCCCTCCCTCCCTCCCGCCGCGCTGCTGCTTCTCTCTCGCCGGCACTCTTTGACTCGGCTTACTCTCCTGTACTCCTCCTGTCCCAAACCAGCCAGCCTTCTCCCTCCCCAAGCGTGCTCCTAGGTAGTCCCGGCGTGCGTGGTACCTCATCGCCGCAAACATATCCTCCCAAATGCATGTACCAACAACCTCTGCGATCCCCCTCCCAATGTGGATGGTCGCCTTCCTCTAGCTGAGCTGAGGCAATGCTCTGCTTTACTCATCATAGACAGGTAGGTTGTTATTGCGTAGCTATCCGTAGGTCCCCATCCCCATCCCCCATGGTCCGTCCTGGCCTACCTTAGACCCCGAGCTCCCTCTCCCACTCTCTCTCCATTCCCATCTAGCCTGGCCCCTTCTTCACTCTCTCGATCCCCCATCTATCTCGACTTGCCCTTTGGTCATCTCCTAATAATTGTATTTCCTTTTCCCGCCCAATTACTTCATCATACCCTGAACTCCCCTCCGTTGTAACTCAGATTCAACATGTCCAAGAGAAAGCAAGGCGTGGACGAGGAGGACCTCGTTTCCCTCCCCGAGGAAGACGACGGTGAGGAGGAGGAAGAGTACGTTGCCCCCCTATGCCAGCTCACCCCTCGAACCATTGTTGCGCACCTAGGCAAGCTTGTGGCGAGCTTCGCGCTCGATTGCGCGCCCCGCGACCTGCCGTGCTCTGTCCAACAAGTCTAGCCCTTACCTCCTCGGCCAAGGCTAACTCCCCGAGCTAGGTACATCTCCACCGCCGATGAGGAAGAAGTCTCAGAAGAGGACGAGGAAGAGGACGAGGAGAACGAGGAGGACGATGAAGAAGACGACGAAGAGGATGACGGCGGCAAAAAGTCCTCCAATGGCGTGAAGGGTAAGACCCAGCTTCCCTGTTGCGCACACTCTCCCTACCGCGCACTACTCCCCGACCCGTGATATGGTGCCTCCTGCGAACCCTCGCGCATCAGCGAGCGCAAGCCAATCCGATGATTTTGTTTTTGCATGCGCGCTAACACTTCTCTGCTGTAAACACAGGCGATCAACCTCCCACGAAGAAGCAGAAGACCGTTGCCTCGTCCAAGGAAGAGACCAATGGCAACGCCGCGGCCGACGATGACGAAGAAGAAGAGGACGAAGAAGAGGAAGAAGTAGAGGAGGAAGAGGAAGAGGATGCAGATGGAGACGAGGACGAGCCATTGCCTGCCAAGGGCGTCAAGATCGATCCCAAGGCTGCGGCAGCTGATGACGAGAAGCCCGAGGCTGTCGCTGCCGGTGGTGATGAGGAGGCATGATGCTGGTGCGAAGCTGTGAGAATGCGTAATGCCGCGATGTAGACCTTGCAGAGGTGAAGGAGGAGGCCACGCTGGACGTATCCCGTCGCTGTAGATCCTTGGGCATCGTGTGAGCTTTTGAGGATAGCTTCTTTCCCTTCCACTTAGACAGAACATCCGACTACTTTCCATCTTATATTCGCTGATTCACCTCCCCAAACATGCATGCCGTACTGTTCCAGTCACCTAGACATAATGCGCTGACCTGGTTGTCTGGTATCGCATCCCGTGTGAATGGTTGCACACTCTGAATCCTTTTTTTTTGGGATGTCTCTGCTCTTAATTCTTGTCGTTTGTCGCTTGCAGCTCGTGTCAAATCTTCCCAGATTGGCCCAAGTCGTGTTTCGTGTCTCCACTGGTGGGCAATCGCTGGAAGTTGTTGCAACAAGTCCGTGGCACTGTCATCGCTGGCGGGCGTCATTGTGTGATGTTGTGGTTCAATTGGGTCGGATGCAGCTGGTTGCCAGGAAGGAACGACCTGCATGAGCTTCGTTTAGGCAGGAGTTGGGCGATAAACGCGAGAGAGGGGCTGATCTCGCTCTCCTCAATGATATCATCACTCGCCTCTTGCACTTGAATAAAACAGAACAAGATAAAAAGGACCAGCTTTTCGTTTCTTGGGACCAAACTACACGCAGAGAGAGAAGTCTGTCGCAATGGCTGCCACACTCGCGCAAACAACGTAAGGCACTCCATCAACAACCCTCGGACAGGAGACGTCCTGATTGAATCTCGGTTTCGCTGACACCTCACTGTGCCGTCTCCAGTCGTAGATTTCTCTTAAATACAGGCGACAAGATCCCAGCCGTGGGCCTTGGTACCTGGCAGTCGAGACCTACCGAGGTCGCCGTCGCTGTCGAGACCGCGCTGCGCAGTGGCTACCGGCACATTGATACTGCCCACGCCTATGGCAACGAGAAGGAGGTTGGCCAGGGCATCAGGGCCTCTGGTATCCCGCGCAGCGACATCTGGGTGACGACCAAGCTGAACAACCCGTGGCACAAGCGTGTCGCCGAAGGGTTGGACTCGAGCTTGGAGAATCTCCAGACGGACTATGTGGATCTGTTTCTCATGCACTGGCCGTGTTCGACAACCCCGGAGGACAAGACGAGGCACTATGGCGATTGGGACTTCAAGGACACGTGGAGAGAGATGGAGAAGCTGCTTGGCACCGGGAAAGTGCGCAACATTGGAGTGTCTAACTTTGGCATCGGCCACATCGACCAGCTGCTCAGCAGCCCGGACACCAAGGTGCGTGGCTATCCCCCGTTCTGAAATGAAGCTTGGAGACATTGAAGCTGATATGAGATGTCTGGGTAGGTTGTCCCTGCAGTCAACCAGATCGAGCTACACCCTTGCAACCCGTCCCCAAAGCTGGTCGCCCACTGCCTCTCCAAGGGGATCCATTGCACTGGTTATTCGTGCCTCGGATCGACCGACTCGCCTCTCTACACAAACGACAAGTTACTCAAAATCGCCGGCAGCAAGGGGAAGACCGCACAGCAGGTCCTTCTTATGTGGGGGCTTCAGAAGGGCTGGAGCGTAATTCCCAAGAGTGTGACGCCGAGGCGCATCGAGGCGAATTTCGAGCTTGATGGGTGGGAACTGACAGACGGGGAGATTAAGGACATCGATTCCATTGAGGATCGGTTCAAGGTTTGCGATGATAAATGGCTACCTATTCAGGTGTTCTTTGGTGATGACGAATGAGGGAGAATTGCTCCCCGAGTAGACCGAACTCATAACCAACGGAGGGAACCGGCTTGATGATTGATTAGATTCCCAGATGGTGTTGCGCTTTAGGTATTAAATATTGTTGTTGTAAAGAGGCAGAAAACATGACGCTTGTGATGAGACAATAAAGAACCTAAGCGGTCTATTATAACTTTGCCTGGGAATCAGTTCTCGGCTCTCCGTGGTGCCCCAGCCCTTCCGCCGTTTCTTCTTCTTCCCCCAAGACGCGGGCCACCTCTACCCTGATCGAATGGGCCAGCTTCTCAGCCTCATCATCATCCAGCTCCTCTCGCCTGCCCTTGCCAAACATGGTGAAGCTCTCACTGATCTTGCCCCTGGCCCGGATGTCTGGGCGGGGGATCAGATGGTAGTGGGTGTGAGGCACCACTTGGGCGGCGGCAGCGCCATTATTCTGGACGACATTCCAGTCCTCCACGCCGGTTGCCCGGATCAAGGCCTTGGAGAGTATCCTGACGGCGGCGCCCAGCTCCCTGGCTTCACCGGGAGAGACATCCGACAGTTTGGGACGGTGAGGCCGGGGGCAGACGAGCAGGTGGCCGAAGCTGAGGGGCATGATGTCCAGGAAGGATATCAGCGTCGGGGTGGACAGGACGACGAATGAAGCTGGGGATGTGAGCGAAGGGGACAGGACTGAGGGCGAGGGAGAAGGGGGGTCTGAGGGCGGGTAGGGAGCATGAGCCGAGGCGATATTGCAAAAGGGACAGGACTCATCCGTCTCAGACATGCTGATGGTGATGATCGGGTACGTTTGGGACCAGGGGGAGATGGATCAGCAATGGAGGTGACCTAGACAAGGTGGCAGTCACAGCGAAACAGTTTCCTCACACCAGCGCCGCGTAGGTAGACTAAAAACAGAAGTTGTTCTCGATACAACGCGCCAAACTAGCCAATTGCCAAGGATGTGAAGCTTTCGCGAGGAAAAGTGGATCGGTATCGTTCAGCCACAGTTGAATTCAGATCGGTCGACATGCGCCACACACCACGAGCAGACAAGGCACCAGCCTCTGTTTCTCCACCGTGGTGCTTACCGAGGCAGAGGAGAGGTGAGGCAAGGTGAAGTTAGGCGCAAGGTCAATTTTGACTGTTGGTCTGACTGCTTCATGCATCACATACCCTGAAGACCTGACGCAAAACATGGGCACCAGCGTGACCTCCCAGCCTAATGAGCACGATTAACTGCTCTTCTTTTCGCCCTTGTCTTCGATTTCAGGCCCCTTGCGGAACCACTGCCTCGTCTGTTTGCTGGCAGACAAACTCGCTGGAAGGGGCCGGCCCAAGCTAAGAGAGCTGCTGGCAAGCGTCTCCAAAACCACGCATATATGCACGCGATGGTCTGGGCACCACTAGCCCATCTTAGGTAGTCTGCACCCACTGGATACGGGCAATTTGTGTCTCTTGATTGTGGAATATCGTGGTTAATTCCCAATGTACTTACTGGAGATTGACCATGATATTCTGCATTCAGCAGACACAAATTATCTGTGTCCAGTGGGTGCAGGCTACCTAAGAAGAGTTACGATTCGGTTATTTGAGTGGTGTGAGTCACGGTTCCTAGACCAGGGGGATAATAAGGTGAGGATATTCGACCTTGAGTGATACTCACCTAGTACGTACTCTTAGCCTAATGCCTCGGGCAGATTTGATATGTTAAAAACGCAAGGGGATACCTGGCACAGCAAACCTCGGGCAGCTTGTGCCCAGGGAGTACTATTTGTTGGATTCACTTCTTCGGCTCGGCCCAAAACTTCGGAGGCAGAGCAAGACTCCTCTCATCCAGACCTTGATCAGCTCTTCCCAAGATCTTTTGGCTTGGCATAAGTTCACTCGTGAAGCTAAGCCAGGCTTCTTGGGTTCGGTTCGATCGATCGACCAACAGCGTCCAGTTCCCTTCAGGTGGACGAGACTAGACGGCGCCATGGGGGACGCCCCGGCCACGCTAGAAGGGATCATCGTCCGCATCCCACACCAAGAGCCAAGAACGAGATGGGGATTCATAGGAACCTATATCCTGCGAGCTGCCTCTCTCCCCTTCTCTGAATATCAATAGCTAGGGTGCCGCCAGCAGGACCCAGTCTGCCAGGTGGCCCTAGTCGTTCCCCCCTGTTCTTGAAGATGGGAACCGGGGAACATAGGAAGAGCAAAGACCCATCCCACGCACTCTCGGTTGCCTCGTTAGGCTCGTTGGTGGCACAATCGGTCGGAGCCGTCGCTCTTGAGCTTCCCCAAGGATCGGACATAAGATTGCGGACGAGAGGTCTTCATCAAGTGCAGCGTTGGGCCGTGAACGCACAGAGACGGGTGTACCGACGCACAAGTGGTTCCACCCCTCGCCGAAGGGCCACAGCTTTTGGCCACTCTTTTGCTCGCGGAACTGCTGGAGTGATATTGCATTTGGATCGGCGTTAATACAACATAGGGGCGTCGGGTCCCAGCGCTCCCTCGCGAGAACTGGGCTTCCTTTCCTTTTGCGCAGGTGGCCCCGTGGACAAAGGATAGGTCCTCTAGGCGCAGAGACTCCGGGAAGCTGTTGGAGACGCAAACTCTGCGTCTGGGCCGAGTCATACAATCCTCATCGTGCTCTCACGAGCTCGCCCGAAGCCTGATCATCCTCTTTCCTATTCAGATCGCCACCAAAAGGTCCTGCAGACTGGTGGAAACCATCATCAGGCGCATGCATATCTGGCCATTGCGAGCACAGCTTCGGTGTTGAGACGTGTAAATCCTTGCACAGGGTATATGAGAAACCCGCGAGAGATGTCACATTGCTGAGGCACAGCTTACACGCGGGAAGGTGGTTGTCAACTCGGGCGAGGTTGAAATCGCCCCCCCCCCAACCTCTTCCTCGACAGTAGTTCAGAATGCTACCCAAGGGCAAGCTCAGTCTCTCGTCATCGACCCTTTCCGGAACTAAAAACTTCACGCAAAGGGTTCGCATCATGGCCTACCGGGCTCCCCAACTTGGTAATAACTCCCCATCCATCCTCTTCTGCACGATCCTTTTGTCACCAGTGGCAAGACCCGCCCAACCGTCGACATTGCTGCACCAGTTCACGAATGCGTAATAGTACGAGCACCGAACTGCATGAACTATTGGAGAGGGAAAGTCCCCCTCGGCCTTAATTACGACCATGGCTGCAGAATTGGGGCTGTGGCCTGCCCTGCTGCTCTTGGTCGTAACCCTACGCACCCGATCCGCCCCATGTTCCCCGCCCGGTTGATCTGGCGAATCAAGCGACTCCCACCCCCCGCGTCGCTGGCTACGATAGGGAAGACATGTGGTGTTTCGTGTCAAGAGGGCTGGTGGGGAGGGGGAACAAGTCGTAGCTGAATCTTTCTGCGTTGCGTTGAGTGAGGGGGGGCTCAGCTGGTCTTCAGGATAATCAGGACACAACTGGCATCTCAGGAAACCCGTGAAATGTAAGAGGAACGTAGAGTTTTGGCTGAAGATGATCTTTGTTTGTGTGTTATTCTAGGCAAAGGTCCCCCTCTCCCAATACGGAACCGGGAAACCACATGATGCTCGCGCTCGCTAAAGATATTCCGCCGTAAACCCAAACAATCTGATTCAAAGTAGCCTGCCCAGCCCATGATATTGGCATCCTTACGCCTGCAAAGATAGAATAGAGAAAGAAAACAATAAGTGACGGAGAAGAAAAGAAAAGAGCAATATGAGGAGAGACGACGGCTTGACAATTGGGCATCTCTTCGCTCATGGCTGTCTCGAGGAGGAGGAGGACGACTGTCCGCGTGCGTTCTGGGCCAAAAGAGACACAAGGGTGTCCACCATCCGCAGCTCAGCCGAGTAGGCAAAGTGGCAATTGCCATCGTGGAGCACTCCGCCCCCGGCTGAAGACATGGTGGTGGAGGTGGACGAGGTGGCTCGGGAGTCGATGCTGGAGGGCTCGCTGGGCGCGGACGAGGGGGCCGGGCTGGACTCGTACTGGCGAGGGGGGGAGGAGGATCCGGTGCTGCTGACGTCTTCGGAGCGGGCCATGGCGGCGGCTTCTGGGTAGGCGAGTCTCTCGAGGTGCTGCTGGAGTTGGGCTTCGGCTGTGAGGTGCCACGAGGAGCGTTTGGAGCGGGAGGATCTGCTGGAGTGGCGCTTCTTTCGGTCTATGCTTGGTTGCTGGGTTGCTGGTTTTCATGTTAGCACCTTCTATGATAACATCTATACATGGCCGAACTGTAGTAGGAGAAACATACACCGGCTCAAGGACGGGATGGACTTTTCAGAGGTTTGTGTTGTTTGCGAAGAAGAGTTCGAGGGCTGCCCCATGGTTTAAATAGGTGAGCGGATAGCGCTATGTGGCGGGTGTACGGATAGACGTATGCACATATGACGCAGGTAGCAGAGCTGACCGGCGGCTAGAGGGCAGGAGGACAAGGGAGATAGGCCGATGGAGGAAACACACGCAGGAAGGTGGTGGGATAAGAATGGGGTGATTGGAGGTGAGGATGGGTAGGAGTAGGATGGGTAGGAGGCAGGATGGAGCAAGAGGACTGTGGTTCTTGACGCTGTTGGTCGTGCAGACACGAAAGGGCCGTTTGGCAGAAGCACAGGAGCCGCAGAGGGAAATAGATAGAGTAGTGTTGGTGCTTGGTCGTGGTGAAAGAGGGCTGGGCGTCTGTGTATATATGTCCATGGACGTGCGGCGTGGGTGAAATGGGCAATGGGGGGATCTTACATGAGATTCTGCGCCGGGCAGGATATTGCGAGGTAGGTAATATAATGGACGGTATAGACAGCTAGGTCGATGTAGCACAGATGGTTGGTTGGAAGATTCGTTGGGCCGTGAAAGAAGAAAAGAAGGGGACAGGGCGGAGATGAGGACCAGGCGGGTCGAGATTGAGTGGCAGGCCGGCGGCAGGATGTGCGTGTATGTAATGTATGTGTATGTATGTGTGTGTGTGTGTGTGCGAATGTAGGTAATGTCATACGTAGCAAGGGTTATTCTATCACCGGTCAAGGACGTATTGGAATGTCTCGAATGCCCTCGGCCGAAGAAGCCATTGCTTGCCTGCAAGGATCCGTCCGTCAATAACTGGGGGAGAGGAGAGAACAAGCGCAGAGGCAGCAGTGATTGATGGATGAGGGGCAATAAGAGAAGCCCGATATTGCCTTAGTCCAGGCTTTACTTTTTCCTCGGTTTGACTTTGCACACGACTGGACGGTCCGACGGTGGTGGCAGCCAGACCGACTCGCGAAAGATGGAGAAGATACGGACATGTGCCGGGTGCGGGCGTCGATCTGTCCCAGGCATTTCTGACCTACTTACTCTCCCACGTTAATCTGGTTTCTGAGCACCGCCAATGAAGGGCCAGATACGACAGAGGGACAGCAGACAGACAGGCGGGAGTGCTGTGTGACTGGCCACGATCCACCCGCTCAGTCACTTGTCCCACACACCAGCAGCTACATCTTATTTTACTTTGGCTTCCCCTGTGCCTGAACGTGCTTTCTAGAGACACGCCCCGGCCTGGAGAGCCGCCCTCATGCCTCCAACCGACAGAGCACAACATAGCACGTAGCGCATGTGTGCGTGGATAGGGCAGGGCAGGGATCCAGACCTCACTACGTATGATCTACCGTGGTTCCGGGGAACGGGGATTGCCAGGGTGCGTGCGTCTTGCAGAGTTGATGCGCTCGCTCGCTCGACGGGCCTGGAGGCGATGAATGCGGCGGCGGCGGCGGAGCTATGGGACGGCCGTATGTATGTACGCGGCACAAAGTATGTATGCGAGTTGGGGAGGTATGTTTTCCCAGTTGAGGATGCCACGTACGGCTGGCGTGGGCAGCACAGAGTTTGGAGATCTTCAAAGACAGACGAGCCGGCGGACCCACGGGAGCAGGACCCTTGAACATACCTACGTGTATCTATGAGTCCATGGACGCTAGCAGAGACGGTCAGTGACTGGGTGGTCCCTGGAGCCAGAGGGTTGGTTTCGGTGTCTGCCCTCTGGTCTGGCATCTCCGACCCCAATTGCCGGCGCATGAGCTAGAGGATGACAGCAATATTGGAACGGCGGCTGCTTCCACAGGACGGCGAATTAGGAGAGCAAGATGCCCTGGCGTAGGGATAGGAGGAGAAAAAAGAAAAGAAAAAATCAGCCCAAAAACCGGAGACATATTATGGATCAGATTCAGATATGTCACCCAAGGAAAGCGAGACAGCGGGTAGCATTGGATGGGTGAATCTGGCTGCCACGCCCAGCGGTCGATGAGCCCAGGCAGACCCCAGAACCACCCGATCTCAACATCGAAGGGCCAGCAGGGGCGGTGAATGAGATAGAGTCCAGCTGTGCGGCGCTGGCTCCAGGCCTCCATGTCAATGTGGAAGGTCGGGTCCCTGCTTTGGGGTTCTGGCGGAGGGCGGGCGGTCGCTTGGTACCGGCGTTTGATGGCTCTATCGCCGGGGCAGAATTATGGGGGCCTCCGAGAGCTGCCAGGGCGCTAAGCTCAGCACCGGCTGTCCCTGCCGACGCTGTATCTGCCTGCAGTACAGGTGCCTATGGCCTGTAGCACAATGTGCGGTAGGTGCTAAGCTGGGATTATTCCGAGTCGAATGCGCAAATCAACCTACATACAGCTTAGTACATACATGTAATGGATCCATCCCAGCGTTTGACTCTAGCAGTCGATCGTGGCCTGCCAGCTGGCCGCCTGCCCTGCCCTGCCCTGCCCGATGGACCCAGAGTTCCGTGACACTGGGACCAAGAACCAACACATTTCGCAAACGGCTGCCGAGAATGGGGCCCTTTTCTACTTTTAACCGAGCATCCTCGTCTGCCCAGCGACCAATCACAGCGCCCGCTGCCACTTTCCCTCTCGCTCGGCTTCTTTTCTTTTTCCTCAGCATCCTCTTTTTCCCCAACCATTGGATCGACTTGACACACGGGCGGTTATGGGGAGGGATAACCCGGTAACCATCACAGTCACTTGATCATTCCACTTTTTAAGGAGAAAAAAAAGAGAAAACCAGGATGAGGATGAGGAGACAAAAAAGAAAAGAGAGAGTGGACCACTGTCACGATGACAAGATGTTGCTGCCATTGTCCGCAACCACGGCGATATCTCTCTTGTCCGTCTGGGCGTGTCTCTATTGCGCGGTTCGCCGATACGAATTAGCTAGCATCTACGTCTAGCTGCTGAGAGAAATGTCCGGCATTGGGATCTATTGGTCGTGGTTGAGAAATTACCCTGTTAGCTATCACTCTCTCAGCGAATAGAGCTTCCAGCCTGAAAGCTCTCGCACACACGCACACGAAAAAAAAACTAGCTTGGCTGAGGCCTACCTATTGCCCAACCTTAATCCGTACTCGTATGTAATGGATGTAAGTTGTGTACTGATTCGGCCTCTTGCACATGCCGCAACTGCCGGATGTGTAAGGGCTAATGTATGTCTGCAGCCTCTGCCGCCAACACCACCATCGCCACCGTACATGTAGTCGAGCCAAGAAGTCTGCCCAGCCCGGACATCAACGAACAGGTTGGCATGTGCGCGCGGGAGACGCGGCCGCAAGACGTCGTCTACTAGTCGATTGTGCCCGACGAACACATCTGTACTGTGCGTAGTTACGTAGGCATTGAGTTTATAGAGCAGCCAAGGCCATTTACAATATACTATGACGTGCTGGGCCAGGCTGATGGGCGAACCATTCGTAACATAGATAGACTCAATCGCCTTGCCGTGGATCAGCAGCCGAGGCAGCTGCTGCGGTTGTGGCTGACCAACTGGATGCACTGACAGACGATCAGGGAAATATCACCGTCAGCTCTGCTCATCTGAGTGCTACTGATGTAGATATCGTCCTATCTTGGAAGCCAGCATCGGCCGTTTCGTCGGCGTGCATCAAGCAACGCCATGCATCAAGTAACGCTTACGGTTGGTTCGTGTAGTCGCACGACAGATGGTCGGTTGATTAGCGGGGGCCACGTCTTCTTCTTTTTTTTTTTTTCTCTCGAGACGGTCCGGATGGCCCATGATAGCTTGGCTGACTGGATGACGGACGGGGGGACTTCGCGGCTGGTGACGCTGCAATGCACTGCAGGTATTTCGCCTCCCGTCGGCCACAGCATCGGCCGACTGCTTTGCATCCGTCCGTTTAGCTACTGCACCCTGCAAGTCAGCCCCATCGCCATGCAGAGCCCCGGCCTGGGCTGCTGCTTGCTTGCTCCCCCCTGTCCCTTTCCCACGTAGGCAGTGAAGGGGACGTGATGCACGGAACCAGCGCGGCGGGAGCCCACTTGCTTGACTTCACTTACTTCCGCTTGCGGGACTGACCATCCTCACCACACCTGGCACGCCTCACCTGACCTGTCCCGAGCGGCAAGCCCCGGACGACGACGAGGAGGAAAGGCGGGAAGAGAGGTGAAAAGACTGAAGGACAAAAAAAAGTGGATGGCATGGTAGGGGACGGGGCAAAGCTACACCAGGTGGTGCTGCACCACCAGCTACATATGTATGCAAGGATGGACGAATGCAGCGAGATGCGCGAGCTGATCTTTCTCGCCCTGCTCACTCGCTATCCCGTCGCCGGATCTCACCGGACCCAGCACACATCCTGCTGAGCCATCGTGAGCCATCGCCATGGTCTGGGGAGTTGGGCCGAGACGAAAGCCTCCACCCGCGTCCGAGCAATCAATCAACGTGAAGCACTACCTAGGTGACGAGATGGACAAGGCTCCCCTAGCCTTGGACTTCCCATCTCCATCCCGACCAATCTCCTGCCAGAGCCAGCTTAACTGCGCGCACATGTCCCCTTTGGGCGTTTCGGTCTGCCCGTATGCCAAGGCAGGTGAACAATGGTGGAAAAGGGGGAGAACGGTACAGAAGTCGCCTTCTGCTCTATGCGCAGGGTCCGTGGCCTCCAAGCCAGTCCGGTACCGACAGCCAAGCAGCTTGACCGCCCAAGTCAATGCGTAGGTAGATCTTGTTGACCGAACCTTCGCTACATACCTTCTCGCCTTCACCTTCCAAGAGCCCATTGGGCAGAGGGGACGTTCTGCTCCCCACCGCGACGAGGTGAAAGGTCTCAGGCATCCGCTCAACAGCATACGTAGATTGCTACGCGCCATTGTGTATGTAATATTCTACATGGCCTGGGTTGGACCGTGATACCTGCGTACAGCCAGCTCTCGGAGCAACAAACCCAGTGCTCCATTCCAACCACCGCGTCTCCCCCTTCTACTGTGAAATGTGATACAGCCCAGGAACCAACCAACCGCTGAGGTATGCGAGACACACACGGCCCCTCCTCCATCTGGGGAAGAAATTCATCCACAAGTAGGAGTTGCTCTCACTTCTCTGCTGCAGTATCGCGCAGTGTGCTGGGGTGGGTGCTCTACCGGACCACAAGCCGGCGAGGGCTCGTTGGCAAAGGCAATTGGAATCAAGCCAAGCCTGGGGAATCCCAAAGAGAAAACCCATCCAGCAATTTAATTACTTTCCTATCTTCCATCGCAGACCGAGGCAGCTTCCTCACCGCCTGACCCGATTCGGCCGACAGGCTAGCGCGATTCTGCCGGACAAATCCCCGCTACTCACCGCTTTCTTTTTCTTTCTGTCGCGCGGATGGTTGGTCATACATCCACGCTGACCGCAGAAAAATCAAATCACGACCACATCTGCGCCTGTCTCCCGACCCTGCCCCCCAAGAAGATCCGAAACGTCGCTCTTATCAAAGAAGCCTGCCGAATTAAATAAAAGCCACAATGTCCCGCGAAGGATACCAGGTCCCCACCGCCAGCGCTGGCTCTGGAGCCGTCGCCCGTGGCTCGACAGGCATGCAGGACACCCGCTCCTCCGTCATGAGCTACCTCTGCGGCGACTGCGGCGGCTCCGTCCACCTCGGCAAGGATTCCACCGTCGCCTGCCCGCACTGCGCTGGCCGAGTTCTGTACAAGGAGCGTACGAAGCGGTAAGGTTTTCCCTGGAGCTCTATTGTTCATTTTACGTGGGGGATGGAGTAGTCAAGCTCCCCCCACTCAGAAACTCGTTTGTTCATTTGTGGCTAATCCATCGTTGTCTTGATCATCTATAGAATGGTTCAGTTCGAGGCCAGATAGAGCACAGTGCGCGACGATAGCGAATACGCTTTATGATCGATGCGTATATCCACGGAACGGGAGAGGAAGGACGAGTGCCTTAGTGTGCATTTTGGGTTTTGGTGTATGGGAGTTTTTCTTTTGACTAGAGAGAGGGGAACGCATTTTCACGTCGCACCTGATCGGCCTGGCCTGAGAGGATGGGCGGTGGTTGATTATAATGCTGGCCGACCAAGCATGTAGTGATGCTCCCTACGTGATGGCAGCATTTAAACAAGGCGGATATTTCCATGTCGTCAAATCCATCCTTTGGTTAGACAGCCACCTGGAAGATAGTAAATCGAGACGTGAGGAAATTAATGTATTTTCCACTGCCGTTTCGCCGGCAAATCATATCATACCAAAGCCCATTATTCTAAGACGCCAAATGCCCGTAATTTTTTTTGCCTTATTCTAATATCGCAGCTCGCCACCTCCAGATCATCCTCGCTTGTACAGATATTTGGCGAAGCTTGCATCTGCCATGACCGAGTCGTCCTTCTCCCCCATGGCTGCCTGGTATCGTGACTGCAGCCCCTCGGGATCATTCTCGTCATCGTCATCGTCCTCGTCCTCGTCCTCAACATCGCTGGCGACGTCAATATCATCGTCATCATCCGCAGTGCGAAGAATGGGAGCCACAGCACCGACAGACATGCCCTGCATCATCTTGTCAAGCTCCTTGTCCCGCGACTTCTTCCTCGCCTCTTCCCGCTCCTGCCTCCGTCGCTGCAGCTCAGGGAGGTAGTCGTCGATGAACTCCTTCTTCTTCTCCTCGACGGCCTCGAAGAACTCGTCGATCCCGGTCCCCACCTTGGAGCTCACCCCGACGACGCTGAGGTGGGAGTAGAACTCCTCGAGCATCAGGCTCATGGAGTTGAGCAGGCTGCCCATGTACCCGCTGCCCCCGTGGCCGGATGCGCCCTCGCCGCCGCCCATGAGATCCGCATCCTCGTCGCGGCGGAGAGCCTCCTGGAAGGCCTCGAAGTCGGTCATCCACTCCTTGGCAAACGACGCATCTTTCACATCTGTCTTGTTGAAGACGAGGATCATGGGCAGCTTGGTCTTGTAGAGGATGGAGCAGGCGTAGAGCATGTTGGACATGAAGGTCGACGTCGACGAGGTGCGCGGCGTGTCGATGATGTAGGCGATGACGGTCGGGAACGAGCTCGCCAGACTCTCGAGCAGGATGGTGCCGGACGCCGACCAGACGAAGACCTCGATCTGCCCGGGCGTGTCGACGAGGATGTTCTCGATGGGCTTCCGGTCGGGAGCGCTCGGGTCCGGTACCGCGCGCTTCTCCAGCAGATTGACAATCTGGTCGACCTTTGTGGCGAAGAGGTTCAACGAGGTGAGGATGCCGCCGTTGGGGCCGAGGTTGTACTGTTTCATGACCTCCTCGTAGTTGACCGAATCGCGGATGTCAATATTCGACTCGAAGGGAACACTGAGGACGGCAGGATCGAGGTTGATCACATAAGGCGGCGTTTGCTTTGAATGGAGATAGGCGTTGATTCGTCGCATAAACGTAGTCTTTCCGGAGCCTGTGCAGACGAGCCAAAATCAGCATCACAACCTGGAGGACGGGAATGAACTGCACGAACCTGCCATGCCAATGCAGACGATGGCCGGGGGCATCGACGCTGCATCGACTGGCGCAGCAGCCGCCGATGCTGATGCCGATGCTGATGCCGATGCCATAACGAGGCGGAATTCCGGGTTTCTTTCCGCTTGGATCGAGTTGTGGTTTCGCCCCGAGTCTCAACTTCTGTCTGACTTGTTGATCGTTGAGGCGAGGGTTCCTGCGAGGTTGGAAAAAGCTTTTGCTGCGCTGTGGCTACAAACGGGAAAATTTGCCTTGGCGGGCAACTGGCAGAGCCTCCAACAGCAGCTTTTCTGAAGTCATACCTTGGAAATTTAGTGCTGCCCCGCGCGGGGCCCATCCATCCATCTTGGCCGGGATATCCACCAAAAGATCTGATTACATGATCAAGACAGTCGCACGTTTCAATGGAGGGTAGGTATGTATGTGTATAAACATCTAATTCTATCTGACCGGTCTCAGTTTCTGGAATACTGCCTGGTATCAGCATTCAAGTGCAAGACAGATTTCTGCGAATAGGTGCCTTGTTCATTAATCACCCCCTCAACAAATAACTATCCTTGGTAAGAGAATTCGACGTGATCCCTGCCCCTGGCCCGACGCCTTCTGCAGTTTTCTACATACAATATCGAAAGAGCACTTGATTTGAAAAACAAAATGGTTGAATCCCTTGCTAGAAATAATGGGCATCAATCAGTGCAAAGCGCATTGCCCGCCCGCCATGTAGACCTCATCAGAATGACCCATTCTCCCTTCCTCAGCATATTCCTAGTCCGAGAGTGACTAACCATCAGTGCCGCTGCTTCGGAATGTGGCGCAAAGTGCTGCGTAGTGGTGTGTGAGATCCAGGACGGTTTGCGGCAGGCTTGTTGCTTGCACAATACTCCGAACCTTGACGGCTCCTTCATCCTCAATGAGACTCCTGATTGTGTGCAAAAGCTCGGGGCTGAACTCGCTGTACCAGCGGTACTGCCAGGCAACCAGCCTAATCACCGACTGAACCATGTCCCTGGTGTTCTTGTCGTGCTTGTAAACACGCAAAATTCCAGCAAGCGCCTTGGGGCTGAACCGAAGTGACAGACAGGCACGGTACGCCTCGACGGCTTCATCCAGATGCTGTAGCCGCTCCGCCAACGATCCCAGAATCGCCCACTCCTCAGCCGATTTCTTATACTGGAGCTGTTGAGCGCGATACTGCGCCATCTGTGTACGCCAGATGGTGTAAACCTTGAGATCCTCATAGAGAACCATGAACAAGCTATCCAGCCACCTCTCACAAAGACGCTTGGTATTAAGCTTAGATAGATGGTCATCATTGGATTCGCCCTGCGCATGTCTAGTTAGCCCACTACTCTTTGCAACCGTGATGAAAAATGAACCCCCGAGGCCAATAATGCTGTACTCACATTTTCCGCGTCACCAGGATCGATCGCACTCGAAGGTCTCTCAACTTCGCCGACCTCGACGCCGTTGCCACCATTGACCCTCAAGGCATCTGTAGCCGAGTCGTTCTCGCCCATCTTGATAACAGTCTCATCATGTTCATCATCCTCTGACTCGTCATCGCCGTTCGCAGTAGGAACTGGAGTGCCTCGAAGACCATCAATGCTAGGGTTTCTCCTCGACGCCTCGTGCTTCTCTGTGCGGTACTCATCTTCCATGACGAATACTGTGCTGCGGATTTTCAGAAGTTGGTCCCACCCAATTTTGGCTGTCATCTCTGTCAGAATATTGTACGCCTGCTTGAACGTGCCCTTGTAAGATGCTGCTCGCAGACCAAGGAGGTTAGGATCAACCTGGTCTGAGAATCGTCCTTCGGGTTCGCTATCGATTTCGTCGAGTCTGGTTTCGGCGAGGGTTGGCAGCTGCACCTCTCTGGGCTCTGGCATGATCGGAGTATCCTTATCCTGGTAGGAAAACATGGGGCACGAATTCAGAATCGTAAGCGCATTCTCCCAGTCCTCCATGGCCACATAGACCTGTGCTAGGCGAGCCCAGGTGCCAAATTCGCTAGGTGCCGCGATCGTTGCGCGATCTGCGCACTTGAGTGCCATCCTCAGCCTCTCCTCCTTCAGCTCGAGCGTGGGTGCCGTCTTGGCCTTGTGTAGCAAGAACTCCGCCTGGGTGTCGAGCATGACATAATCCATGGGAATTTCGGTTAGAGCATGATGCAACGTCCTGATACCTGCAACCTCCTCATTGCCCATGAATTGAACCTTGGCCAAGAGGGACGATACTTCAACACTCTGAGAGCGGAGCTTTTCGAACAGGTTAATTCCGGAAGCATATCGACCCGTTGTCTCTAGGTACTTCAGAAGCCCAACGGTGAGGTGGTTGGATACATTAGTTGGGACTTGTACAACAGAATCCGAACCCAATTGGTAACCTATGATGAGATCGAATTAGTCGGTTGATCGCAAACCAAGTCTCGTGAAATTCGCATCACCCACCTCGGAAAAAGAGTTGCTCTGCGGAGTGGAGGAACCGGTGCTCTGTCTCGGTGTTGGTGACCGGGTTGAAGCGACGCACTCCCATAATCTTTCGGATCGTCTCGCCGCTACCATCATCGGCGTATGAATATGCTCGCAAGACACTGCAAAGATATGTCTCTAGCCAGAGTTCGTCGGTGGCCTTTCTCTTATCGCCTCGCTCGTCCACGCAGTAGCTCTCGACAGTTCCAGGGATGGAAACATGTATCCGCATATCGAGTCTCGAGAACGCATTGTAACAGCTATTTTAGTCAATCAGCCTTCGACATTCCGCAGTAAGCCCTCATGATCGAGGGCGAGGGATGGGAGTGGCGCACCAGTATACGCCTTCGACAATCTTGTTGGTCGCATTCGGGCCGTGCTCTCTGTAGGTTAAGGTGTTGATGTATGCTGCGAGACTGGCTGAGGAAGAAGCGTCGACGCCGGTGACATGGTGATAGATGCCAGTCTGCCAACATTAGCGCATGATCCAACCGGGGATCCGGCCAGGGGCACCATCATCAAACATACCTGCTTCCCCTGATTGCGAATACCCTGCTTCACCAGATGAACCAGATCCGGAGGGCCGAGCTCCCGAAGACTCGAGAGCGATTCGGTTCGAGCATCGAGCGATTCGTGGAGCACCTCCTCTGTAAGCCTGCGCAGACAGCTGTTAGTCACTGTAGATGCGACGAAGGGATCGGAGAAGATGGCAAAACATACTCAGGGACAGCAGGCGCAACCATGGCGACAGTGTTGGGCTTTCAAGCTCCCTTGATACCGTCAAGCAGTCCTGGGGAGATTCGCGACACGCTAATGACTCCTGGAACTAGCAAGCTGGTAACTCGAGCCCGATCGATGGCGGTCGAACTCTCAATGGCAAGGAATGCAAACGAACGGAATGAGGAAACACAGAGTATTCGACCCAACTGCGCGGCTCATGCAGTCGCGGAATTCAGGGGGTGTGGCTCTGGGGCGTTGTCCAGCTTATGAGCTGCAACCATGATAGTAGGTAATTAGTCGTCGTGGCTTTTGCAGGAGCTGCAATGAAGTTACGCCACAGCTCGCGTGCATCCCCCAATTATCCGGTGGCTTGACCTCAGCCTCTGCAGGGTGGCTCCACTTTCAGGTAAGGCCAGGAGCGGCTTGGGTAACCTTACAGGCGGCCTAGCGCAAGGCCCCGATAAGATAGTGGCCGTAAATTGAATGGAACAAAGTGGTCGCGTCGGCGATGAACGCGCATTGAGATCGCAGCCAAGACCATCGACGCTTCGCCATTGTCCGCCAGCCTGGGGGACCGGATTAAACACCACGCAACACTCTACATCTGCATTTACGACACCGCACGATATTCGCATGGGAGGAACTTATTTTCCATCACACATATGACAGCGCTCTTGCTGTAGCTGTCCCCAGTTGCGACGATAACCATGGTGAGCTAGGAGAGGGCCTTGACGAAGAACACGACCACTGACACCTTTCGCAGCCGGGCTTTCAAGCTATCAACCTCGAGCCAGAGGAGAACGTGGATGACCTGATCGATACCACAAAGGAAATCCATGTGCGTACCTATCTCTACACCCGGATACGATGACCATGACTGATGCTTGGCTAGGTGGACGAAGCGCTCAAACGGTTCCAAAATGCCCTTCGACTCCATGCACAGGGTTCCCGATCGCGCGAAGCTGCCGAATCAGCCTACATAGAACTCTTCAACTCGGAAGTATTCAAGTACCGCGAGGCCCAGACAGACTACGAACGAGCAGAGCGTCATGCTGGAAACGTAACCGAACCACAAATTCTCGACTCCTTTTCAGCAGGATTAGACATTGATGCTGGCGGTGCCGATGGCGTTGCTGCTAGTCTCTCTCTCGCACTATACCTGGGATACAAAAACTACGGCGAATTCTTCCTCGACAAGTTAAAGGACAAACTGCAGTCGGACCCCGATGCGAAGAAGGCCCGAGTATTCTTCCATCAAGATGGCGCAAGCAAAGTCCTGGAAAATTGGGCACGAGCTTTGGACCAGGATCCTTCTGATCCCGAAGTCTGGCGTAGAGCTGCTCGCTTCGGTGCTGCTCTGAACAGCGGAAGGCTCAAGCGTTATTGTCTAGAGGCGGCCATTGAGCTGGATGATGATCCAGCAGTTATGGAAATCGAGCCACCTTCGTTAGCCGAGGGTCTAGCTGGAGAGCAGTTGAAGGACCAACTGAAGCTCCTCCACGACGAAATCGCCCTCTCGCACCCAGGGATGGCACCCTGGATCAAGAAAGAAATGCCGTCGATGATCAAACGACACCTCGATCCTATACCATATCTCCCAGATCCGACCCAATCATTGACACCGCCACCCTCGACCCCCGCAGAATCTGACAATCTCCTGGAAGAGGACGAGCCTGAGCCTATGGACGAGGATCATGAGTCGGAATCAAGTTCATCTTGGCCTAGCTTAGGTCTCCGGCTCATGAAACACATTGAAGATAACAAGGCCGCGTTGCGAATTTGCCAAGAAATCCCACAAGTCTCTCCTCCAGAAAGCGGCAAAATCGCCAGCCCAACGCCCCCACAATCCACTGAGCCAGATAAGAAAGCCGACGAAGCTGTCAAAGATGGTTCGCCTGAGAAAGCAACAGATGAGGCGGGCGAGAAGGCTACGGGAGACGCTCAGAAGGAGTCAGACCCGTCACAGAAAGGTTCGGACAAGCCTCAGAAAGAACGGAGTCAATCGGTACCAGCCACAAGAAAGCGCTCCCAGTCTGTCGCCGGATTACCGGACGGAGCTGACGAGGATAACACTGCTGAGAAGAGGAGTAAACGCGTCCGACGACGGGAGACGGCAACCGCCGAAGAGGTTGCGGACCCCAGCACAATTATCGCGAACCAGCTCCAGCCATGCCAGGAGGCGGATAGCCACTTGTTTCACATGGTCCAGAACATCGCAGAGAACCTAGGCGTTGAAGACAAAAGCGCCATTGACTGTCTAGTAGAGCTCCACCAATCCTCCACGGCTGAGGATCGCTTGGCCAAAGTGACACCGCTGGCTTCCAAGGACCTCCGAAGTGTTCTCACTGAATTCAGCGACAACACTGCTCGAGTACTACTCGATAAAAAGGAGCAGCCTACACTCAGTCTTTCCTCCTTTCTTGAACACGCAAAGTCTGGATCACAAGACCAGCCTGAAACCGGGTCTTTTGACGAGGAGAAAGGCCTGCAGGCTTTTGCGGACGAAATCAAGAAATATGGTCCATGGGCAACGGGTAGTGACATTGCCTTTGAATGGGTCAAGGCCATCGCGCCTAGTTACACGTCTGCAAAATGGTCTGATACAATGAAGACAACTGTTGTTCAAATGCTCAATCGTGTTGATTCTATCTTGCTGGAGAGAATCAATTACGACTTGAACTCGTTGCCGGCTGCTCCCGAGCAACTAGAGCCCCTCAACCATATTATACCTATGCTGTTTGAACTTCACATTGACATATACGAACGAATCACGAATCCGAATAGCGTGGTAGACTACGCTACTCGTGTGGAGACGAAGCATCGTCTCAATAGGTGGCTTGGCATCGCTTCGGGTTATATCCAGCTTCTTGACCTCCCGCCGAACGATAATTTGAGTGTGCGATTCTTATGGGGCTCGGTCCTTGTCTCTGCGCTTGTCGAGGAGCCAGTTCGCGAGCATATCCTTCTCATGTGGACTTCTCTCAGAGATTTCTTGTCTGAGCAAAAGGTTGAACTGATATCTCTTCCAAACAACGTGGTGATGCCGATAATCTCCCCGGCTGCTGCGGATCGCGAGATTTCAAAGCTCACCACAATGGATTTCTTCCTCGGCCTGTTTCAAGAGGAGATGAAGAGTCCGATTGAGGTGATTGAGACACTGGAGCCTGTCCTAAATCCTACATCTGTACATGTCGTCCCCGAACCGCCAACGCCTGCCACACCTGCGGACGATGAGTCCGCCCAAGAAGAAGCTCAGGATGGGGGGAAGCCGATCTCAGATTGTGCCGGCCAGGGCCTGCGTGACCTATGGAAGTTTCTGCTCACCAGCAGCACTGAGCTAAGACTTTTTCTGTGGTCTCGATTAGGAGATGCATACCTTGCTATTGATTACCCAACCAAGAAGTTTTCTTGCTATCTAAAAAGTATCGAGATGATTGTGGCTGATCTCGAGGCTGAAGCATACACTAAGACTGCCTATGAATCTCGAAGGCTGCTTCTGATGAGAACCCTGAAGTCTTTGGACGAACAGGTTATTCACGCCCTAACCATGAGCTTGAATGAACCTAGTGCCTTTGATATTATTGACGAGGAGCATATCAAGTCAAGCGTCGCAGCCGTTGCCAAGGTGAATTGCCTCCTGCATGTCGCCGCCATCTGTGAAGATGATGTCCGTGTTGGAGTTACACCAGCGCCATCAAATAGTGCAACCTACACGGCCTTGGTGACCAAGATGCGCGAGATGCAGGTGCGCGCATGGTCGCTTCAATACACGCTTCTCAAGGCCGGCATTCGCCAGCAAGGTTCCTTCATATCGCCTGACAACGAGCTGGCGGACTTGCTTGCCGCAATCCACCATGCCATTGGGTTGCGCAAATACTGCAAGGTTTCCAACAAGATCTTCTTGAAGGTGATGCGAGCAGAGCTTCTCAAATTGAAGACACTAGAAAACTGGGAGGATTATCTCGAACAAGTTCTCTACGACCTCTACGGACTGAAACTTGGAGTTGGCGCCTGGGAGGTCCAAGAACACGGCGTTCCACATGAGACTTTGGAAAAGTCCAAGACGATGCAACTTGTGGAGAGGATCATGATACTGGCGAATCGCATGTCAATGAAGGATCTGCTCAAATCTGATCTCAAGACAACAATAGACCATATGCAGCAGACAATCGGCCAACTGAAATCAACACCGCAAATGATTTTCAACTTGCGAAACTTTCAAGAATACTTGAAAAGGCCCATCCATCCTCTTCGGATGTACCGCGCCCTTACCGGAAGCATTGATGTTGATGCGGTCTCAGTCAATGCCCCTGAATCGGGCATTGCCAACCACGGTTGGTTTTTCCTCCAGGGAATGCTGGCACTGACCAAATTCAAAGGTGTCGATCTCAACCGACGGCAAACCCCTGGAGCCACGGATGACTTGCGCATCGGTGCAACGTTTCTCAGACTGCAACTCCAGTTCACCCCTGACCGCTGGGATGCATGGTTTCGCTTGGCTGAGTGTTTCGACTATGAATTGGATGAAGCTGTCCTGTGGACGGCTGACAAAATCAACAAGGATCGCAACGAACTTTTGAAATTCCAGCGAAGTGCTATTCACTGCTACACCCTTGCTCTCTCCCACTCCATTACTGTAGACGTTGAGGCTTACGAAGGGGATCCCTTGCACGATCTCTACCATAAGTTCGGCATGCGTCTATACGCCTCGAGTAGAGAGCCATTTGCGATGGAACCCTTCAAGCACTCCGAGCAGGAGAGATTCTTTATAGAAACTATGAGTCTCGATGCTTTCAGCAGAATAGTTCATGACGAAATGACACAGTACAAGGTGTGGAAGTTTGCCGCAAAACTCTTCAAAATGGCAATGAAGCGACAACCCAAGAACTGGAAGTAAGTATTGTTCTCTTGCTAATACTAGAGAGCCTGGCCGTTTAGCTAACCTTGAATAGAAATCCTTACATGTTGGCCAAGTGCTACTGGAAGATGTATCAAACACCAGTAGCTGATCTCGATCCCAAAGACCAGAATTCAAGGGTTAAACTAGAGACTTTGATTGATGCTCTCAAAACATCCGTGGAAGTTGCTCACAAGAACCGCAAGTCGCGGAGCAATGACGTTGTCCTTGAGCCGCATTACAAGATCATATCTGTGCTGCACAAACTAGTTACGCGCGGTGATATCCCTTCCCTCGAGGCCGCGACAATTCTTTCCGAGCAGCCTTTTGGCATAGTTGTCGATCCAGATGATCACTTTGCTTCCTTTTCAGAACCAGAGGATTGGGAAGAGTACGTTATCCGCAGTCTAACAAAGCTCCGAGACCGCGATAAGTCGAATTGGCAACACCGAATCATCATGCGACACGCCTGCATCCTCTTCAATGAAAAGTCGCCTGCCAGTATGGAGAGTGATAGTTACGTGGAAGCTAAAGCGTCCTTCAACATTCTTCGCGAGAGCATGTTTACCAAGACCATGGTGATGAATGTTTGGAAATGCGATGCTGAGAGGCCTGGGCGCCACCATGTTTATACCGAGCGATACATGCGCTTCATGACCAAGCTACTCATCAACCTGTCAGACCGCGTCAACATGGAACAACTGTTGCGGCGTCTGCGCAAGAAGGGGGCGGACTTTTATCACTTCGCCGATCTGTGGCATACCTGCTGCCTCGCTTATGTGAAGATGCTCCGCGATACCTATGGCATTACCCATTCGACGGACGAGGTCTTCAAATCCATGTCTAATGAAGAGTTTGAGATCATAACCGAGCGAATTACGGAATGGGGGTCTGCTCAAGGACCGATGACACCTACATTTAGTTGCATGAAGGATGCCATCGAGTTGAAGAAGCTGAATGCAAGTCTGACAAGAGTAGCACCTATCGACGACTTGATCAACGACTGTTATTCCAAGATCTACCTCGATGTTGCACGCAGTCTTCCTGGCCCGGAACCTGCCAAGGTCATCGAGGAAAGGAACCAGGCGAAGGAGGCCGTAGCCAAAGAGAACGCAGCAAAGGCGGAGGCAGAAGCCGCCGCCGCAGCCGCTGGAGAACTCCAGCCCAAGGCGTTGAACGGACTGCTCCCGACGTCTGAAGCGCAGGACAGCCGTGGGGCGACGCCAACTCCACTTGATTCAGAGAAGCCCGAAGCTGGACCTCGCGCCCGACGAGCGGGGATTCGGCGGCCGGAAGTCCTCCGCAAAGCAGAACAAGCCGTCATGCGGTCTATGGAGCCCAAGGCTGGCTCTGTTAAAGCTCGCTCTAGTAGTGTGATGAGCAAGCGGGGAAGTCAGCGAGGCAGCCAGACTCCTGCTGCGGCCATGAGCGAGGATGATAGTGGCAGTGGCAGCGGCAGCGAGGAGGAAGGCCCCGATGCGCAGGTCAGGCGGGAGGCCGGGGAAGGAATCGATACAGAGATCAAGGAAACAGACGCTGAGAGTCTGCACGGCCACGACCATGAAGAGGATCATGACCATGACCATGACCATGAGCACGATCATGATCACGACCTCGAGCACGACCACGAGCACGAGGAAGAAGATGACGACAGTGATCTCAGTGACGTGCCCGAGGGATACGATGACGATATGCCGGATGGCTTACTGTTTGCCAATTTGAGGGGTCAAGCAGCCAATGATGAGTCCAGTGGTGAAGATGCGGATAGCGAGAGTGAAGGTGAGGAGGATGATCAGGAAGATGAGGAGACAGCTCTCGAGCACATGGATGAGGAGCATGATGGCGCTGATGCCACACTTGAACATATGGATGAGGATGAAGATGAGCAGGAAGAAGGCCAAGAAGAGACCATGGATGGTGTTGATGAAGATCAGGGGGAGGATCAAAGCCGACTAGAGCATGCTCACAGAAGTGATCATGAAGATACCGAGATGGCATATGGCGATGACGAGCTGACGAGGGGCCCAGAAGAGAGCGAGGGCGAAGAGGACGATGACGAGGAGAGAGCAGATGAGACCATGGAGAGTAAATAAATCAAGAGGATCAAATATGGCAGGCGCAAAAGAGTATTGTAACATGGCGTTTACAGGGTCCGTCGTTTCTCCCTATAAATACATTACAGAAGTCAATCACAGCATTTATACGATAGCATTCGGAACATAACCTTCAGTTTTTATGTAGAGCATCGTCGTTTGAAATACAACCAGGCGCAGCTACACCAAGATACCTCACTTGAACATTTTAGCATTAAGCAAAATAAGGACATATTACCAAGATTGAAACAAAACTTTTACGAGCGCCGTACGCCACGAAAGCACACAACTCCCTCACCCATCCTTTATCCGCCGTCCGTCAACCGTAGCAGCAAGCAAGCTGCCAATCTAACGCTCCTCCTGGTCCATGTCATCCCTCCTCCCTCGCTTGGCCCCACGGTTCTCTCGCATCGTCCTGCCGCGGTTTCCTCTCTGGTCCTGTGCATCTCTCATCTCCACCCTGGCGATCCTCTGGGCCTCTTCCACGCGAGTCTGGAAGGCCATGACCTCCTCCTTTTCTGTCGGGTATGCTGAGAGCTTCTTCCCCAGCGCAGCCTCGATTCGCTGGAACAGCTCCACGTCGTACTGGGTTACTATGCTGATGGCGACACCCGATTTCCCGGCACGAGCTGTACGACCGACGCGATGGATATAAGTCTTGGAGTCCTGGGGTAGATCGTGGTTCAGGACAACGTCGACCTTAGGGATATCAAGACCACGAGCAGCGACGTCGGTGGCTACGAGAATGTTGCGGGCGCCAGAACGGAACTTGTTAAGGGCCCCGAGACGAGCAGACTGTGAGAGCTGGCCGTGGAGGGGGATGGCTCCGAACCCAAGCGTGCGCAGGAGAATGGCAACACGCTGGGTCTCCCAGACCGTGCGGGTGAAGATGATGATGGACTGCCCAGCGAAATCATTGACAAGGAAGATGAGATAGGTGTCTTTTCGGTCGTGGGGGATGAAGACGTAGTGCTGCTTCAGCGTGGAAACAGTCTGGTACTTGTTGGAGCTCACACTCACGCGCACGGGGTCGCGCAAACTAGCTCTTTGGAGACTCTCAACCCTGGAACTCATGGTAGCAGAGAAGAGGAAGGTTCGTCGCTCGCGCGGGACAAACTTCAAGATCTTGTCGATGCTGGGGCCAAAGTCCATGTCCAGGAGACGGTCCGCCTCGTCCATGACCAGGTACTTGAGGGTGCGCAACGAGAACCCCTTGGTCTTTTCCAAGTGATCGACCAATCGACCGGGAGTGGCTACGATGACGTGCGGCTTCTTACTCAGAGCAATGGACTGGGGCATCATATCCAGACCTCCAACAATAACAGCGCACCTCAACGAAATCATGGAGCCAAGTGCCTCGAAAGCCTGTCCAATCTGGGTGGCAAGCTCACGAGTTGGCGCAAGAACAAGGCCAAAGAGTGGCTGGGGCTTGTCGAGCAGTGCCTGCAGCATTGGAAGAGCGAATGCGGCGGTCTTTCCGCTTCCCGTCTCGGCCAGTCCGATAATATCGCGATCCTGGAGGGCAATAGGGATGGATTTCTCCTGGATCGCTGTAGGATGCTTGTAATTTAGAGCCTCGCATGCTTCGCAAAGGGCGTCCACGATACCCTAGTAATGGTCAATGACTCAAGAACATGGATATATCTACCAGCAGTGGATTAGAGCAAGATGCTGCGAGCTTACCAAATCGGCGAACGTCTTCTTTGGCGCATCTTCCTCGACAGAGGGAGCATCTACAGTAGCCGACTCCTCCTCTCCTTCCTCGTCATCCTCTTCTTCGGCTTCGTCTTCTTGTGCCTCGCTCTCCTCGTTCGCAGGCGGCTTTGGTGGCGGTGGTGCCTTCAGAGACGGTTTCTCAATTTCGCGGGCTTCGGTGCTTTGGTGGTGTTTCTTGGGTTCCCGTGCTCCGCTGGAGAGCTTCCTGCGCTTGGCGTCCTTCATCTTGTTCACGTATTATTATCCAATACTCCGAACGATGCTGGCCGGACTCGAGTGGGAAGAATGAGTCTTCGAAAATCAAAAGAGTCTGCGAAAGTCAAATGATGGATGATGGAAATTTTAGTGGGGGTCTCTTATCCTGGTCCACAGTCTAACCCCTTCTGGACTTATCTAATCGGGAAGCTTATCGGCGCAACTTTTTTTTCTGATAATTTAGGACATGCCGCAGTTCTTTGAGGTGCTGATCTGATCAAACCAATTGAATCCAACGTCGAATTGAATTGACGACAGCCCTCCATCGACAGAAACATGGCTCGCAAGCGCACCAAGAAGAGAACCCACCTGGGTGCCAGCAACCCTGAAGTTGACGCCCCGGGCCATGCATCGGCACGCGATCCCAAGAGCATGGTCATCCGAATCGGCGCAGGCGAGGTCGGTTCGAGCATCAGCCAGCTTGCCGCCGACGTGCGCAGAGTCATGGAGCCGGGCACGGCTAGTCGGTTGAAGGAGCGCAGAGGGAACAGGCTCAGAGATTACGCCGTCATGTGCGGACCGTTGGGCGTCACACATCTGCTGCTCTTCTCCCGGTCTGAGAGCGGCAACACCAACCTGAGAGTCGCCCTGGCGCCGCGAGGACCTACGCTGAACTTCCGTGTGGAAAACTACTCCCTCTGCAAGGATATCCAGAGGTCACAGAAGCATCCTCTAGGAGGCGGCAAGGAATTCCTGACCCCCCCTTTGGTACGTGTGCAGCCTCCTTCAAGACGCACATATCATAGCTAACGAAACCAATCTCGCAGCTTGTGATGAACAATTTCACCCGCCCGGACTCTGATTCCCATTCCAAAGTACCCAAGCACCTCGAATCACTCGCCACTACTGTCTTCCAGTCCCTCTTCCCGCCCATCAACCCACAGACACATCCTCTGAAGTCGATACGACGAGTGCTCCTCCTAAACCGCGAGCAGTCCGAGACCGACGACGGAACATTCATCGTCAACTTCCGACACTACGCCATCACCACAAGGTCAACGGGTGTTTCAAAGTCGCTCCGCCGCATCAACGCGGCCGAGAAATTCCTGTCCACCAAGACCAGCCGGAAAGGAAAGGTGCCCAACCTGGGCAAATTGGAAGACATCGCCGACTACATGATTGGTGGTGAGGGAGGGGAGGGAGGCTACATGACGGATGCTACGAGCGGAAGTGAACTGGATACAGATGCCGAGATCGAGGTGGTCGATGCCGCACCCCGCAAGGTCCTCTCATCGCGTGCCCGGCAGGCGGCAGCGCGTGAGGCCGAGGGCGAGGAGGAGGAAAACGTGGAGCGACGAGCTGTCAAGCTGGTTGAGCTGGGCCCACGTATGAGGCTCCGGCTTACGAAGGTTGAGGAGGGACTGTGCTCAGGAAAGGTTATGTGGCACGAGTATGTTCACAAGTCCAAGGAGGAGCTCAAGGAGCTGGAGCAGCGGTGGGAGAAGCGCAGGCAGGAGAAGGAGGCCCGCAAGAAGGAACAAAAGGCCAACGTCGACCGGAAGAAGGCAGAAAAGTCAGCCAGGGGCAAGAAGGGAGACGATGAGGATGACGAGGAAGGCACCGGCAAATACGGAGGGTATGACTATGACAGCGACATGGATGTGGATGAGTTTGACAGCGAGGGCCTGGAAGGAGACGCCGAATATCTTTTGAACAAGAAGATGGAGGAGGCCGGAGAATGGGAAGAGGAGGCGGCCGAGATTGCCGCCGGGCGATAGACAGGAGATGGAAAACGGAAAATCGACCTAGTACCGGGTGAACGTCAGCATTTGGAGGACCAGTAGAAGACCAGTAGATAATAATCACGACCGGCACGGCGCTCAATCACCACCGTTCACATGAACCATGGACCCAAGAGGAAAAAGAAAGGACATCGGCAAGAGATGCCGATCAACGGGCTGAAATAGACTGGGTTGGGCTGCTTGTCCAGGGTAAATTCAGACGAGGGAACAAGCGTCAGACCAAAAGCTCAGCTCAGCTCAGCACAGTGCGGTGACTTCTCTTCCCTTCTCCCATGTATGTACAAATTCTCGCCGGCCGTTAATCTCACCCATCTAAGACACACAGCACACACGCACGCGACCACTTTATCCCCTCTCCTAAACCTGTCCCGCTGCTGCGTTGCGTTGCCCCGCGTTGTGCTGGCATTGGTCTGGCCGTGATCATACAATCTCACTCACTCACGTACATCTACATATATATGCACCTTCTCATGCTTGCCGGTCTTGTCTACTTCCACCGGTGATTCCAACGCCTCTCTTCTCACACTCTCTCGCTCCCCTCTCCGTGACAGTGAGCAATGTTCCGCCTGGCAGCCCGGAGCTGTACGCCCACAGCAACGATACCATCCATCCTGCTACGTCGGAATCTGTGCCCCCGAACCCTTCTTGCCCTTCAGAGACGTGCTTACACCTCAGCTTCCCAGGGTGGGCAGACAGGAACGTCATCGGCCTACCTGAAATGGGGTGGACTGGGTGCCGTCACTCTCCTCGGGTCGGGCGCCTACATCTCTTCCTCGAGCAGTTCGCAAGCAGGAAAGGAATCCCCCAAGGCAGCTGCTTCAGAGCACATCCCGACCATCAACCAATTAGCATCCGAGGATGACATCGTGGTCAGGTCGCCCATCAAGGCACTGAGCCTCAAAGATGCCGACGAGAAGCTGAGGGAGAGTGCCCAGACCTTCGTATTCGACAGCAAGGACGGAGCAAAGGGGCGGATCGACGTCGTCTGCCTGCCCAGCAACCATCCCAAGGAGGACGACTGGTCCGTCGGCACAGCAAAGGGGATCGGTGGTGCCGCAACCGTCTACGCGGGTGTGTACGACGGCCACGTGTGAGTAAGAAGGGAGTTGATGGAATAAGCCAAAACGAAGACGAAGCATTTGGAGAGACTGAATACTAATTCCCAGCCAGCGGATGGGCCATGTCGACGATCCTGCGAGAAGCCCTCATCCCCTACGTGTCCACGGCGCTCGGCAGACTCTCGTCCGCAAACTCGGAGGAGGCCGTCGTCGCCGCCATCAAGACCGCCTTCACGAAGCTCGACGACCGCGCCATGAACGCCGGCACACAGGTCGCCGAGAAGCTCGGCGCCGGCTCAGCAGAGGCCGTGGCGGCCCTCGCGCCCGCCTTTGCGGGCTCCTGCGCCCTGCTGACCATCTACGACCCCATCACATCCGTGCTGCGGACCGCCGTCGCCGGTGACTCCCGCGCGGTGCTAGGCTACCGATCCGCCACACCTGCATCGGATGATGACTACCAGATGGAGGAGCTGAGCCTCGACCAGACGGGGCTGAACAAGACCGAGGCGGACAAGATCTCCAGGGAGCACCCGGGCGAGAAGGAGCTCATCCTCGACCCAAACAGCGGCAGGCTGCTCGGCATGGCCGTCACGCGCAGCTTCGGCGACAGCCGGTGGAAGTGGCCCCTCGAGCTGCTCCAGACCCTGAGGGAGAGCCACCCGGGCAACGTGCCTCGCCCAAACTACAAGACCCCGCCCTACATGACCGCCGAGCCCGAGGTGACGACCCGCGTGGTGTCCTCCGACGACTTCGTCATCCTGGCCACGGACGGGCTCTGGGACCACATCTCCAGCGAGGACGCCGTCAGGTGCGTCTCCCGCTGGCTCAAGGCCCGCAAGGCCAACAAGCCTGAGGGTTCGCAGCCCCCGACCCAGGGGTCGATGGAGGTCAGTAAGATGGGGTGGTCGTACTGGAGCAGCACGCCGGAGGATTTCATAATCGAGGATCTGGATAATGCGTCCGTGTGTCTCGTCAAGAACGCCTTCGGGGGTGCCCGGAGAGAGCTGTTCAGGACGGTCATGACGGTGAGGGAGCCGGCGAGTCGGTACTTTAGAGACGACGTGACGGTTCAAGTCATTTTCTTCAAGGACCCCTATAGGAAATGACGAACGAGTGCCAGACGAGGGCAGAGGGGACTCGTTAGTTGTTGATTAGCAAAACCTCTTGAATCATCAATTAGGAGTGTTCACATATTGCATCCATAGCTTTCACAATTCATGATCAGAAGATGAATTTGAACTCTTCTTGCAAGTCAATCTAAACAGATCTTAACGCTACTGTATGATATTATCCTCCAAACGCCAATCGTGCCAGTCTCCCAACGCCAGTTTGAGAACAGCAAAAATTAAAGACAATGATGATCAAAACTCTCATGTCCATCCAGACAGATTACAGCGCTCGATCCTCAATGAAATTGTCCCGATTTTGTTCCAAGTCGCCCCATTATCGGTATTCATCCTCCTCCAGCCCATATTCGGCATCCATGTCGGGATTGTCATCGTCCTCATATCCGCCAGCAAATTCGTCTCCGCCAGCAAACTCCTCGTCTCCATGGCCCGCGTCGTACTCTTGAGTCTCGTCGTAGTCATAAGTTTCCTCTTCCTCTTGGAAGTCTCCAGCAACACTTTCCTGCTCCGGTGCCTCGTCGTCTTCCGCAACGCCAAGGGTACTGCCAGCCATACTCGTCTTGCGACTAGTCGCTTCCGATCCAAGCCCGCCACCGTTGGGGTTATCAAAAATGCTACGGATGGCATCGTAATTAATTCGTTTGGACCAGGCTCGGTCCTTGGCAACGTTAATGGCGGCCTCTGCTGCAGAGCTGGCCGGACTAGTTTGGCCTTCGCCCATTCTTGCTCGCTTCCTTCGTCGACGAGTCTGCTTAGGTCGATCGGCCTCGATTTTCCGGCGGAAGACCTTCTCTTGATGTTGTCGGAGCCACTCCTTATTCTGATTGACCCAGATCGTCTCCTTGATCCGCGCCTCCTCTGGGGAGAGCAAGCAGTTGATGACTTCGGGATCGTCTGCGAATTCATCCTCATCAATGTCAGCTGACATGGAAACCTCCTTCTGGGGCCGTTGCTTGAGAGCCCAGTGAGTATGGATGCGCGCTCTTTGCTCGGCATTCGAGTAGGCTAGGGCGTGCTCATAGGTGAGAGGGTCGTTGAAGATCTCCTCAATCTGGCCCTCAAGCTCTTCCTCATCCTGCTCCCACTCCTCATTGATCGGCAACTGCGAGCGCCTGCGGCCACTCCCCTGTTGACTATCCTCGTCCAGTCCCTTTTCTATCTCGTCGCCGAAATCATGTGCGAGCTGGTCCAAATTCCCCGACATATTCTCCCCCGCTACATCGCGATTTTCACTATCTTTGGGGATCTGTGATGGAAGAGGGGGGATGATGAAGCCTTCCTCATCACGTCGATACTCGATGGCCGGAGCCTTTGAAAGATCAGCGCCGCCTACGTCTGACTGCCGGCGATGCCTGCCTAAGCCATCTGCAGGGCGTCCTGTTGAACCATTACCTTCGTCATCATCAGCGCCGTTGTCGTTTGTTAATCTCTTTCGCTTGCGAGACCGCTCCTCAGCGAGCTTTCTATACTCATCCGTCTGGCGGTAAAATGATGGGGGATCGTGTGATGTTTCCAAAAAATCCTGCTTCAAAAAGTCTTCTACCGACATGCGACTCGACTCTGTGACTTTGAACTCGGCTAGACGGTTCTGGATGGTATGATTCGTCACTTTGACAATATAGACAACCTCCCGGACAGTGCGACGGAAGTTGTGCATGCGGGCAGCCATAAGGAGACAGGCTCCGCAGATGCCAGACGGGCGACGACCCATGACCATCCAATCACGGCTCATACGCTTGACCAGGCGTACGGCATCCTCAGCTACACGGGCTGTCTCCTGATGAAACTCCATCTTGGTGGCGAATCTCCAGATCAGATCCTCGGGGTAGACAGGGATCAGACCGTCATTTCCAATTGGAACCACTTCGTTGAGCTTCTTGAAGATGCGGCCCAGCTTGAAAACGTTGAGCTGGACCAGATCAGCCAGATCAATCAACATGACCTTGCACGGCGGTTCAGCGCGGCAGGCTGCATAAAGACAGACAGCAGCAACACTGGTCAGTGTACGACCCTGGATAAAGTTGGCACTCGAGGCGAGCTTGAAGACCTGAGTGCCGTATGTGACGAAGCTCTCGCTGACGTTGAGCTGCTGAGCGTAACCTTGCATCAAACCCTTGGCCTCGCGGATGCTCTTCTCGCGGTCTTCAGAGCCACCGACTCTTCTAAAAGACGGGCCCATGCTTCGAACGCCAGCCTGGTCTGCTGCGACAAAAGAACCCTGGACCATGGCAGCACCAGAGGAGGTTTCACCAAACTGCACCTCGGCAACAATGTTACTGTCATCAGCAACACGACCACAGGTCTGACAGGTACCGTCGACGACATTGGGCTTCCGACAGGCCTTGTTGGAACACTGGCCTCGTGATGGGACAGCAAGCGAGGCAGTGGTGTTGTTGGAGGGGTAAGCAAATTGCGAGGATCGTGATGAGGCAGCAGCATTCGCACGGCGCTCCTCGCGCTCACGCATTGCACGAACGGGATTTGGGCGAGCAAACCGAGGCTTGGACGCAGCCGAGCCCGTGGGCTTCTTGGCTGGTGTCAAAAAGGAGGACATTTTGTGTTGGTGGTGGATGAAGGTGCTAATAAGTGCAAGGTGAGGGGCAATGTGAAGGTTCCTAGACGGGGAAAGCTCTGATTAATGGGGGAGAGAGAATGAAGATGAGTCGGTAGGTCGGTCGGTAGGTAGACAGAGAGGCAAACAGGCAAAGAAGGCAAGAGAGGTTTGACTGAATGAATGAAGGTATCAATCTGCCTCTCGCCCGGCCCTCCAGCTCCTCCTCGGCGACGAGGCTGAGTTCTCGCCTCGATCGACTCGAGACTCGGGCAGGAATGAGGCGAGTGACTGTATCCCAAGACAGCCAAGAAGCGGTTCGGGAAAGATGAGACAGATCTGTAAGCTTTGACTGAGGAAGGGTGTAAGTCAAATGGATGGATGTGGATGAAATGAGCGATACTGGTCTGGGGGAAATTGTGTCGACATTCAATTTTGGAAGTGGGGGCAGGATGCTTTTGATTTTTCCCTCTGGTCGAGTGGGTCATAGGCTCACGTCGGCCACTGTCACGCGGCCCCCGGTACAGCCGCGAGTTCGAACCGTGCAGAGAGTTGCCCGAGAGTGCTTTTTACTCGATGTCTGGATAGTTTGAGGGGCACAAAAAGCAGCATAGAGTTTTCCATGGAAGTCTCAGGCGCATACCCAAATTTCAGCACACAGCGATGGATGACTGGCTCGAAAAGCTGAGCTTGTGGCGTTTGCTGCTGCCTTCCCTCACAATTCGCAACTTCACTGGCGGTGCGCCTCGCCTAATCATCCGGAGATATTCCGACCTGCCCCGCGGATGACTAAGAGATCGGCAATTCGACATTCATCGAGGTTCATCTCCAGCACCTTTGCGGAACCTTTGAAAGAGGCAATTCCGCATCAAAGCCATATTATTCCAAAATACACCATCCTTTTGCGGGTGAATTAACAGTAGCAAAAGCTCATCCCGCTACCCACTCCAGCTTCTCCACGGCCGAGCCATATTGGTCTCGTTCCGTCTCCAATTAAACAACAAGGCACCAGCAAAGGAGGGGCAAGAGCCGAGTCAACTAGAACTCGCCCACCGGAGAGGAACAAGTTTGTTTAGTCAATACGTAGCCCATCAATATAAAGATCCATCTCATTGTTTCCCAAGTCCATCTTCTACCTAGCTTAAGCAAACATCTATACACATACGCATCAATTTCAAACTCACATCGACCCCTCTCATCATCATGGCTGAGCTCCAGTTCCCATTCACCTTCGCCGCCGACCCCAACACGGATCTATGGAAGAAGCCTCCCAGCCACGACGCAAAGAACGGTACGTCTCCTCGTCCACACGCCATACCACTCTAAACAAACTCCGTCTCTCCAAAACGACCCTCCATTTCCAATATACACACACTTGCGTTCCGTCTCACTAACACAGCTCACCCAAAAAGCCCCCGTCCGCCCCCTCACCAAGGCCCCCCTCTCCCACTTCCAATCCGCCTCCGTCTCCTTCACCTGCCCCTACACAGTCCAATTCGACCAGGCCGGCCTCGTCCTCCGCCTCTCCCACGCCTCTTCCACCACAACAAAGTGGATCAAGGCCGGCGTCGAGTTCTTCAACGGCTCGCCCCGCCTCTCCGTCGTCTGCTGCGACAACTACTCCGACTGGAGCGTCACCCCCTTACCCGACGCAACCGGTGACGTCGTCGCGGGGAAGAAGAGCATCACCGTCCGCGTGGAGCGCGACGGCGTCACCCTCTGGGTCTACTGGGTCAACGGCGAGGAGAAGGTGCCCCTGAGGGAGATCGCCTGGGTCTACGGGCCCGACGGCGCCGGCGAGGGGTGGGAGCTCGAGGTCGGCGCCCTGGTCGCCCGGCCCAACCCAGAGGCCAAGGATCAGCTCGTGGCTACCTTCCAGAACCTCGAGGTCGCGTGGGCCAAGCAGTAGATAGAAAAATAAAACAAGTCAAATGAACGCATGGTGCCTTGGTTAAATGAACTGGTCATAAGATGTTTTGTTGCACGTAGGTGGGCTCAAGGTAGGCAGGCAAGCACGGGATATCATCACGTCACATCACTTAACGACAGGGACGGGACACAAATATGAGGCGGGCCGACTCTCTCATTACCTCAAAAAAATAACAGCTCTGAACATGACCACACCCAGGCGGATCGCACGCGACCCCATAGATGAAGTGTTCCAATCGTAAAGACCTGCTACAAAAACACAAACAACAATCCTGGGCGATGTGTACAGTCCACCACACATTTCCTTCTCTTTTTTTTTCACATCGTCGCGCTTCCCCCACATTGCGCTTCCTCAGATAGACAAAGGAAATAACATGACGACAGTCGGGGGGGTATGTCAAAGCGTACCAATCTGTCTAAGGATGTGAAAACCAAAAAGGGGGGCGTTAGCAGAACTCGACGGCCATTCCATCCTGTGGATGCGCCGTCATAGTCCCTGCCCCTTACCTCCAGATGGATTAAAACAAAAAACAAAGGTATCATTCTGGGATGCGCACTTAAATCAAGGGCGTAGAGTGGTGATGAACGCCGGTAAGTGATATGCAAGAACGAGATTGCAAAACAAAAAATCCATCTAAAGGCTGCTGAGATGATTGCTTGAGATGGGGGAGCCGCTGCTCAAAAGGGAGCAGTCGTAGATTCTCAGAATTGGAGCTCCCCCGTCTCTAAATGGAGTGCGAACAGGGACCCTGTTGCCTCCCATCCTGCTTGCCATGGTTTCGGCCAGCGAAGCGACGTGAAAGCAACGCCGGAGGAGGGAGAAGGGCCCCCAATCGGAAGGCAATGAGATCAGACAAGTAGAGATACTTTCTAAACCAAAAAAGAACACAGCGCTTTGAAACAAGCAAAACAATAAACCTCCAAAGTACTTTGGTACAAGACTCAAAATGACAATAAATGGAGCAGAAGGCTGCAGTCCGTAGCAACGGTGTTATTAGGCGCCCTCTCAGCTCGGATACTCATCAAAAAAGTTGTCGGCCAACCTCCTGGGTGAGAGAAGTAGAGAAAAACAGCTCCCAAATGGTAGACGGTCAATCTGATGAGGGGAGCGACGAAAAAGCAAATAACTCCATCTGAACCGCTTGCATAATATTCCAATTCATTATCATAAATCATCAAGACTTTTTTTTCGGTGATTTTTCATTGCGATGCCACATATAGTTTCGGCCTCGTTTTCTGGTTTTTTTTTTCTCTCGAGTTCTTCATTCCTTCGAACAGCAAAGTTGGAAAAACTGAGTCAGTGCATGTTGGTTTTGCCATGCGACCTGGCGGCAACTCTGGATTGATGTATTCAGACAGTCTTTGGGGTTCGGACGTTGCTGACCTCAATGACGTCGTCCAGGTGGTTGCACATTGCCACGAACAGGTCGAAAAACAGTTTGCTGCCTCCAGCTTCCATCTCAGCCTGCATGGTACCACTGCGCTTGAAGGTCTTGCGGCAGCGGATGATCAGGGCGAGGTAATGAGCGCGCAGACGGCTGTCTGAGTCGGGCGTGTGGGCGTAGGCATACTGGGCTGACCTCAGGATGGTTCCGACATCAATGCCGGCCTGAAGTCCTTGCTTGCGCAAGGCCAGTCGCTTCAGCTCGTCGAGGCCATATCGCTCTGCGGCACAGTATACGACCGTATCGCGGAGGATGTCGGCTCCTATGCTCGAGATGTAGACAGCGGCTTCCGGTGAGGCGCCTGCAGCGCGACCGCCTGCGGCCTGGGGGTTGGGTGAGGGGTGAGGACTTCTCGAAGCCGTTTTAGGTTGGTCTTCGAGTTCCCAAGAGTTCCTTTGCCTGTTGTGGATCAGGCGGGGGTAGTAGTCACCCTTGTATAGGTACTCAAGGACGGCGGAGAAGACCTCGGGTTCTTCGTCGGGGAGGGATATCCTCCGGTTCTGCGCATCAAAGAAGTTTTCTGAACAGGCAGCCGTGAAGAACGGCGACTGGCGTAGGACATCTTCGTGCGCTGCAAATAGCCGACCTTCGCGACCAACTGTGAGGGTCACGATAGGTGAAGGAGCAGTGGACTGAGGGTTACTAGGCTGATGGCTAGGCATCGAAGCCTGGTGATGTTGGTGCTGGTGCTGAGCGCGCTGAGCATGCTGAGGCTGAGCATGTTGATGCTGAGCATGTTGATGCTGAGCATGCTGGTGCTGAGCATGCTGGTGCTGGTGCTGGTGCTGAGCGTGCTGAGGCTGGTGCTGGTCCTTCTCCGTCGTCAACGACTTTTGCAACTTCGTGATCTTCGTGGGCTCCCGCGATGAGCCATTCTTCTTTAGTCTCGCAGCCTTGTCGACACGGGTCTGGTCCTGAGACCTAAACGAGCGCTTGAACATGGCGGCGGGTATTGGTTGACTGGTTGGTGGGTTGATATCTTGTTTCCTCAATGCGAGTTCAAGATGTCTTATTGGGGACAACTAAAGAATGGAAACAACTCTGAATGGGATAGACAAGCGGCTCGAGGCAGACGCGAGCGGATATATGTAGGCGATCGGATATACCCAGGCAGGCAGGAATGCGACGATGGCCACGACACGCCACACGCGGGGGTGTGCTGCGTGTGCTTTGCCGGTTGGACTTGAAGAGAGCGACGAAGAGAGCGGAGGAGAGTCGGGGGTGGGGGTGTCGGGTTGAAAGAGTGAATGACGCACAAGGAGGGAGAGATTGGCTCGGGCCCGGGCGACAGGATTCGTGCCTTCAGCAGTAAAGCGAAATCACGGAATACCTGTAGATGCTTTGCGACCCGTTGTTGATGGCTTGTGTGTGGGGAGGAAGAGGAGAGAGGGGAAGAAGCCCAAAGATTTCGTCTGGGCGGTTTTGTATTAGAGTTAAGATCCACCCCCTCCTGGCGCTCCAGCGGCTTCAGGCGCCCTGCTGGCACCAGCCACTTAGCTGCCGCCGCCGCCCAGACGCCCCTGTAGCGACACCGCCCCAGCCACCGCGCGCAGCCAGTGAGCGGCCGGCAATTATGGGCTCCCCTCATGCTCCAGCGGTCGGTAGATGGAGGTCGCCGCTACCTGGACCCCCATGTCCCGATAGACGCAGATGGGCCAAAATAGATCTCCTTCTTCTTGCTTCTTTTTCACCGACACCAGGGCGGTCGCATCTACGCCCGACGGCAGGACATGTCAGGTGTCCCTGTTGGCACTGCTAGCGCCAGCGGTATCGTCTACCCGGGCTGCACATGATGGCAGCCAACTGCATCTCCGCCAATGCCAGCGCCTCTCCAGGGCCCGCAGACCGTTGCGTCGAGGTAGGTCTACGTCCAGGTACTTGCGCAGCTCGTCAGGCTTGCCGATCATCGCTGCCCAGAGCAACGCACGCACTTAACCACAACGTACGTAGGGCATCCATCCACGTATCGTATGTACCTATGTACACACCGACTCCCGTCCGACACGCATCCCCATCAGTTTCATCTGCCCGTCGCATTGGCTCTCTAGCCGCCCGGCTTCCCCCAGGCAGGCTTGATTGCACAGATTCCCCCAAAGCAGCACCGTCGCATCAGACTGTCGCAAGGCACCGACGTGCTGTTGGTATCTCCACCCCACCCATTTCCACCAGGGACCGGCCCGCATAGATAACCAGCTGATAACTGGGAACGGGCGACATCGACTCTGGTAGACGGTATGTACTGGTCCCCCCCAACGGCGAGATAGAGTTTGAGCATACTGAGCCAATTCGATGCTCCAGCCAGTCACAGACATGTCTCTGGGACCTTGGGCTGAGACACGGGGAAAGGTCCAATTGGTCTTGGTGTGGCAGATTAGGCAACAAAGGGAAAGACTCGAACGAGACATGCTGAACATTGTGGTTTGCCATTGGCACACCATCAATGATCATATCCAGGGTAACACATGAACGGGAGGGAGGTTCTCCCGCACGTCTCCGTGAATCTCTGCACGTAGTGTTCCCCAGTGCCCACCACCCCAAGAGATTGGATGGCTTATGTGCTATAATAGCGACCAATCAACCCGTAATCGTTCGTGTATTTCGTGCTCCTGTTTCTTACTGCAAATCCGCGTTCTAATTACAGTGAGGCCCCATCCATTCTGAAGAGCCTTGGAACTGAGCAACAACCAGCAGAGGGGGGTGTTCCCCTCCGTCCGAGCTGCCAGAGATGCGGTATGGAAGCATCGTCCTGTGTAATTTCCCGCAGCTACCTGAATTGGGAGTTGGGCATCGAGGCAGATGCATCCATCAAACCATCGAAAAAGGATACGTACCACGCCCAAGACCTGGATGAGGGTAGTAAGGCCGGAATGTTCTGGAAGTGGGCAAGGATGTTGGGGAGAACAGGAGGGTGAACGAGGTCACGATGCACGCGCTCTACACGGTGGTTGGATATCTTCATTATATAAGCCGCTTCACCATCCTACCCTAAACACGTATGCCAACCTGTCTCGGTACCCAAGATGCTCAGCTTCCCTCTCTCTCCTCAAGAGCTTTTGTTATTTTGGAATTCATTGCTTTCCCTCAGCTATTGCTTTCATGTAGGTTTTTGGACGTAAAATGAGAGGTTTTTGGTAATCAGGTCATGTCTTGCTTCTCTCCGCCTCCGCCATCTTCCATCTAGCTGCCGCTACGCTTAAATGAAAGCTCACCGACTCCAGCGCGGGCCAACCGGCTGTCCATTTCGGCCTGATGACCCTGGGACACAGCTGGTCTCCTCCGGGGACTTGGTCCGAGGTGGAGTCATCGTCCAACGGCTCATTTGCTCATTCCCATCCGACACACTTCCCCTGAAAACTGGGCACTCCCGGTGCCCTCGGGAGTCATGCTCCCGATGTCGCTTAGAGCGCATCTTGGGCTCTAGGCGTGCATGACTTGTGGGAAAACTATGCTCTTCGAGCCAATGAGGCCACAGAGGAGACTGAGTCCTATTTTAAGGAGCAGGCTAGAAGAGGAAGAATCGAAGAGGAGTAAAGAGGCATATTCCGTCTCTTCTCATCGAGCCGACGTTGTACTGCATCCCCTCCCTCTGGCCATCTCTGAGTTGGCATGTCCTGTTCCACCAAAAGTCACCGGATGGCCTGCTCAATTAATTCAGGGTCAGGCGGATCTCCCCCTCCCTTCCTGAAACTACCTTTGAAATCGACACCGACAAACTGGCTTGGAGACATTGGCTCACTGGTGCTGACGTGTTGGATTCTACGTCTTTCCGTAATTGATCGGGCTTTGCTACCCTCAATCAAGCAGGTACCAGAATGCGCCCGTTAGCTGGTTCAGTTATCAGTCGTTATTGCATGAACGGACTTGATGGTTCACTTGAACGAGGTGAAGTTGCCCGCTTTAGAGTCGCCCGCTACTTCGGTAGCTGTAGTGTACTTGGGTAGCCCCGGGTTTTATTGTGCAGTTGGCTCTACGATGGTATGATTGTGAAGAGTCTAATTGAAGAACAGCTGGCGATTCTTTGTTGAATCTGCAAATAATAGAGATCAAGGGCAGTTGAAGTTTGGAGGTAGGTATGAAAGGATGGTCACGGGCATGGATGTCTTGAAGGGAAGCGGCCACATTGTCCCAAAATTCCTTCAACAACCAATTGCAAAATGGAAAATGATGATTGAATTTTGGACCGAATACTCGGCTTCACTAGGTAAGAGATGCGTAAAGTTATTCGTACTTTAGGACAATCGTTGGTCATTGAGTTCCCCCCATGACACCCTTTCCTCCAAAATGATTCACTAGGTATGTTATAGGTATAGAGAGAACCTCACCTACTTGTGATGATTAGGGTAGCACTTGATGTCTGGTTGCGCCGCTACCCTTCAGCACGATGGCTTTGGTGATACCATCCAGTGTCTGTATTGCCCTGCTACAAACTTTCCCCCACTTAGCACATCTGACTCACAAAGGGTCCGATATCGTCAGATGGGCTCCATGGACTTAGGAGTCTGAGAGAGCGTCCTGGGCTGCAGCTGCAGCCGCAGCAGCCGCAGCGCGTGACCGGCTAAGGGATTTTGTGAACCCTTCTCGCACAGCGATGAAGCCAAACATCAAGGTGGACACTGTGGGTGTTAGGATGATGGTGTTAAATGAATAATGCGCCGATGAGACTCACTGAGAGGTGCAAGAAGAACGAAGCCGATGCAATAAGCAGTGACAGCCTCCTGTGAGCCGACCTTGCTTTCATCAAGCCAATCGAATGCGAACCAGCCAGTCACTAGTTTTCCAATCGCTGCCCAGCCGAGGTAAAGTCCGGAAAATAGGATGAGCCCTACGAGATGCGAACCAATGGCCTACAATTTGTTAGAATTGTCGCGGAAGAAAATATTTGATAAGCGTTGACCTACAAAGGGACGCTTGACGCTGTTGAAGAAGAGTATTTCAATCATCATGATGACAGACGTGATACCATAGAGATTGATGAGGACAAACGCCTTGAACCAACCCTCTCCGAACAAATCGCTGACTAGTATCCTCTGACATTAGCTACTGCATCTTTTATAGATGGAGAGAGGTTCAACCGGTGAGCACTTACAGGGAGTATCGGGCAAAGCTGGCAGAGCCGAAATAGATGACAGGTCGGGCGGGGGCTCCTCAGGCTCGCCAGCTTCGTTTTGTCGAGTGATGAACCAATACACGGTAGAGTTCATGAAGGAAAAGACAACAGCTGTGGCGTAGAACAGGGTGAAGTAGAATTGGTTGCGCAAACTGGCCATGTTCCGTGGCAGAGACATTGCGGAGATGATGTATGATTCGATTCCATCGGTTTCTTCGACGTGGGGGTAGTACAAATGGGTGAATGTCCATGACTGAGCGGCAGGTTAGACACGGAACAAAAGGTGACTGGAGGTATGACATACAAAAGTGATGATGTGGTATACGAGCACCAAGAAGAAGCTGACAATGGCAAAGTCAAAGAAGTGCCTCCAGTTCGTGAATTCTGATTCGGTTGTGAGCTTGTCGTTGGCAACCATGACCGTAACTGCAGAGAGGTAGGCGAGGACGAATCCTCGGAGGATCACTAGGACATTCTGGGGGATGATTCTCCATGGAGAATGGCTGGCTCGTAGGAAGGCCGGCTACCATAGGGTTTCCAGTTAGATGGGCTAAATGGGCGAGATGATGGATCCAATATTTGCAACAACTCACATGGTCCTGCAGCGTGGTAGGGCCAGGCAGACCGCCCACCGACGAAAGGAGAGGAGCAGTCTCCATCTGACGCAAGCGATCGTAAGGCAGATGACGGGAGGTGAAAGAGAGTATGACGATGACTGGTAAAGCTGATGTGCTCGAGCTGGCACGTTTGCGAGAGAGATCGAGCAGGGAATGCAGATGAAAGCAAAGCGGGGTGGTGTAAAGAAAAGAGAACCAGAGGATCAAAACAAAGAAGATGGATGATGTTGGTCGAGAAGTTGCCGCATCAGTCAGAGTACTGCACTTTCCCTGGTTTCTCGACAGCTGTAAGTGGGAGGAGACATGAGGAGCAGGCTCAACGTATGAGGCAACTGCCAACCACAACCACATGCACTATCAACAATCAAGCAACAAGTCGAGGCCTCACCAACATCGACAGCACGGCATGTTAGTAGATACCGCAGTCGGCTATTTGCACATCAATGTTGTGATGATTATAGAATTTAAATGAGTCAATACAGTAGCCCATGGCAGCAACCATGAGGCCAGAATAGAAGTTGGTGATTAGTCGCGCTTGGACGCAGCGCCTTCCTTCCTCATGCCTTCGCATCCAGTAGCCTTGCCTGCCAGTTCTTCCGCCCGCCCGTACCCTTGACTCTCATCTCTCGTCTCGCTTGCCTTCTTCATCACAGCGACACCGGCTGCCTTGTCCTGTTCCCCAGACGACTTCCAGGCGTGCGAGCCGCTGATGTCGCCAATGGCAGCCTAGACAAAGAGGTACAGTCAGCGAGGTTCGTCTAGTTGACGGCATCAATGGAAGTCAAGCCCCGGAATTACCAACTCACCTCTGCTGCACCTTTCACCCATTGCGCGTGGCCTCCCACAAGGCTTGGCTGCGACTGCTGGTTCTGGTTGTTGTCTGACATTTTGGTCTCCTTAAATAGATTTCTTTGTGGAAATTGGGTACGATGTAGTTCGGATCAATGTCAATTTCTCATGTGAATCTACAGAAGGCGTACGTATAAGTAGGGCTATGCCGCGATAATAAATAATATCCTGAGAATGATCATCAGGTCTAATTGACGACGTCACTCGTTCAACATTGGCCCTTAGACTGATGTGTTCCGATTCTCTCGATCTCTATGACATCACATCTTGCGACCTGCAATCATAGGCGGCAGCCACATTGGAGAGCCACAGACGGGAATGAATAGCCTACAACAGTGCAATTTGGAGAAGATCCCCCACACGAAATGGCCCGCATTTTGCCTTGTTCTTTTTTTGGCATGGAAGAGTCGAAGAAGCGGGCGATTTTCAGGACCCTCGGCACATTGGTCCGTGCACCCCAACTCAAACAGTCGCTGGAGAGCCACATGTCCACTACTGCGAATGGCTACCGTAGCTGGTAGCTTGGACACGCTTTGCTGCATCACGATCTGCTTCAACTCGCGACGCAACTCGACTTCCCTGCCTCATCGTCACTGGGACCCTTGCGCAATCGGCCTCTCTACTCAGGACCCCGATTGTCGACCGCTACAATGCTGTCCATGCTTCAGAACCCCCGGCAGGCCGCCGCGCAGGTCTTGAATTTCGCCCTGATCCTGTCTTCGGCTTTCATGGTACCCCAGACCACCTCCCAGATATCCTCGCTATGTGTCGAACCTCTGTTCTAACCAAATCTACCGCAGATGTGGAAAGGTCTCTCTGTCATTTCCGACTCGCCGTCCCCGATCGTCGTCGTTCTGTCCGGATCTATGGAGCCCGCCTTCCAGCGAGGAGATCTGCTGTTCCTGTGGAATCGCAATCTGTTGCAAGATACCTCTGTCGGAGAGGTTGTCGTATACAATGTGAAGGATAAGGACATTCCCATTGTCCACCGTGTCGTCAGAAAATACGGAGAGGGGTGCGTATTCCCCAACCAGCTCTCTTCTGGCTGTGCTTGGTCGGACTTGGAGTTGAGAACTGACACGATTTTCTAGCGAGGACGCGAAGCTTCTCACCAAGGGCGACAACAATCCTTCCGACGATACTGAGGTGTGTAGCATGGGAACCTTGACTGCAGGACGGATGGATACTGACCTGACTGATAGCTATACGCTCGAGGCCAGGACTACTTGGTTCGCAAGGATATCATTGGCAGTGTTGTTGGCTGTGAGCTCCCCCAAGTTGTCCGCCTCAGTCTGACATATTGTACTAATATTGTGCTAGATATTCCTTTTGTCGGATACGTCACAATTCTCCTGTCAGAGCACCCATGGCTCAAGACAGTCATGCTGGGCGTGATGGGTTTGTTTGCCATCCTGCAGAGAGAGTAAAAGAGGGCCGAACCCGAGTTGCAGAAAGCGATGCTGTATTTGCAGAGGATAGATTATGATCCATATACCAAAATTCAAACCGTCTATCAACCACAATTTCTGCTATGTCGTCTATATTCTGCGAGATGCACGTAGGCTGACCTTCCAGGCATGTGAATCCTACGTTGACTGACTTGTGAGGTTCTAGAGATGTCTGGGCTTGGATGTACGAAAGGGAACAAACCTTTCATAGAGAGTTACCTGCACAGAGCGAGCCATTGAGCACGAATCACTCAAAACTCCTCGATGCGCTCGTAGAAGCCAAATGCGCCCCGGCAGTTGGTCATTGCTCCAACTGGTGCGCGGGTTCCGGACTGGCTTCGTTGAAGTGACAACCATGGATTTGAGATTAGTTACTAAAAATTAATCCGGTACGCAGATTGTCATAGAGTGATTTATTACCGCCCATGCAGTTCTTCTCGTAACTAAGTAGGTAGCATTAGAGATCCCTTGAGGCAGCTACATAGGTAGTAGTAGCGCCTAGAAATCCCCCCATCCCGGGTAGGTGACCTTGACTCCGAAAGAGGGAGAAATCCCATTGCATGCCACAAGTCCCTTCATGGAAAGTAAATTAACCTACTCGCTTCAGCCCTGTTTGACGCCCAGGATGAGACCAGGACTCTCATGCGGCTTCCTGCTGTGGCGGCGGGGCGTTCCCGCGACAGGAGGCGCCAGAAACGGCCAAAGAGACGATGATGTGTTTAGCCTCAGCCAGGGTCCGCCGTTTTGGCACTTCGCCGGTGGCAGCTAGCCTCAGAATTAGGATTCGTCCAAGTGGCCCGCCCCTGCAGAAAATTTCCGGCTCCTCGGCATGACTCTGCGACTTGCCTCTCTTGGCCGTGTCTTGGCCCTACAGGATCCTACCAGAATGGTGAGTCGAGACTTTGGTAGGCCTGTAGGGCAGGGCCAAGCCTCGACGTCTGACAGGCTCGTTCGCTGACTCTTCTGACCTCCTGCTGCCTGCACTGGTTGCCTCGCCCCTCGGTCGTTTCTTTTCTTCGCACGACAGGCACCGTCGAACCGTCGGCACCATTCGCTTCTCCAGTCATTCGTTCAAAAGTTCACGATCCCCGCCTGGGAGCCTGCGCTACCACCTACTCTCGTTTCGTCGCTTTCGCTCTCTACCGCGCCTACTAATACTCGCTCCGTTCCGCTCGTGATCCTCAGTCGTTCTCCGTCGCTCAATATACCTGGTTGAATTTTTGACCCCGTGTTTCGAGAACTGCGGCCTGCTCCCGAGAACCTCTCCATACTCTGTGATAGTCGCCAGTAAACACCACCAAGTTCCTTCGAAAGCCGACAGCCATGGCTACCACCGGGCCTCAGCCCCAAGCGCCTTCGCAGGCATATGCGCAATTCCCAGGCGCATACGGCCAACCCTTCCAGCCCTATAGTCAATATCCCGCTGCTCAGCCTCCGGCCAACCAGCAGATCATCCGCGCGGAGCCCACTGAGACGAAGGGCTGGAAAATTACTCGATCGGCCCTCCACGGTTCCGGCATTGTTGTGTCTATCCTCTGCATAGCCTTGTCCTTTTCCTTCAAGGGCACAACTACCGAGGTGTTTACAGCCTGGTACTCATCGCCAGCGGTACGCATCAGTTTGCAATGTAGTTGTTATTGTGTTATTGGACTAACATTCGTTTGCCCATGAGTAGGCCCTTATCGCATTCGTCTGGAGTCTCTCAGAGCTCATCGTACGTGCTGTCCAAAAACAAAAGGCGGGCATTCACCCCGGCGCCCATGTTGGCATGTGCCTGCTCATCTGGCTCTTCGCCTCCTTCGTTGCTGGTATACATTCCGCATTTGCCGTCATCTCCCACTATGGCGACAGATCGTCAAACTGCGACTCTCGCTATAACTCCAGCACACAGGATTATGACTACTACAACTGCACCCTGCCGTTTAACGGCCGGTTCGCCCAGTGGATCGCACTCACAGTCTTCTTGTGGCTGCTCTGGCTCATATACTTCATCCTCTTTATCGGTTCCTGCATCGACACCAACAAGAGAAACAAGGCCAAACGCCAGCAAGTTGTCATTGTCAACCCGGGATCGTTCTGGGGCGCAGGCCAAGGATGGCAGCAACTCCCTCAGGGGGCTCAGATCGTTCAAGCTCCTGCACCTGGCATCCCCCTGCAGAATAGGGATTCGACCCAGCCTCAGAACACAATGCCTACGGAGTTTTACAGCGAAAAGGGCAAGGAGCCTCAGAGGCTGAGCCCAACCCACCAACCCGCGGCTCCTCCCCAGATCACCGAGTACTACACTCCCTCTGCATCCAAATGATGGGCCAGTGCTTGATTCTAAACGGCCATTTTAATGGATGCATGAAAAGATGCACGTATTTGCATAGCGCAACATTTATTCTATAATTTTGTCACAAGTGTCATCATGTCATAGCGAATAGGCAAGGAAAGCGAGATTCTTTTTCAAGGCCATGAGGAGGGACCAATAATAATATTTGACGCATATTTCATTCCCCAGCCAGCAATAGTCTAGATCATTTAGAAACGTGTGATGATATTCACCTCGGAAATATGTACATATACGTATATATCAGCTTCAAAATATGTCGATAATGAAACAAGCCTTGCAAGGGGTATTTGCTCCAGAGAAACCATCAAAACAAAAAAGTCAAGCAAGCCCCCCATCCCTAAACACTTTATCCAGAAGAAAGACAATAAAACCAAAACCAAGTATCGCCGTAATTAAAACATCATTGAGACAACCAATCTATCAGCACCTTATTGCAGTTCATCCTCAGCCTCCCACCTCTTATTCGCCGGCCTGCGCGCCTTCTTCGGGCTCCCCGAGGCGACGGCCGCAGGATTCCGTGACGACGAAGTGCTGGTCTGAGATTTAGTACTGCTCACCCGCATCCGCTCCAGCTTGCGACCAATGTTGGAGACGCTCGTGTCCAGGGCAGAGGCGGCGTGGTGAGGCGAGGAGCCCCCGGCCGAGAAGTCGTCCCGCTCCTCCAGGGGCCGGCGCTTGGTCGGGCTGCGGGACGCGAGCTCGCGCTTGAGGACCCCGTTCTCCCTCCTGAGGCGCTCTACCTCCTCCTCGAGGTTCTCGACCAGCACGTTCTCCTTGTCGCCGTCTTGGCTGGAGGGGTCAATGTCCAGCCCGCGCTCGAGGAGGTCGACCTTCCGATCCCAGTGCTCCTCGTTGCGCTCCTGCTCTACGGCGAAGGATGCTTTGAAGCGGGCGATTTCGAGGGCGAGGCGCTGCTCGAATTCGGAGGCGCAGTCGTCTCGGATATCCGCCTCGAGGTCCAGCATGCGATCCTCCATGGAGAGGAGGTGTGCCTCTGCGGTCGTGCGTGCCTCGACTTGGTGCTCGAGCTCCGCTCGAAGCTGGTCGAGGTCATCGCTCAGCCGAGCAATTTCGAGAGCGGCAAGCTCCATGGTCTCCCGCTCGCCTGCGGATACCGTTCGGTAGGAGGTAGAGCATCCTGGAGGGACGAATGGGCGAGGGTGATGCTGATGCACGGGGCTGGTCGGGTTATTCGCGGGAACTGGGGGGTTGGCCAGAATTGTTGCAGTGATCGAGGGGATCCGAGGAACAGTGACTTCACGAGCGAGAGCGCTGTATCGGAGGATCTGTGACGTCGCATTGAAGTCTCCCAGAGGGTCGGCAGTTACAATCATGATTCCCCGTTGAGGATTCCTCCTGACCCCGTGAGACTGGGCAGAGGCTGAAGGGAAGGAATTTGAGAAGAGCAGTTCAGTGAGCTTGCATTGTCGGTATGGGATAACATTGGACTGCTGCTGTTAGCACTAATTTCTGATCATGAAATACATCAACACTCACCTTGTTTGCGTTTGCTTCACTCTGAGTCTGAAGACATTGACCAAGATACATCAGACTCTCGTTGATCTTGCCGGCTTCCACGAGGGTAGCACCAGCAGTCTTGGCATCCCTCGCCCTCTCGCTGCCAGCCAAGTCCACAACTGTAAACCTGCTGCCCCCCCAAGATCCGGCTCGGCGACTCCTCGATCTCTTCTTAACTTCAAAGGAGAAGAAGCCGTGACTGCGACTGGATGTGCTGTTGCTTCCGGTGCCTGCGACCCTTCTCTCTTGAAGACCGGCCTCTAGAACCATGATGGCATCTTTCAAAGTGGCGCAGACCACTTTGCGAAGACCAGCAACCACTTTGCGGTCTGGCGACATCTCGGTGGATTTGAAAAGAAGCGGGCGACGACGCATATCCTTGGACGAATTTGCCTTGCTGGGGGGGCAGAGTAGGTCGTAGATTCGGTCATTGTGAACCTCATACATGGAAACCACGACGGCATACTCGGACGAAGTATCACAGGCCACGCTAATGTGACTGACATCCGGGGTCTGCGGTGCGTTGGAGATGCGGTGCAGGTTACGTCGGGCTGCGGGTGGAGGAGACATGAAGCCGTGAGACTCGCCCTAGATGGATGTTAGTCGGCACAGTTCGAGGAGAAGGAAAAAGGCCCAAGAGGGTAGAGTATGTCATACAACCATTGGAGTCGCTGCGCGCGACCTCGTCAGGTGCTGCGGCTCGTAGAGAGCATCGAGGAACTGTGCGGCGGAATAGAGAGTGGACTCGGAGGCGTCACATGCCTGCAAGGAATCCGTAACTGCAAGAAGATCGTCCTCGTCAATCATGTTATCGCCGAGGGAGCTAAAGAGCACATCGAGAGAGAGCTGGGTGATGCCTCTCTGGGTCTTGGAACCCAGGATGGTGTGAGTCTGCAGACAAGATCAGCTTTCAATTCGTCACAAATACAGGCCGACAGAAAAAGGGAAGCGCACCTTGCCCGAGCCGGTAACTCCCAAGGTTGCCACCATGGCATCTGTGCCCTCGCCGCCGTTGGGCGCCAGCACGCCTTCGACCATGGGCAGAATGTCAGCGCGGTGGAAGACATCCAGCTGCGAAGCGTCCTCCTCGAAGACGCGAGTAAAAGCGAACTTCTCAATGGCCCGCCGCCTGTCAGTGGGCGGGTTCAGAACGATGTGCGAGGTGCCCAAGCTGATATCATCACCCTGCTCGTCGTGATCTCCCTCTCTCGTCTCGACGGTCAGGATTCGTTCTGTGGCGGTCCCGTTGGCTGGACGCGGTCGCAGCCGCAGATACACCTCAAAGAGGTTGTGCGAGGACGCCGACGATCGATGTGCTGCCTCCATGGCACCGTGACTTCTCGGCTGGTATTAGGATATGATATGGTGTAGCTGTCCGTCCGTCTCGAGAAGTATCAAGGACTATGCGTAACCGGAGGAAGTATTAATGATTACAGGCAGTACGACGAAGTTGCACTTGGCATGAAGAGACTTGTCGAATCTGGCGGTGGTGGAGTCGGGTTCAGATTAAATCAAATGCGTGAGTGTGCTTGATGCAAGTGATTGACAAAGAGGACGGATCCCTGTTTACATTGCGGCGTGTTTGCGGTGCGTCTGGCTGGCGGGGCAACCGCTAACTGCCGCTGGCTTTGCCCTGTGACAGCTCGATGCGTGGCCCTATCTACCAGCAGACACAGCACAGATGAGCGGTGACAGCTAGACAGAAAACAACATCAGCCAATAGGAGAGATACAAGTACGATTCTAGAGGTTTGTGTGAATTTTTTATTTTCTTTGGGCTAGTACAGACGACAGCTCAGAAGCATACGAGTAGGTGAAATAATATGGCACACCAAGCTCTTTTCACGTACGGCAGGGACCTCGTTTCCAACTAAATATACCTCATAATAAGAGAACAAAATGATTGCATGATACTCAGCCTGATATTGTATTCATTACTAGGCCAATTATTCTGACATTGTGTTGAAAATCAACGCTGAACTGTCTCGATGTGCCATATTTTATATCAGTCGCTTAGCATATCACCAGTAGGGTAGTGGCACTATAAGACGGATGCCGGTACACACTTTGTAGCCCACTGATTGGCTGACTGAGCTCCCTCGCACAAACAGGCATTGACAATGGCAATCGGAATATTAATTGGGGTCCTCGAAGAAGGAAAGTAGCATGCGCCCAGGAGGAGCAACCCCGGATTGCCCTAGAGGGAGCCCATCAAAGTCCAAGACACACGGCCCCTGAGACCTTGACCTTCGCGACCCCTGCCAAAGGGCTGCGAGTCTCAAAACCTCACCCACAATACAACCCTGAAGGTTGCGAGCCAAAATTCATGTACTTTGGACGAGCGTCGGCCTCTTCTGGTCTTCTCCCCCGATCAGCGCCAGGGAAAGATCCCTTGGAGATGATCCAAACCTGACGGCCGTTGCCTCAAGTTCATCCTACCGACCTACCCTAGGTCTCTAGCCTACCCTGCTTGGGTCAGGTCAGAAGGAGCCCGGAGAGGGTGTGGTCAGACAGTTTCAGCCGCTTGTGTGTGCATAAGGAATTACAATGGTGTTGGCGAGGGTTTGAGGGCATCTGCACGCATGTGACAGTCGCAACTCTGGCCAGCGAAGAGCCGTGGCAGTTGAAATCAGACTATCTTGTCCTAGCCCTGCCAGACCATGTGTCGTTATGCACGCGTGAGTCAACGCTATGGAGAGTCAGATGGAATAATGGACTTAGCGAAGTTGGCGCACTATGCACCATTATCGTCCTACCTGTGTAGACTTGCACGCATCCATCTACATCCCCATGCCGCTGGCTGCTATTCGTTCATCGTCGCCGGGTGGCTGACCACCCTGACCTTTGTGGCCTCTGTTGTATGACCTACGTGACTGATAATTATTGTCGCATTCTGTGTCACCGCTCGTTCTGCTGGTCACATCCAGTCATTCCTGCGTGCGAGACAGTCATCGCTTGGGCGAGTCTGCATTGACCACCCCGGGTGCTCAATTTACTTTGCTAGGCGCAAACTCAATCGAGCATACATATGCGCATAGTGCTGGTCTCATCGACCGGACGAATAGTGCTGTTCGGAGCTCTAGATCCGATGCGAGGCAAGCTGTCACATCTGGTGCGGGAGGACGAACAATGGCCACGAATAGGGGGAAACGCGTGATGGCTACGCGACTGCAACCGCATAGGCAACCGGACGGGCAACTTCTCACCCACCCTCTCGTTGGGAGTCTTCCGATTTGAAATGAGGCTTCCGGCCGTGACTCGATCAACCGAAGACCCTGTGCTGTAGGTGGAGCACCTCCGCTGCTGTTCCACTGCTGTACGTCACGATTGTTCCACCTCACTGGACCCCTTTCCCTTTCCCGCCGCTGCCTTTTTAGCGACTTTTTTTTTTCCTGAGGATTCCAGATAGATTTTTTTTCTGGGACTGCCGAGGAGGAGGCGAATTATAGTTCAGGTACCTATTACGACCTGTAGGTGTAGGCCTCCACCCACAGAGATCCCGCTATAGACACCAGACAGAAGCTCTCTGAAATTGTCTCCTGCAGCCACAGGCAAATCAATCTCGTAGCTGAATCTTAGTTTGGCAAGCGCGCTGCATGTAATTCTGCCTCAAGCCATGACGTGGTCGAGATCTCGTGTCAGGCTACCCAAACTCATCTTAAAATACACCTGGTACTAGCAGAATGCCTGCTAGCCGTATGCCAAACCGTTGCTCGGACCCCAAGTCAAACACTCGATGGAGCGATCAGCACCAGCGGATTGGGGCAGCTGTCCCGCCCAAAGAGCGGTGACGGTGCATCCCCCGCCCTGTGCGGTGACAAGAGGGGACTGGGAATGGGAATTGCACGCTTCGCTCCTCTCTGCTCCTGGTGGGTTTCTGTCCACCGGACTGAGTTCAGATTTAAGCCAGGTTGCCAGGCCAGAGATGCCTGTAGCAACTGCCATGTCGCTAGGCTAAAGTTGAACCCATGTTGTGTGACCAAAACGACCGAGAGGGGGCCCAGCACAGCCGAAGTTTGATTATACCCTGCCCAGGCTTGCTTTCGACGACTCCCAGAGAAGTCACAAAGTTACGTGCCCGTATTGAGAAAAAGGTCCGAGCGTTCCAGCAGAAGTTGACTCACTTCTGATCAAGAGTCAAGGACGGAGTGAGGGGGTGGTTCGATCTGGCCAGTGAGCAATCGAGGTATCCAGAGCTGTAGATCAAACTTGCTGAGCCGAGAAGCAGAAAAAAAAAAAAAAAAGAAGCCGATCCATTGCAAGGAAATCCCAGGCTCCAGCAAGAGGGATTGAGCTCCCTCTCTGAGCTAAGTAGAAGGGTGAGGTGGGCTTAGCTTGGCGTTTGCAGGGACTGCACCCCGCTGTTGCTCAGTGCTTGCGGTTCTGCATCGGACCCAGAGCCCCCCTACGGCACCTCTGGCTCCCTGTAACAGGCGATGGCAGGGCCCTGCAGCAGGCCCCAAGGGCAAATCAGATGCTGGCAGCCCAAAGGCTCCACTGTCCCGGTGGATCCGCTACCCCCAGTCGAGACACCCGTCCCTCGCTACAGTGTACTACTTATTTTTTTTTCTTCCCCTCCTCTTTCTGCTCTCTTTCTCTCCGAACATTATCTTCAACTCCATCAATCAAGACAACGAAGTCGCAACTACCCAACAATCAGCATCAGAGTATCTTTACAACCTAAACTTCGTTCGAGTCAAGATGCCTTCGGCCACCGCTGAGCTGTAAACGCCCACTGCGGGCCTGGATCACCGTCTGGGCTCGCAGTCCCGCAGTTCATCGAGATACATTCAATTACGACCAACCTCAACGAAGTTTACAATCAGGCTTTCCAGTCGCTGGCCGCCGATAATCCGGTAGCTACTCTTGAAAAAGAAGCACAGCCTGTCTCCCGGACCTACAATTTTGCGAGTTGCCCCGACCCAGAGGGCTTTTCTTCGTCTCTTCATCCCAACGGCTGTATTCCATTGCATCGTAGGGACTTCAAGCATAGTTGCTCCAATTCCCCATACCTCGAAAGTTCTCTCCCCTCTATTCAAAAGAAGAGAGTCGTATCGTGAAAATAGACGCATCCAAGCGGCGATACCTAGCTTGGCATTGCACCTAGAACTACTCGCACAAGACCTGCCTTGATCAGACCCCCATTGATCAATTGACAAGAAGCACCTCCATACTGTACCCAGCGATTTCATTGGTATAATATTCCCCAGAATGTCTCGCAACGTTAAGCGCAAATTTCGACCCGCGCCTCCCAAGGCATCCAAGCGTCGGGACTCTGACACCTCCTCGTCCTCATTTGATCTCTCCGATGAGGGCGGTTACTCAGCTGTTGAAGACATTAGTGACTCCGAAGACGATGATGAGGAAGATGTTAATGCGGCCGAGGAGGAGAATATCTTAACGCAGGTGATACCTTCGCCATCCCCTGCCTCCACTCCTCGGCCGACGACCGAAAATACGTACGAAGATGATTCAAGCGACGACAATCCGATCGAAGGTATCGACGAGAGTAGCTCCGTCATCTTCAACGAGAACGACGACGACAATGTCAGCTGGCATGGCATTGTCTCCGAGAAAGACTCTGACCTCGGCCAAGACACGGACATTGGATCCGTTTCCAAGATTGATCGCCATGTCCGGTTTGCCCTCCCTTCAGACAGCGATTCCGATTCTACCGATACCGAGGACGACTATGGCGGCATGTACTCGGACATTTTCGTTGCTCAAACCCAGCTTGACCCCAATTTCCGCCGGGAGGTTGAGCTGGATCCGGATGATTCCTCTGGCTCCGAGGGCTTTTGGGACTACGGCCAATACCTCGGGGATCAGCGCGAGTCTGAGGCTGAGGAGATCATTCGCCAACTCTCAGATGATGAGGACGAGGATGCTACCCCTTTAGCCACTCCCAATGTCTTGCCCCCGGTCGTTGGTGTTCAAATCGACGATTTTCCTTTTGCGGAAACCCCTACACAGTTTCAGGACCCTTCGGAGCTTGATGGCTATGAAAGTAAGTCCTGCCTTCTTGCAGGACAATCTGGGTAATGACATGCTAACTCTCCCTCTTAGCTGACGGTGATACAACTGAAGAGGATATCCCAGAACCCCCTGTCCGTCGCAGGAGCCGCCGCCCGTCTCTTCCTGCGAGCGATGTTTCGGACTCGGAATACGATAGCCCTGCTAAAACTGAACGTGGCCAGCCCCGTGTTGGGCGCTTTAGTCTGGACAAGTCTGACAAGAAACCGATTGCTGTCTTGAACCCTCTCACTCGCAAGATGATGATCTTCACCCCTCATCAACGAAGACAGCTGGATTTGTCACCAGAGCAGTTCCATGGTGTCCCCGCATTCCCTATCGACACCTCATCCCCAATGCTCAGCAACTCGGCCAACATGATGTTCAGTGCTATGTTCTCGTCCAATACATTTGCCGACTTTGTGAACGGCCAGGCTATTGGCCCCACCGAGGCATTCTTCCCAGATATTACTGGTGCTGACGAGAGCGAGTTCAGTGTTGACTCTCAGGCAATCAACTGGGAGGAGGAAGAGGATGAGGATGAGGCTGAGCGGGGTCTTAATCTTAATGATTTTATTTCTTTTGAAGAGTCCGACTCTTCTGATGACGAGGACAAGGCCAAGGGCAATTGGGACCCGTCCTCAACACCCGCACGCCCGACAACTGCCTCGAGCGACGTTGATGTTCTCTCTCATCTGAACTCGGACATTGTCGGAGCGTTCCGCCGCAACCAGGTCAACCAGCAGTTGATTCTGAGCAACCAAGCTACACAAGACTCACTTGCTTTCAGCGGGCCGTATAACCATACCGCCATCAGAGGCCTCCGGTCTGACCGATTCGATACGGCTGGAGTCCCTCTCACACCTGTGCGTCGTCACAAGAGTAAAATCAGTGACCTCACACGGAGCCCGCTGGAGTCTTTCTCAGCCAAGCGCAAGGCTTCTTCGGAAGTACCTAACGCTGGGCACAAGAAGCAGAGAAGCATCTCTGATGTCAACAATCTGCATCTGTGATTCAGCACTTATATGCTGTATGATGATGACGACCAAAACCAATACGAGCGAGGACGGCATAGCGTTTGCGGTGATCCGCTGCTATCCCTGGCCTCGAACATGAAATCTTTGCTTAAATGTCTTGCCTCGATGAATCTTTTCCAACCGTTCCACATCTCCCCCCCTTGCTATAGAGAAGGGGGCTGGCTACTTGACTTTAAAAGATATCACAGCATTAGGAACCGGGTGAAGTTGATCTGGGACTGGCTTCCACTGGGCATGAATGACGAACGATGATCCAATTTCTTGGGTTGATATTTATGCATAGAGCGTATTGACACGACTTACTTACTTACAAGACAAAAGTTTCCTTTAGTAACTATTCAATTATACTTTCGTATTAAACTCGCTCTTGCCTCCATGTGAAGTGAATTGGATAATATGTCAAATCCGTCCTCTTAAGTACCAGTTGCCGCTTGAATCTCCATGCCAGCCGAGAGCAGCTGAGTGCAGCACAGCCAATGTAATTTGAAGCCTTTGGAACCCACGAAGGTCTGATGACGGCCTTCGGTAAGGGTCTTTAGCAGCCTTACGGTTGAGATTTAGTAAGAACGAATATAGCTTCCTTACGATAGATCAAATATTAATTGCCGTATACCTATCTAGAATGCCTTAGTAGCTGCTCTTATAATACATCTCCCATGACGCTCCCTCCCTAGAAATAGCCTGGCACCATGAAGTCATCACAACTCCCTCACCAATTTGCCAGTACAGGCGTACAGATTCGGGGCTTAATTCTGGGTATGGACAGCTTGATGTATGCTTATTGCATCGCTTGAAGTCAAAAATCGGTTTCGTGGCGCAATGGCAGCGCGTTAGTTTCCGGTACTAAAGGTTGGGAGTTCGAGTCTCCCCGGAATCGCTTTTTGTGTGCTTTCCTTTTTGGACTACACTGTTCCAATTCAGTGAGCGGCCTGATTTCTACGATACGTTATTTGTGGTATTGAGATTTGATCTAGCCTGCATTAATGCCATGCTACTTGGGAAACGAGCGAAGTGCCACATCCCTGACGTATTACTTTGGCCATGGAAGCACAGGAAGCAAAGGATACAATGGAAGTTAAGTGCTACCATTCATACACACGAGCCGTCGGCTTCGATTAAACCGATGTGCCGGTGTCATTTCCACCGCTTAGCCTCATCGCTACCATGGAAGGTCTTTGGCGTGACAGCAAATGTCAGCGCTGTGGTCGAGATCTCAGATACCGTCATATCCTGGTGTTACAGATGCTCCGGCGTCGTCGAAATGCCAAGACAGACATCGAACGGGTTCTAAAGGAGAGGGCCAATTTGAACAATACGGCTGAAGCGGTGCAGAGACTACTGGAGGGTGGAAATGCTGACAAGCTTCAAAAGTCGCAAAAGCTACTGGCTGCTCCTATCCAAGCCCGTGACCAGCTTCAAGGACCAGAAAAAACCAGAAAACACTCCCCAGAAGGAAACAGGGCCCTAAACTTCTGAGCCTCTCCGGCGTTTGTACTTTGGGGTGGCACCATTCTAGGGTACTGGAGTTGAGGAGCTCCTGTTCGACCTCGGAGGGTCCACGCAGTTGGTTCAGTTTGCATTACAAGTGGTTCAAACAATGAATACCCTGGTTTCTGCGTTATTTGTTTGTCATGAGACGCTCACACATCCAGTCATGTCATACTTGGATGTGGACACGAGAACTATACTTGGCCAAATCCCCATCGCTGAAGGTGCAACATTTGACTCGAACTCCAATATCCACGATCCATCTTGCTTGCCAGACACTCCAGTTCAGCTTCTTGATGACATCTCACGATAGGTCAACGATGCTCACTCGAAACATGTATTGTGGCTCAGTGGCAAGGCTGGTACGGGAAAATCCAGCATATCCCGGACCGTTGCTGCATCACTTGAGTAGGTTGGCCATCTTGGAGCATCATTCTTCTTCAAGATCGACGAGTCACAAGCCTTCCATATTGAGGCTCTTCACAAACGTCACGGCTGATTTGATCCTAAATGCCACAAGAGTGCGTCCTTACGTCAAAAGTGCAATGAAGAAAGAGCCAGATATCTCCCGAAAAATAGCTGGAAAGTAGTTGGATACTCTCATTCTCTAGCCTCTGCTTGATTCTCAAAATAGCCACTCCCTCCATCTCATTGTCATCACAATTGACGCGCTAGACGAATACTGGCGAGACGAGGTTATCATATTATTTGTTGTTCTATTCACCAAGGCTAGCATTTGTTTATTCCAGACTGTGAAATTTCTCTCGTCAGCAGAGCCGAATTACCGATTCGACTGGCTTCCAATCTTGCGGCGCCCGAGGCCTTTCATGCTCTGATGCTGCATCGAATCTCCATACTTGAAATGACATTCGTCTCATTCTAGATCATCGTCTCACCCAAACCAGAACAGGACTCGATATACCCGACTTGACAGAGAGCCAGACTCTAACTTCAGATTGTACCGGACCGGAGAAAATCTACTCATTAGTAGAGATGCCTGCGCCTATTCATCTTCGCGGCTACCGTCTGCCGCTTCATCGGCCAACTAAATGTTGATGAACCAGACGCTCAGCTTGACACTACTCATCTTTGAGATTGGAACCAAGAGCCAACTTCACACTATGAGAAGAACCTATCTTTAGGTTCTCAATAGGCTGGTTGTGGGGCTGTCGGGGAAAGAGTGTTGTGACCCTTGAAGAGTGTCGCATGAATGTTGGGAACATCCTTCCTCTGGCAACTCCTCCATCAAAGGGATAGCTTGCTCAATTGATGTGAAAACAAGTACACGTCCGTTGACATTCTCGTTGGGTTTTTGCATGCAGTCAGCAAGTTCGACTTCAGTGTTACGACTGTTCGACCTTTCGCTCCGGGATTCCTAATCGACTCTGATATGGACAAGAACCCAATTTTGGGTGAACAAGGACAGGTTCTGCTTGGATCATTGTATCGAGGAGTTTGATTCTTCGAAGGTAAGCGTCCAAACAAGATATCTACGGCATACTCCCGGTGTTTCACCAAGGTACTCCAGGCATTCAAGAAGCCAACCATATCCGACCATCTGTCTCTGGAAGTGGTCCGCTGACTTGGGGAAAGAGGTGTTTATGCCTGCAGAGTTTTTTCTGAAATATTGCTCCTGAATCCACTTTTCTCGTTGTATTGCCCTTTACTAGATTACCTAGACGGGGAGACATCTTTCTCAGACACGGATCACTTGGCCATCTTGCTGATGAACCAGAAAGACACGCAGGCTTGGCACAAAGATTTCTTGTGTCAAACTCGGTGATCGAAAGAGGGACTGGTTCAACTGGGGTGGTAGTAGCATCGTCTTCCTACCTATTGAATATCGACACTATTACTTCTATGAGACTATGGGCCAACGATCCAGGACAGCTGCTCGGATACGAACTCTTGGGTGGGCAAGACCGTCATCATACTTGGCGATTCTGCTTCTTCACTTGGAAAGACGCTGAGGAACAAGACATGGATTTTCAATAACTTCAAGCCTACTTACGATTGAGTTTGAGCTGGCATTATTTGTGGCCAGTTGGCTGTTTCAGATTCTTATTCACTTGGACATTACCTCTTCAATAGGCTCGAGCTCTGGAATGAGGTGATGCTAAAACATAGTTCAAGGATTATTTGTGCAAATAATAGAAGCCGAGGCTTTCATGGGATTTCTTATTCGTATGGTGATGAACAGAGTGTTTCCTGCTGGCCTGGGAGTGGACCGATTTTGTCTCGGTCGCTGAAGCTGCTCGCGATGTTTGGTGTGCGCAATGTACGTTGTCGGTGATGATTGTCGTCTCGTTTCTGCATTGCGCGGAAGGTGGAGAAAGGCGCTATTTTCAGCAGCGGAAGGATTACGGCGCTTACAGAGATGCGCACGCACTCTACCAAATGCGTAGCATCGCTCACCCTACTTATGAAAGTCGGCCAGCAGCGTGATAGGAGATGGATGCAGCCCGTGGCAGATTCTCGCCCTCTAGAGGATTGTTTCTCGGTCTGATGTAGGCTGGTAAACGTTGAGCAGGGGTCGAGGACGTTGAAGGATGAGAGAACAGATGGAAGGGTGGAATGGAAACGGCCCCGACTTCGGGACTTCGGGGAAGCCTCAATGGCTGCCAGACCCCAACTCATGGTGGGTTTCTAGTGGAGTGAAGCGCCCCTAAAAGGTTAAATCCATGCCGCCATAGGCAGGCAGTCGCCAAAAGGGCCCTCACAGACCCCCGTAGGCCCAGTAGTTCCCCCCCCCAGAAGGACAGAGAGTGCAAGGTCAGGTGCTGCACTGCCTTCAAAGTGTCAGTCACATCCCTGGATCATGGATGGGCGATAATCCACCCCCGTCACGCAACACACTTTCTGCGAAACCTCCTCTCTCCATCCGTCTCGATTTTGCTCACACTCGCCGTCAAATACACCTCGCTCTCGCCGTCCTCGAGTCGACTCCCCGATAACTACATCTCCCGTATTGACAGTCCATTCTTCTGCGAAACCCCGGGGCCAGCACGATCCGGTGTCCTCGGCAGTTCTTTAGCGCCCCCTACTCTTCGTCATCGATCGAGGGCTCGAGGCTCCTCTTCCCTGCTCCCCAGTCGCACGCCCAGCGCTCGCTTGCGACCTCCCTTCCTCTCCACTACCAAGACACATAATCGAGTCGATAGGATACCGCCGCCAGCATGACTTGGGAACTCAACCGGCGACGCATCTCGCGCACCATCAATGAGAAATACATCTTCGGTCGCATTGTACGTGGTCCTCTCCTCCCCCGGCGACTCATGGCAGCCCCGATCCCGCATCCCACCCGCATTAGGCCAGATCAGAGCCAGAAACATCAGCACCATCGAGCGATCATGCCCTATCTGAACCCTTTCCAATCGTCCTCCCTTATCACACCTTCACCTTCTCAATCCCGTATCGCTAGGGTGTCAGTTTACTAATTAGAATTTCTCCTTAACAGCCGCTCCTGCACACCATCATCTTTTTTATCGAAATGGCACTTGCTGCTCGCCTCACCGCGAGGTTCAATTCATATTATGATGAACGGCCAAGTATGACTACCCAACGACCTCCAGAACACATCTCCCTCATCGATTCATTTACTGACCTAGCCCATCAAAATAGTCATGACCATGATGGTAACCAACGCTATTCTGGGAGGAATCGCCGACACTGTCGCCCAATCTATCAGCGCTATCCGCGAAAAAGCCCTTCGCAAGCCAAGCAATGTCAACAAGCGTATCGATATCGAACTCGAGAACAAGAACAACAGCGGCCTCCTAGACCAAGGCCTAGCCCTCGACTACAGAGCCTCGCCGACCGGCTTCGATTTCGAGCGCCTGACTCGCTTCATGGCCTATGGTTTCTGCATGGCCCCTGTGCAATTCAAGTGGTTCAGTTTCCTCAGCCAGACCTTCCCCATCACCAAGACCAGTGCCTTTGGCCCCGCCATGAAGCGTGTTGCTTTTGATCAGTTCATCTTTGCACCATTCGGTCTCTTCGTCTTCTTCACATCCATGACTCTGGCTGAGGGAGGCGGCAGGAGGGCCGTCGCCCGTAAGCTTCAGGACATGTATATCCCAACTCTCAAGGCCAACTTCATCGTGTGGCCCGCTGTTCAGATTGTCAACTTCCGATTGATGCCAGTTCAGTTCCAACTTGTGAGTATCTCAGTATCGATGAAGTGTTGTCCAGTCACTGACCTCTTTCCAGCCTTTTGTATCTACTGTTGGTATTGCATGGACCGCATATCTCTCCCTTACTACCTCTTCCGACTAAAACCGATGAAAATATCATGATTTCGATTCCAACCCTGGTCCGGTGGCGGAGGTCGTAGTTATACATACAGCTATTGCGATAAGGGACGTCGCTTGGTGTTGAAATGGAGAAGTAGGGCGTCTACCGATGCTCCCTCCTGTCCCGTCTTGGATGTTATTTTTGTTATCATGCGTGCTTGCAGTCTGGCGTCAGGTCTATGATTGGGTTTCTTATTTTTAATGCCATGAGTCTGGATTTTGGACTAGGTCAATCCAAAGAGGTTTGGCTCGGTTTTCTAGAATTAGCTGTTTGGGAAAAGCACTTGATGGGCGTCTCGCCCGCAGACATAGAACGATCACTTTGAATATTGTATTTGGTACCACTGCTATAGACTACGCCTGTTATTAATCGTATTGCTAGTACACAGGTAGTTGAACGGCCAGACCTGCGCCTCATGCATAGTGCGCATGGTGTGGCCTATCGGCTGAATTTAGCTCTGTTCTGTAAACCTGCTCCGGGACAAGCTCGTGCCCTCGGTTGCATGCTTGGCCGCCCATCCAAGTCCCCGTCCGTCGCCAGAATCCGGAGGGCGGTATGGCGCAACGAGGCCAATCATGTGAGGGTTGGCTTGAGGTTGCTCATGTTAATCGGGCGGGGGTAGCAGTTCCTTGTCTCCGGTTCCAGGTTGTGCACGCTCCCGGCCAGTAGATGTGAACCTCTGTGGATGGCCCGTACGACATCTACTGATGGGCGGCGCAGGTGTGACGCGCCTCAGCTGTTCCCCCCACCACAGCACCTGTAACAGCCCACTGGCATCAACTCCCGCGGCCGGGGGCAGCGGCCTATGGGGAGGTCTATCGCCAACAGCTGCCACTAGCTCAGGCATGTAGCTGCGCTCTTTTCCCCACCATGGCCTGACGAGCCTCTTCTCTTTTTCTTCTCCTTCTCCTCCTCCAACCACCCTCTCACCTCCTACCTACGCAAGAATCCAATTCCTTTTTTGCGTTAATTACATCGCAAACATGTCTCTGTCCAACAAGCTCTCCATCGCCGACGTTGACGTCAAGGGCAAGAGGGTCCTGATCCGAGTGAGTGCTGTTACTACCCCTCCATCGCTTGTTGCTGTCTGCCCCTCCATCACCATGGTGTCATGGTGGGGGAGGTGGCCTGCTTGCCCACGACGACATGGCCACTTTGACCATTCGTATTTTCCAACTGAGGAATTCCTCGCTCGGATTATTGGCAAACGGATTGGAAGGAGAGCCATGTTGTAATATTCGGTGGCACGCCACAAAGGATCGCTTTCGTCCGCGCCAGCTGCTAACCCTCTCGTTTCTTTCTAGGTCGACTTCAACGTCCCCCTGGACGCAGACAAGAACGTCACCAACCCCCAGCGTATCGTCGGTGCTCTCCCCACCATCAAGTACGCCATCGACAATGGCGCCAAGGCAGTGATTCTCATGTCCCACCTTGGCCGTCCCAACGGTGCCGTCAACCCCAAGTACTCGCTCAAGCCCGTCGTCCCCGTCCTCGAGAAGCTCCTGGGCAAGTCCGTTACCTTTGCCCCCGACTCCGTCGGCCCCGAGGTTGAGGCCATTGTCAACAAGGCCGACAACGGCGAGGTTATCCTTCTCGAGAACTTGCGCTTCCACATTGAGGAGGAGGGCAGCGCCAAGGACGCTGAGGGCAAGAAGGTCAAGGCCGACAAGGCCCAAGTCGATGCTTTCCGCAAGGGCCTCACTGCCCTCGGTGACGTCTACGTCAGTAAGTCTACCATAACCCCCCCTTTTTCCACAAAGCAAGTTCCTTACCAGTTCCCTCTTCTCAGACGATGCCTTCGGCACTGCTCACCGTGCCCACTCTTCCATGGTCGGTGTCGACCTGCCCCAGAAGGCCTCTGGTTTCCTCGTGAAGAAGGAGCTCGAGTACTTTGCCAAGGCCCTGGAGTCTCCTCAGCGTCCCTTCCTTGCCATCCTCGGTGGTGCCAAGGTTTCCGACAAGATCCAGCTGATTGACAACCTGCTCGACAAGGTCAACACTCTCATCATCTGTGGTGGTATGGCCTTCACCTTCAAGAAGGTTCTCAACAACGTTGCCATTGGCTCGTCCCTCTTCGACGAGGCTGGCGCCAAGACTGTTGAGTCTCTTGTGCAGAAGGCCAAGGACAAGAACGTCAAGATTGTCCTGCCTGTCGACTACATCACTGCCGACAAGTTCGACAAGGACGCCAACACTGGCAAGGCCACCGATGCCGAGGGTATCCCTGACGGCTGGATGGGTCTGGACTGCGGCGAGGAGTCCATCAAGCTCTACAAGGAGGCCATCAGCGAGTCCAAGACCATCCTCTGGAACGGCCCTGCCGGTGTGTTCGAGTTCGACAAGTTCGCCACCGGCACCAAGGCCACCCTGGATGCCGTTGTCGACGGTGTCCAGAAGGACGGCAAGATCGTCATCATCGGTGGTGGTGACACCGCTACTGTCGCTGCCAAGTACGGTGTCGAGGACAAGCTCAGCCACGTCTCAACCGGCGGTGGTGCCAGCTTGGAGCTTCTCGAGGGCAAGGAGCTGCCCGGTATTACTGCCCTGTCGAGTAAGTAAGCGTACTCTTCCATCTAGGGAAGACTTGTTGACTAGATGGCTGGAATCAAAAGGTCGGCAAGATAAGGCTAGTCTGTAGCAATCGCTGATAGCACTCGCAAGAGGGAACACACCCTATTATGAAGTATATGTAGAAAAAAAATAAAGCAAAAATGATAACCGTATAAACATCCTTGCCTTGCTCGATGACATCTATCCCGTGGATGGAAAGACGTGGCGTAGACCAACACATGAGACATCACGGACTCTGTAGCAGCTGTTTTGTATCGGGGCGTTCATTTTTCTCAAGGAGGCATGAAGAATGTATTTATCACCCATGCATGCCGGCTGAGGATCGTAGTCATTATCTCTCGTCTATTGAATCGTTGAAACTTCAAAAAAGAAACCCGAATTCCCTTGTTTCATCCTAGTCATTTGTGTACTTTCGCTCTCCCGTCCGCTCGCTCATCGTCCCTTCGACTCCTGAACCTTTTTCAACTCCTCCCTATAAGAAGATCCATTGGTCAGCACATCTCGGTCTAGCATAGCGGTAACGAATCATAGGCATCGGCTTTGGGAGCTGTGTTGGGTAGGTGAAGGACGCTGGTCAACATACTTGAGCTGCGCGGAGAAGTCGTCGCTCGTGTCGTCGTCGTCCCAGCTCTCCTCCCAGAGGTGCTTGGAGGACTCGCCCCCGCTGGCGGCCTGGGCGGCGGCTTCGGTCTCGTTGTCTGGCCAGTCTGGAGCATTGTCGCAATGGACCTCGTTAGCATTTTCCCTTTCTCTCTCTCTGAAGCTTTCTCGGGCGGGCGTTGAGTAGCCGCCCAAGGGGAAATGAGATCATCGAGGCAAGGAAGGTTTCAGGTGTAATTGGGAGCTTCCCCTCCATTGGGAGGACGTACCGTCGACGGGGAAATCCTCAAACTCGTCGTCCTCGCCCAGGACGGTGGGCTTGGTGGGCTCTTGTTGCTTCTGGTCCGCGGGGGCGGCGGCCGTCTCGGCGGGCTTGGTCGTCTCTGATGCCATGGTGTCGATTGTGATGGTATCTTTCGTTCTGGGAGGTTGGATTGCGAGAGATTTGTGTGCTCTTTATGGGAATGGAGAGTTGGGGAGAGCGGGATGCGGCGTTGTTGGTGATCGGAGCTGTCTCTTTGCCAGACGGTTGGCGTTGGTTATGTAATACTGGAAGGCAGCGATGTGTCGTCGACGCCCAGAGCTGGGCCTACCCTATACGACGCCCAGTGGAATGCTGGAGATGTCCGTGCCTACCGCATCTTGCATGAATCGCTCAAACGAACTACGAATTGACGATGCTAGCAACCTGATTTTTACAGCTAGTTGGTGAGAAATGGAAAGCTCCAAGCTGCACCTATCAATCGGCCGTCAAGGCAAGATCCGGCCAACACAATCCGGGACATGTTGCATGTTGGGGTTCGCTAGTGGCAGAGCATTCCATGCCGCAGTGCGGAGACAGCGGCTCATTGGATGATTTGCACAGGCTGATGTGAGATCCAATCGTTGGGGCATGTGGCACAGCTAAGCCTCATTTCTCCCTTGGATATCAGAGATACATTACGGGCGCAAGTGTGAGATTGTGGGACGCCTGGGAGAAGAGTGGCTTCGAGGTCTAAGTCAGAACCAACGCTCCGCTGTTTTGTTCCCTCACCCGCGCTGCAATCGGCCAGATCTAGGTTTACTCTATTCACCTTAGTTTCCCCCATAAGTGGCAAGTCTGCCATTTTTTGTCTCCGAGGAGCCGTTGATTAGGCAAGAAAAAACCGAAACCGTTACCGATGGGGAGTCGGGATTGATTGATCCCTCCTAAGCACCGAGAGCGACACTGCATGGTGCAGCCAAACGATTCAAGCAGGAGAAATTGGTCCTCCTGCAGCTCTCGGGTATTATAAAAGAAGCCTGGACGAAGGATCACAGGGACACGGCTTAAATTGCAGCGAGTCAGCATCTCTGTTCCGCACTCCTTCTCTCATCACCCTTCATCCCCGTGCCGGTCGTTCCGTCAATTGAGGCGGTCATTTGCGAATTACTGTCGCTATCATGAGCCGATTTGGAGGCTGGCTGCGGTCCAGCGTCAAGAGCGACCCTGAGGCGGAAAATGCGGCCGCTGCAGCTGCCGAGAAGAAGAATCTCGAGGACCTGGCTGATGCGATGAAGCATGCCCAGCTCATCATGAATGATGACCTTGATGGTGCATACGCCGCCCTTAAGCAGGGCGATTCCGTCTTCCACAGCCTGGGCTCCACCGTCACCTTCTTCCTGCGCTCCGTTCTGGGCATGGAGAAGCAGGTCATGACGGACACGCTGGATATGCTCTACGACTGCGAGACCAAGTGCGGCAATGAGATCCGGACGGCGCAGAAGCGGGGTCGACGGGAGGGAAGTATCTATGAGCCGGGCGCCGAGTACGAGCTGGTGAGGTCGCAGACGCTGCTGATGGGTGCCGTCGTCGGTGTTCTGCAGGAGAGTCTGATGGAGGCCATGAAGAGTTTCCTGAAGCTCCGCAAGGCCTACGTGGCGCTTGATAGCATCATTGCGGCCGAGAATAAGGCTCTTGGGCTGGACCAGCAGGCTGCTGCGGCTGTACCACCACCTGGCCCTGATCATATGCCCGGCCAGTTTGATGATGATATGGCGGAGTTTGAGGGAGGCCCCGCCAAGAAGGAGAGTGATGACTCTAGCTCCGACGAGTTTATTGATGCCAAGGAGGCACCCTCTGGATTGCAGACACCAGCGGCGTCGACGGCCCTGACGACACCGGAGCCCAGCACCCTAGGAATCAATACGGACAGCAAGCCCGGCGAGCTGTCAGCCAAGGATATTGAGGCCATGAGCGGTCTCAGTCTGGAAGATCCCATGGATGTCTTTGTCCATTCTGGCGCCAACATGGGTTTTGGCACCATGATGCTGCTCTTGACCCTGATCCCCCCGTCCCTCGGCCGCGTGCTGTCTGTTGTAGGCTTCCAGGGTGATCGAACAAGGGGAGTCCGCATGCTGTGGGAAAGCACCGTGTATGACAACATCTTTGGCGCTGTATCTGCCATGGTCCTCCTTGGCTTCTACAATGGCATCCTGGGCACGGTGGACATCCTCCCCCACGAAAGGGACTTTGACGAGACCGCTCAGACCGTTGGGCCCCCTTCGGAAAAGTGCGAAAGGTTGCTCAAAACCATGCGACAGCGATACCCCGAGTCGAGGCTCTGGCGTGTCGAGGAGGCTCGTCTCTACACCCACAAGCGTCAGCTGCACAAGGCCATCGAGGTGCTTTCGTCGGGGCCTACCTCCAAGATGAAGCAGGTGACTGCGCTCAACGATTTCGAGCTCTCTATCGACGCTCTCCTGGCCCAGGACTGGAACCTGATGCGGGATAGCTTTCTTCGGTGTCTTGAGAACAACGAATGGAGTCCGGCAATGTATTATTTCGCAGCTGGGTGCGCCTCCCTGGAGCTATATCGTGATGCTCACCATGGCGGTGACACACACGAGGCGAGGAGACAAAAGGCAAAGGCGGAGGCGTTCATCCGCAAGGCCCCGTCGCTGACGGGCGCAAAGAAGTTCATGGCTAGGAAGCTGCCCTTTGAGGCGTTTCTGCTGATGAAGATCAAGCGTTGGGAGGAGCGAGCTGCCGCCCTCAAGGTTGATCTTGCAGACGCCGTTGGCACGAGCCCGGCGATGGAGCTGTGCTACATGTGGAACGGCACTCGGCGCATGGGTGAGAAGGAGCTCGAGAACTGCATCCCGTGCCTCTCGTGGGAACGCTGCACGTCCGATAAGGTGGTCGAAACGATTCGGACGGAGCAGGATGAGCTGGCTTGCTGGGCGCTGTGCATGTCCACCATTAAGAGGACCCAGGGCAAGTTTGACGAGGCTAGGAGCCTGCTTGACGAGAACATCATACCCCATGATCCGTAAGTTCTAACACACACTACATCTCTGTTTATCCATCTAACAACGTCTTCATTAGATCTATCTTCAAGGGCCCCACAAAGAACGACTATGTCCTCCCCGCAGCCACATATGAGCTTGGTGCCATCGCCTGGGAAGAATGCTGCGCCGATCCACCGGCCGGCGAGTCGGACGTTGCATTGTACCGTCGGAGGAAGGCCGAGGAGTGCGAGGCGCAGCTAACCAAGGCGATGGGGTGGGAGGCATTTTCGCTGGACTTTCGCATCGGTCTGCGCGTGCAGAGCGGCATGGAGACGCTGAAGTGGTTCAAGACAAAAAACGGTTGGGCATAAAGGAATTTTATCTTGGGAAAATGGGAAAGACCGGCACATCTATAGAGAACAGCTTGCATATGAAGTTGATGATATATTGGGCATATTCACTAAGTACACGACTATATTTTTGTCTGTAGAGAAAAGAATAGGGACTATACAGGATAAAATGCACACGCTAGACTCCGGAACCCTCTTGGCTCCTCCAAACACTTTTGAACGAGCTTGTTATCGCCTCTTTCCAAACTTTTCCTTTAGCTAACATCATGAACAAAACCCGCCTTTGACGTAGAAACAACTTGAAGACAGAAAACAGAATCAACCCGTCTTTCTGGGCGTCCTCTTCCTAGTACTCCGCCTCGTCCCAGTCCCGTTCGTCAACGCATCAATCCCATCCTGGATCAACCCAGCCCCCTCATCCACCTTCTTCGACGACCGCTCCTTGAGATGGTGCTTCTCCGCCTCGTCCTTCACGTCCTCGAGGACGTCCCCGCCCCGACTCGTGCCGTTGACCCAGTCTAGGAACCCCCAGGCGCCGTAGTTGGCCTTCCCCTTGCTCGCGTAGTGGACGGCGGTGCGGCGGGCGATGCCGCCGAGGAAGATGCCGGGTACGATTGAGTAGCCCGAGTTGGCGAGGGTGCCCTCGCCCGTGCACAGCGCCGTGAAGAGGATGTAGGTGAGCAGGTGGGGGCGCAGGATCAGGGACGGGAGGAGGACGGGTATCAGGTTGAGGACAAGCAGAGGCAACGGGTGGTCGCCGTAGAGGTTGAGGGAGCAGGCCGGGTTGGCGTGGCCGTAGCGGAGGTGGAGGGTGGTCAAGGGGGAGCGAGAGTTGGAGTGGAGGAGGAACCGGTGGGTGTAGTAGGTGAGGCCCTCGCGGGCGGAGAAGAGGATGAGGACGTGCTTGAAGACCTGCCAGGGGAGGGGCAGGGTGGTGGAGGTGCGGAAGAGGGGTTTCGAGGTCGCGTAGTGGAAGGCGTAGGTGAGGCCGGCCTCGGTGGCGGTTAGGAGGAGCATGTTGAAGACGGCGAGGGCGAGGAGGCGGAGCGGGCGGCGGGGGAGAGAGGCGGCGCCGGCAAATTTGATGGAGGCGGCGAGGCCTGGAAAGAGGGTGTCGAAGGCGAGGAAGAGGAGGGACGGTATCAGCCAGAGGAAGATGCGCAGGACGAAGAGCGCGGTGGCGTGGATGACGGCGGCATCGTGGGTGAGGACGAGGGTGGACCAGGTGGCGTAGAAGAAGAGGATGTTGATGGAGGTCGACCACGAGGGGGTGAAGATGGTTGAGACGAGGGGGATGGAGAGGAGGACATCCATGGCGAAGATGTGTATTTCGACGGGATGATACGATGGAGGGTTTTGCTTGATAATTCGAGTGTTGTCTTACTGTCCCATCGTAGATAACTGCTGGCAGGTATCGTGGTTTAGATACAATCGTAAGGTAGGTTTCTGGGGACCGGGCACAAAGAAAGCATATCTGGGTACTCAATTGGTTCGCTACGTAGGAATATATACACTTGGAGGGGAGTGAGAACAAGGTGCATCCATCAGCGAAACTTGGTGGGTGACTGGTGGGAGTATGACGTTGGCGGGCGATGACGTCGTTGATGCATCCATCAAAACGCGATCTTGCGCAAGTCAGCTTGCTCTTGCTGATGGGGTATACTGAACCCTGCTGGAAGAGGATCCCTGAGGGGTAAAGGGAAAATGGAAGAGAAAGGCGAGCTGCCTTTTACTTGCTTGTTTCTGCTGTTCTGCTCTTTGTATAGTTGTGCTTTTTGTGGTCGCTTGGGTTTCTTTGACGTGAGGTGAGGCTGTAGTTCCGATAAGATAAGAAGATAAGATATATGCCGAATCAGACAACTGACTTTACAGTCGCATGCTGATAATATTGAATGGATATACCTACCACCTGCCGTGCCTCCTATAATGGTCGATGGCAATAATCTTCTTTGACTCTTAATATCCTGCCTTGATGGGAGGTGCCCCGGGTTGTGGTTTCTGACGGCTTTATCCGTGGATGCTGGCTATCCATGTGATCGTGAGAGGGCTATATACAACTGCTTTCTCATTCGACCAATTTATTTTCCGAGGAGATTGCCGCTAATCTTGTTATGTATGTATTTCGCTGGCTGTATATTTACAGGCGAGAGAGGTAGGTAGACATGCATGTATATGTCGGTGTGCATTGCATATGCAAGCCACGGAAATTGATGGCACCCGGTTGGGATTGCTAGCTACCTAGTACCTATCAACAGTATCGATATCGACGTAATAAGATTTACCTTCAAGATTGGCTCATGACAAAACGTTCTTGGAAACCCTCGCTTTAACTTTGCAACGCCCAGGCACGAGTCGCACTAGCAACGGGGTAATGTTCTGGAGCGTATTCCACATGAATGATCGACAAAGTGCCTGCACAAGAACGCTATGACCAGCTGGTCGGTCTCGGGCAGCTGGTGGCATCGTATCGTGGCACTAAGCAGGGGCTCTGATCTCCGGACTCCTTTTCTTCTGTGTTCTCTCACATTGCTTTTTCCGTCTGCTTATTATTAATCACCGGTTCCCTCGCTGCTCAACTTTGCTGTGTCCCCAGGATCCGCATCGTCCGTGGCTCTGACTCGTGGAGGGAATTAAAACGAAAGCACATGGTCCCGTCGTCAGGGAGATACCAGTTAGTAGTTTGATAGGTCACTCTCAATAACTGGGATTGCTTTTGGTCGCTTGAAGCATACTCGGCATGATTGGATAAACCGAGGCAGACTATCGCTCTGCCTGCCGCCATGCCCAGCAATTGAAACAATGTCATCCTTTGGCTGGCAAGCATTACTATCACAGAGAGTGGCCATACCCCTGAGCGCTGCGTGAAGGCGGGTGAGGGGACCCCCTTTTGTCACCCTGGACCCCTGTCCTGTCTTTTATCGAGTAATTTGCCCAACCGCGCAACCTGCACACTTACGTATAGTGGATGCATACTGCTCCCGCGAGGCCGAACTTTCCTCACGAACCTCCGAGGGGTAAGGACACAGGATGGCAGAACTGGTCATGCTTGCGCCCGGGGGACACAACAGACGACGCGTAACGTAAGAGCGCCAGTACGTTTCATGCCGGTAATACGACTGATTGCCGTGTTTGGCACCGGCGCATTTCACAAAGTTCACAGCTGTGAGTGAAGATGGTTTGTCGAGCTGATCCCGGGGAGGATGGATCGAGGGCCGGCCCTGTCCAGTAATTAGCGGGGATGGTGCCTCTGTCCGCGTGCCTTACAGCGTCTGGTGGATTCAGGTCCAGGCACTGCATTAGGGGAACCTGCACTACAACGCACTACGGCTGGTCCTGCGTCGCATCACATGTACGAACGCAGTGTGCGTCTTGACGGCGGTTTGCGCAAACAAAGGGATGCCACCCTCCGTATAGGCGATATCGGGAGGAACAGACACGCATGCACGTAGCTGGAGGGCGCTTACCCACGCAGTGCGACAATATCCAACCCGTCTGTGAACCAGGAACTGGCTGACCTCGGTAGTAGTACCCGTCTGTAAGCGTGCACTAGAAGCCACTGCAGTGTCTCGAGTTCCACTGGTTCTCAGCAGCGACGGTCGTGCCTTCCTGTGCCCACAATTGCCCTGCGCCGCCCCATCGGCCCCGCTTTAACTTAATTTGATCTGGGCGAACGAGCCCCTTGACCTCTTCCCAATATCACCGTCGACTCCCACCAACCATCACAACCTCACCTCTCTCGGTTGGCCTGCCATGATTGCCGTAATTCGCTGGCGCCTATCCGATTTTTGGGGATTCTGATCCACTCCCGAGATTTCTTTCTTTCTTTTGCATCCTAGCATTCGTTCCTTTTGCTGTTGTTGCGACAGACAACCCGTGCCGCTTCCTCCCCCCCGTTTGCCTGCCCACCCATCTGGATCTAGCGACCTCTCACCCACACCAGGAGACCATCCGGACCTACCTATCACACTGCATACATACTACGTAGCATCACGCCCATTGAGCTCATCTGGGGTGCCGTGCCGCCGTACTCGTCCCGCGCTCCTCCCATCGCCCAATGCGCTGATCGCCAATAGACCCGATGCGAGTCTGCATGCCTCGCCTGGGCTAATTCTGCGCCAGCCCTTGACCGTCACACTGTCCCGCCACCGGTCAATAGATAGATCAGGAGCCTAGTTGCTTTTTTTTCTTCCCACTGTGTGTCAATCTGTGCTTTGCGCCGACTGGCCTTGATCTCTCCACTACCTTCGCCGCATCGCGCTGCACGAATACCACCTGCCGCGCACCACCACACACCCAGTCGCATCGACGCAGGGTTCGCCTGGGGAATTGACTGTCATCTTGCAGGCAGACAGTTCATATTGGGACGCATTCTGTTCCCTCCTGCATTGGGGCGGCCCAGTATAACCCAAACTAGCGGCTGACAACTAGAGACACGCTCCTAATACACACAGCCCCCCAACCGCCTCTCTGTCTGAAGCTCGGCTCACCGGTGGCCAGAAGAATCCTGTGAAGACTGCAGCCATGGACGTCGACCATGTGCAACACCGCTCCCAGCGCCCCCCTCACCACTATCCGTCCTCGTCTATTGCCTCCGACACGCCGCCTCCGATACCGACTCGAACCCGCTACAACTCTACGAACCACGCCGCTTCTCGTCGTCGCATATCCCAACACACCTTTACTGGCGGTGTTGCAGCTAAGCGCCAGAGCATACCTCCTGCCGCCAGCCCTGAGGTCATCTCAAGTCTGATCACCAGCTTGAGCGGTATCGCGAAACCTGCCGACGATTATTTCGAGGCTGCTACTTCGGGCACACCATCCCCGCCGGCACCTTTCTCCGGTCTCACTCGCCCTTCCTCGAGTAACAGAGGCCCCTCTGGCGGCAGTTTCGGTGTTGATTACGGCGCATATTCAAAGCCAAGCTACCCCGAGTTATCAAGCCCCATCTCTCTCGACGAGATTGCCGCCTCCCCTCCCATCGTTCGCACCTCCAAACCTACCAGTGGCTACTCTCCTCTCAACGCTTCGAAAAGTCCCAAATCCTCGCGAAGCGCCTCTAGCCGCGACGGCGGGTTGCGATCGTTCATCCGCAGCAGCAGCTCTAATTCACCCTCTCGACCGTCGTCAAAGACATCTGCCAAGAATGATGACACCCATAGTATTGGTAATCTCTCGATAGAACGTCCCCCGGCGCCTTCTGTCGATCAGGAGCTCAATCATAAGCGGTCTTTTGATAGCTGGGGAAAGAAGACTGGCCGGAGTTATAAAGGCTTGATGTACATGAGCTCCAGAGAACGACTACGGGAAAAGGAAGATCGAAAGCGTTCTCTGGACAGCAACGGAGGCGGGGGCCTCGCTGGGGCTAAGAGCAACCAGAGTCTTTCGAAAACAGACCCCTCCCTGGCTGAGATGGCAATCAGCGAAGAGCCGACCATGGCTAACAACCTCTCGCCGGCCTTCCGGCAAGTATCCGCAAGCCCTAGGCCCATCCCAAATCGGGACTCAAGTCTTAAAAAGATGAATAGCCCACCTCCGAGGCGAGACAGCAGACGAAGTCACAGTAGTGAACCGCGAGCTCATTCAACTGCTCCGATGGCAGCAGCCAACGGCAACACGACCGAGACACCTGCCAACTCAGGCCGGAAGCGTGGATCTGCGAAGAAGTCTCCTCCTCAGCTTGATATCAACACCTCATCGGCAGGCCACAGCTTTCTCCTTGGTCCAGGCGAGGCAGCCGGAGCAAACAATGTCGAGACCCCTACCACACAGCGATTCCTTGATACTATCCGGAGCGACTATCTTGCCTTCGACAATCACCGAGCCAGTGTGGATGCTACAGACGGCGCTCCTTATCCAGCAGTGGCTCAGAGCCGGAGGCGATCTGATCAAAGCCTAGAGCATGGAAACCGCCGCCGATCCGGTCAGAACCAGAACAAAGATTCGGCTACAGATGATGGTAAAGGGAAGAGGAGCAGTTCTAGGCTGAAACGACTCTCACGGCCGACGAGTCCGGCTGTTGATGGCAAGACATCGACTGATGTACACAGGGATACCGATGGTGGTGCTCCTTTGGAGCGAGTGGACTCGACTGATTCTGTTGATGATGCTGTCGAGGCGTATCTATCTTCACCGCGGCTAACCCAGAGAATCAGGCATCCTCAAACGGGCAGGGTTATATGCTTTTCAGAGGTCGGCGACCCGGAGGGCTCAGCTGTCTTCTGCTGTGTAGGAATGGGGCTCACTCGTTACATTACGGCATTCTATGATGAGCTGGCCCTTACGTTGAAGCTCCGTCTGATTACTCCCGACCGACCTGGTGTCGGAGAGAGCGAGCCATACGCAGACGGAAGCACCACTCCGCTCGGTTGGCCTGGTACGTCCCCTCCCTGTCTAGTACTTGTCTTGTGATGATGCTAATTTACTCGTTCTAGATGACGTTTACGCTATTTGTCAAGCTCTGAAAATCACCAAATTCTCTATCCTTGCCCACTCGGCTGGCGCAATCTATGCCCTGGCGACTGCCCTCCGAATGCCCCAGCACATTCGAGGCAGAATCCACCTCCTGGCGCCTTGGATTCCTCCATCACAGATGAATGTCTTTGGTGGATCACAGGCTCTCCCACCTACTCATGCTATCCCAACTTCGCAGCGTATTCTACGAGCCCTGCCAACGCCGATGCTCAAGGTGGCCAACAGCAGCTTCATGTCTGCCACAAGCACATCCATCACAACCTCGTTGCCGAAGACGCCCAGGAGGACCAAACGCAAATCTCAAAACCGAGAGAACAACTCGGCTCCTACAATTCTACCTCCAGACAAGGAAAATATCGGGGTGGCTGTAAAGGATGCAGCAGAGATGGCGAAGAGGGGTGTTGAAAACGCATCTAAGCGTACAGGTGCCGTGGATCACGATAGGAATGCTGCAGATGGAGACCGAGGCGAGGACATGCGGACTCAAGAAGAAATTGACGAGGATGCTGCTGCAGACGCGGAGCGTCAACAGGTTTACGATATCCGATTAACACATGCCATATGGGCTCTTGCCACCACTGGAGCAAACCCTGCAGTTGACTTATTAGTCTGCTTGGAGCGCCGCCACACCATTGGTTTCCGATACGTTGATATCAACCGGCCTGTTATCATCCACCACGGCAGCAAAGATACTCGTGTCCCTGTTGACAATGTCAGGTGGCTTGGCAGGTCTATGCGGAGGTGTGAGGTCAGGGTTCTCGAAGGTGAGGGCCACGGACTGATGGCAAGCGCGAGTGTGATGGGCTCGGTGCTCATGGAGATCAGCAAAGAGTGGGATGAGTGGATGAGAGTCACGGGCGCTGATGGCCGCAAAGAGAAAGAGCGAGGACGACGGACTGGTCTCCATCGATGAGAAGAAAGACGACGCCGGCCGGCTGAAGGAGCGAAAATGGACAACGATACGTCTTGGACCCAGCCTCAAAAGTAACAAGAGACACTGCGAGAGGTATGCGGCAAAGCGCCCACGATGGCAGCAGATGGCTGTCCCATTTATTCAACTCGCCACTGGGTTGTGGTTGACCAAGGTCCAGTTTTTGGCATTCAATCGAAATCGCCAACTACAGGAAGATAACTTCATGATATGAGCCAACACGCACGTGGCTTCTACGAATTTCCTTTTTCAAAAATGTGGCCCTGGATTTCGAGGTGGAAAATAGGGTGTAAAAGAGCTGGGATCTAGAACTTGTGTTGGGAGATGGAACAGGTGCTATACTGTTAATTAGATATTTGCAGCATCTGAAGATGCGACCTGGTATTCCAAGAATAATATAGAATAGCATCTAATGTAATATGGTAAAATTCAAAAGTAAGCTGTCGTCTTGATGTCAGTGGCATTCCATAACCTTGAAGCTGTGATGGAGAAACTGTAAGTGTTGTGGGGTAAGAAGCAGCTACGTACAGGGTAAGTGGCTTTTTTCTGATTCAGAGTGCAAGGACATCTGACGTAAATGTAACGAGCTTCACATCCAAGCATCCTGCAACCTTCCTTAAAAATACACCCATTGGTTGAGAGGAGAGCACTAGCTCTCTCTTAAAATACGCTATCATGGATGTGAGCAAGATGGAAGGTCTCGATGATTTCGAGAAATCCCTTGCCGCGGAGCAGGCTGAGCGAGATCGAGATGGGGAGCGTCGCGAACGAAAGCATCGCCATCGACGGCACCGAGACGAGGAGAACGATCGTGACCGCGACCGTGACCGCGACGGAGATGGGCACAAGAGCAGCAGGCGAAGCCACCATCACCACCACAGTGGCGACAGCGACCGTCGCAGAGAGGACCGTGACAAGGACGGGCACCGCCACAGCTCACATCGACACCGACGAGAGCGCGACCACGACGACGATGAGCATAGACGCAAGCGATCGCGGCGCGAGCATCACCATGAGAAGGAGGGCGATCGCCGACAGCACGAGGACCGCCACTCACACAAGACAAGCGACCCCAAGGAGGACCTTCCAATTCCCGACGAGGAGAAGCCCTTGAGCGAGAACGCAGTTGATGTGCCTAAATCCTCTGCCGCAAGAGACTCGTGGATGGTCGCGCCGTCGGCCATAGAAATCGATTACAAACACCAACCAATACAAAAGACGCCGCCGCCCAAGTCGCCTCCTCGACCTCAGCGCGTGGTTCATGCTCGAGAGCTCAACAAGCACCTAAACGACGAAGAGTTCCTGGATGCGAAGCTCGCGCCAGGGAAGAGGGGAAGGACAGTTGATTACAAGTTTGGCGACGAAGGCTCCTCATGGCGCATGGCGAAGCTACGAAATGTCTTTGCGGCGGCAGAGGAAGACGGCAAGGCCGTCGAAGATGTCGCCTTGGAGAGGTATGGGAATCTGGAAGACTTTGACGATGCGCGGGAGGAGAAAGAAGAGTTGGAACGTAGAAGACTCTACGGCGCCGACTACGATCTCAAGGAGAAGCCTACAGGACACTTATACCAGAGCCGAGTTCGGGACATTCGCAAAGGAGAGACACCGCTCGGGCAGCAGAAGCCCACGCAAGGAACCATTATTCCAGATGAGGTCCCGGCAGCGGCCCAGGCAATGGACCAGACTGCATTGAACAGGCTGCGCGCACAGATGATGAAGGCGAAGCTTCGACGAGCCCCGAATGCAGCTCAACTGGAGGAGGAATACCAGCGCGCAGCGGCGGCCTTTGCCTCTAATGGACCGCCTGAGGCGGTGGTTGTCGGCGCGATGGAGAGCAGGCTGCTGGCCGGAACTCGGGGTGAGGTCAAGGCAGTGACTACGAGGCGTGGCCGCGAGAGAGGCAACGTGGAGGAGAACGAGGATATGACCATTGAAGACATGGTGCGCGAGGAGAGGCGGACCAAGGGCCAGGCTGGCGGGGAGGCACTTCGGCAGGCCGAGCGCATCGCCAAGGATGTCAAGTACACCGATGACCTGGACTACATGGACGACAACGCGGCCAAGCTCGCCAAGCGAGTCCACAAGAACGAGACCAACCTGAAGAACATGGCCATCAGCGAGCTCCAGAAGGTGAACCGCATCCTCGACTCGTGCCCCCTCTGCCACCACGAGGACAAGGGCCGGCCCCCCATCGCCCCCGTCGTCTCCCTCGCCACGCGCTCCTTCCTCACCCTCCCCACCGAGCCCGAGGTCAGCCCCGGCGGCGCCGTCATCGTGCCGCTCACCCACCGCAAGAACCTCCTCGAGTGCGACGACGACGAGTGGGAGGAGCTCCGCAACTTCATGAAGAGCCTGACGCGCATGTACCACGCTCAGGGCCGCGACGTCGTCTTCTACGAGAACGCCGCAAGCCCCCATCAGCACCGGCACGCGGCGCTCGCGGCCGTGCCCATCCCCTACGAGGAGGGCGCCATGGCCCCCGCGCACTTCCGCGAGGCGTTCCTGTCGTCGGACGCCGAGTGGTCGCAGCACCGGCCCGTCATTGACACGCAGAAGAACGCCGAGGCGGGGGGGATGGGCCGGTCGGCGTTCCGGCGGAGCATCGCCAAGGAGATGCCGTACTTCCACGTGTGGTTCACGCTCGACGGCGGGCTGGGCCATATCGTCGAGGACGGGGGCGGCAAGTGGCCGAAGGGGGATATCTTTGCGCGCGAGGTGATTGCGGGCATCGTCGGTGCTGAGCCGCACATTGCCAAGAAGCAGGGGAGGTGGGTTGCTGGTGGTGAGGGCGCGCGCGTGGAGAGGTTTACCAAGGATTGGAGGAAGTATGACTGGACGAGGGTGTTGGGGCAGTAATTGTATGGAGTTCAGGGTTGTCTTTGTACATCTACCCTTCTTCTCTTATAGGAGTGTTCAAAGGATCATGAAAGGAGGTAGCATCATCTCAACAAATCACGTAGTTGGCATCGAAATCAAATGTGGTCATTATGTTGATTCATTATCTCATATACTATAAAAGCGTTACAGACTAATTTTATTGAAAGCCTCGCCCGAATTCTCTACTGGGCGGCGAGCTGCCTCTTGCTCCACTGGTGGACCAGAGCCGTAGCGTCAACCTTGCGGTTGACCTCGTCGAAGAGACGAGCGGTCAGGAACCGGTAAATGTATAGGGAGGCGCCGTTGTATGTGATGCCGTGGGTGCTGTCGGTGAAGGCGAACATCTTCATCTTGTCCGGGGTGACCCCCTCGCCGACGAGGAGGTCTATGAGGGCGGCGGCGTGCTGGTAGTGGACGTTGTCGTCCCCGGTGCCGTGGAGGACGGAGAAGCCCCCCGCGACGGTCTTGAACTTGCTGGTGTCGTGGACGCGGGTCTCGAGGTACCCCGCCTCGTTGTCCTCGAGGGTCTTCATGTACCGCTCCGTGTAGAGCGAGTCGTAGAAGCGCCAGTCGGAGACGGGGGCGGTGATGAGACTGGTGGAGAAGATGCCCGTGTTGATCTCGAGCGTCTTGGCTGCCAGGTAGCCGCCGTAGGACCAGCCCCAGATTCCGATCTTGTTGATGTCGATCCAGCTGAAGCGCTCGGCGAGGTGCTCGGCGGCCCAGATCTGGTCGACGGGCTCGAGCTTGCCGAGCTGGCCGGTGACTAGGGAGCGGTAGGCGCGGCCACGGAAGCCGGTGCCGCGGTTGTCGACAGTGAAAGTCACGTATTGCAGCTCAGGGTCTGAGGAGATGTACTGGTTCCAGGTGTAGGCCTGGAAGCTCTTGACCACCTGCTGAGAGTTGGGTCCGCCGTAGGGTGTGAAGAGAACGGGGTACTTCTTGGAGGGGTCGAAGTTGGGAGGGAGCTGCTGCTTGACGCTGAACTTGTAGCCATCGGGGTGCTCAAGGTCGAAGTAGGTGATGTTCGGGAGGTTGTACTCGGCAATCGTCTTGTATAGAGCGGCGTTGTCTTCAATGGTTCGCAGGGGCTTGGAAGTGCTATTAGTGGCGTAAAGTTCCTGGTAAGGGACATCGGGCCCTTGGTAGCTGAGAATGTAGTATCCTCCTCCGGTGGAGAAGGAGGCGGACCAGTAGGCAGAGACCTTGTCGTCGACGAGAGGGGTAATGGTGCCGTCCTTCAAGCTGACCTTGTAGACATGGCGCTCAGTCGGGTGATGTGTGGTTGCCGTGTAGTAAACCAGACCGCGTGTAGTGTCGACCTTGAGAATGGAGGCGACCTCCCATTCGCCGTCTGTAAGCTGGATGGCGTCGCCGCCGCGGACGGGATAGAGGTAAATGTGATTCCAGCCTGACTGATCGGACACGTCAACGTAGTAGCTTGCGTTGGCGCTTGAGTTTGTCTGGACGGCGCCAACATAAGAAATGCTGAGCGTGTTCTCCAGCCAGCCATCGGAGCCATCACGCTCGCGGATGTCCTGGGAAACAAGAGTGGTGGGGTCAACCAGAACATGTTTATCTTGGTCCTGGACACGGTTGAAAGCGCGGTAGATGAGGGCGGTGTGGGTGTCAGTGACCCAGGCGACCTCACCAACAACGAGGTTCTCGGCTTCAAAGGCTGTAATGGGAACATTCTTGTATTCGCCCGACTCAACGTCGAGAATGTTGAGTTCAACCGTGGGGTTCTTGGTTCCAACCTTGGGGTATCTCAAGTCCAGCTCCTTGGGGTAAACAGGGGCAATCTTCTGGTTGTCCATGTAGTACGGAATCGTGTAGGTCTCAACACCAGTCTCGTTGAAGCTGAGGAATGCGATGAACTTGGCATCGGGAGAAAACCACAGAGTGTTGGTAGTACCGAAGATCTCCTCCTCATAGACCCAGTCAGGAACCGCATGGAACTGGTCAGGGCCACCGTCAGTGGTGATTTGCTTGATCTCTCCTGTGCCGTGATCACGGAGGAAGAGGTTGTTTCCACGCACAAAGGCGATTTTGTCGCCAGAAGGAGCAATGACGGCATACTGGATATCGCCAACCTGGTCGTCGACGAGGGCGGTCAATTCGCCGCTCTCCACATCGAGAATGAAGTAGTCGGCAAAGTACGAGTGGCGATACTGCTTGGTATAGTTGGAGGCCACGAGGACACGAGTGGTGTCGTCACTGATCCAGGTCTCATAGGTGTCAGAAGGCAGCTTGTCGGCCGTAACAAAAGTCTCCGTGTTACCGGAGACGATATCCTCGAGCACGAGGTCGCCGTTGCTGTTGGAGGTGATGAACTGCCCGTCAGAGCCAGCGGCAGACCAGGAGACGGAAGTGCTCTTGGCGTTGATGGCTCGGCTGGGGATGGTCTGGTTGAACTGGAGAAGACGCTCGCCACCACCGACTGGCTGCCAAGGATTCCGGGGAGGGTCAATGGCATTGGCTACGGTAGACAGCAGCAGAGCGGCGGCCGCAAATGAGCGATAGAGAGCCATGGTGAAAGATGCAGGATGCACCAACGTGGTGGACCGGCGCAAGGGGCTGGTGTTTCTTTTAAGCTGCTCCGGTATGTCTCAACCGAGAGTCGTGTCTGTGGGTATAACTAACGAGGATATATTTGTATTACACTCCTCAAAAAAGCAGCTTAAGGAGAGACCACTGCTCAGCCCCGGGGAGAAGCCAATGTTGGAATGAATGAGAGTCCGCGCGAGGAGGCACAAGACAAGCCGGCTCTCCCCTCATTTATAATGACGTCCGGACCAGCCGTCCATGGCGTATGGGATATTATGATAGGCAGCTGTTGGGATTGTCGGACCAGGATGCAGCCCAGAATCATGGATACCAGCCAGGGCTAAGACATCAGACAAGGACCTTATCTCGAGAGGAGTCGGCTGGTGTGGAGGAGGGGCACTAGCTACATGCGAGGTACCGCTTGATGCTACTGCCACAGTGGCAAACAACATTCCTGCCAGGTAGAGAGGCGGTAGCTTGCGCAGGCAGATGCAAGGCAGGTGCAGGCCGCCAAATTACCAAGTTACGATGCAGCTGCGGGGATGCAGGAAAGACTGCTCCCTGCGCGCCTTCCATGAGCTCCCTCTAGAGTCGCCACGGCAGTTCAGTCCATTAGCACAGCGGTCGCGGCACTAGCTCCAGAGCTTATTGGGGATAAGCCACTCGCCCCAGCGGCCTTCCACAGCGGGCTTAGCCCCATCTACTGCAGCTCCCTTGTTGGGATAGAGCCACGGCACGAGCCACTGAGAGACACCGCTAAACAAACGGAGAGCACCTCTGTTGTAGGTACCTGCGTCTTCCCCTCACGCTGTCCAAAAGAACCCTGCGTCCATCGAGGGAAAAAGCAAAAGTCCATGGATCCATTTCGCGCTTGGCTGTCCGAATCTCTGCCAGTCTGCTCATTCATCCGCTCGTCAGCCGGGCCAAGGTCTTGGTAGCCCCCGATCGGGTAGGTAGGAACGGATGTATTTCGACATTGCAACCGCCGGAGTAGGAACAGAAGGGGAGCAATATCGGCCATGGGGGACATTGGATGCCTCTGCATTCCAACTATTGCCCCTCTCTTCTCCAATACTGACTTCTCCTCTCCCGTCCAATTCCAGTCCTGCTGTTCTGCGATGAGTAGCAAAAACACGGGAGGCAAACTCTCCCGGTCAGTGTCGGTGTCATAACGAGCCAAAAGTACCACCTGTGCTCAACCATCCTCGTCGATGATTGCGTCTGCCCAATACACCTTGCCAATACGATGCCAGACCATAAGCACGCAATTAGCAAGCAGGGTGGAGGCCATGTCTGTCGCCTGAATAGGACAAGAACACACTGGAGATCGTCACATCTTGATTTTAAGGTGCAATACACCATGCTTGATCTTCTATGCTTACCGGCTGGTGTCACTACCCCGGTCCCTCTGCCCTCTCCCTCTGGGCCTCTGCACTTTCAGCCACCCTTTTAATCATCTTTTGACCGTGAGTGTTTCATTCTTTATTGCGCCTTGCCAGTCATACCGCCATCCAAACTCTACTCGAGAGAAGTGAAATGATAGATCAATGGTGCCATAGTACACGTGCCCGCCTAGCCTGGTCTGGTTTGCAATGGCGAATTGAATTAATTGAGTTTGGCCTTGCAAAGGAAGGATGAGACAAATCCAGGCTCATCAAGTGTCCCATAGTACCTACAGACAATGAATTGCTTAATGGCCGACCCGCCTGCTGGACTTTTGCAATGTGCAATGTCTCACCTATACAAAGAAACCCATCTTTGTCCTATGGGTGCAGTCATCATGCTCCTTCGTCGGCATATGCAAAAGATACCGGCGTTTCTGACCACCATCGCTGCTTAGCAGTCTAGACCTTCAATCACTTATACGCGCCTGTACTGCATTTTCACTTGTCTCCGGAAGGCTGAGGAGACGACACACATGATGCTTTTCTTGCATGTAAGACAAGCTAGTGGAGATAATAGCAGAGGATCTGGTCACGAACTCTGCGCCTCGTCCTGCTTTCGCACGCGGCCGATATTTTCTCAAGCGGATGAATAGACAAGCGCGGAAGTGGTCGTCCCAAAAACATGGTCCCAAAAACATGGTGGGCCTGTTTAACGCCGCTGCTCTCTTGTAAACAGTCAAGCTGCGAGGGTAGAGGGAACGGCCATGGGGACTTTGGCCGCTCCTCTTTTTGCAGCTAAGTCGCCAACAGGTGGGGTTCTAGTCTCTCGGGGAATAATTCAATCTGCATGTCATGCATACGTTCATCCGTCGTTCGTGTGGATGTGGATGAGACTGTCTGAACTCTTATCATGTTGGTGGTCACGTCTGACATGAAACCATTCGGAAAGGGAATTCTCTCGGGCAATTGGATCAAAGGTCTCTAAATATGGCACTCTGTGTGCACCACAAGGGAAGAACCTCTGAACATACTGAAGCTTCGTGTAAGCCGCCTTTCGCTGTGAGTGGCCGAGACAAGCACGAGGCTTGCCAAGGTCAGCCACTCATCTCTTCCTCTTCAGTTCCTGACGATCTCTCAACAGTAGAAAGATCTTCCTGCAGGGAAGACTGCTCTCATTTCAATTAAAAATAGCCAATGCGTTCTAAACTCTCTCGGTAGGAGCCGTGGGTGTTCCACTTCGACCCGGTGAAATGTACGTGAGTACAGGCTTTTGGATCACGGCCAGCCTTATTCCAACACGGCTTGAAGCAGAAGCCGTATGTTTAGCTACGCCTCGGTGTTTCTAAGAAAATCTTTGTAGGATGGAATGGGGTATGAATAGCCACGCTCGTCAGGTATATAAACCAACCGACACGGTGCGCCTGGACATTCAAGAAGACTCGACACAATCAAGACACTATCAAAACTTCCATTGCTTTATACATTACTTTTACTAAACTAGAGTAACTTGTCTCTCAATCATCAGCAACTCCCGACACCACGATTCAATTCACAATGGTGAACTTCAAACAGCTCTCAGTGGCCACAGGCCTTCTCCTTCTCAACTTCCCGGCGCAGTCTCTCGCCACAGAGACTGGTTATTCTCGCTCCGGCGTGGGAAACCGTGCCAGACGAGACATTGACTCTGCCGCCCTCCCCGCGGACCTTGACCCCCGCGACCCCTTCTTTGGCCTCATTGGTCTAGCCGCCAAGGGTATTGGCAAGGGCGTCTCGCAGATTATAAAGCACAAGAATAGCCAGAAGAAACACAAGAAGAGGCCCGTTGGCAGGCCAAGGAAGAAACCGGCCCCAAAGAGGCCTGCCAGGGGACGTGGACCTGCCCGCAAGCCGGCGAGGCGCAAGGGGAAGAGAGCGGTGCGCGGGTTTCGAGGATGAAGCCTCGCCCGAGTATGCTTATGCTGGGAGACTGCAGAGGAATTTACCTAGGTGACCTTGGAGGGATACCAGATACCAAGACGGATCTGGTGAGGAGAAGGGGAATTGTCAAGGGTGATGCTAGTTACCTTGTTAGAAATCAAGACTATTTTGGCAGGCCCAATTCATGCGAGTGTGAGGTGTTCGTCGAGTAGGAAAACCCATACAACACATATTAGCCACACGACGGGCAGTTGGATGTGCTTTAGTCCAAAAGACGTCACGAGAGACGGGACTGGGGCAGTTGGTCATGTAATGTTACAATGTAACCCCGGACGCTGCATGAAATGCGGTCTGCCGGGCCATTTTACGGCCAAATCAGCAGCTCATGTGTCTCCCCCAGTGCCAATCCGAGCACAAGATCGGCAGGGCGGATGGACGTGAAGCCTTCACCCCGCAACAATCCTCACGGCCAAGACATCCATTGCCCTTGCTCATTGGCTCTGGACCGGTCATCACATGAACTGCTCGTCATGTAACCATCGCCCGCATAATGAGTTTCCCCGAGTAGAAAATGATTCAAACCCTCGATGCGGGCCACAGGAAGTAAACCACGTCATCTTCGTGTGCGGTCTCTTATTGCCTTCTTATAGAGCGAGCATCCTGGGGTATTCCCCGCGCTGCAGCTGCAAGACCTCTTCTCAATCAATTCTAGGCGACAACGTCCCGTTTCTCGAGAAGCTGAAGAATCAACCAACTGCATTGCGTTTCGCAAAGAAAATAAAATGGGAAGAGTCGCTGCTTCCCTTGCCTCGGCCTTCAGTGTCATCCCCCTCCTGTTCTCTCAGGTTATGGGGGCTCCCACTGATGTGAATCAAATCACCGAACCGTGGAAAAACCCCATCGCAGACGGGTGGTATGCCGACCCAGACGGCCTGAGGTTCGGAGACGAATACTGGGTCTACGCGACGATATCCATCTCGTTCGACGACCAGACCTACTTCGATGCCTTCTCGAGCCCTGACCTGGTGCACTGGACACCTCATCCCAAGGTGTTCACAGCAGACAACTCCAACTGGGCCGAGAGTTGGTTCTGGGCGCCCTGCACGATCGAGCGCAACGGCAAGTACTACTTCTTCTACACCGCCAACAACCCCATCGCCAACGAGGGCACCGCGGGCATCGGCGTCGCCGTGGCAGACACGCCGGCCGGGCCCTTCAACGACCTCATCGATCGCCCGATTGTCGACAGGCACTATAACGGGGGCAACGCCATGGACCAGCAGGTCTTCGTCGACGACGACGGCACGTACTACCTCATCTGGGGCGGCAGCCGCGTGAGCATCTCGCCGCTGAGCGAGGACATGAAGTCGATCGAGGACTGGGCGGACGGCTCGGGCCCCAAGGACATCACGCCCAACGAAGGGTTCGGGGAGGGATCGTTTATGCTGAAGCACGAGGGCAAGTACTACTTCATGTGGTCCGAGGGGCCCTACGGGGAGCCGAGCTATCGGGTCGCGTACGCCATGTCTGACTCGCTCACGGGGCCATTTGAGCGGATTGGGTTGATCCTCTCCTTGAGTGATGTGGCGGATGGGCCTGGCCACCACTCTGTGTTTAAGGATCATGATGGGGAGTACTATATTGTGTATCATCGTCGCATCATTGGTGACAGTGTGGCAGACCATCGTGTCATTGCGATTGATCGCTTCTACTTTAAGGAGGACGGCACCATTAAGCCTGTTGTTATGACATGAGGGACAATATCAAGAACATTATATATGACCAAGTTTAAAAAGAGATATTATCAAAATTATCAATCAATATATATATTATTGCCTGTCTTGATTGAATGGGCAGAATGGTGCCATGATCAAGGAATTCTCGTCTGTAAATTACCTAGCTACAGGGTAGTTGGTCAATGAGACGATGGGTGGATGGAGATAAGGGTCTGCCCACGGCAATTGGAAAGAGATGCGACTCGTATCAGGGAGGTTGTTAGTGTTGGGTCCCTGTCTCAAACGAAATTAAGATAAATTAATTCTTATCTTTCCAAAAGGCAGCGCCCAATCAGCCAGCAATGATTGCCGAGGGGGTGTGCGTTTTGGGTGGCAGTATGAGTCAATGCCAATCAGTCATAGCGACGGGGCCCGATCGCACCTGCTCTTTATCGCGGGGTTGAAAAACCCCTCCACGGCCTGGACTGCCAGAAATTCTGAATGTCAACACCCCCACCACCCAACCGCGTTCGACCAGCTGCTCCCCTCCCACCATGGCTGTGATTTACGTTGACGAGGAGAAGGGCATTGATGCCCAAGACACTGCCGGCACAGAGGCTGCTCCATTCAAGAGTCTGCCAGAGGCCTTCTACCGACATGGCGCCGAGCTCGAGTACCAGGTCAAGAAGGCCGGCGAAGAGGAGTTCAAGCCCGCGGCCAAGGCTGCCCTGAAGAAGGCCGTCAACTACGTCGCCCAGCAGAAGAAGAAACTCGAAGCTGCCGCCAAGCGAGCCGAGAAGGAGGCCCAGGAGGAGGCTGCACGTGCTGCTGTTCTCGAGGAGGCTAAGAACATCAAGATCACCGACGACCCTGCCCTTCCCAAGCCCGTATCGATCCTCCTCGACGAGACCGACCCCGCCAAGATCGGAACCCTGCGAAAGAGCAAAGACGAGCCCAGTGAGGGCGTTGTCCGTGTCAGCGTTCAGGGCCGCGTCAACCGCGTGGCCAAGCAGGGTGGTCTCATCTTCGTCACTATCCGCCGTGGCCTGAGCCTCATGCAGTGTCTGCTGTCCGGACAGCTCTCCAAGACCTACGACGCCCTGACCCTCAACCGAGAGACGGCAATCGAGATCATTGGTGAGCTCTGGGAGGTCCCTAGCCATGCTCATGCACCTCTCGACCGCGAGCTTCACGCCGACTACTTCCGAATCATCGCTGCCGCTCCCGGAGGAGACGACGCCTTTACCAACCAGGTCCCCGTCGATGGCGATACCCAGACACTCCTCAACCTGCGCCACCTTACTCTGCGCCACGAGAAGCCCGCCGCCATCATGTTCGTCCGCGACGTTGTCGAATCTGCTTTCCATACTGTATACAAGGAACTCAACTGCAGGAAGGTCAGCCCACCGGCCCTTGTCCAGACTCAGGTGGAGGGAGGTGCTACCCTGTTCAAGTTCGACTACTACGGCGAGACCTCCTACCTGACCCAGTCGAGTCAGCTGTACCTGGAGACTGTTCTCCCTGTTCTTGGTGATGTGTACTGTATCGAGAAGTCTTTCCGAGCCGAGAAGTCCCTTACCCGTCGCCATGTGAGTGCAATCTCTACGCCGCTGTGGCCACCCCTAGTCTTGAGAGAGAGGAGTAACTTGCTAATTGTCCGGTCTGTAGCTTTCCGAATACACCCACATCGAAGCCGAGCTCGACTTTATTACCTTTGACGATCTCCTGGGCCACCTCGAGCACGTCATCTGCCGGGTTATTGACCTGACACTTGAAGACCCCGTTGCCGCCGAGGCGATTAAGAAGTACAATCCCGATTTCGTCAAGCCTGCTCGTCCGTTCATGCGCATGCGCTATGCTGATGCGATTGAGTGGCTGCGCGAGAAGGGTATCAAGAACGAAGAGGGCAACGACCACACCTTTGGAGATGATATGTAAGTTTAATTTGAGGATTATCCTTGGTTTGGGGTCTATCTTGAAGCGCGAGACTGACTTGACCTGATTTCTAGTGCCGAGGCCGCTGAGCGCAAGATGACTGACGAGATCAACCGCCCCATCTTCCTCACCCACTTTCCTACCGAGATCAAGTCCTTCTACATGCAAAAGGCCGAGGACGACAAGCGTGTGACCGAGTCGGTCGACTGCTTGATGCCCGGTGTCGGCGAGATTGTTGGTGGCAGCATGAGAATCTGGGACTACGAGGAGCTCATGGCGGGCTACAAGCGCGAGGGCATTGATCCCACGGGCTACTTCTGGTACACTGACCAGCGCAAGTACGGCTCTACGCCCCACGGTGGCTACGGCCTTGGTGGAGAACGGTATGTCGACCCTACTCTCTCGTGATTGACTTGGCTCTAACATTGGGTGCTGTAGTTTCTTGGCCTGGCTGCTGAAGCTCTGGACAGTCCGTGAGGCATGCTTATACCCCCGTTTCATGGGCAGATGCACACCATAAATGGTTACGAGATGAACGTGATGATGAAGGATGAATGGGTGTATGTTGGGCAGACATTTGCGCGTTCTATTAGACTATAGACATGCGGCTATGAAATAAAATAAATGAAAGAAAGTCAAGAACGAACCGCTTGACTGTCACGTGAGAGTCTCCAATCGTGCGAAGTGAATATGGCTCTTGCATGGAAACGTTGCCATCGGGAGGCTGAAGGATTGGCAGGGGGCGGTGAGTGTCCATCTCAATAAAGTCTCAATCGCGAGATGGGCCGACATGGTGCCAAATTTGTCTCAATCCCTCAATCCAAACCAGACTCTCTACGTCCCCTTGAGCGATACATCACCGACTGAAGAAGAGGAGCGGCAGCAATGGCAGGCCTATCAACAGACAAGGCCGCGTTGGACCAGTACCTCGAGGATCCGCGTTTCCGCCAATCATTCACGCTCCCACCAGATCCCTCTCGGGACCGATTTGAGCCCCTTGAGGTCACATACGCAGACTTTGGCTATCGCAACGAAGAGAACCCCGAGGAGGAGAATGTGCTTTTGTTCTTCGCACCTCTCATGTCGTCGCGCCTGCTGCATGTTGGATTAGACTCGCTCGCCAAACAGCACAGAGTCCGCATCATCGACCCAGACCGGCCGGGCTTTGGCGGCACGACGCAGGTGAAGGATGACATGAGGATGCATGTCTGGGCTGGTATGTCGTCTTCTCCCTCTTCGCCAGATCACGATTGGTGGTTCCAATCGAGCCAATGGGCGGATCAGCGGTGCTAATCCTACCTTGTGCCAGATGTTGTCCCAGCTCTGCTCCAGCATCTTGGAATCCAACATGTGGCAGTGGCCTGCCATAGCGGAGGGACCGTGTATGCCATGGACACGCTTCTGCACCATCCGGAGATTCTGCACCCGGAGAGACCATATCTCGCCATAGGGGCACCGTGGATTCTGCCCTCCCGCTCTGGCATCATCACCATGTCCATCACACAGGCGCTGCCCTCAAGCGTCCTCTCCCACACAGACAAGGTCGTCTCCTTTGTCCAGACATCTCTGTCGCCTTCGCTCGCAAGCTCCTTTGGCATCAGTCAAGCGGCGATGAAGCTGTTCAACACGCCCAACCCAAACCTGGACATCTCGCCAGAAGACAGCCCGTTGGCGCAGTGGGAGGAGGCCCTCGAGCCGCGCATCGTTCAGCATATACACAGAGAGGGTATCCCAGGCATTTCGTCCGAGTCGATTGTGCTCATGCAGAAGCTGGGAACATCGGCATGGGGCACGTGGAAAGATTACGACGAGCTCATCCCACGTCTGAGAGCGGCACTACGCGCGGCAGGGAGGACGCTGTTCATCGATACCTTCTTCGCCGAATCCGACTCCATGATAGGAGACGCATGCACCGAGGGCCCCGACTGGTTCGACGCCTGCTGGAAGCGTGAGGACCCCCAAGGCCCCATTTCCTATAGCAGCAGCGTAATCCCCGATGCTGAGCACGACAAAATATGGACTCTGCGAATGGGACTCCCGCAAAAGGTGCTGCAGAGAGTCGGCCGGGAAGACTAATCTACCGACGTGCATGGACTGGTGCGACGGTTTCCCCCACGTCGACAACCCTTTAATAATTCGACACGGCTGATGATGGTCCGCGTACGTATCGGCATTGCAGGCCGCTATTGACGGCAATTCTCCCGCTTGACCGTTCTAACCACACGCCGTCTCTACGCGAGCCTCTCTCTTGGCCCCTATTCGATATGCCATGCCGGGAAAACAAGATTAAAGTTAGAGCCCATCTCGGCCAGATTGAGTGGTAAGCTTCATCTTGAATGACACACGAGCGACGGTTGTCCCACTGTTTGCATAATGTGGGCGGACGGAGTGTCAGGGTTTACAGCCTCGATGCTACTCTGCAAGTGGGAGGAGACGGGGCAATGCGACACAATTTGCCCGCCAACCGATTGATTCGTTTGGGTTGGGTGTTCGCATTTACCCGTCCCTATGGCGGGATGGGACGAGAGAAGTTTATTGCTCAGCTGCATAAACCGAGCTCGGTCAACAGGGGGGTGGCTGGCAAGGCAGTAGATAAAACTGTCACCGATACGGGGGATTGATCTCCGCCAATTGGACAATGGATTGAGCTCTTCGTCGAGGTTGCGTCCGGTCAGGGCAGCGTGCTGGGGTTCGACTTTGTTTAAAAGCCCGGGACTTCAGCTCTCCAATTCGTCTCGTAGGATCAGGCCTCACTCTCGAGTCTCCTTCATTGTCTTTCTGTGGTGATCAAGAGAACAAGATTTCCCACTCTCCTTCGTTTGCAATCATGTACGGACTGCCAATCCTCGTCGCGGGAGCCGCCCTCTCGGCTGGAGCTGCTGCCGCAGACTCGACGTCGTACCTCAAAGTCATGGCTGATTCCTACATCCGACGTGGTGTGCCGGCCGGCTATCACTACGGCGAGGCTACTCTATACACGGGCCTGGAGACCACTCTCACCCAGACCAAGAACGAGAGCATCAAGTCGTGGTACAAGAACCAGATCGATACCGGTGTCCTCGGCGAGGACGGCAACCTCATCGACTGGAACCTGACCTACTACTCGCTCGACGACTACCGCATCGGCAACAACCTCATCTGGTGGCACGAGCAGACGGGCGAGGAGAAGTACGCCGCGGCCGCCAAGGTCATCCGCGAGCAGCTGAACCGCCACCCGCGCAACGCCGGCGGCGGCTTCTGGCACCGCCAGCCCAACTACCCCAACCAGATGTGGCTCGACGGCATCTTCATGGCCGACAGCTTCTACTCTAAGTGGACCAGCGTCTACGACCCGGACAACTCCACCGCCTGGGACGACATCATCCTGCAGTACGACCTCATCGAGGAGCACACCCGCAACCACACCACCAACCTGCTCGTCCACGGCTATGACCATGAGAAGACGGCCGTGTGGGCGGACCCCGTCACGGGCGCCGCGCCCCTCGTCTGGGGCCGCGCTGTCGGGTGGTACTACATGTCCCTGCTCGAGGCCATCGAGACGTTCCCCGAGTCGCACGCCGGCCACGCGCGCCTCGTCGACTACTTCAAGACCCTGTCCAAGGGTCTCAAGGAGGCGGACGAGAAGGACGGCGGCTGGTGGCTCATCATGACGGATCCGTACCCGGGGGCTGCTGGCAACTACATCGAGAGCAGCGCCCACGCCATGTTTGTTTATGGGTTGCTCAAGGGTATCCGGACTGGTCTGCTTGACAAGAGCGAGTATCAGGCGGTGGCGAACAGCTCGTACAAGGCTATGATTGATAAGTTTGTCACGGATAATGGTGACGGCACGCTCAACTTTATTGAGACTGTCCAGGTCGGATCTCTCAGCTCCAATGGTACCTACGAAGTAAGTTTCTGCCCTGCACCCATAGTTTATCGTTTGACGCACATGACTGACTCGGTATACGTAGTACTACATTGGTGTCCCGAGGGTTATCAACGACAACAGGGCTGGCGGTCCCTTCTTGCTGGCTGCCGCAGAATGGGAGTTGAAGTGCAAGAAATGAATGTGTAGCTGTAGATTGGGGTTTCTTATACTAGATTAGCTCGCTCATTGAATCAATCAACATCGGTTCCGGCTCAGACCAGACCTCGGATCCGTTCTTCAGTCCCCCTAAACTCAATTCACTCTCCACACCTCCTCCAATCCATGCTCCAACCACTTCCCTCGAGTCATGACCAGACATCGGATCCGATATGCTTAATCGTTCCACTCTTACCCCAACTTTGAGCCATCTGGCCAGCCAATCTCGAGCCGTTTGCCCCGCTGTTGCACTCCTACCCCAGAGTTTCCTTTCCCCAGAGGCAAGGTATCTGTCAGATATTCCAAGATGGACAAGTACAATCCGCTATGCAACCATGTCCAAGGCGAGCTATGGATTGGAAGCTCGTTATTCCGCTCCCTCGCCATTGGCTGCCGCCAGGAACCAACCCCCCCTTCTCCGCCATTTACTCTGTGGATCTATGACAACGTTTCCCAGTTTCCCCGTGCGGAGACCTTTGGGATCGGCGTTCGTAGCGCATCGTAGCTGAGCGTTGGCGTAGAACCATTTTCTGCCTTTTTCACGAGCCTATTTGACGATAAATAGCTTCACTCTCCTCCTCTCTGACCAGTTTCCTGACCTCCTTGTGTCCCATCCGCCATCTCCAGACCTTCCCCTGCTACCTGGCCTGATATTCCCGCATTACAAGGCACTGCTCAGGTAGTTCTTCGTTGATCCATGATGGATTACGAAAAACAGAGCGATCCCAAGCTGGCCGAGAACGCCATGTCCACCGAGCATGAGGATCGGTTCTCCGCTAAGATGGCCGGCCAAGCACAGGCAGTAACTCCGGCCTCATTTGCGCATCTCGACGAGAAGAAGATCCTGCGAAAGGTGTGTTGCCCTCACCGCTGTCCTACGTGTTCTTGTGACCAACTCAAATTGCTAACTGCCGCGTTAAGATGGACCTGCGCTTGATCCCTATGTTGGCGCTTCTATATCTATTGTCTTTCCTCGATCGTGAGTTACCATCCACTGTACAGTCATACTTCCAATTATCCTGACAACCGTTTCTTGCGCGAAATAGGAGGAAACATCGGAAACGCGAAAATCGAGGGTCTCCAAGAAGACTTGAACATGACGGCTGACCAATACAACTGGTGTCTGACTGTCTTCTTCTTTACCTATGCATTCTTCGAGGTCCCATCCAACCTGATGCTGAAGAAGCTCCGTCCTAGCCGCTGGCTCCCTCTCATCATGGTCTCATGGGGCCTGGTGATGACCCTGATGGGAATTGTGAGGAATTATCACGGCCTGCTGGTTGCTCGATTGTTCCTCGGTCTCACTGAGGCTGGTCTGTTTCCCGGAGTTGCCGTACGTGGTCCCTATTTATCCCGTAACATCCCCAATGCTGACAATCCCAGTACTACTTGACCATGTGGTATTGTCGCCACGAGATCCAGCTCCGCCAGGCCATGTTCTTCTCCGCCGCCTCCGTCGCCGGCGCCTTCAGCGGCCTCCTCGCCTTCGGCATCGCCAAGATGGACGGCGTCGGCGGTCTCGAGGGCTGGCGCTGGATCTTCATCCTCGAGGGCATCGTCACCGTCGTCGTCGCGTTCGCCTCCTTCTTCCTGCTGCACGACTTCCCCGAGACGGCGAGCTTCCTGACCGAGGAGGAGCGCCAATTCGTCATCTACCGCCTCAAGTACCAGGGGCAGACGACCACGCAGACCGACGAGGGGGCGGTGCAGGTTGCGCAGGCTGAGGACTTCCAGTGGCGGTTTGTGTGGCAGGCTTTCAAGGACTGGCAGATTTGGCTTAATCTGTTTGTGTACTGGGCTGTAAGTGTTCCTTGCTATTTGGATTTGAGAGGTCGGGATTGGACTAACATATGCGTCATTAGATTGTCTGCCCATTGTATGGAATCAGTCTCTTCCTTCCATCTATTATCAACAGTCTTGGATATACATCGAGCACGGCACAGCTGTTGACTATTCCAATCTACATCACGGCTTCTATTCTTGCCGTCATCGTGGCCTGGTCCTCTGATCGCGTTGGCAAGCGAAGCCCATTCATCATTGGATTCCTCTGCATGATGGCAGTAGGCTTTATCATGTAAGTTTAGCCATAACCCTCCTCCCCTCGTCCGATCTGTAAATTGTGTTACTAACATTATGTCCAAGGTGCATTTCATCCGAGAATCCTCGTGTTGTCTATGCCGGCGTTTTCATTGCCACCTGTGCCATCTACCCTGCCTTCCCCGGAAATATCGCCTGGTTGTCAAACAACCTTGCAGGCAGCTACAAGAGAAGCGTCGGTATGGCCATCCAGATCGGAGCTGGCAATCTGGGAGGTGTAAGTCAAAGACCCATCATTATCCGACCCCTTCATATTAGCCGGACAACATTGCTGACTTTTTAACCTTTTAGGCCATGGCCTCCAACTTCTATCGTCAGAAGGACAAGCCACGATATATCCTCGGACATGCTCTGGAGATTGGGTTCATCGGGGCGGGACTCATTGCGGCTCTCACCCTGGTTGTTTCGTATAAGAAGATTAACAGCAACCGGGAGAGAAAGATGGCTTCGGGCTCCACGGGCAATGTGTCAGCAGAGGAGCTTTCTGCCCAAGGTGACAAGGCTGTTACATTTAGATACATGTATTAATGGTAGAGACGGTAGAGGTAAGATGGGGTTGTGGGATGAGTTGCAATTGGAATAAATGGAATTGAGCGGGTTTATAAGTGATTTGATCTTCGCGCTTCCTCATGATGACAGTTCAAGCCGATTTCAACTTGGAGATGATGTGAACAAGGTGCTCGTCTTTAGAAGTTCAATTATGGAGTCCAAACATCAGGGAACTTATTACATTGCTTTAAGGATCTCAGTGTATTGCAAAAGAAAACATGGCTCTTTCTTTTCGTTCTAACTTCTATATCCTTCCATCTATCTGTTTAACCCGACCCGATTGGAACCTAGGATTGCAACTGCAACGAGACCTGAGCTAGTTACTAGTATTTCGGCGACATCGAGTGATTAAGAGCTTGATATCCAATTGACTGAGATTGACTTTCACTACTTAGCTCTTGGAGATGTGGATGACCTTGCCCTTGGAGATGTAGATGGTCTCGCCCTTGGAGACGAGGATGATCTCTCCCTTAAATTGTACTTGTTTCGTTTGGGCTCGCGTCTTGCTGTTATCTCATCATTGTCTGCCTCCGCACTCATCTGATTGCTAGCGTCTTCTCTTCTCCTTTTACGCTTCGCGGATGCACGGACACAAGGAGATGCTGCATCATCAGTTCGGGGGTTTCCATCCAATGGCTGTTCAGAATCGAAGGCAGCTATATTATCAGATGGAGTTTCGTCGCTGGATAACTGACTTGTGTCTTGGCCGTCCTTTTCGGAGTCTTTGCTCAATATCTCCCCTGGAGGGGAACTAAATTGAGCGCCCGACAGCAGGCTACTATCTTCAGTACATTCTCCAGAGTGATCACCTGCATCCTCTTCAACAGGGGAAAGAGCTTGGCCCTGCAGACGTAAGTGCTTCAAGGGAAGCGCGGTCTCCTCTACAAGGGGCGGGTAACTCCACTGGATACGAGAGCTATGGCCGGCTGCAACATGCATGAACCATAGAGCAAGGTTGATAGTCCATTCGTTGTAAGCCTTCGGTTCGCCTTGACAGTGGTTGCTCCACGGGATGGAGACATATTCCAACAATGCGTTGTGCTGCATCCTCCTTCGCAAGAGCGTGGGATTGGCAGTACCTGGTCTCCATTAGCTACAGTGTGCTCTAAGGACTGGGTTTACGACTTACTAGGTTCTTTACCCATAGGGCGTACCCGGAAGAGAAAAAGCTCTTCGGAGGTAAGAATGCAAGCGTAACGACACGAATATTTAAGGCAATAGGTAAATGCCTGCTTGATCGGCCACGTTGTGGAATTGGTGCTGAATAGCCATAATCCAGACTCATTGACCACTTGTTTTTCCTTGATCCAACTGCTCTTCCACTTGGCGGCTACCTTGTATTCCTTTAGGAAGTTTTCTGGTTCTTCCTGGCGTAGAGGATCCGGGTAGCTTGGGATGGAGCTTGAATCTGGCCTTAATCTGTCAAGTGATGCGCGTCTGTATACACTTTTGGGAGAACAATCTCGTACGGGCTGTTCTCGCGTCTTTAGTGGGTGTGGTTGAGGTGGGCTCAGAGTGACACCGGTCACATCCTGCCCATGAGCCCAGATGAGGGGACGATATGTTTCCAAAATAGGCTGGAGGCCCTCCATGACACACTGTTTGTTCCACTTGTTGAATAACTCAGTTGACTGAATTTCGTTGATAACGGTATTGTCTGACGGATACATCCTGGGGCGTTGAAGGTCTCTGCCTTCGCGATGGGCTTCTTCCCAGAGTTTGCCTCCAAATGCTTCCCGAAATACTTTCAGGTCTTGCATTTCAGGCCACTCTGCTATCCACTTAGGATTCGCGTAATCGTGGTGAACCGTGTTAGTCTTATTCACATTTGTTTCATCACCCCGATCTAATGTCGGGTTTGGATAAGTCAGGAATCCGAATATCGTCGTATCAGACGCCATTGTGCTTTCAGAGGAGCAGGAAAAAAAAGAAGAACAATTATAGAGAATGTGTGATCCGCAATAATGTATAGAAGTGAGGCTTGGTTGGAGAGTTGCTCCCACGGAAACTTGACGGTTCCGGCTCTTCTCTGATTTTTTTCTTCTCAACGCGGCTATGAGATTGGCACTGTTTACTTTGAATTCATTTGGATCATTGGGATTAGAATGTGATAAATTTCAGTAGTATTTATACTATGCCTGGCCTATGACTTGCTGATTTCTGATCGATTGATCATTGTCCCCGAAGCTATGTTTAGGACATAGACTCTATATCTGTTTACCATACAATGCCTCTCATGATACCGGAGGGATCGCTTGAACGTTAAACAAAGAAGATGTCAGACCCAAAAAACTCAATACAATGAATAATGCCTCTCATGATAAAGCCTGAAAACCTGTAAACTACTAGCCTTGGAGGAGTGGTTAGGTCTGGACTTGGATTTTGGGAACTTACAGGTAGCGGCTTGTTCACCCGGCATGAATGTTATCGTTTCCATGATGTGTGCCATCTTTGTCCGTCTGATTTAGACGCACCTTTGTTATGTTTTAACAGGGAGGAATTCAATGTGGACTAGGCATGTTTCTTGGGTTTCTGGGAGCCTGGACGTTGTTTGGCGGGTCAACTCAGCATGCAAGGGGCGAGCACAAGAACAAGAATAAGAACAAAGGAAGTTAGGAATATGCTAAGCAGCCCTTTTTTCACTTTGAACGGACATCATTTCCTGGCTCAGCTGACGAAGTGTTTTTGTTGCTATTGAAGTTACTATATTTATTTTTATTCTTTCTATTATTCTTCCTTTTGGTTGTTACTATCCTTGTTGTTAGTCGCATACTCAAAGTCAAGGGCTGGTCTCTAATTCAAATGCAACATGTCCGTGCCTCGTCTTGCATTAGCCACACAGTATAGGGTAATTTCTTCTATTATCTACTTGACCAAGGCTTTGAATATGCTATTGATATCTCGTGAAGGTTGTGCCAGTGCGGCAACCATGGCCTTCAACTTTCCATGAATCGGGTATGGCACAGCGGCATTGATTGTGTCCAATGGCCTCACGCAGCACACCACTATTTCTAAAGTCATATCTAAATTTAGTTGGAGTAAAATTGATCGATGGCTATAAAGAGCTCCTCCGTGGTAGCATCGTTGTGTCTACAATTTGGCTCATGACTGCTTCTGCCCCAAAGAAACCATGCCGACGAAACAAAACCCTCCCCCAATTCCAAAAGAATTGCCTCCCTGCGATGGCCCTAAGCTCAACCTATTTGAGCATCATGATTCCGAAATCGAATGGATCGAGAGACTTGGGTGCAAAGGCGAGTCATCGAGAGAGGGATATGTCTTCCGTGTCAAGATCAACAATGTCGAATACGCGCTGAAAGTGGTGAGTTTGATAGGGAAATTATTCATGATACAATATGCTGAATATAGCTGATCATCGTACCTTCACAGTTCAAGTTTCATGACCCCATGCAGAACGAGTGGTGGTGGGGAACGCACGTTGATGATCTGACACCACAGATCGCGGCGTACTACGAGGACCCTTTTTATAACGAATGCCGAGCGTATGGCCGAATTCGCAAGCCACTAAGGGGCAAGCGAAAGCTGTCTGATGCGGCTGTTGCTTGCCATGGATTCCTTTTTCTCAGTGACCGAGACCGACAATATCTCGAGGACAATGAATACGATCTATTGTCCAGTATCGTCGACCCTTCATACCAAGAGACAACCATTGAAGGGTTCAGGATTCGAGCGATCGTAAAGGATCTGGCATCAGAAGACCATGGAGTCACTGGAGATAATCTAGGAAAGGTTTTAAACCGCATTGTTGCACTGAACCAGCACCAGATTGTCACCCGTGATGTTCGACTGGACAACATCAGAGACGGAAAGATGGTTGACTTTGGCAATTCTTTCACCCTACCTCACATAATTATGCAATCAGAATTAGTGAGGCATGCGGAGCACGAATTTAATATGGCCTGGGATCGTTGGATGTTCGACGAAATGGTGCGTAATCACCGAATCCCAAACCCGAAGGGAATTGCGGCAAAACATCCCATGATACTCCGCCCAAGATTGAAGAATGATGGTAAGCGAGTCACATACAAATACTGAATCAGGAGCCACTGGCTACTGAACATGTTCATCGGATCAGATTCACGTCGGAACTGTCAAAGAACCGACGTCCGCTTGAAACCCCTTTCCCAGAAATATGAGTTCTTGCATTTCAGTTATGTTTCAATAAATACTCGTTTGAATTTCTATTACATAGACAATTTTAGCTAACATAAACCTGGATCATTCATTGAACATTCTTGTGTGAAAGGCTATAAATTATGTTTTTTTTTTTTCGAAGCTTCCGCCTCTGGTCGTATTGGAGAGTGCCCCTGTGTCCATCTCAATAACTTCAATAAAAAGCTTATGCAAGATTTACGCTTGCTCGCATGGCTATCTTCTAACAAGCCTCCTCTCTCTACCCAAATATGTTTGCTGAGGCCACTTGCATTACGCTTGAGTCTTCATTTCACGTTAAAAACAAAGCAAGTTTAGGATACGACACTTATACTCTGTAATGACATTATCAATAAAAGTCCTAGTACCATTGAGTCGTGGCCGTTAGCGTTAGATGAACCTACTACGTAGCCATCTGGGCATAATCTTTTCAATTTCTTCTTGTAATTTGAATTATATACTATAGACAGTAGATAGGCATGTTAGGTTTATAGCGATCGCTTGCTGATAGGGTTAGGCTCCAAACAGTACTGTAGACAGTAGAAAAAGCCAGTAGGGTTTTGCGGCTGACAGAATGTTTATATTTGAATAACCGCCAAGTCACTGATAACCTGTTTGATTAAATAACAGGCTGCCAAATAGAATAATAATATTGGGTTGATCCAAACGCTATCCCCAGTACTGCCTATCAACCTGGCGTGCGCGCGATGGTGCACACATGTAGGCATCTGGCTGTCTGCTCAACTATGTTTAAGGAAAACGAAAATGACGGCAACAGTATTTTATAATACTGAAACTTTCTAATGAGGTTCATCTATATCAGTAGTGACAAAAAGTCAAATATTAGTGAGTGAGTCATACGACGATGTAAATTACCTACCTACTTGCTGACTCTCTGTATTAAGAGCAGTCTCTGCAGTCTACTCATGGCACACACCCAAAGAATCCTCATCTCACACAACTAAGACAAGGCCCTGCTTCTTCTTTCTCCAATACCCAATAAGTAAGAGCCACTGGGGCACACTATCGAGGCATACCACTTATATCTTAAAAAGACACCTCCTTGATACATCCACCACAATGCCTCTCCCGATCATCCACATCAACGGCTTTCCTGGTATAGGCAAGCTCACCATCGCCCGCAAACTTGTCACCCTGCTCGAGCCATTCAAGGGCAAACTCGTCCACAACCATCTACTCATTGATCCGGCTGGCGCTATTCTACCGCGCTCTAGCCCTGACTATCAACCGCTGAGGTGCGCAATCCGGGCCGCCGTCTTTGACGCCCTGGCGGTATCCCATGACACCTTCGACTCCGTCTTCGTCTTCACCGATTTCCAGTCCGACGACGAAGTTGGCAGCGCCGTTATGGGCGAGTACCGCGCCATGGCAGCACGTCGCGGCTGCACCTTCGTCCCCATCACCCTCACCTGCAGCAAGGAGGAGAACCTGCGTCGGCTGGTCTCTTCGGAGCGGTCTGCCCACGGCAAGCTGACGGATACGGAGCTGGTGGCGCGCCTCCGTGATAATGCTGTGACGCACCAGTCGCCAGGTGACCCCTTCCAGTTGGAACTTGACCTCACGGAGCTGGATGCCGAAGCCGCGGCACGAATGGTACACCAACATATTCTAGATGTCTGCGTCGAGTTGGGCAAGGAGGGACATTAACCAACGCGCGGAAGGGGTTTACCACCTGGATGGCTGTTGTGAGCCCTCCAACAGGCTTAACAAGCGACCCGGAATGTCTACAGTATCTACCATTAATGGTGAAAGTTTCAGTCATAGTATTAGTGCTTAATAGCTATCCCTTGGATTATCCACAAACCCCTTGCTGTGGCGAAGAACACATTGGATGTAATGTGCCTTTTCCCGTCACTAATTAGACAACAAGTGTGAGCCATGTGCAAAGCTGACAGAGTGCCCCTCGTCATCGGAACCGTGCTTAGCATGAACCGTGCTTGCGAGTATATTAATCAACTTAACCTGATCGTTGGCTTTCATCCCCGGGCTCATAGGCAAGCTGAGAACCTCACGAACCACTTTTTCAGCAACAGGGCAGGCATTTCCCACCACAGGAAACTTGGCGTAGGGAGCCATAGTATGTATTAACCTGGGATAGTAGACCATGGTTGGAAATCCTTGTTGCTTCAGGGCATCTCGAACGGCCTCTCGTCTTGAAACGTTTCCATCCATCGTATGGCCTCTTGGTTCCGTAGAACATACGCGGATAGTATATGAAGCCCACGCAGAAGTGAACCCTGCTCTTGTTATAGGTGGAATGATAGGTGGTAAGTTGCCTAGCACCTTCTGGCTCTTGTTGAGCAGCTGAGTGTATTGTGCCGCTATCTCTCGCCTTTCCAAAAGGTCTGATTTGAATGCTTCCAGTTTTACCAGGAGGACTGCTGCCTGCATAGTATCAAGACGACTATTCAGGCCGATCCGAAGGCTGTCGAATTTATCATCCTCAGATCGCCCGTGCTTGGACAACGAACGGACTGTCTTGGCTATATGTGCATCTTGGGTAAAGATAGCACCTCCATCACCAAGGCACCCCAACGGTTTGGAGGGGAAGAAGCTCGTAGTTGTAACCGTGGCCAACGTTCCGACCCTCTCTCCTCGCGCTGAGGTCGCACCGAAGCTTTGTGCGGCATCCGCAAGTAGCCAAAGGCCATGCGATGAGGCTGCGGCATGCAGTGCGTCATAGTGTGCTGGGTGACCAAAGATGTCGACAGCAATGATCCCGACAGGGCGGCATCCAGAAGAACGTGCCAGTTTGACACCTTGTTCGATGAGGTTAGGATCGATAGTAAACGTTTCAGGCTCAATATCAAGAAAGATAGGTGTCGCTCCGAGCAGAACGACAGGCTCAACCGAAGCTACAAAAGTAAAAGTAGGGACGAGAACAGCATCCCCAACCTGAATATTAAGAGCCATTAGAGACAGGGTGATGGCATCTGTGCCACTGGCGCAAGTTACGACATGTGATGCCTTGGAAAACTTGGCCAACTTCGTTTCTAGTTCGTCAACTTCTGGCCCCCCAATGAAGGTGCCCCGATCTAAAACTTTGCCTATTCGCTGGTTCAAAGCTTTTCGAATGGTAGAAACTTGAGAGCGGATATCCAGGAAGGGCAAACTTTCACCGGGGGCTGTGCCCAGCGTGTTGCTGACCATCTGACCTTCACCAGAGGCTAAGGTCAACTGACAGGCTTTGTTTGGGGTTTTCAGCTCAAAATATTTCTCTCCTGTTCTTCTGCAGATCAGGTCTGGGCCAAGCCGCTCGCCAGCTCGGCTAACCCATCCAATCTGGGTCGCGGGATTTCCCACAACGAGTGCATGAGGTGGAACAGACTTGGTAATGACAGCCCCAGCACCAACCATGCAGTATTCGCCGAGCTCAACTCCGCATACCACCGTCGAGTTCGCCCCGATAGTTGCTCCTCGTCTCACTTTGGTGTCTAGAAACTCGTTCTTGCGTTCGACTTCGGCACGCGGCGTCAGCACGTTTGTGAACACGCACGATGGTCCACAGAACACACCGTCTTCCAGTAACACGCCGCTGTAGATGCTGACATTATTCTGGATCTTGCAGCGGTTACCGATCACCGCACCTCGGCCTACCATGACATTCTGGCCGATGATGCAATCCCGGCCAATCTGGGCGCCGTCCAAGATATGGCTGAAGTGCCAGATCTGAGTGCCCTCTCCCACCGTGGCGTCAGCCTCAACTACTGCCGTCTCATGAATTTTAGAGGAAGTGACGGCCTTCAATTTAATTTTCGTGAGGGATAGAGCCCCTTCAACCTTTTTCGGTCCCGGAGGTGAATGCTTTGAGCATTGATGGCTGAGAAGACTATTGCCATCCATTGCCGTCTCAACAGTTGCTAGAACGTGAAGCACGGAGAGCCCTTCAAATATGTTGGCGACGGGCTGCCTGTTCTCCCGGATGCAGGAGAGAAACTCCTGGCACTGCGCAGCCAAAGGCTGGGCAGCTACAAGGGGGACTGCTTGTCCTTCCCCTTTCACAGCCTCTGGAAGACCATTTGGCCAAGCAATCTGGTGTCGAAACAACACCAATTTAGACTCCCATGGCTGAGTATCATCGAAGACAGCCATGCCGTGATCTCCAACCACCACTAGCTTTCGTTCTTTAAAGGGGTAAGCCCAGGACACGGAGAATTGTGCATGCGCTCCACTGGCAAACCGAAGATGAGCAGTGACACTATCCACGATGCCCGGCGTCAAGTAGCCAACTCCTTCTGCTACGACGGTCTCGGGGCTTTCGCCTCCAAGAAGAGCCAGAATCATGGAGACATCATGTGGTGCGAGGCTCCAAAGCGCGCTTTCAACGTGCCGGATCCGCCCAAATGCAAGACGAGTGCTATAGATGTGGCGGATTTGGCCAAGCTGGCCATCCGAGACAAGAGATCTGAGCTTTATAAAAGCTGGATGGCAGTGAAACAAATGCCCAACCATGACAACTTTGTTTGTAGTTGCCGCGGCGCGCATGAGGCGTTGCCCATCGCTTACAGCCAAGCCCATTGGCTTCTCAACCAAAACATGCTTTTTGGCAAGAATTGCCTGAGATGCCAGGTTAACATGGGACGCTGCCGGGGTAGCTATAGCAACTGCATTTATGGTGGAATCCTTGAGTACAAGGTCCCATTGCAGAGCCGGCACTCCGTATGCCTGGGCTTGCTTCTCAGCTCGAGCGGGTATTTCATCAACAACTCCCACCAGACATCCGAGTTCTGCAAACTCTTTGATCAATCTGGCTCCCCATTCACCGCAGCCGATTACAACGACCTGTATAGTTAAGTCCATGTTGTAAGTTGATAAGAATGTGTTGAAGTAAAAGTATTTTCAGGCTTTAAGAAGTCAAAAGTTGGGTGTGGTAAGATCAAGCCTTTGAGACAAGGACGGATTTGCTAGACAAAGATCAAGACTGTAATCGTCCATAGCAACACCTGCTTAACTGGATTATGGCGAGCTGACAGCACGCCTCTTATGGCCGATGAGGCTCAAAATCAGCTATTAGCGTGTTGCATATGCATGACCATCGTTCGGACGGGGGGCGTGAGCGTGTCATGCGGCCATTGGCTGCCCAAGTCCTACGATGTCGGGAGGTTTTTAATGGGTGTAACATCAGCATAAGTGACGTGACCAAGCAGGATAGCTAGCAAATGGGAGTGACGCTCCGGTGAGGTTTTTGATGGGCCCAGCCGCTATCGCTCATGACTGGATGATAACAATACAGAAGTCGTGATGAAAATGCATATTTATATTCGATTAGATAATAGAGCATATAAGCAAATAGATGATTTCAACGAATACGACGCTGCGGCTTACTTTAGACCCATCTCTGCAGCGAGAGCCTTGAATACATTCTGCACTTCTGGACGGTGAAGAGGATATGGAGTAACAGTTCGCAACAGCATAATATGAATTTCCATGAACTACAAGCGAAGGATGATAACGCTATCGAGGATTATACGTGCAGTTGATGAAGACAGTGCTCGGAATTGAAGGCTGAATATAAAGAGCGAGGACAGCATTAGGAGAAAACACGGAGATTTCCACCCTTTGGAGATTTAGATAGAATTTCTATACAAAAATACGCGCTGCTTGTGGTATTAAATATTTTGGAAATTGGCGGAAAGTCAAGATGAGGTAGTTTTATTGCATTATATGAGTTATATCTCCCTGCTAAGCTCCGTCAAGGATGCCGTCCTGAGTGCTCTTTTTGTTATCCTCAAGGCAAGGCGTTTGATCAAGCCGTAAGGATTTTATTTCAACTTAAGATACCTCGCTTAATGTTCATCTACAAAGAACAGGATAATCTTTCACGTGTGGGTAACATGATAGTCTATCGCGTAATGAGTTTTGCGTATCGAGTTCAGTTCTATTTAAGCATGACGTTGAGAATCTACTTGCACAGCCCACAATCCTAGAGGTTGAGTGGCACAGAGCCCTAGAATCCCTTCAGATTTTCTGCACCTTCACCAGATTTGCTGGTGGCCCATGTTGAATTACAACTACATTTTAACAAGCGAGTGATCCAATAAAGCCTAGTTTTGTTTTCGGCGCAGGACTTCGGAAGCTTCCCCGGCCATCCTCTTCACGAGGTCTGCAATTTTTCTGAAAGACGGATCATCTGCCCCGGGAAATCGTATCAAATTGCCGTGCTTAACGTCAAGAGCGAGTTTCTCGTGCCCAGGAAGGGTGGCTGATTGGCAATTTACAACCTGCAATGTGTTATCTCAAGTCTCTTCAGGGAACGGTTGATCATGGGCATACCATCATGGATAAATCACGAGCCATTGTGTCTTGTAGCTCCATCCACAGCTTATCAAGCACTCTGTCGTTTTTGCCAAACCTCCAGCCTCTCCGTTCCCGCATTTTCCTCTGTAGGTTCTTTCTGACTTTACCCATTGATGTACTGTAGTCCGCGTCTCTTGTTTCGTAGACGCAACATATAGGGAAGTCGAACTCGGGCCGCGAACTTAATTGTCTAAAGTCTTGTACTATCTCCTCCAATTCGCTGCTGTCACTTTTCAGAAGGCTTACGAGGTATTTGGAAGTATCTTTCCCGAGATGTTCTCCGATACGCATCCGCAGGTTGCATGTTTCATACAGTATCGTATGACTGCCCGAGAACGGTGTGCCCATGAAAATAGCACCTGCTGTTTGCAGCGGAATCAAAGAGTATGGAGACTGGTAGTCTATAGTTACAGCCTGAGAGAGCGCCTGTATATCGTTAGGAAATGGTGCGTATGGATATCAGAGAGATAATAATACTTTAAGCAATAGCAGCCCTCCAAAACAAGCAGCAATAAAGATAATAGGCCGAGTTTCACCGTCCTATAAACAATTAATCGGCTTGAAATAACAAGACTCTGACAGGGGACTGGACAATACTGGGCCTGTTGAATCGGGTGCGGTCCTCAACTTATATAATTGTCTGAGCAACTCATCGGCATGCTCTGCCATATTCTTCATGGCCGCGTTCTGATCAAACCCAGAGTTCCACTCGTAGGTGAATATCCTTGAATTTGGAATCGCGGCCGGTAGCATTTCCGGGTCTTGAAGCCAATGTGCTCCTCGAGGTTCTCCCGCGCTGGTTGGCTTCCATATGTAAGAAGCATGCGTTGTTCCAAGGCCATGGATAGCAATAATGCTGTATCTATATCAGCTATTCAAGTCAAAATATAGACACAGAGTGGTCGACCTACTCTACTATGGCTTTGCATCCACTTGAGAACTGGGAAGCTGTGTCCCGGGCAGGACAGCGGAGGTTTTGAATGTTTTGGGAGTCCTTAAGCACAGGGTATAGTTGAACTAATTCGGACTGGCCTCGTTGTTTGGCGTCCCAACTCTCGGGCCCTTGGGGAATCTCAAGTGGTTGGGCACCATGACGTTCCATTATGGGAGCCCCTTTGCTGTCCATGGCGGTGACTGTCATAGAAGGCCGGAGTTCGTAGGTATTAATAGACGGTGCTAGTTCGAAAACGATATTCTACCACAATTAGGCCTGTCTAGAGAAGCAGTCTATTCAGTACGAAGTGCACAGCAAAAAGACCAGGTTTTCGAGTGGTGGCGTAATGCAAATTTTTTTTGTGTTGCTGAGGGAGAGCCAACACAGGCCTCAGCCACAACACAACGGTGTCCGACTTACCCCTTACAAGCCTGACCGCCAAGTTTCAGTTGTACAGATGGGGTGATTCAGCTTATCAATGTCATTAATTTCACTTTGAGTTTCTAATCTAGTCTAAAAACAATAATTATGTTTTCCACCAGTCTCTGAGAAGCACGTGGTGGTAGTATCAATGTATCAATCCATGTACGTCAAATGGGGGGTGGCCTCGTCTTCTAACGTATTAAACGGTACCACTCGGTAACGACGGTACCCGGCTCACTGTCACTCTGCTCTGTTCAAGCGCCCAACGCGTCGTACACGGCTCTGACGCATCGCCTGGCTGTCTGGTTTGCCATTGGCAGCGATGTGTCCATCTTATTCATGGTGAAGGCCAATGTAACCCGCCTGTCGCAGTCCATCACTACCAACGAGCCGCCCCATCCACCCCAGTAGCACACTCGGTCTCCTGTTGGTAGCCATTCATCGTCAGGGAGGCTGCCACCCCCAGTCAGGGCGTAACCCAAGCCCCATCGCAGCGGTTTCTGCAGGACCAGATCTTCGCCGCGGGAGTGTTCCTGGAAAATCATGTCCACTGTCTCGGGGCGGAGGAACCGCTCCCCGTTGCTGTCCAACCCGCCGCGAGAGATGGTAGAGAGAATGGTGGCGAGCGATCGAGCATTCGAGTACGCGGAAGCCGTCATATCAGCGTTACGGATTGGGTTTCTCAATGTCATTTCAGCAACTGGGCCCAGCGGGTGGCGACCAACTGGAAGCTTGGCTGGATTATCCTCACACACGATTTCAGCCCTGTTGCCCGGGAAGTCGTTATTGTGGAAGTAATCGACTCTCAGCGCATCCAAGATCTGAGTCTTCTCCAAGCCTGGCAGTGTCATGCCTGTCTTCCGACTAACGACCTGCCCAAGGAGATGACGCCAGGTACCTGTGTGGTAGCCCGAAGCCGTGGTGGGTGGCCAGAGAGGGGCCTGCCCAGCTAGAAGGGTGGCCATCAGAGTCCCATCAGCGGCCTGCTGGGCTGTAATACGCTGTCTGATCCCGCTCATGCCAGATGTGTGAGACAGGATGTGGCGCAGCTCGATGCACTCCTTGCCGTTGGCTGCGAACTCGGGCCAGTAGGTCGACACCCTGGCACTCGGGTCCAAGATACCATTGTCGACAAGCTTCAGCATGGCCAGTGACGTAACCGACTTGCTGCAGGACCAGATCGGCACTGTCGTGTCCCGGTTCCACGGTCGAGTTCTCTGTCTATCCTCGTAGCCGCCGTAGAGATCTAGGAGCATCTTGCCGTCCACATTCAACGCGAACGATACGCCGATCTCATCACCGGAGTTGCAGGCGTTTTGGAGGATGGAGCGAATTCTGTCGAATTGAGGTGCACAATCGCCTTGTATGTAAGCCATGTTGGGCTGTGTGTATGCAAGGAGTGAGCAATGCAGAACTCCCTTTTTTTTTTTTTTTTCACCGGGAAGCTGACCTGGGCAAGGGCTTTTAAAATGCTTAGAAGAAGAGAGATAAATTTTTCTATCGAAGGCACAATTTCGCAAATAGACAGCCCAAGGCCAACTGTAAAGGGGCGGGCACATATGTGCGAATAACCAAGCTAACCCCCTTCTTCACGACTGCGGCCTGCGTGGAGGTGACTGACTACTACTTGCATTGGCCCCCACCGATTCGTAATATAAGGAAAATAGGGCTGACTACTTTGACTACAACCTTGTGACCTGGAATAAAAACCGCCTGTTCATCTGGTTTGCCCAGCTCGTTCTTCCACTTCCCTCGACTAGCTGGGATCTGACGTCCCACTTTGATCCGGTCTCCTCTGACACCTGCTGCATGAGCTTTTTGAAAGTCGCCTCGTTGTGCCTGAAAGTGAGTTTATTCCAGGTTGCTTGGGTGGGGATGCCGTGCACATGGCCAGCAGACTCTCCAGCAAAGAACGATCCCTGCACTGGCTTTAGCAAGCTCACAATTGTCTTGCAGGCTGTGATTTGGTCGTCCCAGCTGAGCATGTGCAGGAACATGTCCATGTAGGCCATATCAAACGACTGATTCATCTCCTCCAGCGCCGGACTCTGATGGAGAATATTCGCCTTGACGAAGCGCGCTTTAGTATCCGAGTCCTTGAAGAGCTGGTACCCGGCCTCAAAGAACCGCTCGTCCAGATCCAGCCCGACCAGGTTCTCGGCTGGGGCACCGTCGTGGATGAGTTTGCGTATATCTTGGCCTAGGCAGCAACCAACGTCGATGAGGCGGTCACCGCTTCGAAGTCTGCTCAGCACGGTTTTATGGAGCTCCTCGTCATGGGCCATGTGCAGCTCTGTGAAGAGGAAACGCCCAAGGCAGGGCATTGGGTTGACTTCCCAAGCCAGATTGCGCTAGATTGAAATTATGAGCTCATGCGCCCAGGAGGCACAGCTGTGGAATAAGGCTTACTACGGAGATGAGGTGCTCTTCGACGTCCTCCGGGGCCACACGGCCATATTCTTCCAGCAGCGCCCGGAAGGGAGGAGAGAGCTGGCCTGGAGATTGGTGAAACCACTGTACATCACGAGATCTCAGATCCGGCGTACTACTCTCGCTGGAACTGCTGATTCGCACGTGGCTGTGGTGAGGCACATCTTGGTCGTCACCCGACGCAGATACAGGAGATGCCATGGTCACAGGTGATGGCGAGAGGGAAGACGATGTTTCGATGCAAGTTACAGCTGAGTGCGCAAGTGTGGAAGCCGTTGGGCATCATAATATGTAGGCTAATTAGGATCGTTGCTCAGCCTCCCCAGTGGCTGATTCACTCACGCAGACCCTAAATCAGAGTCACGTCAGGCCCAGAGCGGGAACGGTGTGTAAGTAAACTCTGACGTGTGCTACGTAGACACGTAAGGGTGAGAAAATTGAAGAAAAAGCAACGCTGAAGAGGGGTCGCTCTAGAGCTGAACCTCCCTTGTTGGCTGTGGCTTGTCTCATCATGCAGGCGCCACAGATCCTGCGCACAATTGTGTTCAGCAACAGTTGTGGTCAGCAACAGCTGAATTTAGCAACAGCGGTGCTTGGCAGGACATGTGTCCTCTACTGAGCATGTTTTGCTGTCGTATTGCACAGCTAGCGGTAGACGCCCCTATTATGTTGGTTGTTGGTTCTTTGGACCTCCCAAGAGATCCAGGACGGACTTCTAGAACCCCTCAATCTGATTCGCTTTTAGTATCCTCCGTATAATACGGTAGATATGTTTCTGGTCGTCAGCAGCAGATTTTCAATGCACTCTCAAGAACTTTACACCTGGTTTTGGTTTTTATTGTGTCATGACTTCAAGGGGCATCATCAGAATTATTAAACAACTAAATTGATTCGCAAATACATGAAAATTCAAACTACATTATGCGACTATTACTCGTCGCTAAGTCGTGCCTGCAACATAAGACTCAATTCCAATTAAAAAGGTAGCGTTTTCCCTTAGTAAAACAGCGAGTTTCTGAACAAGCTGGATGCCTACGGCTCGGTGTTGAAATATTCTTCAGTTGTATCCTGGAGTAGGTCGCCGGGAGTGAAGCAAAAGTTTGGATCACCGGAAAAACTCGCCTCTGACTCGAAATACGAAAAGGCAAATCCTGAAGAAGGCGGGTACTCGGACTGATTACCATTTGGAGAGCCTTGTGTTACTGCTGCACCATAGGGAGAGCCTTGTGGAAGTTCATTATATGGGGTCTCCTGTGGCATTCGATTATACGAGGAGCCCTGTGGCATTCCCACAGGAATAGAAACGTAGTCGGATGACGCCATGCTGGGTTCGCCAACCAGAACATTAGAAGTTCCCAAAGAGCTACGGCCTCTATCAAGACCGCTAGGCGTGAATGGGATCTGAACGGCATCACTCCCCAAAACCGGGCCTCGTGTAGTCCTCCAGGAATCAAACACTCTGCTGAGTCCGCGTACAAAAAGGTTTTGGATATGGTGTCTGTGCATGTGTGGCGTACTGGCCAAGACTGGATCGTTTTCAAGCTCCTCAGCTATAATGCTTTGGCCTCGACGATCGAAGAACTCATGGAAGGCACACATATCCTCTGAGAGCTCAGAATCCATATACGGTGATCTTGGAGCCTGAATTCCCGGGAAAAGAATGTACCAAATGTGATACCATCTTTCTATCTCAGAGGAGGCCTTCTTTGATTTTGTAGAAAGCTCCCGACTTTGCTGATGCGAGATTCCTTTCAGCTCAGCTGCTGGGTCTCGCTTGCAATAGTCCCCGTTTGCGTGGGTGACATGCTCATGATGTTGTATCTCGTCAGCAAAGATTTTTAGACAGCACTCGCAATAGAATTTCGGAGTATGCCTCCTGACTAGGTGCTGCTTTACGTCCTGCACTCTCATGAGTTTGTACCGAAAGCAGGCACGGTGATGGTCGGCATTCTTCTTCCAAAAGGGACAGGCCCATTGCTTTCCTTCGGCCTCGGAGTTTAGTCTTTTGGATGGTGGCTTAGATGGGCTGGGCGCTCCATCTTCGCCGCCGTCAGGAGGCAGAGCTCTCTTGCGTCTTCTTGTTTGATTCGCGTTGAAGCCAGTCGTATCATTGGTATTGGATTCTGGTTTCAAGCTTGAATTGCCACTACTACCACTTTCTTGTTTGAAACCTGGGCTTGCACCTCGAAACTCAGACCATAGCCGCTCAAAGCAACCGTCTAGAACTTGATAGCCAGACTCGCCTAAACTCAACGATTGCATGCTGTCGGATGACTCGTCCAAGGATAAAATATCCGAGTCGAGATACTCCGAGGATGAATTGCGGCTCACACTCAAGCGCTGTCCGTCCTGGTCAAATACAATAGATTCGGAGTCGGAAACATCATCCCCAAAACGAAGCGATTCTTTCGACGGCCTTGGATCTAATACCCGCATTAGTAGGTTTCCAGAGTATTTCAGAGTGCGTTATCCCCTTACCATATATGTGACGCGCTCCTTCTAGACGATCTTTCACAGAGATCGTCATACGACTAAAGCCCGAGGGGTTGATATCGCCTCGATCTGCATTCATCCAAATCACCATGTTTCCAATTGTCTGGGAGGCAACCAATACGGTCTTCTGGCCTTCAATGAAAGTGGCCCCTTCAACGAGTGTCACATCTGATGCTTTACAGAAGTCAAGTAGGTCGGCAAGAGAATGGATTTCGAGCCCATCACAGCCTTTGGGCCGCGCAAGGACAGGAAATCCTACGACAAGGGGTGGCATTCCAAGGTATTCCTGCCATTCACGCAAAGCCGGAGCTAATGCGGGTTTTTGAACGACGTTCTGACATATACTGAAGTGCGCGGTGGACTCAACACGCTGTGATGGGACCTGTTCAGGAATGCTCTCGATGAATGGGTGACAAGTGGCCAAGGAGTTTCGCAATGATGATTCCAGAGCAGCCATCAGCCAGGCGAGCTGTTCAGCACATTCTGCAGCGGAAGCCGCAGAGCCAGATACTGTTAGCTGGAATCCCTTGTTCGCAGCATTGGCACTTAGTCTTGTTTTGTCGGGCAGCTCACCTGTTTCTTGTGAGTGTTTGGACAACTAGACAATGATATTGGAAAACAGAGAAACAGTCACATACCCGAATACTTCTTGCCAGGAGCAAGATTCGCAATAACGAGAAAGGCATCCAGAAAGCTCGGTCCATTGAACGACCAAGTTTGCTCAAAATATTGCTTCACAGTTACCACTTGAACGTATGAAGAGGAAGCTACAAGGACCCTTTTTGCATCTAGGTCACGTACGGGGTTGCTGTAGTCTCCAGGAAGGTGATGACGGTAGGCAGCTGGATCCAATTGAAAGTCGATCCTGCAGTGATGGATCTGAGGCGCTGACTTCCTGCTCATGTTACCAGTAGGAAGTTGTCGGAGCACCTTTTCCCGAATGCGAGTTTGAGCCGAATTCTCCATTTCTAAGATTGAGTTTTGCTTCAAACTCGAGAGAAGCCACCCATATGCTGGGTTCTCGAGGATGAGTGATTTGTAGGCTTCAACATTACTTGTGCGGATAATCGGTTCTTCTGAGATGCCTTGAAATAATTCGCCCGGCTGAAAGGTCGGAGTGTTCTCCATAGTCTTTTGATCCCACAGGAGCATTTTATCCTCCAACGACATTGCTCTGGGACCACCCTTCTCCGGATCCGCAGTCTTACAGCCAAAGAGTGACTGCAAGTGGCTTGCTATATCACTTTACAAAATCATGTTAGGCTCAAATATGCGAGATACATTTCTTGGAAGAAGCTTACTTGTGGCGCCGATACACAAAGTACATAATCTCCCAGTGCTGTTTGGAGCCTTCGGCATTGCCAAGTTTGATAGCAAACGCCTTCAACAGCTCCGGAAGCTTCTCTGATACTTTGGCCCATTTCAGGGGATCGAATGTCTGTTGCAGGGCGCCGTGAATTTCCTCACAGAGAACCGATAGGTAGTTTACTATTCTACCATCGGAGACGCTGGAGGCATGTGAAAATTTTGTTCGCGAATCGCAGGTCTCAGGATCATCCAACTCAAAAGGGCCAGGAACTGGCGCACACGAACCCTCATGTCGCGATGCAGAAACATAGGCAGAGTCGGCAAACTCCTTCTCTTTCCTGACATTCTCGACATGGCAGTTTTTAAGAATATCCAAGTCAACAGGGCCTGGGACTGGTGCACACGAAGCATCATGTCGGGATGTAGAAACATAGGCAGAGTCAGGAGGGTCGTTTCCTTTTCGGGTATTCTCGACGTTGCGCCCGGATATTGGAGACAGCCACGACTTGTTGGTGAGCTCAGCCAACAGGGCTTCGCTCCCCTCAGAAACTGGGAGTACCTGAGAGTTATCGCAGACTTTGTCCCACAGTTTCTCATAGTATTCCTCATTGGTCAATGTTTGGTTCGGATCGACTCGGCGGCTTTCGCTCGTTGTCAGTGCACGGTGACTCTGTATGATGAGACGAGAGCAAAATTGTAAATAGTCTGCTCTATCTGCTGCCCACTCCTATGGGCCGATAAACATCGAGTAACTTGTTAGCTAATTCTAGCACATTCATCATGCCAAAGCTCACCACGGCCGCTGAGACCAAGTAACACTCCACTTCTCGCAAACACAAGGGATGCGTTCTTCGCTTAGTTTCCCGTTTGTAACCTTCGAGCAGAGCCTTGAGGTTGCTTGACTCGTATTTGACCAGAAGCGGTTGTATGACCCCGTTCAGGATGGGATCAAAGTTGGACTGCAATGTATGTTGAGTGGGTGCTTTTAAAAACAAAGTTCATAGAAGCTTACTTACGCAGGCGGTATTGCAGTCATCCTTACAAGCCTTACAGCTCTCAAATTCTGCCCCAGGAGGGATATCGACGTTTCCTACGTCGCCGCATTCTGTCCCAAGTCCTCCATCGCTTATTTCGGCTCCATTCATCTCAGTAAGGATAGAAACGTGTTTGTCGCTCCAGCGATGTCGACTACATTCAATCAGGTGAGGTGCTATAGAGGCTGTCAGCAGAGAATCTCGATAACAAATACTGACCAGGGTCAGTCCATCAGACATCGCAAATGCCTTCTGCGCGTTTCTTACCCTCTGTATCCAAGTTCAGGGTGTATTTGGCGACCGGGGTATATGTATCTCGACGAAATAAACTTGCCTAAATTTGCCTAGGCCTCGGGAACTCGAGTGGAATATATAAGGGGTCGAGTCCCGCGACCTCGATTGACGCTGCGGGGTTTTCATTCAAGCTCCTGTTAACACAATTGTGTGCAGAGTCCCTGATTGGTTCTGAAAACTCTGCGTACAGCCTTATGTCGAATGCGACACAGTAATGTCAGCTTGTGTGGGGGGCCACAGAGGTGTAGGTGCAGCCCAGTGCTGATTTTCACACATGTGTCTCAGTGGCAAATTGGGTTTCAGCCTTCTCTCACCAGGAGAGAGCTGAGACAGATACAGGCATGATGTTCAACGAGGGATGAATGGATTGATGAGCATCGTTTATAGCTCAGCCATGCCATGTGAGCATCTTTTTCATAGATACGGAAGGAAAAGTCCGTAAACCTTCATACTGATGACTCACTTGCCGTCAGGACGAGCGGCTCGTCGAATGACTATTGAAGCTGCCTTCTTTCACCTGGCTTCACTTCCGTCTCACACCAATCCAAGCACTTCAACCTATAACTCCAGTCCAAGCACCTCAACCTACATCACCAAGCTCGAGGCTTATCGGCACCCAACCCAGTGAGTCTCGAGCTTGGTGTTGGTGTTGTAGGTTGAAGTGCTTGGATTGGAGTTATAGGTTGAAGTGCTTGTATTGACGGTAGAAATGCATTTGAGGAACAGTCACTCTAGGAAAGCGTACGTCAATATTCAGGAGTGTGGGATGGTTACATTCCCAAGGCCCCTGAGGGGAAATTGGTGTTTCACCCGTGCTGTTGGAGCACCTGGGGGAAACGGAAGCCCCGAAGAGCCGGGGTGTCACTTTGGTATGTTGAGAAGATATTACGGATTGTGTCTTCTGGTAGCTCGAATCCGACCAAGGGATCTGTTTAGATAAATAACTCGGATGTACCACACGAATTACCAGAGCTTTGAGTAGCAGATACTAGTGAATGCTGATTGGGAAACGTTATTCATTCATTTTCAATAGACACCGATATGTGAATACTTCAACTTATATTGTGTTCAAGAGTACTTGATTTGACGAATTCAAACCGAGGGCTTATGTTCTTTATGATATCGCTGCAACCACTTGTTGAAACGTGGTTGAGCTCTTCTATTCTAAATAAATTACTACTACATTCTTTGCTCCAACAGCCTATGCTGCGGGACTTAATAAAACCAAGCTACCTGAGTATAAATCACCCAATTTTTTTGGAGGAATGCTCGATAATACAGCGCTACCAGAGCTAGCAAAAAAAGTTGTCAAATCTCACTTGTGGTATAAATTTTGGGAACGTTTCCACTGTTGCATGTTCTAAGTCTCGAAGTTGGCTCGGACCCTCGGTATCTATCTGATGACACAATGGGGTGAGCTTTGCGTTATGCAGCTTGAAGCGAAAAGTTTGTTGTGTCACATGATGGACTATGGAGGCCTTTGTCCAGGGGTATTGCCATACGATGGACTCGCTTCGCAAAAGGACGTTAGCGTTGTGGAAATATGTCCAAATTATAATGTGATTTTGAAGGCCAACTCAGCTGATTTATTAAATACATGACTGGTTCTGATCCAGCAAAATTCCGTATCGGACATTTCATGCCTCACGAACCCATGCACAGACATTCGCAATGAAGGGCATGTGGTCTGAGATGATGTTTCGATAACAAACAATTCAGAATCACATGACCCCTGATTTATGTTTAGGAGTGTCTGGATGCTGATCCAGTGTAATCCAAAGCATCCACGAGATGCACAAAATGGCTTGGTGAATGGTAGAAAGTGTTGACGTGTTTGAGTAGTTGTGTGTAAATTCCCGTCATCCACATCCTGTTGAAGCGCTCGAGTCAAATGTCTCTCAGAAGCGGATCAGTGTTAAGCAGTCCCTCGTTCTTTTCTACAGTTCATCCTGCATGGGCCCATCACCTCCTGATATCCTGGCTTCTCTGGTGCAGCTCCCCGTGCCAGTCACGGCATAACCATCAGCCAAATCCCCGCCACCAACCTTAGAGAAACTCACCGCCTCATCCCGAAGGATGTGTCTGATGTGTAACTACCTGATTCATTCAAACACCTGTCGGCCTATTTGACGTCACCAAACCTTGAGGATATTCTATATAAATCTAAGAAACTCGCCTGCAAGTGATGATGTGAGCCAAAGAGAAGCCAGTCAACAATTCTTTTGTTCACTCAACAATAACAGCATCACCAATCATGCCTCTTGAAATCCCCACTGCCGAGAGTCTCTTAGACCTGTTCAACCTCAAGAACAAAGTTGTGATCATCACCGGAGCCTCGGGCCCCAAGGGTATTGGCTATGCCGCAGCACGCGGTTGTGCGGAAATGGGAGCCAATGTGGCTATCACATACAACACACGCCACAAAGAAGCCGAACAGAATGCTAAAGACCTAATCAAAGATTACGGAGTCAAAGCCCAAAGCTACAAACTAGACGTGACTGTCTTTGAGGAAGTTGAGAAGTTTGTTAACACAGTTGTGGCTGACTTTGGACGTGTTGATGCGTTCATTGCAAAGTACGTTCTCCTCCCTCTTCACTACATCATCCTGTGTTATAACTAATTTTTAAAAACAAGTGCCGGCGCTACTGCTAATGCCGGTGTCGTCGATGGGACCAAAGACGCGTGGGATCGTGTTGTGAATGTTGACCTTAATGGAGTGGCTTATTGCGCCAAGGCTGTCGGCCCTCACTTCAAGAAGCAGGGCCATGGATCATTCGTGATCACAGCTTCCATGTCAGGTCATATCGCAAACTTTCCTCAGGAGCAGACATCTTACAACGTAGCCAAAGCGGGCTGCATCCATATGGCCAGGTCGCTGGCAAACGAGTGGCGTGATTTCGCTCGTGTAAACAGCATTTCTCCAGGCTATATCGACACCGGCCTCTCGGATTTTATTGGCGCAGAGAGACGGAACCTGTGGAAGGGCATGATTCCTATGGGGCGTGAGGCAGTTGCCAAGGAACTCAAGGCCGCATATGTCTATCTTGTGAGTGATGCGAGCAGCTATACTACGGGAGCAGATTTGGTTGTTGATGGTGGATACACTGCTCGATAATTTACATATTCAGTCAAGTTTAACAGTTTATAGTTCTATTTCTGTTCTGAAGAACAAACTGAGGGCTGTTTTAATATAAGTGTTGCGTCGTCTTTGATTGAAACCATTTACTTAGAGATGTGAAAGACAGAACTAAAGTGCCGCTTTCGACGAAACGAACGACACAGTCGCCTTGGTGTGTTCAGCGACTGACAAGAGAGTGCCTGTTATTCTATCTCTCATCTCGCCTCGTATTGTAGCAAGCCGTTTTCCGATCTTCAGAACTTGGCACTTGACCAGTATTTCCCTGTTCGCCTGTGCTGGTCGCAAGAATGTGACGGACAGATTTTGAGATACTCCTCCAAACTCCCAGAAGCCCTCTTTTGCCAGAGGGGCTGCGCACATGGTCGTGCACATGTCGTAGATGAGTGATATCGCGCCGCCATGTAAGTTCCCCAGCCTGTTTGATAGATTTGAGCCGCCTTCTACTAGAAAAACTGCCACCGTCTCTTCTTCGCAACTGCTTGCAGAGACGAGGGTTATTTGATCGCGCATCAACTTGTCGTCCATCGCCTGGATCGATGTCAGTCTTCCCCGTGTATATTTGAACAAATGATCTGCTGGCCCTCACATCTTGACCATCGGCTGATACTGGAGAGACATAGCCTCGAATATACGCTCTAATTCGTTCCGCTGGGTCTAGAATATTGACATCGAACGCTACCCCAGGGACGGAAAGTAAATCTGATGAATACCCCGAGCCGTCTGCCATAGTACCACTCGAAGCTAATTCATCCAAACAAGAATTGGGGAAACGTGGATTTGAGATGCAAAATCAATGCGCCCGTTTCAGTTTTGACGACCTCCCAGATCTCGGCTTCGGAGTTTTATTTGCGGAAAACTAGCCGAGGTTAATTGCTCGGTGAGCAGCCGTCGACTGATAAACTTGGCTCTGGAAATACGACTTTTTCATTGTATTTATGAAAAGGTATAAGATATATGCCTTTTGATTATTTATATTTTCCATTGACTTTCTCATTGCCGTTTCCCCGTGGCCGCAATACCGAACACCAAATGAAGAGTTATCACAAAGCTAGGCGTGTTCAGCAAGGCCAGCATAAGTCCAATGATTGTAGCCTCTCAAGGAGAAGTGTGAGCAGCCTCAAAAATCATCTGTAAAGATCTTCGCGTAGTTGCTTGGTTGAACAACCATCTATGACTCTATTTTTGTTACCAAGGACGACATTTTATTTCTACAATTCACACATTCCTAGAGACGGTACAAGGAAGTTTGGTGTAAACATTTTAGTGGGCAAAATGTAAGATTCCTCTTTGTTGTCTGGCTTGCTGTGGCGTGCGAGCAGTACACCACCTACTCCTCAACAAAATTTCCACTCAGATTGCCTCCAAGTCATTACTCTTGATGCCGACTACAGAACAACACGTTGTGTTTATATGATCAAGTAGAAAACTCTGGCTGATTTCTTCATCCATGAGAAACACAATGTATATGAGAATCTCTGTCCTAAGCAGGCAGTTGGCATTAAGTTAAGAAGAAGGTCAATGTTAGCTAATCATGTCCATCCTGTTGTGAAGGACCCTTAGAAACTAGCAACGGACAGCACAACAAATCATTTCCCAGATGAACCAAAGCCTAGAGAACAGCCCTCCAAGAAGACTTAACAAAAATGGTTATAACCGACGGGGCAGCAGTTTACAAACGCAGCTCTGATGGTGCTGGTAGGATTCTTGAAAATACAGGACTATCAATTGTTAACACCTAGAGTCTTTAAGATAAAAGGCATTATTTCATACGTCACCACTTTCCCTACCACCGTAAGCAGTGCAGCATCTTGACCGCATATCTTTGGCGCCGCAGTGGCACTTGACATCCACGGCACTGGCAGCTCCGGCAAGGAGAACGACGAAAAGAGGGAAGACCTTCATGATGGTTTTCTTGGTTGCGGGCTCGTATTTGAGTTTGAATAGAGTGATCTGGAGTTGTAAAAGCTTGTTGATCAAGTTTGCTTTAAGATCAGGAAGTTTAGCATGGTATTTATACATTGGATTTGCTCAAATACGCATTGAGATGGACTTGTATGTGTCAACCCGCATAGGACCATGTGCGGCGTTTGCCATTTCAGGTTCTCATCCTCGCTTGTGATACGAAGATGGCCTGGTTTAAGGCACCATTCGGGCGGTTTAAGTGGCTATGGACTATTTGTCGACAGCGGTGACATTCTCTAGGCTCAACATGAAGCCAGACATATATTTCACGTTGATCAATCATCAAACCTAGTTCGCATAATTGAGCCCATGATGCGAGTAGTTTTGGCGCAATAGGACCATAGATCTTCCCCGAACTATTGCGAAATCTTTCCGCTTTCCCTCTGTTCTTCTTCTCTTCAATCCCCCCCGGTTGTATGCTTTGCGATATAATTCTCACCGCTGAAATCAGAAAGAGTAGCATTGCCTACGGGGTGGCGCCCCGAAAGTACAAATGTCACTTTCCCAGGATGGCATTGGCCGAGAAGATGCCCATTTCGGGTACCGGAACGCTTGAAAATCTCGGAGATTACGTGAAAAGGATATCGCTACCGATTCTGAGCTATTCGGGGTTGAGATCATAAGTTTTGCCTGATATAGCAATTTCTCTACCTAATGATTTACTGGACCTTTGCCTTTTTGGCCAAGAGACCACACCACTGCTTGTTTGATCCAGCCCCCCGAGTCTTGGATTCATATTACATGAATAGCTGGGCTATAAAGGAACTTGCTTGATTGGTTTGTTTGTCGGCATTTCTGTAATAATGAAGGATCGTATTGAAACAGCCTTCTCTGTGCACGGAAGCCACCACTAATAGCACAAACGGGAAACCCAGGACAGAGCCTTTTCCTCTCCTTCAGTGCCAAGCCATCTTCGCTTTGAAAATGGAGAAAGTTCTTAGTATCGTGCTTCTTAACATGGCAGCGCTTCACCAAAGATCTTCCTGGGCATGGACAGAAGTTCCCATTGAATCCTTCGACCGCGTTGAAGTCTTGGCCGGGCTCATAGATTGTTATTGCCATTTCCTTGAAGCATCGATATATACCTATACCATCCAAGGAGCGCAGCTAACTCGCCGCATTCCACTCCATCTCAATTCAAGCCCCGCCGCGTTCAGACTTGGGTTTAAGTAACTAGTTGCCACTTGAGTATTGACCAAGTGCACGCAAATTTTACTGACATAGGGAGTGTTACACATCACGCGAAGTAACACTCGCTATCCAGGGCCATGGTAAGGTGATTGATTGAACAGAAGCATTCCAAGTATCATTTCGTCGGCATGGACACTAGAATTTACCTAACAGCGAAAAAAAGGTGATGGTGGTAAATGAATAAGGTCAGCAGCAAACCTTTGAAAAAAGAGTCATGATTGCTCCCATCTGTGAAAGTAGTGAGAAGTAGATACAGGGAATTAGTCTGTGGGCTCTAAGATCATCGTCGAGACCATTGGTGAGAGCGTCAAAGTGCCTGAAGGAGCGTGGAAGCTAGTGCTATTTGTATGGATATTTACATTGCTAGGTGACAAGATGAAGGAAAACCAAAATTACCAAACTAATATGTCTTGATGAAGCTGCCAGCCCTCGAACCATGGCCCAGGGGAGAAAATAGGCATGCTATTAGCCTCAGGGGTTGATCGTATCCATGAATTCCGCTCATCACTGGCGGATCCACCGTTGGACGACGCGGGTTACTGGTATAAACAGACGATATATTGCGCATTGACTGACATCTAGGGCACTAGACACCTACCAGGACTCACTCTACTCAAGGAAGGGCAGCAGGCAAGCAGAGTACACAAGCTTAACAAGTAACAAACAGATCAGCACAATGAGTGGAATCAGCTCCAACATCAACCTCCGACCAGCCATACGGAGGGTGAGAGATGTCACAAATGCCAAGCAACGGGCCGAGACCGATCCCAGCACTGTGCACCCGTAATTTGTGCCTCGAAAGCAGCCAATTAGGTGGTGGCCTCGGGTGTAAGCATCCACACTAATTCCTTATCACCGTCGTCAGGCAATTCGCGGTTGTGAGGTGTGTGAGCTATTTTCCGACATCATTCGTTTGACTGGGAATAAAACTCCCGACAATAAGAAACTCCAAGACAAGGGCAACATCGAGGACCCTGAATTATTTCTCCAAGTGTTGTCGGTGTTTTATGAGGATATCACATACAAATGTCAAGAGCGTTGGAGCATCAGTTTGTATAAAGCGAGGTATTTTGTAAGATGAACTCCTAGACTATGCTTACCACTTTCGGCAAGATTGGGGCTTTCTGTGACTAGATCGTGAGACGAATTTTTCATCCCTGAATTTGCTTCTTTCCATTGTGCTACGAAGACTGTGACTGATCTTGAGGCCAGGGTCCATTCGTTGTAAGGCGACCGCTCTTGTCTACAAACTCCGGTGCTCATCTTCCGGACGATCATATCAATTGATGTTATGTCAAACACACCTTGATCCTACGGACAAAAATAACCATGTCGAAAGATACCGAGAAGCGCGCCGATCCTTCGGTTGGCGAGCTTCGTACAAACCCCGTGGATGAATCGAGAACGCGGAACAGGGAGAACAAATTCCGCAGTCTCGATAAGTTCGCAAAACTGCTCGGCGCTGAAATCCAGGGCAATGATCCAATCGTGCCAGAAGAGAAGAAAGACCGCCGGTACTTCAAACTATTTACCTTGTGGTTTTCAATGAACTTCAACCTTCTCTCGTAAGCTGGCCATTTCTCCCCTTTCGAGCTTTTCCACAGCTTTTGCTTCATAACTTGTCGCCTGCTGACTTGATGTACTCTCTCTTCTTAGCGTTTCTACGGGCATGTCAGGCACTCTTGGCTTTGGGCTGGGCCTTCGAGACTGCTCGCTCATCATCCTCTTCTTCAGCCTCCTTGTGGCTCTTGTCGCGCCGTACTTGTCGCTATTTGGAGTCAAACTTGGTATTCGACAGATGATTCAGGCTCGGTTTTCCTTTGGGTAAGTTACCGCTCTCGGCATATATTCTACCCAACCTCAACGCACTCACACTAACCCCTTTCTGATACAGCAAGTACGGTGTTGCAATCCCGCTTGTCCTCAACATGGCAACTATTGTCGGATACGCGATTCTCGGAAGCATTCTCGGGGGGCAAGCTTTGTCTGCTATTAACCCCGAAAGCCTGTCAGTGAACGTGGGGATCGTCATCCTCGCCGTCATTAATCTGGTCCTCATCTTCTTCGGTTCGAGGATAATCCACCAGTTTGACCTATATGCCTGGTTTCCTACCCTTCTCGCCATTCTCGTTGCTGTCGGATGCGGAGGGAACAAGTTATACAACCAGGTTGACACTGAACCAGCAACGGCGAGCAGCGTCCTCAGCTTCGCCTCTCTAATTGCGGGATTTTTCCTTTCCTGGGCTTCCATCGCTAGTGACTTCACAACCTACTATGATTCCCAAGCGCGCAGGTAAGTGCAAGACGATCTCGCTCTCCTCAATCCATCAGAGACCTTGGCGCAGAATGCTCACTCATGGCTTTCTTGATATAACAGCACATCGGTATTTACCACGTCTTACCTCGGCCTCGTGGTTTCAAGCGTGCCTCTGATGGTTCTAGGCGCTGCCATCGGAGGCGCAGTTCCAAACATCCCAGCTTGGGAGGAAGGCTACACGAGCAACAGCGTGGGCGGCGTTCTGGCCGCCATGCTCGAGCCTGTGGGGGGCTTCGGCAAGTTCCTCCTTGTGCTCCTCGCACTGAGTGGCTTGGCCAATATGGTCGGTTCGGTCTACGCCCTCACGCTGAACTTCCAGGCCTTGTTCTGGCTGGTCCGGATCCGCATCCCCCGCTTGGTCTTCACCCTCGTCGCGACCGCCCTCATCATCCCGGTAGGTATCAAGGTGGCCGCTGACTTCTTGTCTTCTCTGAGCAATTTTCTGGGTATTATTGGTTATTGGTCGGCTTGCTTCTCTGCCGTCGTGCTGGTGGAGCATTTCGTCTTCAGGAAGGGCCTGATGGAGAGTTACGATCTAACTGTCTGGGATAGCGCCAAGGCCCTGCCCACGGGCGCAGCAGCTATTGTGGCTTCTATATGCAGCTTTGGAATGGTTATCCCTGGCATGTCGCAAGTTTGGTTTACCGGACCTGTGGCCGTGTACACGGGGGACATTGGCTTCGAGATGGCGTTCGTCCTGACGGCGGTTTTCTACGTACCCTTCAGGTATCTAGAACGGAAGATGATCGGCCATTAAGAGCCACCTGTATCTGTGTCAAAGTGGACGCATGGCAAAGCGTATTTAACTAGAGCAAGCCGCTTGACGAAAATGTCAAGAACCAGAAGACGCCGGGAAATTGAAATCCACGACATTGAGTTCTTTCGTCAATTTGTAGTGGCCTGGGGCGTGGCCAATGCAAGTAAATCGTCTCTATTCATCTTCTTTCTGTGTGTTCCTCATCATCAGAAAACAACTGAGCCTCTTCATCCGTTCTCCAGTCATCAAGAAGCACTTCGTTCTCTTGCTGCAGCTTCTTATAATCCTGCTTCTTTCGATACTTAGCCACCGTCAGGCGTATCAGTCTCCTCGTAGCCAATCCCACCCCAACGCAGACAATAACCACAAGGACCAAGGAAACCCACTTCCGCCAATCCTTGAACAATACCGGATATAGTCCCATAAATATCTTTACACCAAATTCTGCCCAAGTCTTCTTCCGAGGCCGGTCAGGCATCAGACCATGTCGCATGAGGTCTTTAAAACGCGGACCATTTGGCCCGGATACGAAACGTCGGAAACCGAATTTAGGCAGGACTTTCTGGCGGGGGTCAGAATCCGGATACTTGGCATCACCCCAGAGCCCTTTGTAATAGAAAAAGGATGTGAAGTTTGACGGAGGTGACGCGGACGTCTGATTCGGGGGCTTCAGTCGTGTGAGGGTGAAGGAACTTGTATCAAGGTGATAGAAATAGGCGGATTGGATAGGATCCCACTTCGGTCCTTCATCGCAAAAGTCAATCAAGGCTATATCGTGGATGTGCTCGCTATCAATGTTTCGTAAGTACTAGTTCAACGCATTGAGCGAGGAGAGTAGATAGGTACCCTGGTTTGGCATAGTTCGCGTGCGATCCATAGGCGCTGTAAACGACGGGCTTTGATAATGTCAGCATTCGCATGCGTTAAAGACGATAGATTATTGAAACGAACCCGTTCATCCACCTTGGAAAGTTCTGGCTCATCCCAATCATAGGCGCTCCCATCTCGGTGTTGGCTGTAGTAGACTCCAACCGGGCGTCCCTCGCGAAAACGAACCATATTATGTTCCCTAAGCAGAGTGATCAGCATGTCTGTTCTAAAGTAGGATGGTGAGGGACAATAGCTACCAGTCGCCGACATGATTGCCAAAATGCATATCTATATCAGCCTTGCTAGCACTGATCAATTGATTGAGCGGCTTCACGACTTGTGTGATATTTGGGCCCTGGTCAAAAGAGTAGAAATAGAAATAGAATGCGTCAAAGTCCATGAACCTGTTCTCAACGAGAACGACCACAGAGGCAATAGCGCTTCGTAGCTTGCCGTCATGGTCAGGCGTTTCGCCCAGCATCCAGGCTGGGCGTGAAAGAGGGTTGTCGTTGGAAGTCAGAGCTACCTCATCTCCATACTGGTTGAGAACTTCCAGGTTGTCCAGATCCAGCGAAGGCAAACCACTGATGGGCTTCCCATCAAGTGAAGGCGTCGTTCTCTGAATGTGACCTAAAATGTCGCTAGGCCTGAACGGGTCTTGTGAATGCAGCCACACAAGAGGAGCTACGTGAAGGTTAGATGTTAGTGGTATATGAATAGGACTGAGCTTCAGACATACCATGACGCGTCACATATTCGGGGTATTCCTCGAGTGCCAACTTGGCCACAGCGAACGGAGAGAGTAGCAGAAGCAGAAGTAGACGATATCTCACTATGAGAAGGTGAAAAGAAGAACCCCCAGCCATCCTCGATCATGCCCGTACCCGCGCATGCTCCCTCGAAGATGTTGAGAAACAAGAAAGATGGAAACAGAGCAATCACCAGTTGGCTCAGATTCCTTATTTCTGTGCATGCGTCAATAAAAAGGCAACGGAGAAAAGAAAGCAAAGATACGGCGAGTTTCATGCAATCGCGGAGCTCGGGACGGCCGGAATGATCGTTCATTGGGTAACGATGCATTAATAAGTCGCAACGTAAGCCAAGGGAATTGTAGCTGGGTCAGATCCCACAGAATCCTACCGAATCATCGCGATCGCCTTCCAGTATCCAAAAAGACAAACAACAATTCTATTCAAGTTTGTGTCATGCCTTGTGATGTTGCGCCAAGTTACATAGCATTTCCCCGATTTACCCAAGATACAGATCAGTCTTGAATCGACCGGGACCTAAAGCAAATCGGTTCTTCTCTAAGGTATTTTCGTTTTTCGGTGGGCGGGCCCCGCGGCTTACGGCTACGTCATACCTCCCCATCTCACGTCTAAGTATGGAAATAATACGATTCTATCAAGTCCTGATCTCGCACAGGGGAATGGATAGGTTGAATAACAAGCCGGGAGGGTTTCTCACAACTAGCTAAGCTAAACGAAGGGAGTTCAAAGAGGGTAGAGAAACTAGACCTCAACAAGAGGGCTATGTGAAGCTATAAGAAACACTCTGCCTTGTCCTGCTCACCAGCGTTCACCACGTACACTCTCTAGTCTTTACCAGCCTTTCAATGGCATCCACGGTGAAGCATCATCCATGCCATTGCTAGACAATCTCCATCGCCACAACCCGTCCTTCATCCCATGCCTCTCCGTCCATAACGCCATGGAGATAACAGTCCCCAACCACAGAATAACGCCCTTCTACCTGCGGTCGAAGGATGAACGGGACATGGCAGCCGGCAATGAGCACAACCTTATCGCCTTTATCCCTTCCAATCTCAACGGACTGAGGGGCCTGACCTATGTACCCCTGGGATGTGATGAATCGCTGTGATCGGAATCCGTTTGCGGCTGCTGATGCGAAGAGTTCAACATTGCAATCGAACCCGGGCGAGTCCCAGCCGACCATGATATCCTTTATATTTGCAACGTAAGCTTCAGAGTTCGGGCCGTTCTGAGGTTGTTTGATAGAATGGGCCAAAACCATTGCCATTGCGGTTTGATTGAGTACTGGAGCGCGTACATGCCAAGCATTGCCTTCTATGTCGCACGTAGCGAGGCGGGACAGAACACTAGCTCTGGATTCATTGGGATAAAGGCGATATCCGTCTCGAGACAGGAGTAAGTTGTGAGCCTCAACGAGACACTCAGTGATTGGGTCAGCGATCTCAGCAAGTTCTACTTGTCCCTTGATGTCCGTTCTGCAGGTGCCGACTTGTTCGATTGAGTCAAAGATGAGCCCGCGCACAGACAATATGTGAGAACCCTGGATTTCCTGGGAGCGGAATACTGGGTCGGAGTGGCCTGACGCGGAAAAGGTGCAATCGTTGATACGATGCGATGGAGTGCCAAAGGTACTTCTCGTTTCATCAGCGTTCCAACGAGGAATCCAAGATGCGGAGCGTTCTGGGAGATCCTTGAGTAAATTTGGGGCCGAATGAAGCAATAGTGGCCCTTCGCCTTCTTCAATGGCGTATTCAGCAACCCGAATGAATATATCATCTTCGTTGGGGCCGTAATTGGGCTGAAGGGATGGGTGATCAGCCTGCGAGGAGATACCTATAAGAGCGTAGATTAGGTCACAGGCCTTTGTTGCCTTGCTCCCGTTTGTAAATGCAAGCAACGTAAATAGCGGCAGAGTAAGCAGCCCTTCATCCTTCCCTCTTCTTGAACGTTGAAAGTTGAGTAAATTGAGTCGTGATGAAGGGCCTGTGTGGTCAAGAAAATGCCTCCATATTTTGGTTGCAACCGCACTAAATATCCAGTCACGAAGTGTATCACAGAAATTATCAAGGTCGAAAAGTGTATTGCCATGAAATACTTGGCAGTTGTCGGATACATAGCACTCCTGAAGTGTCCATGCTCTCTGAAACCACGAATTTTCTGAGATTTTTGTCACTGATTGCCAAACATCGCTATCTCGAGCCGGGAGATTCCCTTTGCGAAGGTAGCTGTCAACTTCACTTAGAAACTCCCTCGTGGGGGCGCCACCGCCGGCATATTGTGGTAATGTTCCGTCCTTCTTAGCTTCACATAGCTGTTGCATAGCTTTGTTTGCCTCTTCCCAGCCATCAGCCTCTTCAAGGTAGATGAGAACCATGCGAGCTGATTGATAAATGAAACGCATCAGTTGCACCTGGGACGACTTCTCGTCGTTATCCTCTTGATTTATGCAGATTGCATCCACCCAGATATGAAACGTGCCCTGGCGGCGCCGCCATCTTTTGAGCGCGACACTGAGGTTTTTTCTGATCATGAGCATGTGACCATCGATATAAATCGGGATAGTTGCCTCAGTTTTACCCCAGACATAGGAGAGGGCAATGTACTCTGGAGCGCTCTCAAGTCGGTGTGTTCTTAGTTTCGCCCTGAGAGTTGCTTCGAAATCATCAGCGGCGAATATGGTGAGTAGTCGGATGCTCCGCCGACGCTGTATTGGGCTGTGCTCATAGCTCGGAGGAGCTGGGCCGTGTGGAATAGTCATTGCGTCTAACGTGCTTTCGTCACTCCTCGGTCACTTCCAGTTATAGACTTATCCTGGAGGTGTTGAAGCACGAAGCTTTGCACGAGGGTGAGTTGCTTACATGCAGACAGCCTAAGAGATCTCCACGTGCACACATATGTATGTGGCAAGGTGGTAAGGCTTTCTTGTAAGGTTGAATGCCTTTTTTTGCATATTTCTGCGCAGAGCATGCAATCTATGACGTCAATGTAAGCCCCTCACGCTTTTACTACAATCCACTCAAAACAAATTACTTTAAACAGCCTTCCAAAGACCTAGCTGGAAAGAGCCACATGAGTTGAAATGCGTGCAGTCTGTTGAGATAAGTTGAGGGAGTCTAGGGTAGGCATTAAGTGGACCAATAGGAAGCTGCCCCAATTATTTAAATTCTAATTGGCTAGCGTTGTTGATGCCCAAAGAGTTATTGAGACGCTAAACTTGAATGGGAACGCCCCTTTCTTTCCATCGCGACTTTTTTCTCTCTCATCACCACTGTCGCGTGTGTTGCGATACCCGATTCCCGCCGCGTGTAGGCGCGGTGCCGTTCATTCGAGCATAACAGCATTCCATTCATTCATTTGTTTCACAATTCCACACTCCTTACACTAGCTACCCAGATAGCTCGCTGGCTGGCCGCGTACCGGGCATGAGCCTACGCGTCGTCAGCTGTCCCCGCTCCTTTGAATCAGCCAACCATGCAGATCCATAACATCATGTATCTGCTTGTGGCGCTGCTGCTGCACATACATGCAGTACACAGCTTGCCAGCCTCCTCTAGTGACGCTCAGACTGTGTGGGCCACTCCCCACGACAGCTACTCGTCTTCCGTCGGTGTCCTCGGATGCAAGGTCAACACAAACCGTATCGCCTACTGGCCCCAGGCCATTGACTGCGACAACATCTGCATCTCCCTCTCGTACGAGGGCCGTACGGTCAAGCTGCTGCGCATCGACCAGTCCCAGGGCGCCTACGACGTCAGCTACGATGCTTGGAACTACCTCTACACAGGCAAGTCGGCCACTGACGCTCCCACTGCTGGCGGTGCCGTGGAGATGCAGACCAAAAACCTCAAGGCGTCCGAGTGCAAGGACCTGATCAAAACCAAAGGCAACGTGCTACCGCTTAGCGCTGCCAACAGCATGAACTTCCTTGCCAGCTGCCTCAGCACCGACACCTGGGTCGGCAAGAACTACCGCCTCTATAACATTGCGGACTCGGTTTGTTCCTTGGGCAAGGATGAGAGCTGCGAGCTTGACTGGCCAAACACCAACCAGGCCAAGTGCCCCTCTATGCTGGGAGACACCTCCAAGCTGGAGGGCTCCCCCGTCTATAACATCAGGTACCCCACTGGGCAAACTGTCCTCGCATCAACCAATGAGATTGTGGAAAGCGGTGGCAGTGCAACTTTCGCGCTACCATCAAGTCTACGGAGCATGCTGATGCTCCTGGCCTGGCCCGCTCTTCTCAGTTATTGGATATGCAGTTCATGATCCCTTTATTATTGTTGACCTTGATGTAGTGATGACTCGAATATGTCTTAATACTTTCTTCTTTTGCACATGATACCCTGCATGTATTTCTCATGATTTTGTATAGTGTGTGGGCCTCAACTATTAGCTCTCCCCTGCATACGATTCCCCGCAATCCGTGTACCGGGAGCATTCTGTCTATATCATGAGCCTTTTGTATATTCACTGTCACTGTGTATGTTAGACAGCCTTCGATGGGGTGCTTTTTGTCCTACAAGCGTGTTGTACATAATAAATAATAGTATTCGGGTAATTACTCCAAAAAACACACCATTTTATCGTGAAATATGGCACCTGCTTTTAATCAAGCTGGCGCGTAGATGTTATCAGCTATGTCCGTTCATTGGTATGAATTCTATCATCAATGCGAGGTTGCACAAAGTGCAGCAAACTGCACCGAGCTTCTGTTGTAATCAAAGCCCCTGATCAGCATTACGTTCGACTTTCTCGACTATGGTATCTCAAGCAGGATATCTTCTGAACTTGGCGTTTCCAAGAAGTCCTCGGGAACTTGGTCATGTGGAGGGGCCTGCTCACTTTTGTCAGCTAAGCTTTTAAAACGGGATAAGAACGTCCAACGAATGCTTACTTGAATAGACTCCGCCCACTTTCTTACGCCCTCGTAGTTTTTACATACATGCTTGGTGTTGAAGTCGGGGAACGCCGTTGGGTTATTGGGGTTAGCCCAGACTTGACCTAGGACTCCCGTGTCGACATTGCACATTAACACTTGACGGATTGTGTCGAGACAATGAGCTATCGAAGATTGAGGGTTAGGAAAAATGATCTTACTTTAATGGGGACGGAGGGGTTGATCTAACTTACTAACATGTCGGCGGAGGATTGGCTCCTCGTTCTTGAACGCGTGGTGACCAAGGTTCTTGTAGTGGTCGTAATTAAAGTACAGAGACTTTCGGAGTAAGTTCTTCCAATAAAGTTAGCCTTGGAAGGTAAGGATGCAAGGGGTTTGCCGTACCAAGCAGTGCAAATGATGCATTCCCTCGACATTGACAAGGAATCCCCCTCCATATTTGTCTGCCCGCTGTACAAATGAAGAGTCTAGGCCACTAGCGAGCCCGTCTTCTTTGGAAATAATCCCGGCTCGAGCTGTCAAGTGGTCAGCAATGTAATTCATACAGTGAATTGCAAGGTTTCTTACAATCAACTCCAAGCGCTTCCCAGGCTGCATCGACTTCTGGGGATCCTTCTTGCCGATAAATATTCTCATCCATGAATGAACCGTCAAACGTATGAGTTCTATATGTGATGGGAGTATCTCGGAGGAGAGGAGCTAAGATCTTCATAAGTATTGAGACATAATCAATGAAGCCGCCCTGTACAGGCCAATGAGCTCACCTACACCATGATGTGGTATGCGAAGCGCAGGTTTGATCAACCCTGTGATGGAATTGCGTTTCCACTCTTATTAATAATGTAGAAATGATAGCAAGAATAAGTACCAATGACGTTATTGTGGCCTTATAAAAGAAATCGTAACTCTTTGTACCATGGCCATGATGAAATTCGCCTGGCTCTCGGTCTGGAAGATATCCGTCATGATCTGAATTGTTGGATTCATTGATAAGGGGCTCATGAAGACAGTCTTCTTTCGACATTGTGAGTGTGGTTCGTTTAGACCGTCCCTCTTGCTTGAAAGTCAAATGAAAGGAAGAATATGTTGTTGTGATGGGAAAACGAATAAAAGTAGAATTGAAAGGACTATAGACAACACCTGCTCTTGGGGTTCACGAGAAATGAGTGCCAGTTAGTTCGCCCTGGTATTACCAGGCAGGGTTAATAATCTCTACATTCCTCCTGGAGAACTACTATTTCGGGTGCTTCCATATTTAGACCGATAGAACGGCATCTTCGCGGGGACAATTGCCCAGCACATGATGATCTAAGACGCCACTTCGTGTTCTAGCCTTCGATTTAGCCCCGATCTTCCCGTGTTTCTCACCGTCCGGAAGTGCGGGGTTGCCGGTTAGATTCCAGTTGTCAGCTCTCGGGGAAGCCTTGACGCCTTCCGGAGATACATCGGCCGGCACCACGACGACTGCCTAGTTTATTCTTGGAAATACGGAGGTATGCGACGCTGTATTGGGCTGAGAAATACGGCCCGATTTTAGATCTAGTAAGCTCTAGACGTTGAGAAAGCGGCAACTGGCGTTGACGCGTGAACACCATTTCGGACCCGACAGAAGCCATCATTCTTTGGAACCTTCGATCGTTCTTCTCGATCTCGGATTCAAACAAAAGTTCTTGATAATATTCATTCCAACGGCGCGATAAGGTTTCAAACTGTTTATAAATACCAGACGAATTCCCTGATGACCATTCTTTCAACACCAACACATCACAACCAACTTCTTCAACTACAAAGCTCTTAACAACCTTCTTCAACTACTTCATCTTTTCAAAGAAAAGCATCCAACTACCAATCTTCACCATGAAGTTCACTCTATTCAGCATCTTCGTCGCTCTCCCAGCCATCATGGCTGCTCCGCTCGCTGCACCAGAGGCAGCACCTGATGCGGCCCCTGCCGCCGCCCCTGAGGCTGTCCCCGATGACTACGGACAGTACGCCGACTACGGTGACTACCCTCCTCCCGATGGTGGTTACGGAACATACGCCGACTACGGCAGCTACTAGGCAACTAATGCGGTCCTCAAATCGCATTTGGAGGATTTTGATGGAATTGCGTGGAATATCATGTCAGCATTTAGATTGAGAGAAATTGTTCAAGGATGATAAACTGAAGGAGCGTACTTATAGAATGCTCTGGGCTTTTGTATATCTCTTCATATTACAATACAATTGTTGACCGCTTGAGACTGAAAACTACCCATGCTCCTTCTCTCAATTGACCACGTTATAACATGCAATATGAAAAATGCAGCTACCATATATCGATTGCTAAGACTCATTTGTTTTATGTTCTCGCCACATCACTTTAGCTAGCTGTTTACAAGGACTTATGGAAGAGTCTTGTAGCCCGCATGCCCAACTGCGTTGCTTATGCGCAGTAAAGTCGTGTGAATCTAACGCACGTGTATTCAACAATTTGTCCCGCCCTTAGGCCACAAAACTCCTAGGATGAGGTTAAAGGTAGTTTTTCTTATGAGAGGACAGTTCGTGTTTCTTAGCGCTTACGTGTTGTAGCACAGTAAATAATAATTTGAATCTAAGTGATTGAGAGAGTCTATAGTATGATCTAATAAACAAGGAATATTAGAAGAACAAGGATTAATAAGTGAATGAACCTAGACATTCTGCACATCGTCAGAAGCCTAAAGCAAGGATGAAGAAATGCATGATCTGCAGTGTTGTCTAAACCGAAGTGAAAGATCACTCCGCAGGATTGGAATCGACACATCTCGAGTTGTCGTCATTCTCGATGGCTCTTACATCTTTTCATTAATCACCGAGACCTCAGCAAAGCTTTTGACGGTATTACTAAACTCCTCGGATGAACCTCCCAGAATAAGACTGAAGAAAGACGACACTGTGCTAGTCAAGACCTTGTCCAGTCGCTCACCATCGATGGCCCCAATTAGAGCTGCCGCTTGGGCCTTGGCTTCCGCAGGCAGGTTCAAGGCGTTGAACAAACGGGGCATATCCGTATACGATCCGTGTAAAGTCCCATTCAGCGCAAGCTCTGCCTTAGGGCCCCGCAGGCTCTTCCAGAATTGAACCCATGTATCGTCTTCTTGATGGTGATTAGGTCGGCCTAGGAGGAGAAAGGGCTCCTCGATGCCCTCGGAAAGAACAGGCTCGACAAGCCTTCCGTCCAAGTTGACGCCTCCAAGAAATTGAGTAACCGTCTTGATCACCGAGGCAGCGCTGGCACCTCCCAAAGAGTGGCCATATGCGACAAGCTTGGAGAAATCAATACTCTCTCGGAGGCCAGCGGGGAGTGATGAGGTACGCTTAAGGTCGGAAACAACGTAAGACAGATCGGCAGCTCGGACCTAATGATGTTAGTACGTTTGTTGTACTCGATCTCACTAGTGGCAGCAATTCTTACCTGGGTCAGCTTCTCGAGTGATTCAGTGTCCTCTGAAATATTGGCCGACTTGATAATCATTCCATCGGGGAACTCCACAAGATCAGCATCATACGGGTGGTCGACAGTAACCACGACGTAACCTTCACTAGCAAGCGACATGGCCATCAAGCTGTACATGAGCCGAGAGTTTCCAGCGCCCGAGGAGAAGATGGCGAGAGGAAAACGCTGCAGTGTGTCATTGCGACACTTCTTGACTGGCTTGCTCACATCGCAGACGTCAAGTTTCATATCCGAGAATGTGTTGTCGGGAAGACCCAGGCCACTGACCTGGGCACCGTACCATGCTGCAGTGGCTGGAGGAAGGTAGGCGACCTCCTTGTAGGAGCATGACTTTGCGACAGGCCAGAAGATGGATGTCAGGAGCCTTCGAGGGTGGCGGTTGTCCGCTGGAGAGTATGGGTCAACTCGAGAGTGATCGGTCATGGCATGAATCTTCAAGCCAACTTGGTAAGGGCCTTCGGGACTGGGAAGCAACAAGGCGTCAGCTGTGGCCAACAGGCCAAGTACGAGAAGGCGGAGCATTTTAAGTAGTAAGGACGTTGTTGCTAAGAAAGGTGTAGATGATTGTTGAGATGCTACAACTCACATTTGGCCAGATCCCAAGCCTTATATAAAAACAATTTCATGCCGATTTGGTAGCAGAGGAGTTCCACAGACTGCAAGACTTACATTGGCGACGCATAGAGACTACCCAAAAGGGTAGTCATCGAGCGGACTTGCGGCTGAGAGCCCAATTACTGGGCAGTGCAAGGCCCTGGCATTCAAACAGGGTCGGAAACAATGCAGATCCAGTCTCAAGGCCCGTTTTTCCATGTTGACCCGCATCACGCAGATCAAGTCAGTGAGATTAGCGCCGCAAGATGGCTTCTCTTTTCGGCATGGTCTTGTGTGGCCCGGCTTGAAACCACGCCTCTTCATTTCGTCATATCAGCCGAACGAATGGTTAGTGATGATTAAATGGTTTTGCCTATGGTTTAATACCAAATGTAGATATACAGAGTTGGTTGGCCGGCAAAGCATTCTAAAACCCTGATAAAGCCTTTATCAAGACGGTGATTGATACGGTAAGAACGAGTATATTCATGATGAGTGTACGAGGATATGAAGCGAGGAGTATCAACAATCTTGTATCGTGTAGTCTAACCCAATTTTGTCATTTCCTGTTAAGTAAAGTCGTAATATCATTCTCATTTCCGTCTTAACCGCTCCTAATGCATACGTAAGGGCGCCGTTTGGATAAGAGGCTGGCGTGAAACTTAGTCACGCTTGTACGATGATCTAGAGAATGCTTCTCGGATCAGTTTTGGTCCAAGGTACGAGAAGAAGACGGAGGTTGCGGCAGAAATCCAACATCGACAAGAAGCTCAATGTTCTTCGCTACAGCTACCTTCAATGTGAGAGGTGTGTTGGGAAAGTACAGCTAATTCTAGCAGGGCGATGGTTGAGGTCACATTCGTTGCTTTGAGCTCCACGTAGCTCTTGCCCCAGTGAACAACAGCTCCGTTGTGGATAATGATATCAATTGAACTACCATCAGACACTACATTCCACCGAGAATCATCGAGTCCCAAGCAATACAAAGATAAATCTCCAGACCAAACTGCAGGCTTCTCCTGGTGGAAGCCGGTACAGTGTGAGCATCTAGGCATAATTGCTACATTATTTCCAAGTACTGTCCCCAATTGATAATCAATGATCAAGAAAGGTGATTTCATGGCTGATACTCCATCTCGGTAAACTTCCACCCTAGCTCCTCCCAAGTGAGGAGTCCATGTCAAGCCCGTGGCTGACCCAGCCCCTCGGGAGTAAATCCTGGCTTTTCGTGTTCGGTCCCATGATCTAGATCGTTGAGATCCCGAACTCGGCATGAGCGGTAGAGTGATGTCCCGCAAGCCCAAATCGATGCTTTGCCGTAGGAAACTACATATATGTCTCAGTCCAGCTCAACGCCAGTCCACGATCCTACAACATCCTAACTGTCAAGGCAATGTTTTTTCCATCTTCTCACCATTTTCTCACCTAAGCTGCACAACCCCAACTGGACACCATCTACTAGCTAGCCACGGTGACACTTGTTTTATTCCTAGCCAATGAACCGGGACGACAATCAAGGTGGCGATCACCACTCTCTGCCATCCATCGGAGCAATTTTCCTGTAGGTCGTCCCTAGTGCACAGCTGATCTACACAGGGATCCTTCGCTCGACGAAATCCGGCCGTGGAGACGGAGTACAGGCTGCGGCACAAGGGGGCCACAAACTAGAGTCAAAATGAAGAAGATAGGGGAGAAAGCAAAGCACTCTCGTGGTGCTTTTCAATAAGACGATGTGCTTCTCGCCGTCGCTTTCTTCTCTCTGGCTGCCGCGCGTAAAGCATTAAGCGGATGCGAGTCGGTTATCGAGCTTGTTAATGGATTTCCCGCATCAGCTTGCTCTTGTCGAGCCGTGATTCGGGTATGTATTGAGGGTCTGGGAGTGCTAACCGCCTCTTGCTCGTAAATCACGAGGCTTTCGTCTTCACGGCTTATTGTAGTCCAAGACGATCGTGTCACGAATCCTTGATACATTCATCCTCAGTACTTTTGTCTCTTCTAGCGACTAGGCTGATAACATTACGTAGATGGGGGACTTGATATACCTTCGTCTTCTTCTTTGATTAAATTTTTAACAGCCTCTCCCCTGCATTGCCATTATTGCCGTACTGCCAAGGTGTCAGTCTATTATTTGCTCTCCGACCTTTGTCCCCAATTCAATATGGGCGATCGATCGTCTTCCAGGTCTCCTCGTGGCGAGAATGAAGACTTGCTGGAAACTACACCACTCCTCGACAATGCCGGCACGCAGGACAGCAAGCCCCTGCCCAAGGGCCAGATCTACCTGCTGTGCTACGCGCGGCAAATGGAAATGATCGCTTTCTACTCTGTATTCCCATACCTACCCCAGATGATTCAGTTCAACGGCCGCCTACCTGAAGCCGAAGTGGGCTTCTACGCAGGCCTTGTAGAGTCAGCCACCTGCATGGCCGAAGTCCTCGTGCTGGGACTCTGGTGCCATCTGGCCGACCGCATCGGGCGTAAGCCAGCGCTCGTCTACAGCATCATCGGCATGGCCTTTGGGCCGTCCCTGTTCGGCCTGTCCAAGAACATCACGCAGATGGTACTCATCCGCTTCGTCTCCGGGCTGTTCTCCGGCGCCGGCCTCATCATCCGGACCATGATCGGCGAGCATGCCACGTCCAAGACCGAGGCCGAGGCCTACGCGTGGTTCTCCATGTCGGACTTCATCGGCACCTTCATCGGGCCCATCCTCGGAGGCTCTCTTGCTGATCCAGCTGGGCAGTATCCGGTGCTGTTCTCCGGTATCGACTTCTTCGAGAAATACCCTTATGCGCTTCCAGGCCTCGTCATAGGGGGCATCAACATAACAGGTGCCATAATGTCAGCTCTGTTTCTTGAAGAAACACTAGACAGAAACACCACACGCAAAGAGACTCTCGACCAACACCACGCCCCAATACCCGCACCACAACAGATCACCTCGTGGCAGCTCATCAAATCGCCCGGTATGCCTGCCGCGCTGTCCGTCTACGGCCAGGTCATCCTCCTCACCAGCTTCTACATCTCCACGCTCTCCGTCGCCCTCTTCACGCCCGTCGACCTCGGGGGCATCGGCTACACCACGCCGCAAATCTCCATCTACATGGGCGCGCAGGCCGCGAGCCAGGCGCTGTGGCTCGTCATCGCCTTCCCGCGCCTGCAGAGGCGCATGGGAACCAGGGGCGTCCTGCGCGTCTGCTCGCTCGGCCTGCCCCTGTTCTTCTCCTCGTTCATCCTCATGAACGTCCTGCTGCGGGCCGGGGGAGCGGCGTGCACTGTGTGCTTCTGGGCCCTGACGCTGCTGAGTACGCTGGTCGGCCCCGCCGTCTTCATGTCGTTTGCCGGGATGCAGCTGCTGGTGAACAATGCGACGCCGGATCCGAGCCTGCTGGGACGCGTCATGGTGATTGCGCTTATGCTGAGTGCCGGCATCAGGGTTGGGGCGCCGAGCATCGCCACTGTCGTGTATGCCGTTGGTGTGCGTGGTCAGATTCTGGGGGGCTATCTTGGCTGGGTGGTGAGCATTGTTCTGTCCATTGGGCTGTTTGTCAATATGAAATGGGTTCCAGACCTCTGAGTCGGCATGGAAGCCATGCCTTACAATATCAAGTGATCAAAATGGGGGACGAGATGATCCTAGCGGAGGGAGAACAAGACTGGGACAGAACATTAGGAACAAATGCTGATGAGTGAGGATGGCTCACCTTCAATATCATAAGTGACGGGGAGAGGCGTATTATTCACGGCAGCAAGGGAAAGAAATGATGTAAGAAGAATCAAGTCGCTTATGATTTTTAACCTGTCTCGCTCAACTTTCTGTGAGTCTGAAGACGTCTATATACAGGTAGGTTATATACAGGTAGGTATGTGAATATGTTCATGACTACACCATCTCAAGTGCATAAATGTGTGGCAGCCCTTCTTCAAGGGCTACGCTTGTCTGCGCCCATCGCATCCCCGGTGCGACATCAACATCGCCTGGAGTTGATTGCCATACACCGGGAATAGTGGCTAACGATGGGGCACAGGGATTGTCTGTCATCATGCAGTGATACCGCAAAGGCCAGATATCATCTGTTGACAGCTTCCAAGCAGTAAGCTGATCCATCCATGTTCTCAGGCCGCTAACAAAAGAAAAAGAAAAGAAAGAGAACGAGGGACGTGTAAATCAGCGTGACAGATGGTGTTCCTCTGCCATCTGTGTTATGATACTTGTGACGAGGTGCTCATGCGATGAAAAGGAAAATCTAACCCCTCTTCTGGGCGAGGTGGCCGTCTGGGGGGTGCCTGTTTAGAGGCTCCCACTTTTGCCTTGGTTGTTGCGGATGTGTCCTGCACTTTATCTTCATATAGAGGAACCAGCCTCCTGATTGAAGAGAGCGAGGAAAGCGAGGCGTTTTTCCGGTGTCCAAACAGGCGCCGGGGCGGTGGTAGAGGAAAGTCTTCCTCGAACACGGACAGCACCTCCTGGGGAGCCTGTGGTGCTTGTGATGCCTGCGACACCTGTGATACTTGCGATGCCTGCGACATCTGAGATGCCTGAGAGAGCGGTCTGCCACTCTGGCGTCTACTTGACCGACGAGGGGGGAATGGCGGGGTCTTGGGCGGCTCGGGATAGAATGAAGACCCATGGGGACTGAGCGGGCTTCGAGGCGGCGCGAGATACATCGGTGACCCAGGCAAGCTCAGCTCGCTGTTCCGGCTGGCCAAGCTCGTAGTCGACGATCCGAATTTCCTGTAGCGCGATGCGTAGGACGAGACGCTCACAGGCCTCTCGGCGTCTCTCACCAACAGCAGCCTGTCCGTGGAGAAATCCGTGTCGTCCGGCCTGGTCGCCGTGTTGTTTGGCAACGGCCATGAGGGAGACGACTCTGCTACAGGTGAAGAGGGCTCCGAACCGTCGGCGCTGTAGATGGACGAGGCAGGCGAGCCGCATCTTCTCGCCCGAGCCTGCGTGGGACCATACCAGCTGATGATGCGCTGGCTGAACTCTGAGGTGATGTTCGAGGGCGAAGAAATGTCTGATCCGGAGGAGGCATCCGAGACGGTTGATGCATTTGAGATTGTGGAAATATTACTGAGGTTATGTCTATGCCGACGGATGAATCCAGCATCCTCGGTGGACGGCCTCGGCCCATCCGTGTCTAATAAGTGATACCTGGGTCCAGTGTGAGTCCTCAATCACCTGGATCTTTTGGGGAAATATTGCTTGCACAGTACAAGGTACAGGGAAGAAGACAAAGAAGATAAAATGCTAAAATCATTTGCGGAACCAATAAAATAGAGAAAGGTCACTTACGGTGGTCCGGCGATGAGACCGTTAAGAGGGTAGAGCCCATCCTCATCTGCCACGATAGGCTCCTCGGGAGAGAAGTCCTCCTTGAACTTTGACTGTCGGGGTGACTGCAGGTTCCCAGTCATGTAACTCATGGTTATGGCGCTATCGTCGAAGTAATTGCTGCTTCAAGGGTTCGTTGATGTCGCTGTCGTAGTCGTAAGCCGCCCCAATCCATACACAAGCGCACAGCGCGACAGCCCTTTGAGATAAAGTCGTCTAGTGATAATAGCACGGAATCAGGCAACGGGAACTGGTCAGGTGTGTGAATGATTAATATAAACTGTCGCCGGGCAAAGCACAGATCACTCCCTGGGTGGCGTCATGCTGAGATCCGCTATGCGAAGCTCCGCCACCAACGGGAAATCTAGGTGTGACCTCCGTCTACCTAAGGCCCTCTTGGCAACGAGCTTGGAAGCTCTTCGGGGACCCCTGGAGCGGTTATTCGTGCCCATGGCAGCTGGCCTCTCCACCCTCTCGCAGATTCAGGTCATTGTGCATTGCGGGAGCGCTTCCTTTGCCTGTGGAACTGTCATTGGGGGCCTAGCACACATAATAGTTGCATGATTCGCGGGGACTTCACGGCATTCGGGACTACGTTGCTATGCGGTGTGGCATTTGTGATCGGTTTCTTCGGCTAACGCTTGACAGAGTCCCCTGACCTGCCAGATAGAGTTGGCACAGGGATCGCACTCTGTAGACTCTGGAGACAATTGTAACCGCCCACTCTGGCATGTCTGGACCGAGTCCAAAGAGGAGACGAGACAAGACCAGGGAGGGCCAGACCAGGCCAGACCCGCTGGTCGGGACCCAAAACAAGCGCTTGGTACTACTCATAAGAAACCACCACACATTTAGACCAAGTGGCAAACCTGCCACCAAACTGGGCAGATCGTGGGATGCTTCAAGGTCAGCAGTGTTTTAGGTGCCAGATTCGCAACAGACGTTCCGCTGCTCGAGTTTGCCTTAGATGGTATAGTTCCCTTCGGCTCATCGGTCCTCGCCAGGGTTGGGAGATGGGGAGCAGCGTACGACAAGGATCCTGCTGATGGGGCTTCATCTTCTGCTGCTTTGTGCCCTGTTTATGTCAGCCCTCAGCAAGGCGAGTCCGTCAACCAACGCATGAGCATGACGACGCCAAACCGGATCCGCCCAGGACCCCCTTTACGGCAGTAAAGCCCGAGCGTTGAGAAACCCCTCTCTCGCGCGACTGTCTGCTCTTCAGACGGTCGCTAAAGAAGAAGGTCTTATCACACACTACAGCGAACTCACAATCACCATCATGTACGCTTGCTAGTTTAGGCTGTTCGGGAGGGCGGACAAAGGCTTGGGACCAACACACGTGCAGAGCGGTTACATTACTGTGGGACGGGGTCGGGTCCTTCCAGCACCAGCTAGAACAACTGGCGATCTTCAGCTCCTCTGTTTGTGTTCCCTCGCTATCCGAAGGCCAGATTGCAACAATCCGCGCCCTTTTACCCCGAGATGCTGCATCGAGTGCGGTGAACATGATAAACCGCGCAGAACAATATGCACAACGTGCAATAGTCCGGTCGTCTGCAAGATGCCATCGTCTGGGTAAAATCAAGGAAACGGATGCTCAAAATAGACACTGGCCTCCCTTGTAGGCCCCGGCTTGCCGCCTGGACAATGACGATCGGCATGAAACGCTGGCTAAGCCCCCAGCAGGAGATGCTCCGCCCTATTAATGGCTACTCCCCACAAACCACCAGAGCGGCCCAAAAGCGCTTCGGAAGAGCCCTGTTTTGAGATTTCCAGTCGCCAGGGCAAACAGAAGAAGGTCATCGATCATCTCCTGTGAGACGCGCATCTTTATGCGGCTCTAAGCGCGTAGCCGCCTTCATTCAGGGGCGAGTCTGATGATCTCTCCACCTTGTGATTTTGCTTCCAGCTACCCTGTAGAACACTCATTGCGATGAAGAAATGCCCAACAAACCTCTCGACGCCTCTCAATCGTCTTTCAGGGGCTACTAGCCATGATTCTTGTCGATCTGTGACATTGTCTCAGTTTGGGGGCCAAGTTTCTGCAACTCTCGGGTGTCACCGACTTCGTTGCTCCTGAACGGAGATCCCGCCGACATAGCCTCAGCCAACATGCAAAAAGATATTCAGGATAACCAACCATTCTATCCGACCAACATGTGGGGCTTATGAGACCTACATTTTATCTATTTCAGTTTGAGAAGAATGAAAACTGAAGACTTTTATGATATCTCATTGGCTAGCAACGTGGTACTACAGATGCTCGCGAGACACTTAAGTGTTCCGATAGGTGACCGCGCCTCTTTGAGAGTCCAGCTAAGAAGGCAGCAGCCCAAATCCTTCATTGACTTGTGCCTCTAAGTTGGGGCTGAGATCAAATTCAATTTGGCAAGCCCCGGTGATCACACGAGCAACTCGGGACTTCAGCTTCCCATCTTAAGCCTCGCCATCCAAGATTCTAGCGCCCCATAGAAGGATGTGACGTGTGATGGCATCGAGTCTCCTGATTGAGCTAATTAGTGGCATCTCACCATCCCGCGATCACCCCAGGCCTACCCCAGTCGAGCTCCATGCATACCTTTCCCATCTTGGTGAACCCTCAATTTGAAGATGGACTGGAGATCATGTTGTTTCTTCAAGCATTAAAAAATCCTACACGGAAAACACTTGTCGCTTCCTCCTGCGCTGGTTCATTGAAACACCTTGGATGCCTTGTTCACGTGCGCTGGGGTTCGGCATGGGTTTCACGAAAGACTGGTGCGCTTTCTCCTCCCACCGAAAATAGAGAATATTGAGTTTGCGATTGTCTGGATAGTTAGCTACACAACTGCGATCTTCTTTGTCTTGGTGTTGCCCATCGCAATTGGCTTGCTCCCCCCCTTGGCAGGCATGTGGTTTGACTCCCGCCTCTGTGCACGTGCGGAGTGAATTGTTCATTGGATTTAAAAATAGCATACCTGAATAAACAAAATCCACTGCAAGGATCGATCCTTGGAAAGCACAAGACAGGCGTACGTAATTCGTCAATGCGCCACTGCCTCGCCACACTTCATCAAGGAGCCTGTCACCAGGCGAGCAGCATCCATCCAATCACCCAAAGTGCCTTGTTGATAGCCCCGTAAAAGGCAAAAGGCGAACAGAGGGAATGACTAAGCCCATCGCTTGCCTGGCTGTTAAGGACTGAACGTGACGGACTCTGGATGAGGCTTCTACAAACTACGGCGTCGATTCTTGGGAGATTTTAGTTGAAAGATCTAAACATGGGGTCTACTACAGCTACATCTCAAGCAAGAAAGAACTATCTAGAGAATGTTGACACGCTGCGGGACATTATCCTCAATGATCACTTCGGTGGAGACATGGCGCCGGAGATCGTCGACCAGTGGTTGAGGGCTCTCGAGCCTGGCAGACAGTTCCCCCTCCCGCCCAATATCAAGGGGTTCTACGGTGGGAGTCTTCGAGAGTCGATGCCTATTGAGATCGCGCGGGGCTCGTACAAGCACATCATGCACACGACAGACGACACGGCAAAAGTCGACAAGTATGCCGGGCGGATGCTGATAGCGCTGTCGATACTCGACCTGGACTCGCTTGTTGCGGATGATCCCACGCTGGGTGCGCTCGCCCTGTGGCACAAAGCTCTTGCCCAGGTCCGACTGCCCGACGAAGCCGGGGAGCTCGTCGAGACGCTGCGGCAGTACCAAGCAGTCCGGCCAAGATCCAACCTGTCGGACAGCAAGCTGCCTGAAGCTCCACGCCTTAAGACCAGGCTGGAAGAAGTGGCAAGAGAGTTGGGGAATACTGGGGCATTGAATCGGATAGCCGACTGGGATTATTCATCTGCGAGTATCTAGAACAAGGGGAGGACCCTGTTCATATCTCGGCAAGACGATATCGCTTTGAGGGCTTAGCCCCCTAACTCAGAAATAAAGAGAAACACCCTACATAGTATAGTATTCGGATATAATAATCGCGAGTATAGCGGTAGGGGGGAGGGTCGCCTGGTCGTAGCGCTGGTTAAGACGAGCAATAAGGTATCCGTCTTGACTTGGCAACCTTCCACGACAAAGAAGGAGAAAGGGCACACGTTCACATTCGCTTCGGTATGATTTCGAGAACAGCGCATAGGAAGATTAAGACGCGTGCTTGAGGATTCGAAGACAGCTATCTGGACGCGTGCTTGGAGATTCGAGGACATTTGCAGCGAGGCGCGAAGGGAGGTTGGGAGGGAGTCGTGGGTAAGGATACGGAATTGGAAACTGGAAGCGAGATCGAGAAGCTCTTTGGTAGCGATCGTCCAACATTGTCTTATAGAGTAAACATAGCATGGTGCTCACTAGATCTTTATCGAGACAGCGCAATACGTCTTGTTGTGCAGAGCCGATGTTGTTATGATACTGTGAACGACGGTAGCGAATGGACAGGAGAAGCCAGGGTTGACGGGACCATACCGATGGATAGTTTCTGGAAAGAGTATTACTCTCGCTTAGAGACTGTCGGTTTCGAGGGCTGGCTGCGGCACGCTATACCTTCGTATGACCAACAAGTCTCAAGGCAGGGTCAAGAAAGAGGAACGTGAGGAGGAAGCGATGGAGGAGTCGGACTTCGGGAGGCTGAGAATCGAAGCTGAAGAGGCACCGCAAGATGGCATGTTGGTTTCTGTCTTTGTGCAGGTCCCGGCGCTTAAAAGCAACCGAGAATGGGTTGTAGGTTTTAGGGAGGATTGGATGAATAACATGCTGCAACGTGTTTGTGCGCGTGACAGCGCTCATGGCAATGCTACAGAGAGCCCCCAAGGACAGTGAAGAAGGAAAGATTGTAAAGAATGATCACAAATCAATTTTGTTGTTGATTAGCTGATGGAGGGCTCGGCTGCAGAAAACGAGACACAACCAGCCACACCTTGTTTAAGGCAACCTACTCCGTACCCCTCGCAGCCTTATGGTCCGCAATCGCTCTTGTAAATTAAAAAAGTCTCAAATAAGATTCATCATACCAACACAACATGAGACATTAATTGATGGCCACATTCCGCACATTTCTGTTACGATTACGACAAAGGAGTACGAAATGCTGATGCAGAGGGGGAGGGGGCCAACAGACCGAGTGCTGAGGGTGTACTGTTGTTTCTGTCAAAGACGCAACGACTGAGGGATTAACGGCACAGATGGAATAACGTAAATGTTTTTCAATGAAAAGTAGAGCCTGCGTGAATTCCCTAATAGCCTTGGAGATTAGATGAACGCAGCGTACGTACATTGATCACAGGTAGCGTGATGGCTGCATCAATATGCATCTGCCCCGCTGAGATTCAGTGCTCTTCTCTTCATTCGGGGAGGCTTACAGGTGCCAAACCAAAATTGACACCCTTTACTGGAGGCAAAAATCCTCCAGGAGTTTTGATGTGGCCCAGATGTTGCGGCCCAGGTGTGGCGGCATGCTGCCGTTCATCATCTCCATCTGCTCTGAACTCATGGACTATGCCAACGATCTAAACAACGGAAAAATAAAATTCTTTTTGTGTTATCTTTTCGAAATGAATGCCTTCAAGAAGGAGCTTGACATGACCTGGTTTGTCTCTGATTTCCTGGCTTGCTTGAGCCTTGGTCAATGTGTGTGCTTCCCTAGAGCGCACGACTGTGTTCAGAGGGCTCACGGAGGTACACCACCAGGCTGTGCCAAAATAGCCGCCGGCCACGTAGGCAGCCAAGGCAGCCCACTCCCAATGGTAGGGCGCTTTTCTTGGCCTCCATTCCTCCTCCTTTGATTGATGTCTGAGACATTGGTTCATAAAACGCGACTTAACGAACATCCCTCGCAATCAGAATCTTCCACCAAGCAAGCTGATACGTGTGAAACTTAAAGATTCATTGAGCCGAACCGACGAAATACTTTGAACACTCGGGATATTCTGGGACAGCCTGCGGCTCCGCGAGGACCAGAGATCCACCGAGATGGACTTGACTCAAGCCTGGGCTGTAGCTTTCAACCCGCTGCACGTTTCCCAAATACGATCGTTTGTGTCATTCCCGCCCTGAGTTATGTTGTGAGAGGAGGTCCGAGAGTGCAGTAAACTACTTCTACAGGATTTATGCTAATTTGAATTGGAAACGCTGCCGTCTTTTACCAAGCTTTGTGACCAAACCCCGATGACGTCTCTACTCGCCTTCGACCCTTCCCCTTCGACCCTTCCCTCGACGACTCGATTCTACATAGCTATAAGCGCGTACGGATATCCGATTCGATGACGGCCGTTCAAGCTTTAGTTAGGAGATAAAAGACAAGAGAAAAGGTAATTTTCTGTGGGAAATAGTAGTTCCAAAGGACGTCACGACGAAGTAAGATGCGCGTTTGTTTACACCATTCCAGGCATCAGGGCTATGTCTCGCGTGTTTCCCACGGTGCGCTCCCCCGTCTCGCTCTAGTAAAGTGCGGAATTCGTTTGGCCCATGGTCACAGGTACATCGAGCCCGATGACTGCATATTCCGCGCCCCCCCTCTTCCCACCCCCTTTTCCTCACCGGACAGCCTCATTTCCCAAGCTCTTGATTTTGTCTCACCGTTTCTTTCTTTTTTCTCTTTTTTCTCTTCGAGTCAATCCGATGTGATCCACACCTCTTGCCAGAGGCGTAAGCATGCGCCGCCACGTAACATCACACCAAGGAGAAGAACGTGAGGAAACACAAACACCTTCAACTGAGCAACCAGCCTACCCGGTTGGCTGGACTCACTTTACGTTCTGTCATTATCCCCCGGATCTCATGTTCTCGATCGTGTAGATTGAGTTGAAGTGGTACGTAAATTTACCTGAGCGTCAGAAGTAAGAGGCTGAGGTCAAGGTGTTGAGGGGGCTCTCCACCTGTGCACCTTGCCGACGTCACATCATCGACTCTCAGCCAGCCACCAACAAGGACATCTAAGTGATCACTTCCCGTGGAAGGTAAGCCTACGGAAATTGCCCTCTTCCGACGTGTGTGTGGGGGGGCTGATATTGGGTACATGCCCAGCCCAATACCTCTGCAGGGGCGGGAGGCCTACCAAATATGCTACGTGTCTGATCAAAACAATGCGGACGAAGTTTTTAACCCACCGTCCACAAATCCTTCCTAGAACTCAGGAAGTTGATACAAGTGCAGACAATATTGTGAATACAAAGGGCGGCCAAAGCTGCGTCAGACTACAAGAATAAGTTAGGTATCCCCAACTAGTAGGAACTTGACAGCCGGGAACTAGGGAGTAGCTTTTGCCCGGCGAGTCACGGCCGGACAGCCTGGGGGATTACCCCCGGCAGATCGCTCACGGCTGGATCAAAGACCGTAACAAGAGCAGCTCGGCTCAGAAGCAGACCCATGGGATCTTTTTGGATCCTACAACTTCCACCCTGGCATTCTGGTCTGAGAATACGCAGTATCCAGCTGGGGCGAAGAAAATCGATTGGTTCAGAGGGACTGGAGGAGCTACCTGAATCGCGTGCGCCCGCTATCTTGGTCTTAGCTTAAGAACTACTGCATGCTGTTGGGGATGGAGGCTGGAAACTCAAGTAGTTTTCTCATTCTCTTCGCCCCCCGGGATTTTGAGCCGTAGTATAGCGAGTTGAGATCCAAATGGGCGATCTCATCATCGGGGAAAGAGGGAAGCTTCCGCTGGTCTCCATCTGGTGGACCCTCTTATCAAAAACCGAACGATGTGCTTGGGCGCTTCCCCAACATTCTAGTGCTGCTTGTTCTCTGGATTCGACCAAACCATGACTAGGCACAATCTGAAACGTGTAACCTAAAATCAAGTTCCCTTAGTTGGATGGGTGGGGTGAACTGATTCTCAACAAGACCAGACAACTCCGTCACATCTTGGTGGTAATTACATAAGGCAACTAGTAAGCAAGCAGCAGAGGCAGACCTTACTTTGCCTTTTCGGTTCCGCACTGACCGTTCTTTCATGATAGATCATTATCATATTTCTTTTTTTCGACGGTGAGCCTGTCGAAGTATGTCTCTAGCTCATTCAAGCCTGCAACCTAGTCCCGGATCGGCCCTTCCCTCGTGGGACGGGCGACACTCATGGGTGGAAGACCCGACACTGGAAAACAAACCGCCTGCCCGAACACCATGTAAACAACAAAAAGAAACGACAGCTAGGCGCCACCGCCTTCCAGCAGGAGTTGTGGAAGAGTATAAAATGCCCTCTTTCTTCTCTCTCGAAGCCGTGGCTGTTCATCACGATACTTCCTACAGGCTCTTTGCCCACCCACGACGCCTACTGTGCCAGGACGAGACGAGTCTACATAGTACGACCCGAGCCATCTTCCATCATGAGATCCTACCGAGTAAATAGGAGATGCCCCGGGTGCCAAATCAAGTACGTACCCTCCTCTAACCCTCCACAACCTCCAGACTCGTGCCAACGATGGACTGACCAAGCATGAATACAGCAATCGTTCCATCCCACCCGCAATGCAGATGTACCTTTGCTCTAGAGACGATCCCATCAGTGCCTTGTTGCTCCGCGCCGAGTCCATAGTCTGGTTTCCGAGAATCCCGCGTGTCACCGAGAATCAACATCTCCCGACCGTTAACAACGTCGTCATGGGCAATCGGCACCCGCTTCCGGCCACCGAGCTAGACAACGACCTCCGCAGCATTGGAGCTTGGTCGGACGGGGTTGAAGCAAACATACGAGCGGCTGAGGCAACAGCTACAAGAGCAGCAAGGTGTGCTCTTCAAAGCTCCCACAGTTCTATCGGCTCGTTCTTGACTGACAGCAACCTCCTTTCCAGTTGTATCCGCAGAGTCCCCAACCACCGTCGAGCGGCCGATGCCCCCTGAAGAGTACTTCTTCAACGAGACCCCCATATAACGGGCGAGGGTTTGGGATACACTGTGTGTCAGATGGAGTTTGCAGGGCTTGAGATTTTTCTTGTTTGTTTCGACGGGATGACTCCATCTTGGGTTTCGCCATACTAGTAGCTGCCAGCGTTCCCTAGTGTTGCCATAGCTAGGCAACGCCTTCAACGCAGTAGCCCTAGCTTTGGCGATCATTTTTAAGTTTTCTTCTTGTACGAGATACTAGTTTAATTGAACTAAATTTATTCTTTTCTTGCTGTGACTTCGGGCTGAGGCAAGTCTTGCGGCCCTCTCCGCTATCTTGTACGATGCGAGACATCTGATTAGTTTCCTAATTTTGTTGTCTTCTGTAGAATGGCACCATGTAGATGTTAGAATGATCTGAGCTAATATCAGAATGACAAGGTATTTATCAAGCGGAGGTCTGTCTCGTGGGAACTCTGTCCACCAGCCTCCTTGGTCTTCCTGAGGGGGGTGTCGCGCCACAACATAAAGCGTAAGCCCTGAAGCACAAAAGCCCGCCCTCCGCGTTTTTTTATCTCATCATACGGCCTTTAGCATCGCCGGCTTTGTTTTTCTTTTAGTTAAAATGGCGAGTTCTGCTCGTCAACAGAAACTCTCATCACTCTAAGCGCCCATTCGCTCTGTTCATGCTAATAATATTGGTCTTCACCTATTCTTTGATTTGGAACCACACCGAAGAGCCGCTCACAATGTGCCAAACATATCACGTGAATGCGTATCTTTCCATTGGCTGTCTCGTGTCTAGGTTATTTAGCAAAACACAAGGGTCTCATCGCCATCTTCTAGCCTAATCGAGCCAGCTCGTCCCATCAGTCCTACACATTGCTTTTTCCTCGCGTCATTCTTGTTTTCTCTTCCCTCCCCCGCTGGGGATGCTGCCTTGGGCTCCGACTTGGTCGATGAGCCCGCCTAGTTGATGCATACGGGCGACCCGGGCTTCAGCCAGCGAATGTTATTGAGTATCCCCTCCCTTTGAAACTCTTCTGACAATTCCTTCTCGTTCTGGGTAAAGTGGCCCCAGGATTCGTAGTGCATAGGGACAAGAACATCGGCTTGAATGTCACGAAAGAGGTGAGCAGCCTGCTCTCCGTCCATGGTAATCTGCAGTCCGGGAATCATAGCCTTGCCAAGATTCATAATGGCAACAGCGATGTGGAACTTGGTCGTCATTTTGGCCAGGTCTTCCACATATATCGTATCACCAGAGAAATAAATGGCATTCTTCCGACCGTCTGTGGTCCCGAAGTCTTCGGTGTGGATGATAAATCCGACACACTCGTGCCCCGGGACGTGGACACAGGGCGTTGCCGTGATCTCGAACATCTTACCACCAATTGTGACCAGAGTCTCTCCCCAATCTTTGAGTCCAATAACACTGGGGCGAGGGGCAAGATTATTGGCTCCATCCGGGGTAGTGAACACGCGGCGGCCATCAAGAAGCTGACGGCCAAGCTCATCTAAGTTGTCAGGATGGTTCTCATGGCTAAGAAGCACCGCGTCAATGTGGGGGAGCTGGTCCAGCCTTAAAGCGGGATCATCGCTGACCTTTAGCTCTCCCCCATCTGGACGCGGCCAGGAACTCCCAGCTGGAGAGAAGAAGGGGTCTGTCAAGAATGTGATCCCGTCAATTTCGAGGATTGCTGTTGCAGTCCCAATGTGAGTCATGGTGACTTTCTTTGTAAAGGTTGAGGTGATAGCCATGGTTGTTCGCGTAAAACAATACTTGGATTTAATTAAAACAAACTGATGATTTTGCACATGCCAAACAAACCTTGGCTGGCTTTTATATGTGTCCGTTCAGGCTGCTGACCCGGCGGTCGGAACTCGGCGAGCATGATTGAAACCCACACATTTGACTCTGATGGACAATTGATTTCAAATCAATCCAAAGTATATGTATATTAATAACGCCCGTATCTCAAATGGCTCATCTTTACAAAGCGTCATGGCGGGATGGTTATGTTATGTTCTTCGGATGGCTGAGGTTCTACTGCCACGGTGCTGCCCAATCAGGGCTCTCTTCCTCCATGATGAGTTACGAGAACATGACGAGAGTAAGGCGAACTAAGCTGGATTCAGCAATCAAACCCGCCAAGATGACGCTACTTTCTTCGTGGAGGCCCCAGGCTTTGTGCTTATTCTATCCCGGCTCATATCACCTCCCCGACCTCAGCCTCAATTGTTCCCAGTTGACACACCCCGACTGTGACCACGTTTTAATATTTGTATTTTGCGACTCGCCTCATGGCTATTGGGTGATTGCGGGCGATCTAAATAGCACGAGAGAAAATTACGACCCACTAGAGAGCCATTAAACGTCACCCGGCTCTATGAAGTTCCGACAGACCCGGGTGTGTCATAACTGCCGGAGGCATAAACTTGGTGTATGAGACAACTTGACGAATTTTTATCCGGAATTTCCATGCTGACTCTGTGGTTCACCTGTTGAGTGTGACGGTAAACGTCCGGGCTGCACTCAATGCGCCCACACCGGACGCCAATGCGAAGGATACCCGGGCCTTCTCTTTGTACAATCCGCTTTGACTCCTCAAAGTCAGTCTTGTTCAAAATCTCGACCAAAGTCCCGGGCTAGAGTTAGGCGGGAGCCAAAAAGTCACAAGCCAGCTATTACCCAAGGTACATCGCCCATACCATTATCTCCGCCGCAGTTTTCGGGCTCGATCAAGGCTCAGTCTCCTCCATGCCCCGCTTCATACGATTTTCGATCTCAAACTCGCGACGAGCTCTATCCGATATGCCGGCCCTTGCCTGACACATTACAAGACACCATATCACTGGTTGTACGAAGCTATGTCCCCATGATTGAACTGCCCTCCGGAATCCGATCAATTATTTCCCAGTCGACGCTGGTTTGCGGTGCTTGGGTCGAAGCCCTTCCAGATTTAACCCGTGGAAGTGGAAGCCATATTGACGAGTGCCTAGACCATGCCATAAGATCCCTGGCACTATCTATAACTGCCAACAGAACGAATAAACCCCTTGTCACACCTCTATCTACGCACTACGGCAAAACCCTCCGCCTGTTTCGTCGAACTCTAAGTATGCCAAGCAATTCTCATCAGAATGAAAAGCTAGCGACGATGATGTGTCTTGCATTGTCCGAGGTGAGTATTTTCTGAGCCACTAACCGTTAATTTGCGGTTAGTGGTTAGGCAATTAGGCAGACGAGACTGGTTTACGGCTTGACTAACAACTACCAAGGCTCTGTTCCCGGTGGCTCCAAACAGCTGGTTCATACATCTGCGTGCCATCAGCGAGGTAATGCAATCATGCAAACCGGAGGTCTTCAGTGCTGGTATACCACACAAACTGTTCACCGGCATTAGGCCATTACTTGTAAGCTTAGCCCAACTGCCGTCCCTCGTCCTCTATGCCAAAGCAAACGAGTCAAAGAAGGGGGGCCCATCGATGGCATTATCTTCTTTGTTCAACTTTGACAGTAGCCTTATTTTTTTCTCGCAGATTCTGGAGGCCATGGCGAGCGAGAAAGCTACCTTTCTCGCTTTAGACGAATGGAAAACGATACCGTTCCAACAAAACGGACCTTCCTCGATGCAAGGGTTTCTCAGCCAGGCAGCCATTATCCCGGAAATAATGCAAAAGGCAGAACTATTGAACTTTGGAACACTTGAAAAGGACGGCATACAAAGACTCATCGAGCTATCCGACATAGCTACACAGCTCGAGGCGTCAGCCATCACATTTGAGATTGAGCCAAACGCCCCTGCGTATTGGCCTTCACCAAAAACAAACGATGCTACTGGAAATTGCTACCCGCAACTTTGCTTCTCGGATTTGAACGCTGCCAACGCCTTCACCCATCTCTGGGCCTTCGAGATCGTCTGCCTTTCCAAGATAAATGATTTACAAACCGCTTTTCCATGCTTGGGAAATTTGGGAGACTCCTTCTATGGTGATGCTATCTTGAGAGAACCAAATGTGCGCCGCCAACGGTGTATCGATCTTGCCGTCAACATATGTCAGAGCATGGAGTATATGACGAGAGAGGAATGGATGATGTACGGGCCCTCGTGTGCGGCTTTCCCAATCCGTATGGCCTTTGACGTGCTTGAAACGGATGATAGGGGAAGAGAGATTCTATACGACTTGAGCCAGTCGGCTTTGAAAGACATAGATCACCGTTTTCTTCCTTTAATAGGCACTCGAGTCAAGTAGAAAAATCGCTTGCTTAGACTTATTCCCCCTCCAATTGTATCAATACCTACTTGATTCAGCCGGTATAGCCTGCATCCCGTGGTCTTATCAAAGTGTTCTAAAACTTAAGAAATCGCGGAATGTACAATATTTCAAGGCTTGTCGGTTGTTTTATGTTTATATGATCCCTATACAAATAATTTTAGATTTTGGTATCTAGTAGGGGTCAATATAGCAAAGAAGAAATGCGATTCCATTTTCATTGTATGTCTAACCCGTAAAACCTATGTAAGCGAACGACAGATAAGCTGATCTACTTCAGTGACCAGATGATGGTAGCGACCGGACCGGGTATTTAAAAGAAAGCCAAAAGATTCGTAAGTGTTCATGAGTCGAGCGATCGTCAGTTTGCTACACCCGTAGCTATTCTATATACAGAAAATTTGAAGAGTATGTACGAAGAATTGAAAATGATGGCTAGATAGCCATCAGAAGGCAGAAGCGAAAAATCCTTCGCCAAAGTATTCTTTTGTGTGCTTAGCGACACTTGGACTTGGCCAGAGTCCATCCAGTGAGGCGGTTTGCAATGTCAGAGACGTAGCACTTGGTGCTGCTGAACCCATTGCTAAAGTTTTCATAGTCAACAGAGCCGCTGTTATACATTCGAGCAGCAGCGTACAGCGCCCGGCTGCCCGCGCTGCCGACGGTCTTCAATGTCTTTGCGAAGCACTGCTTCAAGCCGTCGCCATTGGAGGTACCAACAACTCCGTCCCGGATCATCAGCTCGATTGTGGCAGCAGAGCACTTAGCGACACCATCGCAGCTGCCCTTGCCATTGTGAGACTGCATCAGGCCGGGATTCTTAATTGGGTTGTAGGACGTGGGAACGCGAACACACCCCTTGCTCTCCTGCATCATGACAGCAAGGATAATTCGACTGTCAACTTGGGTCTCGTTGGAGACTTTCTGGATAGCCTTGTTGATGTCACTGATTTCTGTCTCCGAGTTGTCCTCACCCCATTTATTCCAGGTGCAGGACTGGCGAATCAAGGGCAGGTTCTGCTTCCAGAGCTGGTCGTAGGTGCCCCAAGAGTCTTTATTGGGCCAGCTGGCACTCTTGGTACCGTCCCCAGAGTAGACCTTGTAAGTGTCACTGAGGGTCACCGTGGCCTTGCTGGTTCCCTCGCCGTTCTCACCAATCTGATCCTTGAGATCAGGGAGCTCGGCTGAAAGGTCCACTGGCAGAGCAGCAGCAAGAGCCGCAAGGAGGGTGGTGGAAAGGAAAGCGACGTTGAAGAGCATTTCGATCTACAGAGTCCGGCTGTGTAGATATCTATATCTAGGGAATGTATGGAGACCTGAGTTTCCGAGAAAGCTTGGTGTGTGGAAGTGCTTGGAGCCAAAGGGGAGGGGACATTGGCATTTTATCCTTCTCGCAGTTTCCCAGTTCAACACAACAAAAGGGCAGCTCGGAATCACTTGGTACATCTCTAAAGATGGCAGGCATCCGATCCACCGGCACATGTGTAAATGGTGTCTTCCGATGACTCCATATTCTTCCCCTCTCCAAGACCCTGCTGGTAGTTTCCCTATACAGCGATAAGTCGACTGATCCTATAGCATCCTTGAGGGCTGAGGGCGTGAATGGGTGCATTGCATGATTCGGTTGCAGCTGGCGGCTAAGACGTTGGTCGTCAAAAGAACACTAGCCAAATGTGACCGAAACAGGGCGTAAACTGCGGAGAGCGGATCGAAAAATGGAAGCTCTTCCCGGTAGCGACATGGGTTCACCAAAGGGCATCCCTCCCATGCTTGAGTGGAATCCGGGTACGACCCTCTGTGGGAGACAAAGCTCATGGATGGCCCGCTACCTGAGCCGAATTTTGCCAGGAACGGACCCTGGATTACAAAAATGGCGATGAAGGATCTTGATATTTCGGGCTAGGAATAGGTAGTTACGTTTCCTCAAGAGATCATTCCATCATGTTGGTAGGCCGCCCCCAAAAGCAATGCTTATATTTAGTGTTTCGTTGTTAGAAAGCAACAAGCTGAACTAATGTGCTTTGGTACCTTCTTCCAGTACGGTGAGATCCCTTCACGATGGGTCTCTGTGCTTACTTAGGAAGGCCACAGTAGGTACTGGGTCAAGCATGTCCAGGACCAGTGGAGTCCCATTGCTGGGAATATTCCTCGGTAGGAAGGGGAATCTACCGGAAGATCCCAGCACTAGGGACAGGTACGAAGCGGACGCAGCTGCCCTTCCTGCCGAGATCAAAACCTCATTTGGATTAGAGTGTCCAAGCCGAGTTCATGTTGTTAACACGTTTCAGAATCTACGCGGGGAAAGAACGATTTCACCGTTCGGTGTGGTGAACGAACCCATCTGCAATACTACCTTGCAGGATCGATGCTACATTCCATTTACGTAGAGAAGCTATTCCTAGAATCGGGACGGGATGCCTGAACTGAGGGGCCAATGCACAACCGAACCAACCCGCTACTAGTACATGGACAAAATATGCCTCTGACCCTGCTCCCGCCTTGTGTGATACCTGGCAAACACGCACGGATAACTTGGAGTTCCAACTTTGACCTCGGAGACTGCAGCTGTGCAGGGCCGGTGTTACATTGGGCATTCGTATGCCCCTGCACCAGCTCAGCGTTTAGTAGACCCTTGTCCACGCAAGTAAGCTGCCCGGTCCCTGGATAATACCGCCGCCGGAGCCGTGAGCGACTGGCTAATATATCTCTCTTCAGGCGGAAATGGAATTTTTACGTCACGCAATCCGGCTGGCTCGTTACTCGAAAGCCCGAAGCAATGACGTGTTGTCGCTCGTTCACGCCAGTAGCTGCATGGCGCTCACGTAGTTCATGCACAACCTAATGAGACAGCATGTATGACAAACCATGTGCATGCACGTGCATCTAGTTACTATCAATGACTAACCCTTGTGATATCATGTGTTCTTTGTTCATTGTGGAGGGAACAGCTAGATAGAGAGGCGCACTGACTGTGTGTACATCCGGCAATTTGGCATGTGCTGTACTTTGCATATCTACAATGATGATGATAACCATCGATAGATGGCCGATTGGTCAAGGCGTCTGTCTGCCACTGTACAGGGAACTGTTAAAGAAAAAAGAGGATCTTTGGATGGCATGGTGTTGTAATTAACTTCAAGTTATGAAACATCAAGTTCACGAACACACAGTGACGAGAGCAAACCTTTGTCCACTCCAAAATCAGACGATAGTCAGCTTCAGCAATGTTCTCATAGAGCGTTGAGTTTTCGATCGTCAAGGGAAAAAAAGGTTGCAGGATTTTCAGTAGGCAATATAACTTAACCTCTTTTCCAATGAAACATCTATTTGTTTTGGTCAAATTTAGATGTAGCCGAATATGTACTCAGTGAACCAAGTGTCCAGAAATGGTCAATGCAATTGCAAAGCGACGGGGGAGATCATAACATTGGAGACCAGTGGGTGTCAATTATCAGAACAAATGTTGAATGTGAATTATAAGAACACATGTTGATTGTGAACAACGACCATTGGCGATTGAATATAAATAACAAAGGATGACTGCAATACTTTACCTTGCACTGTTTCAAGTAACTGCTGATTGTCGTAATTTGAGTACACACAGCGATGGTTAGCTACTCAGGAAGTCGAAAGTTCTTTTGCTCTCTACCTAAGTAAGTTGCGCGTTCTACTCGTGAAAGGGGGATCAAGACACTGATGAAAGAGCTCTTTTAAACATGGCAATATGTTTCTAACAGAAACAGAGCATCCTCCGTGGACTATAAATATGGTATCCTCTCGCTTCGCTGCTGTTGAAACTCATTGAACCATATCTTAAAAGACCGCGCTCAGAATTTTCGCACTCAGCAAAAAGAGCATCAACAAAGACTTGAAAACCAGATCGAGCACATCGCAACAATGTCTCAAAACGAGGACACAAAACCAACGACGGCGGGAGACAAAATCCCACCTGAGATTTGGTCAATGATCCTGGAACCTTTGGAAGCTGAACTCCCGGCTCAGTCATGGGCAAGGCCTGTCAGCCAAAACCATCCTCAAAACACAAAAGTTCTCGCTTCAGCATCTGGAGTTTCTGAAATAACTCATCCCGTTGCGAACCAATTCTTATACCGAACCTTGGACTTGGAATCCCTCCAAAAACCTGGAGTAAGCACAGTGTCGCTTCTCAGAGCATTTGCCGATCAGCCAATTCTGGGAGAGTATGTCCAAAAATTACGTATTAATTCCAGCAAACTTGTTGCTACCTCAAATGACGATATCAAGTGGGATGAGCTCTTCAAGAGCGTAGAGGCAAGAATTAGGGCACCTGGTCTCAAGGGTGAGGCCAGGCAATGCCTCCAGATGTGGTTAAATACCACAAGACAGAATAAAGACTTCTCGGATATTGCAACGCCATTTGTTTTGCTTCTTCCGAGACTCCAAGTTCTCGAATGTCAACTGAAGAGGTGGGATCCGTTGGTAGGATGCCTAAAGAACTGCGCTTCACTAACTGAGGTGAGACTCAAAACCACCAGCGAGACGCATCCAGTCAATATCACCGAGATTCTGCCCGCTTTGATGCATCCCACTCTTAAGGTAGTTCGTCTCGATGGGTTTGGCTCAGACCAAGAATTTGGGCGAAATTTGAGGCCCAATGACAGCGTTGAAACTGTCGATCTCGGAGATTCTTATCTCAATATAAACGGAATATCTGGAATTTTCCAACTGTTCCCGAAAATTAAGAATTTCTCCTACGAATTTGGCAGCCCTGAAAGAATGAGACACTGCAACCGAGAGCATATCAAAGCCAGAAAACTTGGTGAAAAGTTAAGAGAAGTCGGAAAGAACTTGGAATCCCTGACAATCGATGCGGTAGTTCTTTTCCAATTCCCAGAAATTGATAATAGTACCCTCGGGCCGCTCAAGGACATGAAATCATTAAAACGCCTTTGTGTCTGCGAGGCTTTCTTCATTAAACAAGGAGAGGGCCAAGACGAAGCTGGGGCCTGGAACAATGCCTTTCCTTCGCAGTTGGAGTCAGTCCATTTTCTACCCAAAGCAAGAATTATTGGCGGTACCTTTCCACCCTGGACGGACGTGGGATTACTCAGCCACGTCGCAGAATACCTTTTGAACAATGAAGAGAGGTTCGAGAGCCTCAAAAAGGTTTCAGTGGAGTTGCATAGCTCAAAAGCTCAGCTCAGACATGGGAGCGGGGAAGTGATCGATGATTGGTTCGGTGACTGGAAGATCGAAAGGAGGGAAGAGTGGGTTTCTATGGTGCCATCGTTTTTTTATGGTGGCGAATTTAAACCGACTATTATTGAGTTTACTCGGTCCGGAAAGGTGCCATCGTCTACTGGTTGAAAGGAGTTTTATGATATGACTTCGTCAAGTCGTAAGCGTTGCCTAGATTAGGCAAGGAAAGTTCATTAGTATCAGATTTAATTTACTAAATACAAAAGCCTCTTAGGCGTCAAAACTTACTTTTGTTCTATGCGAGTGAGCCTACTAAACCGAACATTAGTCAAAAAGTAAATCTTGCACTTTTATCAATCTTAAATGAGCAATGACCTGGAAAGGACTTATGTCGAGCCGGCAATTAATTGCGGTATTTTGTGTAAGTATCTCATTTCAGACGACAATGTCTGCCGAGTTTGTATAAAGGTGATAAATCCGTCAAAATCGGCTAGTTGAGTCCTTTCATCGTCCTATCTATTTTCTTTCTTGTGCAGGCCCTTTTGATGGCCGTCCAACCAGTGTCTGTTCATGTTCATGGTACATTGTGTCTGTGGTATCGCAACAATTGGTCATTCTTGAACCCAAAGACCAGTTTCTTTCTTGAACTCTCGAAGCCAATCCGGATTATCAGCAGGAGTTTGATTCCACGGGTCATCGCTTGAGCCGAAGAAAGATTAGCAAATGCCGATCAATACCCATTGAGCAGATCTCTTTGACTTGCCTGTCATAAATGATCCATCGTGCTTGATACTGGAGTTCTTCATCTGATGGTGTATGGCTATTGGGGTTAAAGGGAGACATAGAGTTGAGAACAAACCGACTTAGACGACGCCAGAGGCCTCTATACACGTTGCCATCATTAATTGTGTGACCTCGCTCCACTTCAACTGCAGGCATCGCTATAGACATTGGTGGGAGAGGGACTGATGTTGTCGGACCGAGGCCCACACGGAGACGAAACTGAGCCAGCCAGAGTGTCGAACCATATAATAGACCTTTCAACAGTTTGCTGAGAACTTGCGACGGACCGGACATGTCTTTGATAATAATACAAGCCTGTTGCTGAAGTGCACTGTCGTCAGGATCCACGCCGAATTCCTGTAGCTCTCTGACATATTCATGGAGAGAAGCCTCTAGTTTACAGTCTTCAAAGATGTGTTTTTTGCCATTGATTTTCAGTGGTGTGATTCGAGACCTGGCCGCGCTTTTCATAGGTCTCATTTTCGCCTTCTTGGTGATCTCTTCTGATGATGTTAATAAATCACGTAACCAAGAAGGCGGGCGTGATGCAGATTCCTGGTTGAGAATTTCAGCCCCGAAGATAATACAACACGCTTCGTAGTGTAATATTCCTGCTGAGGGCTCACAATGAGTGGTCTCGGTATAATTTGTGAAGAAATAATCCAGTTCAACCTCGATGAGCTCGAAAGCGCTCCCTGGACTATACGGCGTGCCTTGCTGTGTCGTAAATGGTAGCGGCGAGTTGCGCTCATATTCGATTAGATCTGGATTTATGGTTAATACAACGGGTTAATACTAGCCCTTGCATCAAACGCGACCAAAAACTTACAAGGTTGTATACCGTTTTCAACAACATCGAGCGTAGCTTCATCAAAGCCCCAACTTCCCTTCCAATCAGCCATTGTGCTCCCTTCCTTGAAATGTTCAGCTAGATGGCTGGCTCTTTCGGTCCAAGTATCCATCTCGAGGTCACAAAACCCACATCGGGAGCGTATTTGCTCATACATTGATCTCCACTCTTCCATCAAGCCCTTCATAAATTCAGAGTTGTGAACAAGTCTAAGGTGTTGTCCTAGATGATCTTTCCGAGAGAATATTCGCTCCTCCTTCAGTCGTTTCTGGCAAGCATTGTGATTATGTGTATCGAAGTGGGTTTCCTCCGGATCTTCCAGGCCACAGTAGACACAAACCAGCCCCGATTGTGTATGAACAGTAGGTGAACCGGTTGGAGCGCACTCCCACTGCTCAAGAGACAGGTGAAGCGACTTCTCATGTCTCTGCCATGTGTGTTTTGTCTTGAATGTTTCTGTGCAGAAAGTACACTGGTATGGGTGACAAGCCTTCATCAATGCTTCTCGAGGTTTGATTTTCTTCGCGACAAACGCCCGCCGCTTCTTTTTTCTGGTAAACCCAGATAATCTGACTGAGCCTCCCGATGAATGAGAGTATCCCGAGGCGTGAGAGCTTTGGCTTGAGTGAGAGGTCTCCGCCCCGGTGATCGAGGAAGAGATGCTATGTGATAGCCCATCTTCTAGCGTACTGTCTGGCGATGCTTCAAGATCTTTCGAAGCACCCAGCAGCGCGCGCGCGATAGCAGGAACACTAGCAGGCTCATGCTCTGGAGGCGAGTTTCTCCACCGCTCGAAAGGGTCCATCTGCTGAGCGATCGGTGTTGGTGGTCTAGCATGTGAATTCTCCCGGGGTGCCGCATCCGAAGGCAATCGGATTTTTGATGGGGAGACCGGTGTCCAGAGTTTCTTCCTCCTCCGGGCATTAGCGAACCAAGTCAAAATCTGCTTCTTGTTAAGACCTGATTGCCTTTGCATGATCTCGACATCTCCAACAGTAGGATAAGGGCGGTTGATATGAGACGAAAGCCATCTGTTAAGAACTCGAATCGAAGCGGTGGAGAATCGTTTTTGCGGTTGGTAAGTCGTTGCCTCGCTGTCTGCCACATGAAGGCTCGCAGTGCGGACTCTCTCAAGGGCAAGAAAATCTGTGGGACTGTCCTGACCCTGGAAGGATTGTGGTAGAGTCCGAGGTTCATCATCACTTGAGTATTCTTGACTGAGCCAGTTCGATATATGCAACACTGGGTCTTCGGTTGCAGGCAAATCGTCATAGGTAGGATCAGAATCTATGAAGAATTCCTCAACCGGCATTGGTGGACAGCTATCAGAGGAGCCGGGTTGCGATAATGGCCCAAAAGGTTGATCATAGTCAAAATTCCACACCTCGGGACCGACACCGGCCCAGAGCGGAGAGGTGTCTATCTGGCTGGAAGCAGTACCTGGAACGATAGGCACATCGAGGCACTCTGAAGCCACGTGTGATGACATGTCGCGCCTCGAGATGTGCCATTCACAAGAACACTTCGATGAGAAGGAGCTGTTGTTTTATTAAGGAGGATTCAACTTGGACACGAGTGACGAGAGGTAATCACTAGGGGTAATCTGTTAGCTCCGAGTACGCTGATGGTCCACAAAAGGCTTGTCAAGTTGAGCCCTTTGTTCAAGCTCACCCAATTCCACCTCCGCCATTGGTGGAGGCAAGTGTTAGCCAACGGCTTATCTCCGCCAACTGACCAGATTTGCTTATGTACGGCTACATACCCATCTGTGCTTACGGTGCCTCTTCTCTTCACAAATAACAACTACCGGTCTCAGTCTTTGGTCTTGTATATGCCGGCCATTCACATAGTTCTTACCCACGGTGTGGAAACAGGCTATGAAAGAAATGCGAAATGTGAGGGTATGATCACGGCGATCATCGCTATTGGCTGTTAGAGCCGCAAAATGAAGCTGGAAACAGCCGCACCGTGCCCTTAGACCAGGGTTAAATCGCCACAATTTCGGTGTCAGCCAACTAGTTCATAACGCCTGCCTGAATTCGTGTAGTTCAATATCATCAAACCAAGGGTACAGCTCTGGTATCCACCTGTGATGTATATAAGAAGCAAGTAAGCTACCTTCTAGAAACACTGCCGTCACGTTTTCGACAGAAGTCATCGGGGAAAATTCATCTACTCATGTCCTATCAATTCATCCACGTCGATAAGTCGGCATCAGAATTATCCTACAATGCCAAGAAGTACAGAGATCTCCGCTTGAAAGCTTTGAAGGAGTCACCCGAAGCGTTCACCTCAACCTGGGCTGTAGAGTCCTCTTTCGCAGACGACGTTTGGGTTTCACGCCTTCTCGACCCAGAGAAAGAAACATTCGTATGCGTCTACAACAGCCCTAACCAAGACCCAGAGTGGGTGGCCCAAGTCACATTGCGTGGTCCCCTGGCCGCCGCCGACTTCGCCCTTCCGCCTGAATCTGGCCAAGTCGTGAACCCGGGAGACGAGAAATGGCAGATGTTTAGCCTTTACACATCTCTAAGCCACAGGGGGAAGAAAATTGGCTCGCGGCTCTGTCAACGAACTTTTCAATTTCTCTCCGAGAAGCGAGCGACCCAAGCTACGAATGTTTCCCTGCGCCTTTTTGTAAAACCAGACAACGAGATAAGCATCCGAATGTATCGAGGATTGGGTTTCCTAGAGACTGGGAGATGTACAGTAGAAGAAGGCCTGAGGGTAAATGGCGAAGCGGAGTTGATCCCAGACGGCCCTCTGGGGGCAAAGTACACAACAAGAATTGGGGTCATCATGGCAATACGACTCCAGGCTGCACGCGATAATGGTGCAGTTAAGATAAGTGCTTAGACTTCGCTAGGTTTTCCTGTGTTGCATTTATACTATTTTTGAGCCATTATGCCAGGATATTAAATGGTAAATATTACCTGCATACTGGTTTAAGAGGGCCGTGTTCTTGGTTGCATGAGAGCTGTTTCGGATCTAGAAAAATTTCGCGTGAGACGAAGATCTTTTGGGGTTGCTTCGAATTTATTCTAAGCTGATTCGGCCACTTTCACAATCGGTTCACGCAGTCGATCTGGTGCGGATAATGGGAAGATCCCACCAGTTTCTACTCGGCCATCTCTACATATGTCAAAATCATGCTTGACTTAGAGTACGTTGTCAAATACTATCGCGTTGAATCCGCCAGCTTTCAGTAGACGACCTTTTAATCTACCTTCATAGATGGCTTGGGCCATGCAATCTCATTGCTCCATTAATTTCAAGATGTATCCATGGCTATATCTTGGCGACATGCCGAACCATTTCAATAATGAAGGCAGAGGATCGCTCTGAAGGCAAGCCTACAGGTAAATACTATGCTACAAAACAATCATAGCTGTCATTATAATAAAGCTCCCAGGGCGACATTCTCTCACGTTGGCTTCTATATACAACTGCTTCATTTGTTTGCACAAATCATTTTTACATTCGAGTACCCAGTGAGTTGGGTTGGAGCGACAAGGGGACGATGATGAGGTAGCATTGGCGATAATCTATCCCACGCCATGTCTGAGTAATCCGCAATTTCTGACGCCTTAAACGGCCCCAACCGAGCGCGCCTGGTACAATCCATCCTGCTTCTCTCATCAACAGACCGGCCGGTCTCCGTACTTTGTCTGTGTCAACCAGCATGGCCGCCGACTGCCCTGAAGTGGGCAGTACGAACCCTGACATTGCAGGGCTTGGAGTAGGTACCAAAGCCAATCACCTTCAAGGGCGGTGTATCATTGACGAAGGCTCAGATTGTCATCGCTTTTGCGTTCCAGGCAGGCATTTCACTCGTGCTTTCCATATGGTCATTGCTACTATGGAAACCTGGAATGGCCTATCTGTTAGACGACGATATGGTGATCGCCTTTAACTTAGGGGATGCGAGAGGCGCTCAAAGGACATTGTCAAATTTTTATCGACAGCATGAATCTTCGTGGATTCCTCTGAAACGCACAATCGATGGCATTCTTCTGACAATTAGTGATACACAAACTGTGAACGGTACAGCGTCTCTGTTCATCTGGGCCTCTGTGTTCTCTTGGCCCTATGCCAAAATTGTTGGGCTAATTTCTCTCTCAAACAGGGCTGAGCTTGCTCATTGCCGGCCTCGCTCAATACAAATCTTTGAGCCTGTACCACATGCACATCATATATGACACAGTCAACTTTACAGCGTATGCCAAAGTTGGTCCCGCTGGGGGCTTCATACTCTAGTCACTGATCATTTCTAGAATTTCAATCTGCGGTAGTCTTGCAAACGTGTACGGTCAAGACAAGAAAAGCCGAAACTCACGTCTATATGCTTTCGTGACCTTCATGGCCCTGTATCTAGCTTTCTCGGTCGTCTTCGCTATCAAGCTGCGCTCATGGGATCTGGCTGAATCAAGCCAATGCTACAATTATGGTCTGATCAGCTCGCCAAACCATGGTCACCCATCAGTCGACATCATATACGTTAGCATTACCTGCTTCTGGTGTCTTTGTGCCCTCATCGACTGCGCTGCGCTCCAATCGTCTTTCATGTCCAGGAGATGGCAGGAAGAGCGCAATCGGTCGAACCATATCCTAGGGCTCATAGTGCCACCACTTGAGCAACTTGCTACGGGCATCGTTCTACTAGCCATGTTGCAATATCCTGTCCACCTGTACATGGTCATTGCTCTGCGCATATCCAATGAGGGGAACCTCAGCGGCGACTCTGAGAATACGTGGGGATTTGGGCAGATTGTCGCCTTAGTGACGGCCTTTTCTACACTGATGGAATGTGTGAGGGGACGTTCTGGTAAGCGTGACTGTTTATCTATTCTTGACCTTTAGTTGCTAACTAGCTACTGTCCAAGATTGTGTTGAAGAAATCAAACAGCTTGAAGAGGCTGCTCGCAGGGAAGAGGTTGCTCGCAGGGAAGAGGTTACTCGCAGGGAGGAAGCTGGAGAGCTAAATGCGGAGGCGCGCAACTGATATGAAGGCCACTCGAATAGGAGAAGTATGCAAGTTGAACGACAGAGGACCTAAGCATTCTCAATTGAACGATTCCTTAGCCGTCACACACAATTCTTGCGACTTGGTGGACCAACTGTGTCGTGTGACTGACACTGAGTTACCGTTTGACCAACAACTTACACGAATTCAACGACACTCTTCGGGCTTTGAGTCATCCATGCCTACTGTCTAAAAGAACGACAATTGTGTCCCCCCAAGGCCTTCGCTCATTTTTGACCGAGGTGGTTAGTGATATTCATTAGCCGAAAGCTACTGGCGTCTTTGCCAGTATCTTGCTTAGGAGTGAAGAAGAACTGCGAGATATGCGTAGATTTAGAAATCGCACATTCGAAGTATGTGAGCCAGACATTTCGATTAGTTGCAGTGCTCGGGAGAAGTATTTAGCATATAGTTCAACATAACTTGAATTTATCACTTATGATTCGTTTTGCGGCAACAGTCCTTGTTTTAATATTTAACGTCATGGATTCTTTGTCAAACTAGGAGATAATTCAGGTGCCATGATTGAGGCCAGCAGGGTAAAGCAAGAAATAAGGCCTCGGTGTAGAGGTCTTGATTCTGCCGAATGCTCGCTACATTCACCCCCCTTTACGTGCTGATTAGGCAACATCGGGGCATGATGCCCTCCCTGTTTTAGTGTGTCATGCTTCCCCTCGCCCACATAATTGCCATGTGCTCACCACAACAAGTCCGGATAATTGAGCCTGGTCTCGAGAGCTTCCCCTCCTAATACTCTTCGCTACTCATACTCTAGTTGGACCGGCTGGTAAGGGAGGAAATATGGCCCTTAGATGAGAAGAAATTGAAACGCGTTCAACTTGCGTTTAACCAAGACTCGTTTAAAACCACGTCTCAAAAAGTTTGAAGCCAGATAAGAAGTGCGTTGCTCGCCTATGGATCATGCTAATACCAGAAGCCAGGCAGTAGGCACAGATCATGGAGACTTCCCAACTCCGCTTCATGACATCGAACCAAATTCACTTCTCCAAGGACAACCCCTCATCTAAATATCTTTCATTTCATTTATTCACTCACCTCCCTCCAGAAATCAAGCTTAAGGTATGGGAACTGTCGCTTCCTTGCAGGCGGCGGCTCTTCACTCTATGCCTCAATCATGAAGCCAAAAATGACGCAGGAGTCGTCCATGGCTATAAGGTATCGATAGAGCAGCCACCACGCCCTATTCCGCAATCAAGTGTGTGCGTTGAGTCTAGAAAAGTTGTCCGTCAATTCTTTCGGCTTTCTCTGCTCGTCATCGCCGATAACGACAGGCCTTTGACAGTTTGGATCAATCCCGAGAGTGATCACCTCTTCCTGCGCAAGTTCGATGTGGATATTACAACCTTTGCCAACTTCATCATTGACATCAAGAGTTCAGATCCTCAAAGAAAAGGCATTCTTCATATAGCTTTTGACAGCTTATGCAGGACATCGGTTCCATCACTCAAAGCATTAAGCGCGGACCTTGCCAATGATGTCCCACAAGAAACCATCGCAGCCCTCAGTGAATGGGTTCTAGGACTGAAATCGATATGGTTCATTCACCTTTTATCCTCCGAGTCTCGCCTAGGTGCTGGACCAATTTCCGGAACTGGGAACTCCACAATCAAGGGCCTGAATCGCAGCATGCCCCTCTTCCCGCACGCCGTTGAGTTCGATCTCTTTGAGGAAGACATACGCCCCTATCAGTCAAGCCTCAAGTCACATACTGTCTTCTACAACCCCAACGCGGCGGTGAAGGCCTGGGAGGCGATGGAAAATGAGCTGGGCATCCGCAGCGACGCAAGGCCGCATCCCGCGCGTCAAATCTCCCACATCCTCGCCGTGACAGCAAGACAAGGATACCTTCGCCCAGCTTCTGCCGAGGTCAGGAGTGCTAGAAGCATGGACGACTACTTGCAGTTGGAGCAAGAGAGGACAAAGGATTTCTTCACCCGCGGTGGAGGTACCTTCTTTCCACAGTGGCGGGAGACTGAAGAGCAAAAAAGAAATCTCTTGTCCGCGGCTGGCTTTTGGGTATTTCCCTACGGGACCTTTGATACTCTAGAAGAGAAATTGGTAGGAAAGGCATGCCAAGATTTGAGTGATCAGCGTCCTGGGCTAGGATTGTTCGAGCTTTAAACGAGAGGAAAATGCCACCGGTTCATATCTTAGGCCTTTGCAACAAGGCCTCTGTCGAAGGAGACATATTTCAACCACCTTGTCGCTCCGATTGAGACCTCGCCTGTTGGCGAATCTGCTCAAAGATATTGACAGCTTCCTGCCCATTCCCAGGCGTTTTTAAAATCCTGTGCCACTCTAACATCATATTCCGTTTACGTGGACTTTGGATCTTGGTTGCTCTGCTCTTTGGCGATGCCGCATGTGTCGCCGACTGTTGTGGGAGGGCAGGTAATAAGACCGCCTGTGAAAGCGACAGATCGGCCCATAAGGAGCGTTGCAACCAATCCAGAAGACCGATTTCCAGAATAAAACCGGCATGAGGTCCTGCAACTGAGACATCCTTTCGTATTGAGGTGGTGAAGACCATATTGGGTATTTGGCTGGACAACATCGAGGTGCGATCCGAAAATGCAGACAGCTTGGAGATATATTCCATCGAGTACTTCGCGCCAATTCCGATGACGCTGTCCCTTTCCACCTCCGGCTCATGCTTTGATTCTGAGATGATTGTGCACCAAGGTTTGCCTTCCAAGATACCAAAGCACACGTAAAAGTCGCTCGAATGATCATCGAGTATGCATTTGCAATCGACGATCCCAACCCTGTTCTCAGAGTTGAAAAGGAATATTTCATCCTTGCCCAAAAGCTTAGGAGGCCAACAGTCAGTCACTTCAATGGCGGTGCTCTGTAGCATGATTCTTAACCGCGCTGGAGAATCGTGCGATGGCGAGATTACAGATGCTTCCAGTCCTTGATTCTCAACGCCGACCTGCCCGGCTGGGTGACAAAATATCTTCTCGAGTCGAAACTCTCTCAGAATAGACTTGTCGACACCCACTAGCCAAGAAGAATTGTAACGTGCTTCTTGAGCAGAAGATTCCCCAGAAGACGGATGCAATGCAAGACATAATAGGCGGTCGTCCAACTCGCAATATATCCAAGCCAGAGCGGGGAGAGAGGCATCGTCCTCCCTCTTTACTGGTAGCGTAAGGCGGAGGCCACGGCTAGTGATCTGTGGAGGTTCCGAGGGAATAAGTTCGAAAGAGCTGACGGAGTGATGAAAAGCTTGTTGGGATAGACGCTTGTAGTCTCGTAGACGCACAGGCTGGTACGGGAGCAAGGACACCTCATCTTGACCATCCTCAGCCAGATCTTGAGGCATTGATTCGAGTGCTTTATAGGCGATGCTCTTTCTAGCCCAATCATCGTTGAACTTGTCTAGAAAGGAGGGAGGATGGATAGCTAGCCGAGATGAGTTTGCGAACTGCAGGGGTGAAGAAGCCAAGACTCCCCAAAGACACTCGCCCAAATGAGCCTCAAGTGTCCAAGTGAAAATACTATAGTCTTCTTCTTGTTGTAAGATTTGCTCTTGGAGTCTAATAAAGGATCTTACTCCCTCTCCATAGAGAAGCGGCATGTTGACATCGAACAAGCCTAGTAAGCAGTACGCCATATCCTCCTCTCTAGTAGTATTTCTTCTGGAGGCCCAAGATAACCTTTCAGCAACATTGCAGCTCTGGGGGCTTTGGCCGTGAAGGATCGGGATTGGGATGCCTGTAATGTCAGAAATGTAGGGCGCGAGGCTTCTTTTTGTGCCAATCTCGGTCCAATCTGCAGCATAGAACTCGACATATGGGGGCGCAATCAGTTCTTGTAACGTCCATCCCCTCGTGAACCAGCGGCTTTGCGGAAAGTTGGCAGTAATAAGACGGTTGACCGGATATGCCGTTGTCCATATTGGCGGAATATGCTGGTTAATCTGCTCGCCTGTGACTAAAACATCTTGTAGGTAGACATAGCAGACAGCAGAGTGTTTGTACCATTTGTACATGGAATTGATCGCCTCAGAGAGCTCAGCGCTGCTTTCCTTGTTGATACAGCAGGTATCGACCCAAGCCCAGTCCAAATTGCCGACACGCTTTACCATCTGGCAAAAGTCGCTCACCTTGCCATACCCCTTCTTGGATGCGGCGGACCCATTGAGGATATCGGCATACAACACCTCATCGTCCCCCCAAGTATGACTAAGAATGGCATAGGATGGGATGCTGGACCCGAAGAATTCTTGGAGCTGTCCAGACGATGTGTTGATGAGTCTCATGGTGCCCCAGCCTCCGCCCACAGTCGCGCGCTTGGAGGCTACGCGATGATGCTACGCGTAATTCCGCGTGTGACGAGCCGAGTCTCGCGACTTGGAGAATGACATTCAGCCGCAATCTCTACCGCACCATTTTACCAGCCTTGAGAGCACTCTTGGTCGCGATAGCCGAGTTCAAGAGGAGGATCACGAGACGTGCTGCAGTACAGCCGGTGATTAGCCCCAGCCAACAGCTGCCAAGTGGTCAATGCACATATGCCCTTGACGGGGGCTTAACGAGGTATAAGGCATGCTTCAATTTCTCGCGATAGCTATCATCAATATTCATCTTTCTAGGCTTCATTGCAAGTCAGGAGAGTTCTGCCACAAATGTTGCTATTAGTATTTCTAATTTATACTGAATTACAGATACATTTACAGATACCTTAATTATTGCTATCTTATTTCTAGCGAGAGCTTCAGCATATCTACTTGGAACACATATTCTCTATGTTCTCTAAACTCTTTATATATTTTAGTTTAGAGAATTATCATATCCATCAAGAAAACTATAGAGTTATGAATATTAATTCTTTTAACATACTGGTGTTTGCCCAGTCAATGAGGTTAGGTACGTTTTTGGAAATTTAGGTGAGCGCTTCCAACAGAAGAACAGAGGCTTTGCAAAGCAGCTCTTTGATATACTCTGCCCGATGTATCCTAGGGAGATCTACGACTCGTCCTAAACACCCCCTTCAATACTAATCTACCAGTAGGAGCCACACTTAATTGACGGCATACAACTTTTTTAATTGTCGGAACAGAAGAAGTAGAAGCAAACAGCCGCACTTAGTTTTGGTTCCCCGGGTGATGAAACTTATTCCAATCCTGGTTTGCAGATGGTACCCGTCGGAGGAAGCGTCCCGTCATCGAAATACTTTCTGATAGTTTGAATGATACACTTGGATGGGTGGTTCATGACACCGTGCTAGAACAAAACAGTGATGTGTCAGCTATTCAGTCGCACCAAAGATTTAAACGGTCAACAAGAAAGTTCACAAACGGAAATACTCACACCAACTCCATCATGGAGAAGAAATCCGCTTCCTCTGAATCGAGAAGCAGATGTATATGCACCCACAAGAGGAGTGACAGGGTCGTATCGAGTATTAGTGAAGAGGATCGGCTTGGAAGTCTTCACATTTAAAATCTTGTTGGCGTCAAGGATTTCTGAAGCTTTGAACGGCCATCTAGTACAGGCGAGACGGCGCATAGCTGAGTAGTCGGCAAAGGAGTTCTCAGCCAAGCTAGCTTGAACAATAGAATAGAGATCATCTACCGACTCGACGCGGAATGGTGAATCTCCACAGGATATGGCAAACATTGAGTGCCTGCCCAAGTTCCACGGACCCCAGATATCGGTTTGGGGCTCTTCCATGATTCGTGTCCATTCACCCTTGAATGTCGCGTGAAGAATTTCAGGGATTTTCCCCATGGTGGTGGGAGCGTATAGGTTTGTGAGGATCAACCCCTTCAACTTCCTGGCTACAGTTGTCTGCCCAAGTTGCACGTCGATGGCTTCGGGCACCTTGGCGTCCAATGGCACTGTGATGTTTGCAGCCTCTTCAAAGAGCTTCTTTGTTGATTCCATCAAACTGTTCGGTGTAGTTTCCTTCCCGTTGTGAGTGGCAAGCAAGTGCACATACATCGGGAGATTTAACACAATACTCAAAAACAACTTTGAGGAGGCCTTCAGTGTCTCGTGTTTGAGTCAATCATGTGCCGCTCAAGTAGTCATCTAGCCTGGGAATGCTATCAAGCAGCATCCTGTCAAATCGATCAGGGAACATGGCGGCGAAGTACTGGCCCAGTATCGCACCATAGGAAATTCCCCAGTACTTGAGCTGTCCGCCTTCTTGGAGATCGTCAACGATGGAAAGAATATCTCTCGCTGCTGTAACCGTTCCCATGTGTGGGCCATGTTTCCGCATACTGGTTTCACAGTCACTTGCAAAATTTCCGTAATCGTCCCACATTCCTCCTTTGATCTCTCCCCATAAGTCTTGCTGCGGTAGGATATCATGAGGTAACGGGTAGTTGATGCCTCGACGGCTCTTTGTAGATTCACTCTTCTGGCATTTGAATGGAATTGTCCGTCCAGTGCCACTTTCGCTTGTTAGTTCACAACTAATCCCCAAAAGCAATAGTTGGCTTACCGAGGATCCCATGACACAAGGTCATATTCTCCGCCGACTATACTACATTTTGACGGTCAGTTTATGGGTCTGGGTGCTTTTATCTCTGAAGGTGCTCGTACTCTTGATATGTCTTTCCTATGGTGGTAACGAATTGTATGCCGGAGAGGCCAGGCCCTCCTAGATTCAGCAGCACACTACCTTTGTATGGCTGTATGGTCGCTTTGATTGTGATCAATGCTAGATCAATCTGTTCTCCGCATTTGTCCTGATAGTCGAGAGGCACGGGTAGCTTGCCACATTCTGAAATATTGAGGTAGGTCTTCTCGCATTCCATCAGCTCCAAATTGCCGCATGGTGCCCATTCCAGTTGAGGCGTCGTTGAGTTAATCAGCCTTTTCTTCACCTGGGTTAACCAGAAGGCCTGAGTAAAGTTGCTTAGGAGAAAAATAATAAAGCAGGCTGGTTTCAGTCTCATATTGTTCAGTTGAATAGGTTTGTGGGCAAGGAAGAGACCAGTGTACGAGATCAGTTGTTAATAGAAAGAATCAGAGGATATTTTTACTCTTTAAATCAAATGATAACTATATAAAGCCATAGACTCATTATGTATGCAGGCTGAGGCCTCACAGGCATATTTCATCATGCACGATGCTTAACCTCACGCAAGTCAGCAGCCAAGACCATGGCAACAGGGTTAAATCGTTGCAATCTTCTTAATTCGGACAAAAGAGCAGCACCAAGTAATTAGGTTGTCTCTCACTAGCTTCAGGTGATCGATCGGATCCATGTCAGCTTCGGAATGTTTGAAGTTCCTCCATTCATAGCTTTTGGGTGAAGTTGACAGGCCTTGCCGCCACACTGCCACCGCAGTTTGGGGCAGATCCACGCAAATATAACAAGAAATCGTTACCATCAGCGCCCCCATGATTGTAACTGGCTACCAAGGCAAACGCTCGCATTTGCTTTACTGCTTCAGGCCAAAGAGAGCTTTACGGAGTGCCTTCACCAACTTCACTCCATTTTGATATCACTGATGGATAGAGCGAGCTCTGCAAACTCGATGGGTTAGAATCGAGAATATGCCCAGTCAATCAACATGGCCCGGCCTTCTCCTTAACATATCACAAGCGGCTTCCCTATGGCTTCACTCTGGGCATGTTGAGTCTTCCAAGCAACTTGTCAATGTCAGTGCGCTTGAATAATCAATTTTTATACTCATACATACATCAGGGCTTATAGAAATCCTAGTAGCTAGCCTATTTGCTGTCTGGGCCGCTGAAAATCCCCTCCTCAGTCACCTTGGTCTCAACCTTCATCCCCCACGGATTCTTGTCCCCCACCCAGTTCTTCTTCTTTCCAGCTTTTCGGACCTTCTTGATGTTGTCGTCTATCACCTTTCTAAACCGTGACGGGTCATCGGCAACCTTTTCAAGAGATACAGTCAAGATGAGCCCCTCCTTGTTCTGCTTCTTACCCAGACTCCATGACCAGTCTGCCGACAGCAGCACCTTGGGCTTGGACGCGTGTATTTTCCCCGTGGGATAAAGGCATGTTAGCAGATACCCAATGCGCCCTAAATACTGCGCCCACCACGCATCCTCGGGGCTGATGATGGATTTGAGCGACTCCCGGAACTCGACCTCCCTTGGTGGGAGCTCGCCACGATATCTGGCCTGCAGCATCAACGCCAACCGGGCGCGATCTTGGTGCGACACACCATGCGTCGAGGACATGATGCCTGTGCTTGTTGAATACAAGGCTGCCGTGGAAGCCGTCTCTTTCGACATAAACATGTGTGCGTACATCACATTCGCAAACGCATCAATGACATGCTCGCCGAAATCGGGAGGGAACCGCCTTGTCCCGTCCTTTGAGGCCTTGGGTATACTGCTCCGGATATGGTCCTGAATATGCTTCCGCGAGCCAGGCGCAAAGCTCCGCGAGGCCACTTCCAGCGGGGCCTGCTTTCGGACAGATGACGATAGCTGTCGGAAGAGATAGCCTTCTCTCACGCCGCCCTGGCAGAAATGGGCTTCCTTGATGCCGAGCGGGATCGCCTCCGCCAGGACGTTGACCAAGAAGGCAACGGCGGGAACCTGAGATCTTCGCCGGTCAGAGACGCGGAATATCTCGTGGGCTGCTTTGGCGACTTGCTTAACCGCCTCTGTGTCCTGGAACTGTTCCCTCCCGACTGTGTACCCGTTGATGATGGATATGGGATACTCCCGACCATGCGTCTGGTTGAGATACAGCAAAAGATACCCCCATCCCCTAAAGCCACCGCCCGACAGATAAATGCGAAACCCACCCTCCCTCCTGGCCTCCTCGACCAATGTCTCCGGTATCTCCAGCTTCTCATACGCCTCCCTAAAGTTCCGCACCATCTCCTCACGAAACTCATCCACTGCAAGCTTCGCCTCCTGCTTCCCCTTCCCCCGCCGAATCTCCTGCAGCCGCCTCGTCAGCGCCGCCGCACCATAGGGAAAGCTGAAACTCCCCTGCGAACTCGTCCTGATCGTCCCGTTCTTGCTGATGATCCACGTAATCTGCGTGCTCCCGCCGCCCAAATCCATCACCAATCCCCCCATGGTCAAGAACCCGCTCGCGATCCCCAGCGCGCCGACCTGCCCCTCCTGCTCCTTCTCCAGCAGCTCAACCTCGAGCCCCGTCGCGTCCTTGATGGCGCTCAGGAGCTGGACCGAGTTCTGCGCCACACGCGCCGCCTCCGTCGCGACGACGTGGATCTGGTCGCTGGCCACGCCGAAGTCGGCGCAGATGACCATGAAGCGGCGCAGGGCGTTGCACACGGCCGTGATGACATGGTCCGGGATGGGGATGTGGTCGCCCGTCTTGTCGTCGTACTGGGCGTCGTAGAGGGAGATGGAGGAGCGGTAGACGAAGACTGTGGGGATGATCCTGGCCAGGGGGGCGGACAGGTCCGAGATGGAGAATCTGATTCCGTTGCTGCCGTCATGATCGCCGCGTCGGCTTCACGGTCAGCAAATGAGCTGCTTCAGTAGGGTCCAGGGGAGGATGGTCTATTTACTGTTTTGGGGGGATGAGGTCACTTACCTTCCCATGTCGACGAGGCCTACCAGTTTGTCCCTGTGACCTTGCCAGGGTGGATGCCCGTATCGTAGCTCATTGGGCATCAAAATAGAGGATTCATCTTCAGATTGCGGGGGAAGAGTCGGTGAATGGGAGGGAGAGGAAGAGGCAGAGGGCGAAGATGATGGCGCGGTATCTTCTGACTCTGAAGGGTGCTCGATAAATTCAAAGTCGGAAAACTCCGAGTCGCTTTCCATAATTCAAGAAGTTTGTCAGTATAAGAACCGGCTGGGATGGGTTGTCGATGATCTAATAGTCTGGGGTATATCTACAAGCTGCAGGGATTCAAAAGAAAAATAGCAAAAATGCGGTAACAAGAGCAGTCGGTAGTCTACGAGGTTAATAAATATCTACAAGAAGCGCAGCTGCTGCTCTGCGCTGATCAGGAAAGGATGAGGGCGAGTCTCGTGCGTGGTGTCAGCCGCCACTTCAGCCATGTCTTGGACTGGATCGTCATTTGAAGTGTGACTGGCTCACGAGCCGTTGGCCCCTCCCTCGATTTTCCTCATTGTTGGAAGCGCTCAAATTAGGTTGAAAGTGCTGGCGTGAAAGGCAGCAGAGAATTGACAACATCTTTGTGCGCTTGGTTTGTCTCTAGACTTGGGAAAGACTTGGGCAAACAATGAAGTGCTTGTTCGGCGGTGTCGCTCGCTGTCTCATGATGATGTGAGTGTGTGTGGTGGATGAATCACTTGCATCAGAACTATGACTGTGTCTTATTAATGGGAGGGCCTGAGAGCGGCCTCCAATGTCAATCTTTCCAGATCACCGTTCACATGATAAACACTTTGGGAAAAAGCAAGGTCGAATGTCTCCAAAAAGAATGCCATCAATACCTGTCAATCAAGTCGCAAGACGCAACTCTACACGATCAAGGTGACGCAGATTAGTTGCTGGTCACTCACAGTAGGCAGGCTCATTGTTGAGGCCTTCAGATACAATCGAGCAAGATCTTCATGTTCTTTGTTATCCCATTTTTATTTTCCTTTTGTCCTGTAGTCTATTTAGAAGATGGTCGCACACCCACCCCGTCTATTGCTTCCCCAGTGTCTGCCCCAACTCGTCCGCGCGGTGCGTCGCCGCCTTGACCGACTTGTCCACGATCTGCTCGAAGCCCTCGGCCTTGAAGGTCTCCAGGGCGGCGTGTGTCGTGCCGTTGGGGCTGGTGACGTTCTTGCGGAGCTGCGCAGGGTCGTCGGACGACTCCACGAGCATCTTGCCGGCACCAAAGCATGTCTGGCTGGCCAGTCGGGTGGCCTGGTCCCTCGGCAGACCCAGCGCAACGGCACTGGAAATCAGGTGCTCGACCATGTTGAAGAAGTAGGCCGGGCCGGACCCCGAGAGGCCAGTGACGACGTCGAGGAGCTCCTCCTTGTCAACCCACTCGGTCGCCTTGCTGACGCTCGCCAGCAGCGCAGAGACGAGCTCCTTCTCGTCCGCGGTGATATCCTCGCTCGCAAATAGACCCGAGGCGCCCTCGCCGACCAGCGCGGGGGTGTTGGGCATGACGCGGACCACGTGCGCCGTTCTGCCGTCGCTCGTCTTGGACCAGTTGCGCAGGCTGTCGAGGGTGATGCCGGCGGCGATGCTGACGATGATGGGGAGGGTGGAGCGCGACGACCAGGCGGCGCCGAGCTCCTCGGAGACGGTCTTTGTGACTTGGGGCTTGACGGCGATGATGACGATGTCGGCGTCCTGGGCGGCCTCGACGTTGGAGGTGGTGGTGCGCACTCCCGTGGCGGCGAGCTTGTCGCGGTTGACCTCCCAGGGCTCGGAGACGTAGACGTTCTGCTTGTTGACGCCCTTGGCGAGGAGACCGCCGATGATGGCGCCAGCCATGTTGCCGCCGCCGATGAAGGCCAGCTTGCTTTCTTGGAGAGCTGGAGCCATTTCGTAAAGCTGTTGCCGGTCGCGGGGGAGTAGGTGGGGGGGATGGGGGGTATGAGGGCTCGTACGGTCGCAGAGACGGGCGGGAGCAGAGCTGCTGGAGAGTTGTCGTTTCGGTTCGAGACGTGGAGGATGGCGGTGGCGATGGCGATGGTGATAAATAATGGTTGAATTGGGTCTTGCGTCTGGTCGAAAAACCTGTCGCCGTGGCCAGTGGTGAACGACCCCGCGATCGGAGGGGCCACTGATAGCACCAGCGAGCGCGCTGATAGTAGAAATCACAGTGGTTTTGGTGGTTATCGTCGGCTCAACAGCGGGGCACCTCAGGCGGGTCTGTCGCTGTGGAAGCGCTGTCAGGCCACCAATTACGCATCTCCCCACCTGAACACCACCGGTCAGTATTATCGCTCCGTTTAGACGCGGCTCGCATGTTTGAAAGTAATCTCCCGCTGGTGAAATGTCCTTTACTTGCCATTTTGAGAAGCTGTCAGAGCCCAGGGTCGGCAGATGATTAATGACGCATCTGGGGAGGCCCTCCACTACTTCCTTGCCTGCCTACCCTAGAGCGCAGCCGACGAGGGCTTCGGTCCGATATTGGGTAGTGAAGAACGGCCAAAAATCGCTTGAGATCTCGGGAGTGCCTCTCAAATACGGGCAATTTTGCGTTAATATCTGTTCGGAAGCATTGCCGCAATTTTCAGGGTCTTCTCCAGTAGACCGGAAGCTCCCCACTCACAAGCTCCCATCGACCGTTGGACTGATTCTCTTTCTCCACACGAAATGATCTTACTCCATATTCACCAATGATATGGGGATTTGTGTGTGGAATGCAAGATTTTTACATTATTCAAAATTTGAATAAAAAAGTACAGTACAAAATTAGTCGTACATTATTAAATCATGCCAAATTCTTGAGCAGAGCTCACCATACAGATCAGATGCCCAGGTTCGGTGCCATATTATCCTCAATTATTTCTTCATGTGGAACACCTCCTTGACCTTGTCTCCGATCTTGGATGTACTGGATTTTCGACCTTGAGGGTGCTTCTGATCGGACGTGGATGATGATCCGAGACCAGCTGGGTCTTCTCCAGAGTCAGGTTGCGTCAGGTTATGGCCAGGATGAGCCTATGCTTCCATGAGAACTGCCCAGAACTTGGAGCGAGTAACCAGTCACTGATATGAGGTTACCTACCTTCTGCTCCTCCTCCTCTGCATTGTGGATGAGATCGTGTGTCTCTCGGGCAACTTCGTCTGTATATCCACTCATGATGTTGATTCTCTTGATTGATATATGTTGACTGGTTAAATTTCTTTGTGTATGGATATAGAGTTCAACAGGCACAGACAAGACCCGGCAGCTATATACCTGAAGGGGGGCGTACGCTATTTCGTCATGTCATGTGCTTCCAACGTCATGAGGTTACCAGCAACATTGATAATGGTGAGGGGGGGATATTAGGTTTGTATGACCCCGCTGCTTGGATCGGCAGATGATAAACCTCTGCGCCATCAAATTGGGCCATCTTCTCCAAATACAACGCCATGCTGGCTGGGGGAGGGTGCATTGATGTCGCGAGACCAATTGTTTTCAATCAGGACTACATCATCGTGCCTACTTGGGGTATGGCCAAACCCTGATGATCATTCCAGACCACGATGGGTGAAGCCATTTTACTGCCAACCTTGGATGATATCACCCATACTTTGAATGTGTGATTGGCTCAAGAGAGATCATCCTAGGCCTATTTTGCGTCATCTTGCGCATTATACCAATCGCGAAGCTGTCTGGAGTACGGCAGTAACGGCCTGGATTCTCCGAAGGAGCTCGTCATTCTTCGACTCACATAACGGACCTTAAGTTAAGATCGAGGTTCCACTACTCACATAGAACAAGATATGGAATCTGTTACTTTGGATTTCACCCTCGCCATTTCTTTAGAGTATAGATGCAACATCTAAACTGGCCGTCAGGAGCAACTATCTGCTGACTATTTGATGTTTGAAATTCAATGCCATCCCATAACCGTTCGAGAGAACATCTAGGTCGAAGAGTTCAACTATTCCACACTTGTTAGGCCACTTATCATTTCCTGCTCCTAGCACTCCGTGTATTCTAACCTGGGTCCGCGCCGGCGTTAGTGAGTGCTAATTATAGAAAAAGGTATGAGAAGACATTGTATTCAGCCATATCCCCCGGAATCAAAGCTCAGTCACATAATAGATTCTTTCGATATCACCCAATCAAGTCTACGGAATCATACCAGAGGAGGCGGGGACGAACTAACTAGGGCTCCGGATGATATTCATGTACGTATCCCGATTCATTCCCCTCTTGCCCTCCCCTCACACTATTTCAAAACTAGCTTTTAGACCAACATTTAGTACCCGGACACTCACGTGGACGGGAGCCGGGGCTTATGGGACTCCGAGAGACCCGGCACAGTTTTCTGGCAACCTTCACTGCAAACCAAAGGATACGAATGTACCTAGGTTAAGTTTGATCAATTTCCAAAAGTGAAACAGAATTTAAGAAACAGCGTCGATACAATGCTTTCTTCGGTACCCTCACCAAGAATCTCACCGTATGTTTGCCAAGCAAGGACTTGGGATGACTGGACGGCAGGTTTGGACCGAAAGATCGGACTTGTTGCAGATGGATCAACCAATGGCTGATAACGGTGGGGCAATCTTGCATACCTCGATGGATGACAAGCACGCCTTATCTGATGCTTAAATCGAAAACTCGGTCTGAAGAGCAAGGAGACCCAGGCAGAGGACCATTCAACGGAAATTTCCCGCATGATCATTGGTCGACAAGTCCCGAGGCGGAGTTGTTGTTCACGGAAACCCCACGGCCAGCGCCGTGATTCGCCATCAACTCCCGCTTCCACCTGCTTTCGGAGGTTAGACTTTCCAACTTTACTCACTTGGCTCCGATAGTTGACCCTCCTTAAAGTTCTTTGCTGGAACTATTTCAGCCCAGCTGACCAATTATCAGTCTCCCCCCACGCATTGCGAATTCCTCGTATGCGAGTTTCGCTTTCCTGTTTCTTAATGGGGATAAGGAGTCCGCCGCTGGGCTAGTTGGCATCCCGGGTTCATCGCTTCTAGATGGCCGGCTGCAGTCCCGGCTCCACCGGTATCGGGCGAAGAGCTTGTCGGAAATGGAGCCGTTAGGGCGCCAGTCACACCGTGAAAATCTATATCTGTTGGCTTTCAACTTGGGTGAGGACTTCAGGCCCTCCAGCAGGATACTACTAGCTCTTTAATCAATCTTAATTCCAACACGTGTGGTTCTTTGTCCCATCTTTGTCCCGCCTTCACCCAATCTCTTCATCCCAATAGAAAAGTTTGCCATGTCCATCGTAGAAGAAGAAAATGCTGGAGCCACCAATCCTGGCGAGAAAAAGGTTGCGCGGGAGGTGACGGTGGAGGTCGAAGCCCAAGAAGAGCGGCCCGTGAGAAAAGCCGCTGAGAAGACAGTGAGAGGGTGGATGATCGCTCTTGGGTCATTTCTAATCCTGATTCCATCATACGGTACGCTCTCTGGCTCTATCATTTCCAGGATCACCAGATCATGGTGAGAGATGGGATTGACCATATCTTAGGTTTCATGTTGGCGATCGGTGTTGTCCAAGCCTACCTACACGCCAACCAACTATCAGATTACACAACCCGAGACATAGGATGGATTGCAGGAATGTTCACATTCCTTGCTCTCTTCCTCGGTATTCAGGCTGGCCCTATTATCGACTCCTTTAGCGTTCGTGTTCTTGCACCCATCTCCGTCGGTATAAGCCTTCCTCTATTCTTCCTCCTAGCCGAATGCACACTGTACTGGCACTTCATGCTCTGCATCGGAGTGCTCGGCGGCGTCAGCTCAGCAATCACCGCGACTCTGGGTGTTGCTGTGATAGGAAAGGTCTTTCTCGAATACCGTGGCTTGGCAATGGGTGTGGCCTTCTCTGGTTCCAGTCTGGGTGGTGTCATCTTCCCCTTGATGCTCCGAGCCACGCTCCCGAAATGGGGTTTCGCCTGGTCGATGAGGGCCGTGGGGTTTGTGAGCACTGCGCTGCTGGTCCTGGCAACCGGCTGCCTGTGGCACTGTGACAAGTTGACTCTCATGGACAGCAACGAGCCGCTGGTGAACGGCGACATCCCTGACACTGTTGTCGGCGATCTAACGCAGGTCACTTCCCACAGATCACGACCTGATGCGCCTAAGCCCAAGAAAATGGCCATGGTCAACTTCTCAGCCTTCAAGTCTCCCACGTTCTGTCTTTTGACGGCATCCATGCTGCTTCTGGATTTTGTTATCTTCGGAGTAGCTGGTCTCCTTCCTACCATGGTGTCCATCAATGGATTTGGTGATGAGACGGGATACTATCTAGTTGCCATTTTGAACACATGTTCCGTCGTTGGTCGCCTCCTCACAGGGATAATCGGTGACCGTTTCGGCCATTTCAACGTTATTATTCTGACAGTGGCTTTCACTCTCGTCTGCACCGCCATCACACTCCTCCCCTTTGGAACCACACATGTTCAAGCCCTCTATGCCTTCTCTGCTCTCTGGGGCTTCGGATCCGGCTCATTCCTCCCTTTACTTCCAGGTAAGTATCTATTCCTTCATGGACCCCGTATAGAAAACACCCAGTACTAACGTCTATCTCTGTAGTCTGCATGGGCAAGATCTGTGATCCCAAAGAGTACGGACGTTATTTTGGCACAATGACTTTTGTCAACAGCTTCGGTCTGCTCATCAGCGTCCCCATCGGCGGCCAGATGCTCGACACCATGGGCCCCACGGCCCTTTCGGGTTTCTACGTTGCCGTCATATTCCTCGGCGGTGTTGCCATTGTTGCAGCGAGAGCTCTGCTGATTGGAACATGGTTCGGATTCAAGGAGAAAATCTAAACCGCCATATTTATCAATGGTGTTTTCGAAGTGGCAAACCTCGAATTCACGGGGAGAGATATAATTTGGTTTGAATGATGAGATAAGTTGAAAAATCATTAATTACGGAAATCTAATAAGGCATAAGAGCAAGCGTTTTGGATTAACAGAAGAATTTCTTGGCGGGGTATGGCATGCATATGACTGTCAATCTACATAGTTATATCACATAATATCACTAAGTAAAATCAGACAGCAGTAAAATGTGATGGTCAAAGCGAGTTGGAAGTGTGAGACAAATTCTTATGAAAAGTAGTGTCATTTTCCAGTATAGGAAGACATCGGCATTCAGGAACTGTGTCAAATCTGCGTTTATAACAGTGCTGTTAGAGTCTAACCCCTGAAATCATCAATCACAACCCACCAGCCCAAGGCGGATGGTGGTTAGATGGGCACTCAAGTCCACAAAGCGAGCATACCCACCAGCGAGGACCTCGAGATCCCAGAGCAACTCGGCAATAATGACAAACAAGAGGCTCATCGGATGCTACTTCTATAGCCACAACCCCAGGCTTTTCCGCCATGTCACATCGCTCTTCACTCGACCTGTCCACACAAAGTGGGCAAATAGTAACGCTCTGCATCGATACATTCTGCGACTCCAATTCTGGATGGCCAGCCTTGACTGCCAAAGAACAACTGGGTTTGTGCTTGCCCAGTGCCAAAGCGTCGGGGCCGTGCCATCGGCAAATATCCAGGAAGAAGCATTTATTGCAATAGGCTTGGCAACTTGACCTATGTTGAGACCTGAGCGGTTCTCGAACCGTCTTCTTGTTCCAGCATGACTATCAACATAGGAACGTTAGCAGGTGGGCCACTATGAAGCGTGTGTTGCAGGCATAGCTCACCTCGCAACATTGGCTGTTACAAACGGAGCATTTCGATACGCTATTTCTTTCGCAGGCGCGCCGGCGAAGGTAGTGAAGACGGTTTTTCACCGTGTTTGCTTCACTACCGAAGAACAAACCGCGAAGTCGTTTCGACGATCGGCCGACCCGTACAAGGTCCGCGTAATGTAGGTTTTGGGCAATTATCTCGACAACTTCCATAGGCAGTGTAGAGTTGTCTGTTTTGTTATTCCTTCGCATCCACAAACTCGAGCGCACTTTTGTTCGCCAGACTCCAGCTTGGATTTGCATTCGGAGGATCAACTTGGATATGAATCTTATAAGGAAACGTGTCGACGCCATCGCATAATCTAGGGGAATCAGAACTGGAAGCAAATATCGCAAAGGAGTTAAACCCCTATAGTTCCACTCTGACAAAGGTAAGTGCCAACTATTGGCGGTAGTATGGAGTGGATAGTCGAATGTAGGCGTCGAGAGGGAGAAACAATCACCAAATCCGATACCGGATGAGCCAGCCAAGCCCATAATGATATTGATGATTCCGCAGGCGAGATATAGAAGACTGAATGGACATGAGCATCATCAAGTGAAAAATAAAGCAAGGTCCCACTCACCTCACTGCAATGCCTATGGCCCAATTTTGGACCAGTTCATGGCATAGGTCGCTCGGCTTAGCATTAGCATATTCATCCAGAGTGGTGAGCTCGATGAAATAGTTCCTGCCATCCTCTCCAAGCTTCCAATGTTCAATGTTGGCACATTGAGCATAGCTTCTTGGCAGATACATGGACTCTTTTGATATCCCGATAATCAGAACTAATGCCAATAGCAAATCAACCATACCAATGAGCCCTAGTTGCGTTTCCGAGCAAAGAACGGATGGGACGAAGAGTATGAAATTCCAGATGAACGTCGCCAAACCCTATTGACCAAGTATTAGATCCCTGCTAATTAAATGCAAAACGTGGCATACCAGCCTGGATGGTGAAATAAGTGCGTACCGTTCTGCCTACTATTTGTAGGCCTTCTCGAAACTGATGCCCGTTTGGGATGGAGTTGAAGAGACCATCGCCCAGCTTTAGCGCATCATTTTGATAGACAAGCCCTCTAGATCCGAGGATTCCAGTTGGAATATGGCAAATGAACCGAATAATACAAGAAGGGACCCCAGCCATACTTTCGAAGCTACAAGTATGGCCCAGCAGAAAGAGATAGCTGCACAGTGCAGCTTGTAGTGATTTTGGTGAAGACGCGCAAAGCGCTTGATGGTTGTAGTATACAAGGAACTTCACCAGAGCTGAGCATCAAGTATATCACATAGGGAGATCCCGTGAGCTAACTAGCAACCGAAACACAAATGTGCCATGGTTCCAGCCTTACAGGATGGCTGTTCAAGAAATTCAGTATTTGCATCACACACACGCATAGCGGCTCGGGCGCAAGGCAGTATGCTTGACTTTTTTGTGGTTAGCAGGCTTAGACTCGCCTATTTATTAAGCATTCAGCGTGTTCTGTATGCCTACTGCTTCAGCTGGAGGGGCGGAGTCAGAAACGAGCAAAACGATGTGACGCTGCGCCCCGCTCCATGCCAATATCCCGGGCGTGGTGGATTTGTCAAACGATACTTTTTCTCAATGGATATGCCCGACTTGGCCTGGTCAGGCTCATTGACCTCTTTGATCTGAAGAACATGTAAACTTCTCTTATCAGTGCCGAGGAGGTGTCGTGGGGCGATGCAGGCATGAGAGGCATATGTCTTAATGTCCACTTGTACACCGCATTAATAGTGGGAAAGACAAAAATAGGCACCGTCCAGTTGAACTGATAGCGTCAAGTATCAATATAAACCTGGGATAAATTTTACTGTTTGCCGAGACCCATGAATGCTGTCATTTTGATCTGCATAGACCTACCCGAGGTACCTACCTATCAAATATCCGTTGGTGTTGGTGCCAAAGTCTCTGGTGAAGGGGAAAAGGTGTGCTACCTCTATATGAGTACATTTACACATGCCATCTGTCACATACGACCATACCTATTCGAGAACACGCGATCCCGTCATGTCCTTGCATTCTGGGAGTATTAGTATCTATAAGGTCGTTCCCTAGCCTCCATCTTTAGAACCTGATATATCTCTTTAAAGCGGCTGTTACTCTTAGATACTTTTATTTATAAAAATTAATTTTTGATACACTTTGGACTTCCCATCAAGCCACCTCGCTCCACTTGCCATTTTCACCCTCCTGCCAACAGAATAGATTTCGAGTATAGCTTAACCGCTGGGCGTCCAATTGGGATAACATAGCAGGGAGTGAAACGCCCGGTTGAAAAAATAGGATCAAGGTGCAGGTGCCGACCAATCAGGGTCATGTTACCAAAGGAGCAACATCATGTTCCTCCCTCTGGCCCCCATCAATACACTACCACCTCAGCGGCCGTCGGAGGGACTAATGCTCAGCTCATCTTACCAACAGTGTACTTAAAATTAGCAGCTATTCCTAGTTAAGAGGGTATACCGGTGAGATATATTATTCTATTGGATAGAATAGCAGGTTTTATCACTGTACTCTTATATTATCCGGATCTTATCCTATCTTACATCAGCCAATACCTGAAAATATGCTCTACGGAAGTACGGTATTATCCTCTTCTTCTATACTGGGGCAGATCAGTATCAAGTTATTATCCCCGCTTAATAAACGTCGCCTGCCTAACCTAACCTCTCATCTCGGCGGCGGCTTTTCCAATCCCGAAGCTAAAGGGTCTACGGCAGGGGGGTTTGTTCCTATAAACAGGCAAGAAGTTAGGATACTAACTGGGTAACATAAATCAACATTTATTGCGGCTGCATGGATGTTGGCAATGCATCACCCTGCATTAAACCGCCACGTCCCAGTTGTATTCAGCCAAACCCCGCCCCACCTGCTCCCAGCCAACAATTCAGGTATCGTATCAGAACACGTAATATGATTTTAAATTAGCACAGCCTCATGCAATGCTCTGTTGGTCGGACGTTGATGCTTGTAAGAAGAAAATGAGCAAAATGGAATAACCCCCAGTGATGATTATGGCCATCTATACTACAAATTTGCGCCAATTCATCCTTCAAGTCGAAGTTGTTCCCTCACCATCCATCAACCCTATCCTCCAATTCAAGCACCGAAGAATAAAGATTTCTATCTTTTTTTTATTAAACAAACTCGTTCGATATGGTCTGCAACATATGTTCCGACACTCTTAAAATCATCTGGGAGCCGTCTCATCCAAGAAGGTTATGTCCCTTCCAAGATGTTTTCCCTGGGGCCAGACTCCCCCGGAATAAGAACCTGGCACCAGACCATCCTGAACACTACCTTTTTGGGCACCACCCTACATTGAACTCTCTGTCGGATGCTATTAACAGTGGATGCTCTATTTGCAAACGGCTACATACGCCTATTGAGTATTCAGAGCAGACCAAACTTAACCAACTTGGATATTTCTCTGCTCTTGGTGTTGAGTTTGAGGACCTCCCAATTCTAACAGGATATACTGATCATGGGGGTTGGTTCTCCCAACCTTTGCGTAAGAGTTACTCCATCCTCACACTTGTCTGCCTTATTAATCGCATTTATAATAGTTCCTGTTGAAAGTCCTATGCTCAGCCTTAGTCGCTCTACAGGTGACCTCTCAGCTATAGCATTAATTCGAAGCTGGTTAGAAACTTGTGTCCAATCACACAAGGGTTGCAACAAAGCTACAGAGAAGCCATTCATACCACCCCGGCTCCTTCAGCTGAACACCGAGTCCAATTCCTTTCGTCTGGTTTCTGCAACTGAAGTCCCGCCTGGCATTCGCTACACCACATTCATCCACTGTTATTGGCCAGGCGATGATGGTATGCAGCTTCTTGAGTCTACCTTGAAGAGATTCTCGTCTCAGCAGTCTCTCTCTATTCTCCCCCAATCCTACCGCGATGCCTGTCTGGTGACAACCCAGATAGGAGCCTCATATATATGGATTGACCAGCTCTGTGCCATGCAAGATAGCCAGTTTGATCAATCAGCGCATCAGAACATAATGAGACAGCAAATTTTAACGAATGGATTTTGTGGAATCGGTGCTGCAGGCTCCACTTCATCTTCGTCTGGCCTCTTTACACAATCTGATCGGAGTACCTTATCACCAGATATTTTCAACTTCCAAGCTAAGAGAACTACACCCTCGATACCTTATACATTCTTTGCAGAACTTGATAGCGGTAAAGTTAAGGCTTTTCGCTATGAACCTATTTCAAAAAACGCGAGAGCATTACGCGATCGCCTATCAGTGCCCCGAATGGTGTATTTCGGCAGGCAGATGCTCTTTTGGGACTGTCACACCTCCCACTACAATGAGTTCGGTCTTGTTCCACCTGAACATTTGCCCCAAGCTACTGGTAGGGAGGGAGAGTTAACAGATGATGGCAAATTAGTTATTAAACTATGGAAGCCACTGTTTGAGTATCATGCAGTTCCTTATGACGACCCAATCGACCAAATATTAAACAGCTGGACTGCATTTATTATGACATACACAAGACACACCGATGTTTCCCCTACTGAAAGGCTATATTTGCTGCAGAATCTAGCTCTAGAGGCGAAGCAGCTGCTGATTAAGCACGACTGTAGCGACGCCATATACCTTGCAGGGATGTGGAAGATATCATTTCCCTGGGCGCTTCTTTGGCTATCTCGAAGCGTCTGCGATACTCAAACAGCTGCTTCCTATGCACCCTCTTGGAGTTGGGCCGCTGTAGATGGTGAAGTATTTTTTCTACAACCAGGTACTATGTGGAGTAAGGGTTTAGTCTGTGAGCTTATTAACAGCACCTGCGATTTGGACGACATCACGGGAACAATGACGTCCGCTAGTATTACTATCAGAGGGAAGCTTCTTCTTGGTAAACTAGCTTCCTTCCCTCCCGGGGTTGGTCTAGATGATAAAATGTGGATTTTGAGCCTTACGGATGCTAAAAAGAGCACTGGTTTGAGCCTCACGGCAGGTCCTGTCAAACTTCCCACACCCGACGAGTGGACTGTTAGATTTGATTCAGGTCAAGACAAGAGTGCGGAAGTCTTGTGCTTGCCAGTACAAGCCTACACTGCAACCTCTTGTACAGACGAGGTAGAGCACTGCTTGCATGGCATTCTTCTCTTCCAACTTGACGATGGCCGGTATGTTCGTCGGGGTTATTGGAGTATAACAATGAAGAGTCTAGATAAAGCACTGCATGCTGTCGATGACCTACATGATTTTGAGTTAGAGATTATCTAATGCTAAATTTTATAATCAGAGTATTAGCATGTTTAAATGTCTACAAAGTGTGACACCAACATTATGTTAAGCAGCAATCGTAGGTTCTATTAGGGCGGCGCAGCAGCTGCTTGGCGGTCGGGTCAAGGTCAAGGGTCAAGAAGCTTCAATGACCTTAGACTCATCCTTCAGCATTAGCAATTGAAGCAAATAGGAGTTTCATGCACCCCTTACTGATGCTATATAGAGATAGTGTGACTAACGGTTATGTTCTGGGATTTGGTGTCTATACACATTGTAAGGTCAATGGAGTTATGGGATCGGTTACTAATACTATGAGTGGTATCACTGTGCCGCTATATTCAAAAGAAGAAGCGCCTAGTACATCTAAATCATTGCAAATAAGATACTAAGTATTCAAGGCCGAGTTCGAATTAAACACCGCTAAGTTGCAGCTACCACCAACTCTTCGTCCATTCCAACATTTGCTCAAGGTCGGGTATTTCTTCGTCCCACTTGCTGTATTCTTTCGAGGTGCAGCTGCTGCATTCGCCAACCTTGTTTTCAGTATCCTAGGCAAATCGGAGGCAAGATAATAGGCCCTCGACGACATTCCGCAGTATCTCTGTCTCATGCAGAGTGAGTAGGGCGAGCTGGGCGGTCAAGATCGTAAAAGTGGAATGGATCTCATTAATGGGAGGCTGCTTAATACACCCAAGCGTCATATATCCACCTCGTGCTAGCGCTGTTATCTCTTGTAACCTAGCTCTGCCTGTGACACAAGACTATAGAAATCCACTAGCCTCCCTCTGCATAGACCACCAGTCGTGCATTACTTGAATATCCGGACGCTGTTCATTTTTCCTGTTCGCGTCAACGGGTCAGCCGATAAACGGTTGTTGTTCAGCGTAGCAGTGGGGAAGCGGCTGCCCCTCCCCCTCCCGTAGATTACCCGGGAAACGGCGTTGCTCCTAGAACGCGAGGGATCCCGTCCGCTCTCGCCTAGTTAAACGGATAAGGGGCCGATTAGTAGTTGGGTCGGTGACGACCAGCGAATACCGGCTGTTGTATGTTTTTTGCCTTTTTTACTTGTTGATAAATTTCCTCTCTGAAGCCATGTCAGCGCGTGTTGTGGAGAGGGTGGCCATAGGGCTGGAACTGAAGTTCTCTGGGGTGCCGCCTGGCGATAAAATTGCCGATTAAATTAGACGGCCCCTCCCTGATCGGACAAGAAATGATGCATTCAATACGGGGAACAGACGACCAAGTTGGCGCGATAGGCTCGAATGGGATAGTGTATGACTGTCAGGAGAGCTGACCCAATCTGCATCGAGAACACAATGGCAGACAAGGGAAAACCCAGCAAAAAATCACAGAAATACGAACAGCTCTTCATCCCTGAGCAACGGCATGTCTCGTGTCAGAGACAAACGCGCCATTCTCATTGGGCAGCAGCTCCGCTGTCTTATTACCAATTACTGAATGATACAGGCTGACGGCCCCTGAAACGTTGCCCAGAGTAGCAATTGGGCGTGTTTCGTCGCTTCGTATCGCGCTGGAATTGATTAGATAAGGAGACGAAAATAAACCAACCAGCAAATTAGTGGCAGTCGTCTTCTTCAGGGACAAAACATGGTGATCGTCTGCAGCACTGATTGCCACCTCGTGTCAGCAGCGGGAGGCCCTCGATTTTGTTTGTGATCACAAGGAACGACGCACATGGTCTGATCCGCCAGTCCCCCATCTTTGTATCACCCTTCGCTTCTCGATTGTCTTTGTCCTGTCCTTGGCCGACCGACGGCCCAGCCAGCCACCATGGACCGCAAGTTTGCTCCCCGGCGCGGGAACACCTTCTGGTCCCGGGCCAAGTATTATCTGCCCATCCTCGAGTACGACACCAGGCGACGGCTCGCCCAGAGACTCTACCGCCGTCGCGGCATCCGCATCCTCGTGCGAAACTGGCGCCTGATCCTCGGTCTGGCCCTCCTGCTTACCGTCGAGACGTGGATGCATGTCCGCAACCTCACCGTCGTCCACCCGACCGATAACCTCGATCCCCCCTTCTACGAAACCTGCCAATCGCCCATCAAGAACACCCATGAGCGAGCCAACGCGACATTGGTCATGATGGCCCGCAACTCGGACGTCAAGGGCGCCGTCGCGAGTATCCTCAACGTCCAGGACCGCTTCAACGACAACTTTGGCTATCCCTGGGTCTTCCTCAACAACGAGGAATGGTCCGAAGACTTCATCGACCAGGTCACCGACGCCGTACACCTAAGCAATAGCGGAGCTACGGTCAGGTTCGAGCTCATCCCATCCAACATGTGGGGGTACCCGAGCTGGGTCGACAAGTCCAAGTCTCAGCGCAACATGCAGCAGCTCGAGGACCAAGGCATCATGTATGCCGGCAAGGAGAACTACCACCACATGTGCCGTTTCAGCTCTGGGTAAGTCTTGCCCTGCCATCACCTTCCACCTGAGTACAACCTGCTAATCAGCATCATGCCCAACAGCTTCTTCTACGATATCCCCGCCCTCCAAGAGTACAAGTGGTACTGGCGCGTCGAGCCCGACATTTCGTTCACCTGCGACATCACATACGATCCCTTTTACGAGATGGAGAGGACCGACAAGAAGTACGGCTGGGTCGTCGCGCTCTGGGAGATCGAGACGACCGTCCCAACTCTCTTCCGCAAGATCTCCGAATACAAGAAGCTGGCCCGTCTTCCGACCACCCCCCAGTGGAAGTCGATGCTGATTCCGACCCGCGTGCCCTGGCCCTTCCGCTCGCTGTTCTACTCCAACAAGCCCGGGTACGACGTCAATGGCGACCAGTGGAACTTTTGCCACTTCTGGTCCAACTTCGAGATTGCCGACATGGACTTCTATCGTTCCGACGAGTACCGCAACCTCTTCCACTACCTCGACGACGACGGCGGCTTCTACTACGAGAGATGGGGCGACGCGCCCATCCACAGTCTCGCTGCGGCGCTCCTCCTCCGCCCCGACCAGATCCACCACTTCTCCGATTGGGGTTATATCCACGGCGACTTCCAGTGGTGTCCCTACGGCCCTACCATTGACAACATGAAGATGTTCCAGGTGGCCACAGACCTCGACGGAAAGAAGCTTGCTGATATCCGCACTGGCCCGGACGGCGACCTGGGCTGCAACTGCAAGTGCGACCCGGACATTTCTGAGATTGCCGCGAGGTGTTACAACAGCTGGCGATCATCAGTCGCATAAGTTTCCAAACGATGTAGCATTATAAACACGCGGGTGTGTGGCGTAGCGTGAGGCAATCTGCCCGCAGTGTGGTTTTATTTTAGAGCATTCGCATGCAGGGTTTGATTGATACATCGACATTGATGCCTCCCCGCGCCGCAGGGGAAAGCACTTAACATGATACTGATTTATATATACGACATTACTACGGCCGGGTTTGGTTGGGTTTGGTTGGACTAGACATGATGACATAGGAAGCGAGACAGATGCTTGGGGCCTTGCATGTATTCTATTGTGTTAACTTGGGCCCATGGAGAGTCCATTATGAAATCTCACGCTCCCGGCGAGGAGTTTGTTTGTTTCTTTACCGTCATGGTCCCGATATCTGCCTCAGCGTTGCCATTGACTGCGAATCGTCCCCCTATTGCCACCTCACGCGACGTATGCGGCACAATAAACCACAACAGAAAGATCACGACTTGGCAGACAGAGACCGAAGTCCCTTACTCATACTCCCGCTTTGAGAAACATCTCTCATTTCCAAACAGGTATGTGACATTGTAGCCCCAGGTGAAAGATTAACAAAGGGATGGACTTTGTACTTGATTGCGCTAATATTATCATCAAGCCACCCAGAGTCACAGCAATCTAATATCTGCAAAACATCGAGAAATCCTCCTAGCGTCTCCATTGCATGATCTTCGCTCCAAAGAGGCCAATGCCGTACGCGAATGCAACGGCACCTGCTTCTAAGGGATCGGCTGAATAACATGTAGGGCTGGATTCTATTATTGGTGACTTGACGCCGGCGATTTCCCTTTGCATACTCAAAACATCGAGTAATATTCTAATGGCCATAACCAATCTTATATTCGATTCATCTTCTGTATGAGAATTGGAATTATGAGAAAAGTATAAGAGACTGCGCTGGTTCGCCTTCCAAGCAATCTAGTTCATCAAGCTTCACACTCTAGTTTTCTTCTCAGTCTCAAGACAACCATCAGCTATAAACCAACCACACTTCCCAAATTTGCAACTTCTCTCCATTTTATCAATCTCTTGATAGATACCCAGAACTCGAAACAAAAAAAATGCGTCCTACCGAGGTCTTCACATACGCAATGCTCGGGCTCGCGGGCTCCGTCGCCGCCCAGGTCGACTCGTCCCAAGACGACAGCGGCCTCGTCGCTCGCTCCCGTACCAGGCTTTCTGCGATGGACAGGATGATCAGGGGCGGTCGGAGCCCAGGAATCGCGAACATGAGCGGACTAAAGGGGCTGCGTTCCGTCTCTGATGACGACGAGTATCAGCTGCAGGCTCGCTCTGCACCTGGATTCGGCCGTAGAAAGAACAATAGATTCAGGATCAAGGTCCCAGAGAGTCGTTCCGTCTCTGACGACGACGAGCACCGGCTGGATACTCGCTCTCCGTTCCGCGCGTTGAAGCCTCCAGTGCCGATTTCCAAGCCTATCAAATACATGAGGCGGTCCGAGGACGACGAGCACCAGCTAGATACTCGCTCTCCATTTAGACTCACCCCATGGCATCTTCGCCTTCCTAAGATGGCCCGGTCCGAGGACGACGAGCATCAGCTAGATACTCGCTCTCCATTTAGATTCAACCCATCAGTTGGCAGGCTCGGGCCACCACCACCGAGTACCAGGCTCAGGCCTCTTCGCCTTTCTAAGAAGCCCCGGTCCGAGGACGATGAATTGTTTGAAAGAGGATTCGATGCCGAGGATGACGAATTGTCTGAGAGAGGATTCGATGCCGAGGACGACGAATTGTCTGAGAGAGGATTCGATGTCGAGCACGACGAATTGTTTGAGAGAGGATTCGATGCCGAGGAATTCGAGGAGGAATATTAAATCTTCTGTAGTGGTGTTAGATCATTAACTTTCTAACTCGGTCTGTCATGGTTTTCTTTTGTCTCTGTTTTCTCCCGTTTGTTCTCTGTATCTATTCACCAGAAATTTTGTGGATTTAGAGATGGAGAGGGATCTTGCTCATGCGTTATCTTTAACAATTTGTGTTTTTCAGTATTGGATTTTCGGGATGACATTCACATCAGCTACTATTCCGCGTCTTAGGACATTGTACTAGCCTCGGTTGCCGTTAATAAAGATGCTGGTTTGCGCGAGTTGGCCGTCAAATGTTGATTCTCCAGGGAAATTTGATCTTACACTTGCTGCCTCCTCAAGAAGCTCGGGCCTTGACCTCACCCAAGCCTGAAGCATTGGAGTCTTTACGGCGCCCCTAGACACTCATGCCAATTAATTGCAGTCTGTATGATACAAATTGTACATGGTTGATTTATTTATCTATCAGTATAAAGGAAGGATATAATAACTACTTAGATCAAAAAGTAACCCTTGCGGGGCGCGTATGCTCTCTTTCTAATGAAGAGTCAACCCGGCCCGGCGTCCTTCTACTTCTACTTCGAAAAGGCAGCGGCGGCCTCTAATATAAAATCAACGGTCTCGTCTGGCTTGCTGAGCATGGGCGAGTGGCTGGTTTCAATCTCCCGAATCGTCACATTGCCGCCGGCATCAATGGCTTCCTTGATGAACGCCCTCTGGGCCTCGGCAGGAAGAGCCTTGTCGGCAGTTGTGACAAGATACCACACCGGGACTTCCAACCAGCCGGCGTACGAGATATCAGCCCCCTCTGTAAAGGCCCTTGTAGAGTGCTTCTGGAGTCGGCCAACCCAATAATTCGCCTCTTCCTTGGGGAGGTCGTGGTAGAACAGGTCGTCCGCCGGGACACAGACGAGAGCGAAACCTGGATCCGATTCCTCCTCCCAGAATGGTAGCGGCTTGCCACCGACCCTATCCAGGAATACGGCTCCCGTGAGCATGAAGCCAGTGGCAATCATGAAAAAGCCTGTGACCACCCCAGAGCCAGGATCGGGGGAAGAGGCCTTGGTCAGGCCCTTGAGGGCACTGCTGCCAACAGCGCCGCCATAGGAGTGTACGACGACCACGACATCGCGGCCCGGAGAAGTCTCTGCGACGATAGCTTCCCTCACGGCAGCAACATCGTCTGTATAACTGGCCGAAGCCGAACCCAATGTCGTAGGGAGGGTCACGGCAGTGGCTTTATAGCCGTGGGTAGCAAGTCCCGAGACTACCTTTCCCCAAGTATCGGCCGTGTGCCAGGCTCCAATTACGAGGATGAAGGTAGGTTTAGATGTCATGTTGAATTGAGAGGAACGATGGTTGCAGGTTCGAAAAAATAAATAGCGGTGTTGACACAAACCTCTCTGATAGATGTCGCGTGTAATTGACAACCAACCTCAGGTTCATTGAGCACTCATGCAATTCAATTTATACATCCCTCATAATAGATTGGCGGGCCTTGCGGCACTCTGGTCGAAGTGACCGCCCGTTTCCTCCCGAAATCCCATGACGCAAATTGCGGAATTCTGCTTTCTCGCCGTGCGTGTGATGAAGGTTGGAGCTTACAAGTTTCTCACTCAGAAGAAGTGCCATCGTCTATTTGGCCCGAAATGGACTGGTGTAAGGATAATCTGGACAGGCGGTAACCGAGGAGAAACCGACAGCTGATGAGAGACTCGCAACTAACAATTACTACAGAGAAACCGCGCAGTTGGAGATAGCGGCCAAGTCCCCTGTAACTGCCGGAGAAGCCATCTCTAACACCGATCTGACTCACTCCGATCCATCAGGTCCCGACGATGCAACCTCAGTGCGCTCCAGGACCTGCGCCGGGCTCGTCCTATTAATACACCCTCGTTATTCTGGAGCATAAATGCCCTTTATCCGCAGCTGCGGGTTCCAGACGGAATTATGGCGCAAGAACGGACTCGAAAGTGCCACACTAGAAGCCGGGACGGCTGCACCACCTGCAGGAAACGCCATGTGCGGTGTGACGAGACAAGGCCCTTCTGGTACGTCGAGCCCCAATGGCATCGAGGCATCCCTGCCTGATCGGATCAAATACACGAGGTGGATCGGGCAGATCTAGGTCTCGGTCTCTGCTAACGATGGAGGGATACTTAGTGTCAACTGCACCCATCACGGTAGAGTCTGCGAGTACCCGTCCACGGTGCCTCTGAGAGAACGCCGGGCAAAGAAGCTCCCTGGCCAGCAGCAGCCGTTTACCCTTGGCTCGTACCAGTATCTAGACTCGGAGATGGCACAGGAGGACCGGATAGGGCAGACATCGCAGTGGCTCTCGGTATACTCTCTGGAACCAATCTCGATCTCGATGCCGCTCAGGTCCCGGGAGCTTCTGAATTACTGTACGCGCATCCCAACCTCCTAATACTAGGCGAATCGTCATGACTGAAGAACGTTTCCTCTTATTCTAGTCCAGCAAACAAGCGAACACGACTTGAAGTCACTTCTCGCAGACCAATGGAAACATACGTAAGTGCACATTGAACTACCGGATGGAATTTCGCCTCACACCAGACAGTCTATCCCTCACTATAAACGACCCAGATGCCCTACGCAACACTTTATTAATAGCTGGCCTGCACTACACGTGGAGGGTGGGTGACATGCGTCGGTATGAGCAGACATACCTGTTCCACAAGGTCAAGACAATGCAACATGTGAATGGAAGCCTGACAAACCCCAATTCCAACGCCCAATTCGTGCATCTTGTTTGGGGGATCTCTACGCTGTGTCTAACTGAGGTATGTACCCAAGGCATCTTTCCCACCCCTTTTTCGTGTCTATTAACCCCTTTGCTCAAAGTGTTCGTTGGGCAACACCTTTACTGCTGAAACGCACCGAGATGGCCTCGTATCTCTGATGGACATCAAATATCCACGAACCTACAAAGAAAACACACCAATGTCACACAATGAGCAACTTGCGTATCGAAACCTCATCTAGTAAGTTTGCGCCCGTCCCTCAATACGCGAGCATGCCCTACTCACCACGAACACAGCACCTGCAGCATACTGCACAGCATCAAAAGCCGCATCGAGGGCAGCAAAAAGCTCCTCTGCCACATCAAACGCGGCGGAGGGGCAGACCTCCCCAAGCTAATCTCGCTGCTCAAGCAGTGGAACACGCAGGGCATCGGCAGCATAGACATGATCATGAAAGCCATGCTCTTCATCCCTTTCTTCCAGGCATCCTCGGACGAAAGCGCCTTCGGCCCTGTAGATGCCTCGTCCATCATCACCTCTCTGCGGATGCTGACCGCCTCGGCGTCGGCTCTGCCGTCGCTCAGCCCTGAGCAGCTGGCCAACGATCCAGGCTGGATCTGGATCAACGGGGCAGCTTCAAAGCTGGCCTTTGCGCTCGTGAGCTCGCAGGTCAATGCGTTTCCACGACGCCATAAGGACGATGGGGATGAAGTATTCATCTCGTCATGGGGCGGGATCGCGACAGCTTCGGAGCTATACCTCGACTGCATCCTGGGGATCTGGAATGCAGGCGAGCCGATTGAGTGCCGTGTGCTGAGGAGGATGATGCTCTTCCTCGCGCAGGACCTGCAAGAGACAATCCAAGAGGTGAGAGACCCTGCCGCGCGGGATCTCTGGCTGTGGAAGACCATGGTCGGTGCCTGCGCCCTGGCCAGGTATGCGCATCGCAGCAACGACGACGGGACACTCAGGACGCTTGTCGGGACGTTCCAAAGCTTCCTGCTGATCTGGAGCGAGAAGACCTCCATCGTGGAGTGGGCAGATGCTCAATCGAGACTGGCCAAGGTCGCATGGCCAGTCATGCAACACGGGACTCATCATGCAGGGGAAGACATCTGGCATGAGACGGTCCAATTGAGCAGGCTAATGCAAGGGGGACCGACGCGGCATGGCAATGCGGGAAAGGGGGAAGATGCGGGAAGCGTGATCATGCTTTTTCTTTCGTCATTACTCTGAGAGGTATTGTAGTGCTATGTATTACCTATTTCTTTACCCAAACCAACGCTAACAAAGGAAACATGAAGGCTTCAGTCTCTGTTTACAAGCTGCACAAAGCACCAGGCCTCAGCCGTGGGGGAAAGGTTCTTCACCAATCGTCTCATCCGTCCAATACTCCCTCGCTCACTTCCTCACTGGCACCACAGCGTTTGAGGCCGGCACCGGCGGCGCGATCTTCAGCTGCGTGTTGGAGAAGCGCTCCTTGATCTCAAGGTCGTCCTTGTGCTTGATCCGACACCGCCTCTCGCCCTCGCGCCCCGCCTTGCCGCGCGTCGTCGCCCTGCAGCAGTCGAGGCAGCTGAACCACGGCTTGCACCTGCGTATCGAGTGCGCCGCCGACAGCAGCGCGTTGACGAGGTTGTCCTGGCTGTCCTGGTGGCAGAAGCCGCACGAGCGCTTGTTGATGGGGCACGGCGGCACGGCGATGTAGCCCAGGCGGTCGACGCCGTCGAGCAGCTCGGCGAAGCTATGATTAGAAAACGAGAGGTCGTACGGGAGGAGGCCGGCGTCGCGCAGGGCCTGGTTGTACCGCGCGAGGGTGGTGGCCGCGCGGAGGCAGCCCTGCATGAGGCTCCCCCAGTTCCAGCTGGTCATGGGCGACATGAGGGCCATGTGGAAGGCGTTGCAGAGCTGGAGCCGTTTTGACTCGAGGCGTTCTGGGTTTTTGTTAGCATAGACACATAGATATATAGTGATAATCTCATCTCTTGAAGATCATGAAATGAATAGAGATATAGTACTTACCAAGGAGTCCCTGGCTGAGCAGCGGATGCTCTAACAGAATGCCAATCTGCGACTCGGCACCAGTCAACGGCCCCCGATGCTGCAGAAGAAGCATCCACGCCACCTCGGCAAACTCAGCGGCCAGATCCGCAATGTACGTGAACAGGAACAGGTAGCACAGGTCCTCCAGCCCGGGCGCCTCCGTCTCGAACTCGCGCAGCCAGTTCCGCGCCCAGCAGTTGCCGCAGTGCCTCAGCACCGTCGTGCACTGGTACTTGTCGCACACCTCGCCCAGCTTGGCCAGCAGGTCGAGCCCGGGCAGGTCGGGGACGTCGTCGGTGGCGAAGTGCAGCAGCTTGCAGAGGAGGAGCATGGCGTCGCCGTCGTCGTCCGGGAGGGGCAGCTGGAACGGCGGCGAGGGTTCGTGTCTGGCGGCGAGGCGGGCGCCCTCGAAGAAGTCGCCGCAGAACATGGCCTTGAAGACGGGCGAGGCGACGGAGAGGACCTTGGAGGAGACGACGAGGTCCCGCGTGTCCCTCGCGCCCTCGTTGATGGTCGTGTGCACCTCGCCCTGGGACTGGCCGGGGGACGGCGCGGCTGGGACCACGAGGACGAGGGAGTATGGGGGTGGGCAGGGAACCTGGAGGGCGACGTCCCCTCGGGGGTCGATTTGTACTGTTTCCATGGTGCGGTCCCTCTCTCGCTGCGTCGCCAGATTTCCCTTCTCTTCTGCCAGGTGGATATTGGGGGAGCGAAGGGGCAGTGGCACGGCCGGTGGTGATGGCTCTTCTCCCGCTAGGGACAGGTGAGTCGGTCAAGACGCGGGAATGGGTGGACGGTTGAATGAGTGAATGGATTGAACTGAACTGAAACGAACAGAAAATCGATTAATTGTTGAAGTATCGTCCGTCCTGGCTGTGGAGCTCCCCGAGTTCTGCGTTGTTCACCAGTCCCACCGCAATTCGAATTCGGGGGACCAAGGGGTTTAGATACTCGGCTGCCAGGATCAAGGATGCTTCCCGTCCAAGCCTCTAGTCATCTCTGGCTTCTTCTCTGGGGACACGCGACGGACGCGACGGGCAGCGGGGACTTTTCTGCGGCTGAAACCGATGCTGGATGTGGATTTGGCCTGCATGACCTGCATGGCAAATCACAAATGAGAGGGTTTGTTTGTTTTTGTGCGTCCTCTGGCTCTCCTCCGCCACACGTAATGCAGTTGCCCGGTATTTTCTGTGTATGAACGTGTGCGTATGTCAGTCTGTCGTCTTATGTTGCATCCAATCTCGTCCATTCATCGCGCGTAGAGGCCCAGGTACCTACATCCATTTTGCAGATGGCCCGCAGCATGAATATTAGCAGCCATTAAAACTCCTTTGCAGCTCTCTTGCAGGAGGAGGCGTGTCACAAGTCCCACCGCCTGCAAGGAGCCGTCTCTCGCTTGCAAAAGGGGCGTGACGCTTAGCTGAGCCAAGAGAAGAGCAGGGGAAAAGGGGGTTTTTGGGACGAGAGGCAGCTTGCGATGACAACACACACCGCCACGGCCTACAAACCGGAGGTTCCATCGAGTGGGCGGGCAAGTAGACGAACAAGGCGGGCAGATGGTTCGGGTGTCTATGCGAGCGGACATCTTGCAGCTCCCTCTTCAATTGATGGTAAGTTTGCAGCTTGTTCCCGATGGACCTTGACCTCAAGCTGTTCGAGGCATTTACCGTGTCTGCGTCTTGCTTTTTTAAGCCCCTCTTATGGCCACAAACGCAATATATAGCAGTACTTGGCCTCTTTGCTGGCCGTTTTGAGGTCGCACATAATTGCAGAGGCCAAGTCTGCCGTCTGTAATTTGCATCCGTCCAGGTCAATCTCCGTCGCCAGGCCCGTATGCAGCTCGCATCATGCCCGCTCACCATGCAGAGCACCTCTTTCGTCGGCCAATTTCCTTGTCATTGCCTTCATGCTATCCTTGTAGCCAGCAGCTGTTGCCCCTTCTCCCTGCCCAGGCCAGGTGATTGACTCACACGCAGTGCGGTGCCGGCCTCAAGACAGCGATTTCTCCCAATCAAACCACGAACTGCAGGCGGGCATTTCTGGAAGCATCGATTCGCTACCTCATTCGGGAGATCCTGCAGCGACGGCAGCCCTTGCTACTTGCAAGGAAGCCAAGGGATGTGTCCTATTGGCAGCAGTCCCCGCGATGAGGTGGCCAACCGAGTCATAGGATGACCATACGCAGCAGGCATCGATGGATGGGATTTGAGGTCAGAATAGTGACATTAGCCCCCCTCTTTCCTTGGCTTGCCAACATGAATCATGGTCGCCTGGCTTCCATTGGTGGCGGCGCATATGATCAACAGTAAGATGTAAGCCTCACTTGACCAGAAACACGAGGGATAGGATCATCTTTGATATCGCTATGTTTGCCAATATTATAACGCGTCGCGTCGCGCCGCAGACACGGTGTGAGCACGCCTCCCGTCAGCTATGACGCAGGAGGACCCTTGGGGGCGGTTTCTTGTGACAGGTGATTGATTGTACGGCGGGAATCTTGCATGCATGATGGTAAGTCTGACTGTTTCCCAACCTGAGCATGAGGGAGCAGATGGTGGAGTGGTCCAGAAAGCAGGCGGCCCAGTTTGGAACTGAGGGGAGGGTCTGGCAGGCGGTTCAGCATCCGTATGGACGTGCAGAATCATAGATACGAAGGCTGGATAGATCAAGGGTCATGGCGAGAATGACGACACACAATTTTGAGGAGGAGGAGGAGAAGATGAGCGGGCACTTCTCAACTCAATGGGTCCATGGCTCAGGCGTGCTCAGCTGGGCCTTCTAGACCCCTAAACGGCGCTGATCTCCAGTGCCATTCGAGCAGCTAAGCACTGGGCTACAGGGGCCCAGCGCATTCGCCAACTTGAACTCTTCGTATTGTTTTACAACTGAATCGAATACTCAACTGCTTTGTGGTATAACATCTGCACAATACATCCGAATAGGTAAGAACTAGGAGCCTTGGGCATGAATTATCTCTGCGTCTGTTGGTTCGATCACATCTAGTCAAGTGAGCACCATCCATCTCACTGTTCATGCAGTCCAGCCTCGATTATCTGGGGTGCGGCATGCAGCAACACCAAACTCATGCGATATCATGTCCATCCGACCTGTCACCCCGTATCGGAGGTGTGGGTGACACCAACCTCCCCATTACCCAGCTGTGAAATCGATACGTCACCTTAGGCGAAGCTCTTGACCACCTCAACCATCCGCTGTGCCATCTTTTCTGTGTCGCCGGGGAACCGAGCGCTGATGTAGTTGTGGGCTTCGTCTTCAACGACAAAACTAACCATTGAAAGACGGGCAACACTCGTTAGAAACAAAAAAAACAAGATGGGATAGTCATTGGTAGCGGAAACACTCACGGAGATAGTCCGAGACTGCACTTGTACTGCTTCTCCGGGTCGGCCAGAACCTTCTTCACCTGCATAACAGTTAGTCTTCTCTGGCACATCCAGCAGCTTCTCATGGAACCCAGGGAGCCATCCCGGCCCCGCGAGGAGAGAGAATGGAAATCTAAAAAAGGCATCACCCACAGAGACCTCGACGTCCTCGCTCCCAGCCCCGTACGTCTTGTAGTAGTCCCCCAAGAACACCCTCGTACCCCAGTATGCCACCTGCTCGAAGCGCGCAGGCAGCGTCGCCGTCGTGCACTCGCGCAGCACGCTGTGGCCCTGTGCGTCCCTCGCGTTGGCCAGCACGAGCACCCCGTGGCAGATGGCGCCGACGGCCTTGGTAGCAGCACTGCCGTCGGGCTGCTGCTTGCGCGTCTTGGGGAAGTAGTCGAGCAGCAGCGAGTGCACGGCCGCCGAGTCCATGATCTGCACCACCGCCTTGTCGTGCCCGCCGGGCAGAAAGACGAGCGAGAAGGGGTCCAGGCTGAAGCCGGGGGACTTCCACGAGAGAGGCTGCTTGCACTCCTCGGAGGCCACCATCTTGGCGTAGTCCTGCAGGACTGATCCCTTAGCGCCCTACATGTGGCATGATGCCCTCCAAGTCAGCCAGGTGATGCCAAGATGATGGGATATGTTACAGATCCGTGGTCGAGAACACAAAAGAAACAACCAAGCTTGCCGGCGCAAGATGGCGTTCAGGCCGTCTGCCTGTGAGAGTCGCGTCTTACCAATATCTTCTGGCTCAGACCCTCGAGCAGCAACTTATCGCACGCAGGCGCATTACCATTCTCGGTGGCAAACTGCACGTCGAAGCCGGCGTCCTTGAATGCGGTATAGGGCACGGTGGCCTCTGTTTGTTCCCCCGGTTGCTCCTCATTAGCTGGCTGCTGTTATAACCTCCCATGGGGAAGCGATGGGCGTACCGGTGGGCTCGTGACCGTAGTCGGCCATCATGATAAGGACCTTGGGGGCAGCCATTGTGCAATCGCTTACTCTCCGCTGATTGACATGTGTTCTTGTCGGATTGAGAAAGGGATATTTCTCAAACCCAGATGCAGGATGCAGGAAATCCTTCTCGTCGAAATTGGCTAGAGACACATCCCACCATCACATGCTACTTCCGGATCTCGCTGCCGAACTGCAGGGATACCCTCCAAGCCATCACTTGGCCACGTCCCAAACACTTCACGACTTCAGCTGCCCGTCTATTCATGGAAAGGGGAATTGTACGTGGGTGTCTAGCTTGATTGTTTCCTCTCTTCGCATTCTCGCGGTACCTGATTCCATGCAATTCGTTCGCATTCTTCTCCTCGAGGCTCGTATCTAGGCCAATGGGACGTGGTCCATTATCAGAGTACTACATAGGTAGTAATGATCATAGACTAAACAAAGCGACAGCAATTAGTACCTACCCAATCACTCGTTCTCTACGCTGAAATTACAATCCATCTAGTGCCGTCAACAGAGAGCCATTGCGCATATCCATCGTGCCTGTTACTGTTGTTGCTGTACGTGTCGAGGCACGTCAACAAGCAATGTTGTCCACGGTCTACAACCACTCACACGGCTAACACTGCTGGTCTCATTCTCTTTCTACCTCGTTCTCGTGCAAGAAATGAACGAGAACTATGTATAAATATCACAGCTCGTCTCGTAGCTTACGAGTAAATGTTCGGGGTCTTTCGGCTCCGCGATTATTGTCGATAATCTATAGCTTGGAAGAATTGCTCCGACAAGACCGCCGTCTTTAAACAACCCAAGGCTACAGCCCAAAGCTCTAACTCTGTCAAGTTTGATTTCTCACACCATCTGAACCCATGCCGTATCACTTTGATCAATTGTAGAAAGGTATTGGAATCGGGAGAATCGGGAGCTCGTCGGGCGCCAGGGCCAGGCCGGTCGAACGACTTTCAGCGACGCGCACGCTACGTGGATCCAGCTATTCGAGGAGATTCTATCAGTATTCAATTCGCAGCTCGTAGTAAAGGTCGTTCGTGTAGAGTGAACGGCGTCGACGAGGTAACGTTCGGCGCAAGGGGATCGATGGCAACGAACGCGCAGGAGCTGTTGGTCAGCGGTACGGATAACTGATCCTAAGGGGATTAGTAGCTGCTGTTTGATTGAGCAGCCCATGGCCTGAGTATCAAAGCGAAAGTACCACCCGGATCTGGTCATGATCAGGTTCAATCTCATCCTGGCGGAGCAGAAACCTCAATTGAATATTGCACTCGCTGGCTCCTCATCAGCTTCGCAGGCAAGTGGTAGGATTAGCTAATCATGAGTGATTAGTCATCCCAAGATGCTTTACCTGTAGCATACCCTAGACCACTTCGTCTGGGCAGTCACAGTGCTTGACCCTTCATTTAGTCCTAATGATACTGGTTGCGGACCAACGATTTAATAATTTATTCTTGGCTATTTTGCGTTTTTGCCGTCTTCTCTTTTTCTAACAAAAAAAATTTACGTGAGGTCAAATCATTCCTTTCTTTGCCCGACATCCAAACATAAAAAAGATTCAATGAGTGCTTCGTTCAGCAGTAGTGAATGCTTCTAAAAATAGGTACAACCATGATGCCAAGCCTGCGCCGACAATTCACGCCCAGGAAAACCGAGAAACAGTCGAGAACAAAGCCTACCTTGATCATTACCATGCCTGAGATAGTGACGACTCGGGCAGAGGCTTGCTCTCTCAAGCTCGGTGAATTGAACGGCCGTACGCCATGTCACTGGTCGGACACAACTCGGCAATCTCTCGCGCCGGATGACGCGAACAGGCCCGAGACCTCTTTCGGTGGCTGCTCGCGCAGTTCAGACTTGCGCACATCAGTTCTTCTAACTCTACATCGAGAAGAAAACCGCTTTGACGAGAAAAACCAAATGCCTTCAGTCGTAAGCACGCGCAATGTCGGCATATTCTCGTGGTAAGCATAGGATCAAGTCGGTGCATCTTGACCAGCATCATGCATCATGAATTACCTTATAAACTACGTTGCGCATGGGATGAGTGAGAGAGTTTTGCATAGTATCAAAGGATATCAACTAAATCACCTCACACGACATTGATAGAACTACCATTGGTTCAACATCCTTAGCGACTGTACCTTTTTTGTGAAGCAATCACCTTCACAATGGCGGCACTACCAAATCTCTGGATCCCACAATCAACCGCAACTGTCAACGTATCAATCATCAACAGCAGCGGATCCATCAGAGGCATTCCATTCTCTAGTTTCTACGAGCCTCCAATCGAAGGGCACGAGTGGCTGGCTGCACCATGCACCTCATTCTTCATTGAACATGACAACCGCTCGCTCGTCTTCGACCTTGGCATCAGAAAAGACTGGCAGAATCTCCCAGAGGCATACTTAGACAGCCTCCGGGACAGCAACATTACCGTCAGCGTGCCTACCGATGTCCGTGAGATTCTTGACAAGGGCGGCGTGGACAGCAGTACCATAGAAGCAGTCATCTGGTCCCATGCCCACGTTGATCACGTAGGCGACCCGTCAACCTTTGACAATAATACAGCGCTCATTGTAGGGCCCGGAGTCCAAGATGCCTTCTTCCCCGGATATCCAGCCAACCCAAACGCCGCATTCCTCGAGTCTGATGTAGCGGACCGCGAGATCAAGGAACTCAAATTCAAATCTAAGTGCGGCGGCTTGAAGATTGGCCACTTCGAGGCAATTGACTTCTTCGGCGACGGCTCCCTCTACCTGCTCAACTCACCAGGACATGCCATCGGGCACATCTCTGCCCTCGCTCGCGTGACAAGCAACCCAGATAGCTTCATTCTCATGGGAGGCGATACGGTGCACCAAGCCGGCGTCTTGCGACCGCACAAGTGGCACCCCCTCCCGGAAGCCGTCTCACCAAATCCATTCACGGGGAGGTCTGCTCCCGCATGCCCCGGCGACCTGTTCGAAGGGCTGCTTCGCAACGGCAGGGACAGCCCGTTCTACGCTCCCTCTAGCACGAGCCAGATGAACTATAACACGACGGAGATGATTGAGTCGATTCACAAGCTGCAGGAGACGGATGCGCACGACAACATCTTTGTCGTCCCGGCCCACGACGAGTATATCCTCAGGGTCGTGGATCTGTTCCCAGCCAAAGCGAATGACTTTATGGAGAAGGGATGGGTGCACCAGACTCGATGGGCCTTTCTCCGAGATTTCGCCAAGGCTGTCAATTACACTGGTGAGCTCTACCCAAAGCAGTCCTGGGATCCGGTGGGGAACCAGACGAGATCATAGATGAGGAGGTGAGGATGGTGTTGGTGCAGTGACGCCCATGGATCTTTTGCGGTTGGATGGGCACTCCTATGTATGAATTTAGCAAGCTTGCGGTGTTGGCGAATGATCTAATTGTAGGTAGACGGCGGAGAAGCTGGGTCATTGTTGGTCTTACTCTCACCAAAGATCCAAGAGGCGACATGCGATATTATCTTCCCCTATTCCAAGTCTACTACTCGTACGTGAATGTTGGCCCTTGGTCACTTTTGCTCCTGGGTCAGTCCCTGAACCGTGGCCGTGCTCTGGCACTAAACGAGAGGAACGGCAACTGAATGTCTGCTCCGGGAAGGAGTTCATTCCCCTCAGTCCGAGACCGCCGATTGCCAGCACCAAGGGGCGATGTAATAGGGCCGTCATGATCCTGGGATATTATGTAAGTGCTGGGGACGAAAGAGGAAGACGTAAGATTGGTTACTGTCGCGACGTCGATCATGACAACTGTTCTGAAGGAGCTGGTTACCCTAAATCATATGTTGATTGTTGTTGTTGGACATGATATCTATTAAATGACCGGGGAAAAGTCCAACATATGGCCGTTGAGAAGAAGGCGGATATATTATCAGATTGATTGAATACTTGGTAGACATACAAAATACAATGATTGTTCTGTTGATTCTAGAAGAAACTTACTCTAGCGATAACACAACCAACAAACAAGCCATCAAACTTCTGCATGCAACGTCGATCATTATTTTCATTAATTCAGAAGCGGAAGACTATTCATTCTTGCCACCACCTGTCTACTCAGATGACATCAATTTTGGAGAACACTGTCGGTCAGCAGCCGTGGATGCGGGGAGGCAAGAGGCAGTGCGTGCGCGAATAGCATCAAGCGGAGGGAATCCCTTCTGTTGGTGGAAGACTGGAAGCGATCACGGCAGCAGCCTGTTTCACCTCGCAAAAGGATGGACCAACGTGGCTCACGCAGCGCTCTCGGCACCCGCTGCTGCTTGGAGGCAGTGCCAAGGCACAGAGTAATCAAGGTCGATTACGTGTGTCCTGGTGCGGATGCTTATTATTAGCCCGCCCAAGTCCCCAAACATAGGCACGCGTGCCGTAAATCCTCATTTGCTCAGGCCGTGCACCGGTCCAGGCCTAATTCCTGAGCGAGGATCTGAGAAGCCACGACCCTGGCGATGGGGTCACTGACATTTCTCTGCCATGGGGCAAGGGCTTCCGGGCACAGGGATGGCGGGGATTGCTGGGCCTCAAATAGGTGAGACGGCCACGGCGTTGGACAGGGGGGCGGTTATTTTCGATCCTTCGACTCCTTGGCACCGTCTGACGACAGGCCTGTGTAAAATAAACCAATTTTAGGGGGAGAAGATCGTGCTCGAGAGGTACGCGAAGGAGTATTCGAGATAGTTGCCGGCGAGAAGTGCCGTGCTGCAGTCGACGACGTAGAACTCGTCTATCATCACTGTCACTCGTAGAAGCTGGTCGCAGACACGTCGATCTCAGGGTGGCTCCTCGTCCAGACGGACGCCAGGCTCTAGCAGTGCACTAAAAATGAAGCTTCTATGGAGAAGTCTGCCGATGGAGTGTTGCACTCCGTCCGTCTCCGTCTGCACGGGGACAGGGGTCAAGGCCCGCCTCGAGATGCTGCGACGCCGAGACAAGCTGGGGAATCTTATGGCCACGTCCTACGCATGGAGGCGGTCATAGTAATACCAACCATGTAGGTTCTGTTGGTAATTTTAGAAGCGTTGCGACATTGGCCCTGTCTGACAGAGAGCCTCCCGAGCTGGTGAGAACAGGTATTTAAGAGTCCTCCTCCTCAGTCCAGTTGTTCGACTTTCTTTTCTATCCAACCCAACAAAACAACAAAAAAACATTTTCAGAGCTGGTCTCTTTCGATTCTTCAAACCTTTTTTATATTTTATTTTTCTGGATCACTGGTTGATTTAGTACCTTAATACTTTTTTATTCTAATAATTTTTCAGTTGTTTTTGTAACCCTTTTTCAATCAACCCCTTACAAAATCATTCAAAATGGTCAGCTTCACTCAGATCGCCCTTGCTGCTCCCTTCCTCCTCGGCGCCGTCACCGCCGCTCCCCTCCCCAGCCAGGACCAGAACCTCGCCGTTCGATCCGAGGGCGCCGTCGAGGCCCGCGACATCTCCATTGAGACCCGCGAGCCTAAGAAGGAGCACAAGTCCAAGTCCGAGGACTCTGAGACCAAGGACGAGGAAGACTCCGAGAAGAAGGTCAGCAAGAAGCACCACGGCAAGAAGCACGGCAAGAAGAACAGCAAGAGCACCTCCACCTCCGGGGAGGACCTGAGCAACAGCTCCAAGGATGTCCTGAAGGGCAAGTTCCAGAAGTTCCTCAAGATCAAGGCCGCCAACAAGAAGGCTCAGAAGGAGCTCGCCGCTGCCCAGAAGGCCGCCAAGTCCGCCAAGGGTAGCGAGAAGGCCAAGTTGCAGAAGGTCGCCGAGGAGAAGGCTGCCGTCGCTAAGAAGGCTGCTGCCAGGGCCAAGAAGGCTACTCAGACCGCCAAGACCACCCTCAAGGGTCTGAAGAGCAAGCACGCTTCCAAGAAGGCTGGCAAGTCTTCCAAGAAGGCCCACCACAGCAAGAAGAACAGCAAGAAGCACTCCAAGCACGAGAAGGAGGAGAAGGAGAGCGAGGACAAGGAGAAGCGCGATGAGGAGATGATCGAAGAGCGCGACGACGAGGAGATGGATGAGCGCAGCCTCGACGACCTCGAGCTGGCCATGCTCGCCCGTGACCTCGACTACGTCCACGACATCGACCCTCGCGACATCGACGCCGAGTACGAGATCGAGGTTCGTGACTTCGAGTTCGACGATGAGCTCGATGTTCGTGACTTCGACGATGAGTACTTCTTCTAAGCATCCCTTAGATGTAGGTAGCTATCGGCCGGTCTCCTAGCTTCTTTCTTCATTTCTTGGGACAATACCCCTTCAGCATTGTTTTATCCTGTAATTTGCATAGCGATGGTAGCATGCCCTTTGGCACATAGAGTCTAGCGATCTTTTGAATTGGAAGATTATTAGTTTAAGAACTTTACCTTTCCCGTGTCTTCAATGTGACTGTCGTAACAACTAGTAACCCCTTCTATAGGGCTTTAGCTGATCCTATCCGAGACTTATCTTCAAGACATCTTCAGCAAATTCCATCGTCCATATAATATTCCATGCTATCCAGCAGCATCCACCAGCCAGATCTTGGCCGGACTGTAGTGATTTGGGGATCATTTCCCCCTTGCTCCCCTTGCATTGCCACTAATCCTGCAACAACCGTTGTGTGATACGTCTTCCCTGATCCCATATCCTCCAACTTGATGGGTACATCGGACACAGCGTTAGGTATTGAGTGGCGGGAGATTACAGGGAACGAAACGCCATCTAGAATGAGTCTTTTGCGATCCACGCCCTGCCCCATGGGAATGTTCACCAAATCCTGGTCAGAGTAGGCATGGATCGGATTGCCCTCTTCGCTCCAGAAGCAAAACGCCGCCAGCCATCCTGACAGTGTCGTCACCCCTCCAGAGCCACTCGCGCCCGCAGAGTGACACGCCCGCATCCAGAAATCCTTGATGTTCTGATCATCCGGCATGTCAAAGCTTGCAACCATCTTCTCCGCGACTTTCGACAAATATATGCACCACTCTGCAGGCTCGCTCCCATACTCGGAGAACCTCTGGATCCTTGCCGCCAGATCCTCCCAATCCTTCTTCTCCCCCTCCAGCGTCACCGAGGGAAAGCCGCACCCAAACATGACCACGTACTCGAAGTAGGATCTCATCGTCGCCATCAGCACCAGCGCCGACACCGTCCGGTCATTGGCGGTTGTGGTGCTGAACTTGGGCAGCAGCCAATCCGAGAGGTCCTCGTCCACAAGGTACTTCCTCATCGCCTGGACGAACTTGTCGGACATGACCTCGAAATCGATGTTCTCAAGGGATGCCGGCACCAAGTTGATCGCCAGCGTCTTCTTCCCCTCGTGGCTGACAAAAATGTCCCGCAGCTCCTCGGCATTGCCATTGACGTAGAAGCTGAACTGGACGAGAATGGCGAGCCACACGTCGTCGGGGCGCAGCACCAGGTGCAGGTCCTGCTCAAAGGCCCGGATGACGCCCTCCACGAAGCCGTTCCCGTAGGGAATGAGGCCCTGGCCGCTCGCTCCATTTACGAACGACGTCCGCAACACGGGCCGGTCCTCTGGGCCTGGCCGCTTGTTTGTCTGCAGGCCGGGGCTGGGGACTGAGGACTCGAGCGTCCAGGCCCTTGAGGTGACGGCGAGCAGTTCTTGGGAGGAGTTGACGACGCGGTCTGTGTTTTGCCCGACCTTTTCGGGCTGTGGCCGGATGGTGACGGGCATTCTTCGCTGTGTGGGGAGATTTCACTCGCGCCTTGCGTGTTGTTTACGGAGAATGCTACACCTGAGTGATTTAACGGTCCGTTCAGTTCAGAGGTTCATCTAGTTACGCCCATTAGGCTGATTTTCATGGCTGCCTTGCTTATTTGTTAGCGTGAGGGTGATGTTCAGCTCGTTGTTGGAGCGGGGCGCTGCTCTGCTTACTGCTCAGCTTTGGACAACCATGATCGCAAAAGTCTTGACGCTGACGGCGCGTTTCACGAATCTCCTCACTGGGTATCTCTGTACTGACTGGAAGCGACCTCTCTCTGCCATGAGTTGATGTTGCGTCGCATTCTCCGCAGGCTTGGAGGCACTTTCAAGTGTAAGCTGGTTCGTTCACTCTCATAGAAAGCCAGCTGCTTCACGTATCTAGTCAGTCTCAATACCACAGCTCAGTCTTCCGTCGGCGATGTTCGATATTCCTTGTCGCACTTCATTATGTCTCAATCTTGACCCTTAGGCCCTGCTCATCCTGACAGAACAATAAGATCGCGGATGCTCCTACTTTTACCAGGCTTTGTTGAAGGGATGAGGCAAGAAATTGCAACCAGAGCAACCCCAGTGCATTGCTTCTATGACTGAACCAAACATTTTATTCCTGCCCACTTCAGTAACCACTTGACCTGGTATCCCAATGATCTTCCAGGCTCTTTGACCAACATGAACTTGACGCTGACGAGTGACACACCAGCTTTAAGGATATGACGTGTTCCAGTTCTCCAAACCAAGTGTAGCTTGACTCCACGGACGATGGGCAAATCTAATTTGGTTAGAAGCCTCTCTGTGTTGTGCTTGAGATGTGCAGCGATCTCGGGCTTGCTGGAGTAGGCTCTTGTACCGATAGGCTTATATGCTTTGATGAAGACAGCAGTGGCCTTGATGATAAACATGAAGACCCGGAAATACGCGAACCAATACAGGAATGCCTGCCAAAACCCTTGAACATCTGGAAAGCTGGTCAGACTAAACCAGTGAGTTGCCATTTCCAGCTGATTTCTCAGCCGCCCTGGACAAGTATTTGGTCAGTCTTGAGCAAGAAATGTACAAGATAATTAACAAGCTTTCATCATCCCTAGCCTAGGATGAATTTGACATTCTCGGCCATTTTGTCAGCATAATTGCCTATGTTTGGCAAAGTAGTTGTATTGTTCACAAAATGCTTAGGAAGGAAGGGAAAGGCCCCGGGGAAGGGTCCTCATAAAAGAGGTGTTTGCTTCGATGATTTCTTCCACAAGTATAGTATTGCTTCACTCACCGATTAAAATGTCAAGGGACAACCTCAAGAGAGAGAGGAGAAGCCAAGTACAGAGAACATGACTCAATACGCGAAGCTTGCTGATTGTGTTTCTGAGGCATAAGATTCAAAATCTCGCCCATCTTGAAATTAGACTGGCGTTACTTTCTGATGTTCTTTACTTCATGTTTCATCGTCTCGACGAGAAGATATTAAATAGATGCGGGCATGTACTTGATTGTCATCCCGCACACCAAACCTGGTATAAGGTCTCCTAATCACCGCTCCATGTCCTGAAAGCTGTTCAGAGCTGGGAACATCAAAATGCTCTTGATTGGTAGACTAAATTCTACGCCTTCTCTGATTCATATGATTATCTGCATTTAGAAGTAAATGGATTCTCTATTTCAGGCTAAACTTGGTAGGATCGCGTTGATACAAAGATCGCCGCACGCGCTTGGTGTTGAAGTTATTCTCAAATAATGCTGTCTATCTTGAAAGATTTATTATCTCCTCAGTGGTTTAACCGAATATCTGTTAGATATCTCACACTCGGTCCCTCTTGATAACGTCCCCTATTTACGAATAAGGCCAGAAATAGCACTCTCTCGCCAGCTCCAGAGACTAGTCAAAGTAGCACCAGGCCCAATAACAATATTGCCAAACACCGTTGCAAGGGCAGCCTTGACTGCATCTTGAGTACGGACATACCCATCCCTGCGAAGCTGCCAGATAGAGTACAGACCGTGGGCCGCGAGAGCGCCCATAGAAAGTATCATGTCATACTTGAAGAACAGGCCGGCCTCGGTTGCGCGATCTGGCAGATTCCAGTTCTTCTCGAATGGGTTAGGCAGACCACAGAAGATCTTGCCAAGAGAAAGTTCGGGATGCGTGTAGATGTACGCCATCGTAACGATGTGGCTGGTGGCTTGGACCAATGTCGCATACGAGTAGGCTGACTTGAGACCGGCCACGTCGTCGTCACTGTAGATGGCCAGACGCTCCTCTTTGGCTTCTTGCTTCTTCTCCTCTTCAGTCTTGTGCTTGCCCAAGTTCCTCCACCATCGAAGGCCGGTCGAGAACACAGTTGTAAGAATAGGCACCATAGGCGGAGCGAATTGCCAAAGAGCTGTCCAGTCCTGCCAGGCAACGACGTTAGAGGGAATCATCATGAGTACGGAGGGCACTAGATATCCCAGAGTAAGGGCCGGAACGAGCGAGTTGACAACGTCGGGCTTGACAAATCGGTATTGAACACTAGTGTCATTGAGAGAGGAATGGAGAAGAGCCCAGTAAGGGGCGATGTGGCCAATTCCCTTCAGCTGAATCAAAGTAAGGAAGAGGGACGGCAAAGAGAGGATATTTGTCCTGTTGGCCTCGCGATTTCCCTCTACTGTCCAGACAAGAATGGATCCGACCAATTGAGAGAGAAAGTGGATTGCTTGGACTCTGGTAGCAAGATTCTCACTTGCGATAACATCTGAGAAGACGGAAGTCATCACTCTGAGAAGATTTCCAGCACCCGTGGAACTAGCCCAAGGCCGGATGATGGGAATTGTATTGGCCCAAAGGGTCCTGTTTGAGACGTCGAGCCTCATTGACTTGCCCGCGAGGTATATGGTAGCGCCCATTGCTCCACCAAACGCCGCCCAACTTGCCCATGATGCAATCTGACCAAATGGTTTTGCGGGGAGTTCATCTTTAAAGGGTACCACATGGGGTCGTGGAGGCACGGGCAGATAATGAAGGGAGGGAGCGTCAGCCATAAGCCCGCATTGTGCGTCGATCAAGAAGCTCTCCTTGACAAAGTTGGGCAGCACACGCAGTGCGAACCATGTCTTGAGCGGGTTTTCAGTGCCATTAACAACCTGATTCTCGTATGATTCGTCCACAACCTGCCTGGCGCGCTTGATTCTCGAGGACTCGACGTAGTCCATTATCTTTTTGACGTCACTGTCTTCTAGGCCGTTGAGACCCTGTGGACGCTCCTTTTGTACGTTCAAAATACCATTGACGAGCTCTGTAGCAGACTCGAATGCTAAATTGGCACCCATTCCCGTTCCAGGATTAGGCTAGATTGTGTATGTTAGCTGGCTGTCGCACTTGAATAGATATTGCTTCTTTACCTTGTGAGCCGAGTCTCCCATAGTGATAATTCTTTTGAACGACCACTTGTCGTATACTGTGTGATGAAGGGGTGTCATGCCTCCCACGACTCTGTGGTCGTAGAGATCCTGGAAGCGAACCTTGTCGGCGATTCTTGTATTAGAGTACTTCTTAATAAATGCTGCTTCTTCCTCGACGGAAAAGCGCCTTTGGATATCGTCCCCATATGGGGTTTTGCTGTACTTCTCATCAAGTAAGAAGAAGACTTGGCCATTGTGTCCCGGGAAGACGAAGTAACTGAAGCCCTTTCCTTGGGAAATATACACCTCCTCGAGAGAGAGGTTGGGAACGTCCTTGGCGATACCATAAGTGGCAAAGTAATAACAAGGAACTTTGGAGGAAGGATTCTCAGCAAAATATCCTGGCTGGGCCTCCTTGGCGATACGATACATGGTCTCTCTGACCGCACTGTAGATTCCGTCTGCTCCTACAACAATGCTTCCCTCAAAGACCTGGCCGTCGTTGGAATGGACCCGGACGCCATCTTCCTTCAGCTCAATGTCAGAAACTCGCTTATTCAAATGAATATTGTCCTTCTTCTGGATCTTGTTGTGCAATAGGCGCACGAGGGATGGGCGGTCCACAAAGAGCACCGGATATCCAAACCTGCAAACGGTCAACTATGCTCGATATCTTACTCCCCATGGTATCATTTCTCCCATGACAGCTCCTTACCTCTTCTCATAATGCTCGTAGCCATCGCGGCATACGAGATGCTGTCTCCCATCACTGCCCTGGACCCTATGAGTATGATAATGAGCTAGGCCCAAAGCTTTAAGGGGCTCGTAGCATCCTATCTGGTCCAGAATGCGGCAGCCATTGGGGCATACGGCTATACCTGCACCAATGGCTGGAGCAATCTCACCACGAGCCTCTAGAAGAACATAATCAATGTCGAACTTTTCCAGCATGATGGCCAGGGAGAGGCCGGCAAAGCCCCCTCCCACGATGACCACCTTGAAGGGTCTTTGGTCTTTGGCAGCACCCATATTTGCGTAATTAGAAACAACTGGTAGTGAGTAGAGTTGGAGAAGAATCAACGGGGTCTTATGAGATAGTCGGTGTAGTTTTAATTCCGGTTATCCCTTGATTGTGCTGCGGGCGTTGCAAGATGGTGTCTCGGAAGAGCAGTGTCTCAAGAAAAGACACCGAGGAATTCAACTCGCGGGTCCCGGCCGGCAGTCACTCACTCTTGAACTTTTATTTGCGGGTACCTTCAGCACAATTCTTTGCTCGTCGAGTCCGTAATCCTGGTAGTTATCTCCTTGTCGAAGCCAGCGCTTTTCTCTTTTATGGCCCCTACGTTGCCTGCCTGAAACAGCGATCCTTGCTGCTCCACCTGCTCAACCCACGTTGCGCAAGGATTCTTCATCACTCATTGCAGGAAACCCGAAAGGATCCATTACCGGAAAGGCCGGGGAATACTATTTCAACTTAGTGATCCTACCTTTTCGAAATGGATCAAGCTAATATTGCTTACCTGCACAGGGAGCCATGTCATATACGTGCTATATGTGGGAAGATGGGGCGATTTTCAATCAATGGAGTACTTTAGACTCTTGACACCGCAGATGGAATGGTAGGCATGTTACTACTTCACCAACTGGCCCATGTGCCGGTTGCGGTAGAGATGCCACGAGGTTTTTTCTAATCACACCGCTTGAATACTAGAAAGGACATGATCTTTGACATATGAGGCTTACGATTTTCCTTACCTTCCTTATCACTGCATAACTTAGATGATATGACGGAGACAATGCTGATTCATCGTTAGACTGTCTAGCCATTTGGGAGCTTCTCGCCCAAAATCTAAGATGATTCTAGTGCCGGGATATCCATTCACATGCTGTATGCCTGTTTCAGCTCGGAATAAGCTCTCAGCTGGTTCTGGCCAATATCTTGTGGGGATTAGTACTGGGGGTATTTATGATAAACTATCACTTATAAACATATGTACAGTCGAGATAAGAGCTCATGCAGTGAGCAAGAAACTGAGTCACAACGCTCCGAGTTCCTCTTCCACGTTGCAAAGGGAACAGGTAGAACGGCATTAGGGTTGCAGTCGGAGATAAAGTCATGCACCTGCCGGTAAGCAGTAGATGTGCCGCAATGCTCTGTAGGGGTCCAATTGGTACAAGGATGGAGGATGGAATCTGACATGCGGGGTCTCGAGGTGCGGAGTCATTTTCTAGACCATTCAACAAATGATCGATCATGGGCGTTGAAGAGAAATCAGATAGCTCTTCGGAGCTCACAATGGAGTTCACAAAGGAGCGCTCTGCGGCCGCTGTGACCAGCGATGAAGAGAAGTTGCTGAGTGATCCTGAGACTCAGATGTTGCCAACGGCAAGGGTCGCGCATGCCCCTGTGCCCAGTGGCTGGTTTGACCCCGGATCTTTTACAAACCTGCAGTGGGCGTCAAATATATCTCACACAGTCAGTGATACGATAAGTTACGTCGCCGGGCAGTTCTCAGAGGAGCCCCGGGGTTCGGCTGTGGAGGAAAAGAGGCGTTCCGAGGCGATCGATCAGTTTCTTGATCAAGAGTCCCACAGACGAGACCGACAACTAAAAGTGATGATGTTTGGTGATATCTGGCAAAAGCAAGTCCTCTGGAGACATTCTCGTCTAATTATGCAGCCATTGTCCAGTCAAGAGCGGTCAGACTTGATCCCTGAGGTACGTCGAGCTGTTCTTGACATGGCAATGACTGTCCTTCACTATCTGGATGAAGAAATCATTTACAAGACGAAAGAGAAGAACTGGGATGAAGGGTGGGCTCGCGAGATCAGAGCGATCAGATCTCTGCACTGGAACGACGAGACAGAAAGAGTGAACCAAATCCTGGCATTAAACAACGAGACTTTCCACGCCCAATTGAATCAGCACGGGCTTTCGATGAAGGAGGTATATAGCAAAACCCATTTTTTCGATGAACCTGGATTTCTGGCCTGTCCATATTATGACAATCAAGACATCTTCAAACAGGTAGAGAGAGTGTACGCCGCAGACTACGAGCCGACAGACCACGACTTTTTCCACTTTGACCGGCGTTTATCCCTAACCCTGATACGAGAAGTGAGAATCGAAAAGATTGGTTATTCTATTCAACTCCAGGATCCGGTTCGAAATATGGGTGAGCGACGAAAATGGATCCACCATATCGAGAACCCTACTGGTGTATTGTTCATTGCCGATATCAGCCGTTACGATGAGGCACTTCTAGAGGATGACTCGTCGAACGTCTTAGGCGAGCAGATTGTGGCTTATGAGTCAATCCTTTCGTCCAAGTGGTTTTATAAGGCCCCAATACTGCTTGCCTTGTCCAATGTGGTCTTGTTTGAGGCCAAGCTGGAAATCTCGCCTCTTGCCAAGATCTTCCCGGACTACGAGGGCACAAGTTTGGATGATGCGAAGGCATATATTGCCTCTAGATTCCTGAGTCGAGCCAAGGATCGGACAGACATTCATGTAGTATATCTCAATGTGTGCGATGAGCAGAATGTGCGAGAAATTCTTGACGCCATGGAGGGAACCGTACTCAAACCAGCACTTACGAGGCTCGGTGTTGTTGAGCAGATATAGCTTTGGTTTTCGATGTCACGATGGACCCATGGTTCGTTTTCTCTCAATACTGGAAAGAAGAATATATGGCATTTTTTTAAATAGCGTGGCGAGAGTGGTGATGATAGCGCGATTTCGTACGTCTTGGGGTACGTAAGAGAACGTGTTGACATGACGTGCAACGGAGAGTACTCGGTTTCATAAATCGGCTTTGTGATTGGATCTAAGACTTTTTACTTTGAAAGAGAATTTTGTGGCATTATTTATTTGATTCGTACGAAATTCCAAACCTACACATTCAATCATCATGCTTCGACTACCGTCCATTATTTCCTCCCATTCGAAAAAGAGAGCCACTACTTAAGGCTCTTAGACCTGGGGGTAGGCAGTGTAGTTCCATGGCCTGCTGTTTTGCAGCAGCTGGTAGTCTAGTCCCTTTGCTCCTGCGTTCATGTAGAAGAACTTGGTAAAAGGCACCATGCCTCGGTATGAGAACTCTACATTTTCAGGGATGAAGGCCACGTCACCCGCGATCAAGGTAGCCTTTTCATAGCCCTCAATGGCCAGTTCAAGCAAGCCATCTTCCATTTGCAAGCCGAAGTGGTTGGGCAAGACAGTGGCATCGCCAGTGGACTTGGGTGAGAGGATGACTGTACCAGTGGTGAAGTTCTTTCCGAGAGTAATGTCAGCGGTGGCTAGCGGCTGGATGATCTTATAGCCTGACTCTTCGTTCAAAAACTTGGGACCGTAATCCTTTGCGATGAAGTAAGGAAGCGTAGGATCGGTCGGTATCTCATTTGGTCCATCGTGCCAGTGCAGAGACTTGTCACCGGCTGTTCCGTTGACAAAGTCTCTCCGAGGGATCCAGGGCGCATCGTCGTAAAAGGCATAGAGATCGAGACTCTGCAGAGTGGCATCCTCCTTGGGCGTCAGTGCGCCGAAGGGGGGCTTGTCGTTCTCGGCCGGGACAAATGACGAGCTGATGCCCGTCGTGTCGAAGTCCCCGGAGCTGAAAACTTCGAACAGATGCTCGAATCCAGCAGGGTGGAAAACGTGCGTCAACGAAGAGTCAGGATCGGTGAGCTGGAAGGTGTGAATGCCATAGGGCGGAATGCTGCCGTAGTCACCCACGGTGGCCACGCGGGCCTCGTGGCTGGCGTTGGCCTCGTCCTTCATGCCCCAGAGCTGAACGCGGCCACGAGAGCAATAGAAATGCTCTTGAACCTCATGGTGGCGGTGAGGACGTGCAGATGTGTAGCCCCGGACGTTGCCAGTGTGCTGGAGGAGAGCAAACGCACCGCCCGAGGAGTTGTTGGTGATGGAGTACCGGATCACTTGGGTCTCAGCCAGCTTGGTCGCCTTGCCTCGGAACTTTGGTAGGACGTATGGCCTGACGTGATCGGGAGCTTCCATGACGATGATGCTCTCATTGTTGACTGCAACACCTAGTACAGGAGCGGCAACTGCAACAGCTGCCGCCAGAACGGTAGGGACTCTCATATTAGCTAATTGACTGTGAGCAGATCAGGATTCGAATCAAGGGAGCGAGAGAACGCGTTCAATTGTTGCTTTTGTTGAGCAGAACGAAACCTTCTTCTTATAGAACTTGACTCCGGAACCGAAGGCCACCTTCCCGATTCGCTGTGCTGACAGGGTTGAGAATGAATAATCAGGAAGAGTGGCAACTTGGGATTTTCGATGTTACAATATGGAGAAGTCCAAGAAGAGGTTTAATCCGGGGTTGGAAATGTACGACGGGTTGAGTAGAAATACACAATCTGGAATATCCTGGGAGCCGTTTCGTTGGACTAAGCCGTCGCGTCACGTCTTTGGACTTTCGAAGCTTTCGAAGGCCGTACCCTCATCTTTGAAACGGAGGCGGCGTATAGCAAAATGATCAGCGTACAAAAGTCGCCCTACGGTTCGAGAACATGAAGGCTCCGAAAATCTGAAACTCGGATCATTCCAGTTCCGGAAACATAGCTGCTGGGTGCATGAATGAAATTAGTTTCTGAGGCTGGATCCCACTTGGATCTATCCCACCGGCCGCCAAGAGGTGCATGTTGCATTCATCCCGCGTATGTATGCGTTTGGTCGTTGTGATCGACAGGCACTCGGAAACTCTCCCATCATGTGTAGCGTGCCTGCTTACTCTATCAAGGGGAGGGCATGCCGCGGTTCGGAACAAAGATCGATCAACGATGAGAGGAACGGAGTCACCGTTTGTTTTGTGGGGCTGGAAGGCGAATCTGATATTTATAACTTCCTAGTTGAGGCAGTTGTAGGATTTCCAGGGTGTAGGATCCTGGCGGTACGCGTGCGCCGAATGGAACTTTGGTCTTGGGGGTTTATAGAGTGGAGTGTTTCTTCGTTAATTCTGAGTTCCAGCTAGCTTTTGAAAGGCTTTGACAAAAACAGACTACACATCTTTCTATGTTGCTTATGCCTACTATATCTTCCAAGGAGTGTATTCGCTTCTGAATTTGCACATCTCCGTTTTTGTAATGTTTACGCTAAGATATGCCTGATGACATTCTTCGCTGAGCTGGTTTGCTATTGCTTCCAATCAGCATAGGGCCAATTTGCAAGCAATTGCCCGGTCGGCAGATATTATGAGGCCATGGATCGGTGTATAAACGGTGATCATGGTATAAAAAGCTCAAACTTCAAGCTCTTGCAAAAACTAGATAATGCTTATATTGAGGAAGGAGCAACGGATGCCCTGACCTGCTTGAGTTCTCGACGTTACAACGGGGATGACGTTGTAAGCATTAAATCTAGTTGATGATCAAAGAGGAAATCGAGATTTCTTGGCTATCCACTGGCGGTTGCGGGGTACCAGCTTAGAGGACAGAGGCTGGGACAACTTCGATGTGACGCAAGGCAAGCTATATCCAAATCGTTTACATTTAGCGACCCCGGCAATCCTCCACGAATCAAAATAGCTGGCTGGGATCTACGTGCTATCTAGCGGCTGGATAGTGGCTTCACATGTTATCAGTCAATGCAACGCAGCGGAACTCCGCATCTGAGACTGACTTAAACTCTCACATCAGCCTGGATGAATCCAACTGATAGTAGCCTTTTTTCCCCGCCGGACGGCACCCCAAAGAGTATAAGAAGACATTTATTCCCAAGTCAGTTCATTTTTGTCTCCCACTTGGTGCTTTCTTCCTCTTGATGCCAGGTCGACCCGTTACCCTCCCAGCCCCTCTTCGAAAGCTCAACTCGACTCCACCTGTCAGCTTACGCCATGGGTCTCTACACTGACCTTCCAGCAGATATCAATGCTGTAGACGTCATCATCGCCGGTGGAGGCACCGCTGGCTGCATCGTGGCATCCAGACTTGCCGATGCTGACCCAAACCTGTCCATTGTGGTCGTCGAGGCTGGCCCCGACGGAGCTGGGAACCCCAGCGTGGACTATCCCGTCTTCTTCTTGGGGAATATCCACCCTACCTCTAGCGTGTCGACCTTTTACAAGAGCAAGAAATCCAGCTTCACAGGCGATCGCGATATTTTCGTCCCCACCGGCAATGTGCTCGGTGGTGGTTCGGCCATCAACATGATGTACTACAATCGTGCTCAGCGCTCGGACTGGGATTCGTGGAATGTGCCCGGTTGGTCTGCCGACGAGCTACTCCCGTATATGAAAAAGGTTCGGGCTCATCTTGGACCAAGCTTCTCCGGCCCTTTCCTTCAAAACTGGCAACCTTGAAATTCTGACTTGGTGTCCAGCTTGAATCCTACCATGGCCCGGGCTCTATGGACCACCACGGAACTGATGGCCCGATCCAAGTATCTACAGGCACTTATGCTTCTCCCAGAATACAGGAGCAATGCATCTCGGCGATGAAGGAGCTCGGGTGGCCGGAGATTGATGACTTCTTCAGCGCAGAGAGCTGTAATGGGGTTCAGCGCCCTGTTCGATACATCTCTCGTGATGGTAAGCGCCAAGACACGGCATCGCGGTACCTGAGACCTCGTCTCGAAGACAACAAGCATCCCAATCTCCATGTCGTTGTTGGCACCAAGGTCATCAAGGTTCTGATTGAGGGTCAGCGAGCCACCGGTATAGTGCTCAAGGGCAGTGCGGCAGAGGAGCGCACGATCCGAGCCAACAGACTGGTTGTTGTATCCGCGGGCACGTTTGGTACACCCGCAATCCTGGAGCGGTCCGGGGTTGGCAGTGCTGAGGTCCTGGAGCGTGCTGGCGTCACTCAGGTTGTCGACCTTGCCGGTGTCGGAAGGGAGTATGAAGACCACAGCATGGTGATGTACTCGTTCAAGTCTGCTCTGGAGCCCGAGGAGACTATAGACGGGATTCTGAGGGGCAAGATGAACCCCGCTGAGCTGATACAGAGCAACCACGCGATTTTGGGATGGAACACCGTGGAGGCTTCACTTAAAATCCGGCCAAGTGAGAAGGACATTGCTACATTTTCTCCTGAATTCAAGGAGCATTGGGATACCGAGTATAGAAACAAGAAGGATAAACCTTTGGTTTTGATGGCTCTGATCTGCACGTAAGTCTAAGAATCATTGACTCGCAAGATGCCGATAGCATATTAACTGAAACAGCTATCCTGCGGATCCCACTGGGGTTCCTGACGGACAGTATTTTGGCATGCCCGTCTTCACTGCGGACACTCTCTCGAAGGGTCACCTCCACATTACTGGTCCGGGCTTGGATGATCCCGTCGATTTTGACATCGGGTGCCTTTCAGATGAAAAGGGGATTGATCTTCAGAAGCACAGGTGGGCGTACAAGAAGCATCGAGAGATTGCCCGCCGTATCGGTGTCTATCGTGGAGAGTACGCACCTGATCACCCTCCATTCCCGTCCGACTCGAAGGCAGCGTGCGTTGAACTCGATGGACCACCTCAGAACGTGAAAGACATCGAGTATTCAGCCGAGGACGATGCCATTATCGATGCTTGGGTACGGGATAAAGTCAACTCGATATGGCATTCCCTCGGTACATGCAAAATGGCCCCGGTTGAAAACTACGGTGTCGTCGGCCCCAATCTGAGTGTCCATGGGATCCAGGGCTTGAAGTTGGTTGATTTGAGCATCGCCCCGAAGAATGTGGCTGCCAATACGAACCATACAGCACTTGTGATTGGAGAAAAGGGGGCGGATATTATCATCAAGGAGCTCAATCTTTGAACAAATGCTATACTTTTTAGTGTCTAGGCTGCGCTTGTCTCTGTTTTCTTTTAGGTCATCAAAATCATCTCCCAATCTTGAAAATGCCATCAAAACGTTAAGAAGAAAAGAATTATCATGGCTTGAAGCCGCCACGCCGTACCATCTCTAATAGTAATTTGTCCACCATTGCGGACTCGACCACTGCTCCGAATCTGCCATCTTCGTCAGTTTTTCGAAGTCCATTGGGTCCCAATCGATTTCCATAAGATAGAAGAATGGCAACATACCCATGACATTTAGCCGCATCTCGTAGCTTATCCGCCAGCAGATCTAGTCTTTGTGCGTCGATCTGACCGGAATATGGTTGATTCTGGATGTGCTCCCATATCTGTACCGGCGTCTGCTCCGTCCCGGGACACAGCTCAGGCGAAAGACGAAGGAGTCGATCAAGGATTGCTACTGGGGCTGCTTGGGACGTTTTGTCGACATGTGGCATGTTGCATGATTCTAGCATCATTGTTGCCGTAAATGTATGACCGTGGGGATCATCTGGTTGATTTGGATCGCCATGAATATGGCCAAGGCAGATGCTTTCGAGCCTTGTTGGAGGGAATATTAGCGGCTAGAACGAGTCTGTCTTTCGGTTGGCAAGAGGCTCACTCACCTGAGAACGAATTCCATCCTTATCCTATCCAGATCGGAAGTCTGAGGAGAATGAGAGTTGGTGTCAAATGCAGCTGGTGTTAACATGTTGAGCCCCTGTTGACTTGAGAGTAGGTCGTCAAATGTAGTGGCTGGGGAAGTTGTCGCCGTATTTGGGGTGTGGCCCCCATATAGTGGACTGTAATGCGTGTGCACCTCGCTCCGGGCCGAGCCGAGCGATAGACCAGGAGGGAGCTCAATGCCTTGCTGGGACAGGTAGCTGATGAGAGCATCGGTGGTGCCGCGAAGCCTTTCAACCTCCTGAGTAAGACCGTTCTCGCGGAGGGCGGCCTGTGCTAGCTGCTGTTCGAGGCATTTGGTGTACTTTTCTTTCCTCCGATGCGTTCTAGATGGATCGTGAGAATGATGATGTCTTGTTCAGGGGCATGAAAACATACTGCTGAGCACGACGGAGTTGTCCCCGGCGTTTGGCTACGGGGTCCTCGCTTTTTCCTGCCCTCCACGTAAGCATTTGATTAAGGGATTGGCGGAGCAGGTCATTCATTATACGAACCATCAGGCTTGAAAATCCGGAATATATCGCGACTCATTGCTGATAAATAGCCTGAGACGTGCCAATCAGGGGAGCAACAGAGCGTGCGATCCTGGTAGACCCGAGCTAGGCCAATAGGTGTTCGCGCAATCCGGGGATCGGTAATTCCCTCTGCAAGTACGCTTCCTGAATCCGCGAGAGTGATATTGCCAGTGTCGAATGCGTATGTCGGCGTTGTGTTTTGGAAGAAATTGTGTCATCACTAGTTCAGCTTGAAGATGAGGCAGGGCTAATACGAGACCAAGCCAAATCAAGAAATCTTGATTACTGCTCCTCATAATCAGCCGGAAGAGTGTTGATCCAAGCCCAAACTGGAAATTCTGATTATCAGCTCAATGCCTCCACAGTTATTGACGGTTATGACGGTTGTCAGCTCAGCACAGCCTGTAATCAAATGCTTTCCCGGATAGGAAATGTTGATTAACTTCCATTTGGGTTGAGAACAGAGTATTTTTTCGATATATAAAGTTTGACTATCTCCGGTGTTTGTCCAGTCAGTCTTTGCATCTCAACAGTCACCAAGAAAGACAACCAAGAGACATTCATTCACTAGCCTCCGCTCACTTCTTCTCCCGTTTTCACCATGTATACAGCAGTTCTCGCCCTTCTTTGCTTCCCCCTGGCCATGGCAAGCCCGTGCCAGGGAAGAGATCCCTATAAGACTGCAATCTACCTTACAACAAATGAAGATCAAAACTCGGTCGTCGCCCTGCCCATCGGCCGCAATGGTCTCCTCGGAAATGGTACAAGCATTTCAACTGGTGGGCGTGGTGCAAGTGGTCTTCTTGCAAGCAACAACCAGCCTTCCGCTCCCGACTCTCTTTTCAGTCAGTCAGCTCTCACGGTGTCTGGCAAAGTAAGTCGTCTCTCTATTTTCAAATTCGAGCATGGTGCTAATGATATGCTATTACAGTATCTCTTTGCTGTCAACGCCGGGTCCAATTCCCTCTCCATGTTTCTCATTGATCCAAATGACTCCACCAAACTCACCCTGGTGCAAGAGCCTCTGTCCCTCCCAGGAGAATTTCCCGTAACCGTTGCAGCCTCTCAGAAGAGGAGCTTGGTGTGTGTGGGATTCAGCGGCGCCAAGGCCGGTATCTCGTGCGCCAAATTCTCCGCGCATGGCATCGAAGCGATGGACCAGCTACGCCCTATCGAGTTGGGGCAGACTACACCTCCTCACGGTCCTCTGAACACCGTCTCACAGGTCTTCTTCGCCGCGGATGATAAAACCTTGTACTCGACCGTCAAGGGGGACCCAATGGTCAACAACACTGGCTACTTTGCCTCGTTCCCAGTCCAGGATGGCAAAGTCAGCAATGAGGGAGTCAGGTCATCTCCAAACGGTACAGCCGTGCTTTTTGGATCGGTGGTCATTCCCGGGACGAACGATGTGTTTGTGACCGACGCCTCTTTCGGTGCCGCCATTCTAGATATCACCAAGGACGGCAAGGCTGTTTCCGCCAGTCGGGGACCAATTGCTGGCCAAATGGCCACTTGTTGGGCTACATTAAATCAACGCACAGGCACTGGATTCGTTACCGATGCAGTTGTGAACAGGCTGGTTGAAGTGTCGCTTGCAGACGCCAGTGTCCAGAGCAGCATCGACCTGAGCGCAAACGGCGACCCTGGACTTCTCGACCTTGTCTCCCATGGAAAATACGTCTACGCCCTCAGCGGTGGTAATGGGACCACGGAGGCGGCTATTGTGGTTGTGGACGCTGTCAGCAAGAAGCAAGTGCAGCATCAAGGCCTGGCTTACTTGGGTGCAGGCAAGAGTTCGGCAGGTCTGGCCATTAACTGGTCTTAGATTATCATTCAGCGATTATTAAAGCATTGCTTGAAGTCGCAGCGGGTAGAGAGATGGTATAGAGAGGTTATGGAGGCTCTAATGCTTAGGGCCTTAATCAGTGTGATTCTTTTAGACAGATAGATAGATTCTTACCAATACATCTTTTCCAAGTTGGATAGTAAGTTGCTCTAATTGCTCTTAATTGAAAATAATGACATTCAGGACTCAGTGTTTTGTACGACCTCTTTTCGGAGTGGGAGTGTCCGGTAGGTGATATGTGACATCAATCAATCGGGTTGTCAATGCGAAACAGTATCTCATGACAAATTCAAACCAATGGCTGACCAAGGTGCAAAACTCGGTCAAAGACTGGGAGCTTATTCCTCCTGACAGAAACGAAAATGCTGTGGCTGGTTGGCTGACATGCTCATTGGGCATAGATTGATGCGGGCGCTTCAAAGTCCTGTCCTACTGGCCAAGAGAGTGCCATTGATAAAACGTACGTCACCCCATTCGAGAGCTCCTGCATTCTGCACTTTTCATCATCACCGTCGCACCGCAGATGAGGGGTTGGAGCCTGCGCCCCCTCTCCCATCATCCTCGCCTTCTCCTCTGTCTTCCTTCATTGAATAGTTGTCAGTTTGCCTTCATCTGAGCGTAGAAACCAGCGCTTCTAACCATACTCAGGCTTTAGGCAGGTAGCTAGGCACGAAGAGTGTTCCCATGGCTCGCTTCCGAGCGCTGGCCACCTACCCCTTCCGACTCGTCGCCTCCGGTGCCAAGTGTGTCATGAGTATCCTCAAAGGCGTCTGGGGTCTCTTCCCCTGGTCCCAGCGGAAGCGGATGCAGCGAGAGGACGAGGAGCGGCAGATCGCGCACAACCAGTACTTCGTCGACCACATCCTCAGATCGGCTGCCGCTGCACCCATAAGTAGAGTCCTGGACGAACCTCTCTCGGAGAGTACCAGCCCCCTCTTCAGTCGTATCCCACCGGAGATCCGTCGCGATATCCTGCTGCATGCCTTTGGCGAGCACACGCTGCACATGGACCTGGGATTCCAAGCCCCGCCCAAGCGCGTCGACGAGGAGCCGACCGATCCTGATACCACCGCCCATGCGGGAATTGAATCTCAGGAGTTCGAACCCTCCGACGATGAAAACGGAGAGTGGAGATGGGGCGGCTGCGTCTGCCATCGCTCCCCGCCGGAAGAGAACCCATTGTCGCTGGGCAGGCTTCGAAGTGATCCCCTCGTACGCGCCAGAGGTTCGCATTATACCGACGGATGCTTGGTTGGCGAGGCCGCTTGTCCGCATTGGCCAGGACAGTGGCCCGTCAAATGTCAGGTCGGAATCATGGGCTGGCTTCTGAGCTGTCGCCAAGCGTGAGGACCCCCATTGTCATCTGAACTGGCCACTTGCTTACTTCGTTCGTTACAGGTATCTCGAGGGAATGGAGGTCCTGTACGGAACAAACACGATCCAGGTCTCGTGCAAGCTTCTCCTCCGTGGCTTTCCGGATCTGGTCTCCTCGACTATCATGTCGCACATAACGTCCCTCAAGCTTGTCATCAACCCACAGAACCTGACCCTTCAACATGTATTCATTGGCCACTTTGATCATATCCGCTCTCGGCAAAAATCCCAGAAACCGCTGTTCCCATCGCTAGTTTATCTCCACGCATGGCTCACCGGCCCGGAATATGAACTGCTTGGTATGGCTGATGCCGATGCGCTCATGGCTGCAAGCCACAATGCGACGAACATATACGCACCGCCGGAGTTGGATACCATGATTCTCAGACTTGCACCGGCTACAGCAACCGTGACTGTCACTTGCCCGTTCACTGTGTGGTACAGGGAAGTTCTGGGGGATCACTACATTAGTCAGGGCAAAGAGTGGACAGAGGAGCGAGAATCGGAATATGGAGGCATGGAGTTCTGGCGTCAGATGCCCGTTGAAGGGCAGCTGCCCAAGACAGATGAAGAGTGGCAGGAAGCCAAGAAGAATGGGCGAGGATTCTGGATCCATCGTGGTCTAACACAAGATGCCCCTCTGATCCGTGAAGAGTAGCATTGAGAGAAATGAGTGGGATATAGTTGGGTTTGCAAGTCTAAATTGTCCTTGAGGTCTACCTTAGCAACTCACCGGCTCACAATAGGTGGGAGACAAATTGTACGCTTTTCACAATACCAATCTTATTGTCTTGCGCTGGCGGCGATCTTTGTGACATGCCTGGGTCTTTAATTGGTCGCTGTCCCAGGATGGGCAACCATATGACGGCCAAGACTAGAGAACGAATTTCTATGATCACCATGTCGTATCAATCACGGGTGTTCTGAGTGTATCGGTAAGACCCTGTCTCCTCTGTAGAATCAGTAGAGTCCAATCCAGCACACATCACTGTGTTGGAAGCTGCGCCCTCCATATTTCGGCATCCAAAGAATATACGAAACGTCCGAGAAGTAGTTGGTTGCGGACAGATACATGTAGACATCACCGTATGCGATCGGTTCCAGGATTGTTCGGTTCCTCGTGGGCAGCATGAACTAGGACAGGAAGATGTCGGCTTAGGCATGAGGCATGCTCTTTTTGGGGCCAGCACTTTGTCAGTTCCGTACTTCTCAAGTCTGTACTTCTCAACCTCCGTCTATATGCTCGTAACCAGCCAGACTATCCGAAGATCAAAGGGCCATTGCACCATGTGAGGACGAGGAGGTAGGGAGGATCGACAAGACTTCGTAGCTTTTATCGTTCGCAATCGACCGCAGGCAACTTATCAACAAGTGAGAAAGCCTAGTAATAAAGGAGCTAGTCAGCACGTACGTAAGAGAAGAGAATAAAATTCATCAGCAGTGGAGGCTGCCAGAGCCCGACAACTCAACAAAATGAGCCAGTCAGTACAAAGGCCTTTGTTGGATGCCTTTGCCCAGTAGCTCACCCAGCGCGAGGTTGCCCTAGTTTGGTACAATAAACCGATCTCAAGGCAGATTCTCATTCCGCCTTTGACACAAAGTTCAGTCTTCCCATAGTTTCGTCGTAGCAAAACCGCATATGCAGGAATGGAAACACACAACCAAGAATGCACTTAGGAGGAAAAACGGAGTTGGATTACGTGAACAAGCAACGAAGCCATCGTATCCACAAATAAGCCAAAGAAAAGCTGCACGGGTCAGCTGATAGACGGGCGGGCAGAGGAGTGACACACGCGGGAAGTCTTTCATGCTGCGGGATGGTGACCCCCACCCGTGGTTACTAAATTTTGCCTATCCTAATTATGCTTCCGGTTTCACTCAACAGCTAGGAACGTTTGAACACGTCGTCAAAGGAGTTGTGAGACCTCCGGGTAACGGCATGCATCTGAAGGAGCTGGAATACCAGGGGATAAAGGAGAAAAATGGGGGTTTGTGCGGGTAATTTTGACATTCACTTCCCTAGTGGGCGACCCGAACGCTGCTAGAATATTGGAAGTGCCCAACAAATGAAGAACTCACGATGCAAGGCGGTATGGGAAAGGAAGGGGCTGCAGGAGGTGTCCCTTTTGGACAACCCGAGGGCAGGTCTCGGATACTGCTCCACCGAGAAGTGGAGGTGCAAAGATGGGAATGAGCTTGTGCTCGGATGGTGGAGACGGAATCTGCATGCGAGCAGAGACTAGATGGAGGGAGAAGAGACAGGGAGCAAGGGGAGGAAGCACGGAGTACCCAGAGCGGCAACAGGATGGGCACAACTCGGCCAACACATCTGGGTGCGGTTACAAATCACATGGCCTCTGCCCCTTTCCTGGTGCATACCGCAAAGGATGGAAATGACACGTTACACAAGGGAGGTCACAGTGTTCAGCATCACGAGGAATGGGTTTTCACACTCTGTCCGTGTTCTGATCATCGGGTGTTTTGCGCACACACTGGCCGTTGCACAAACCTCACGATGGCTTCAAATTGCCGGATTGGTAAAGTGGACAGGACACGTCCCATACAGCAATGCCCCGTCAGCTGACTCGAGTCGGGATCGGACCCTGGGGCTTGCTTTTATTGGTGCTGCCACAGGGATTATGCAATTCAATTGCCCCACGGGAAGGGAAAGGGGTGCTTCTATGAGAGTGGGAGACTGCATTCCCACAAGGTAGTATGAGGCCGAGCCCGCAATTCCAGTCGAGAGACGGACTACCCTAGATCGATGCTGCCGTCGCAGTGGGCAATGGAACCGTTCGTTCCAATCACGCAGCTCGTCTGTGCGACGATGAACTGATGTTCTGTAGCATTTGATGGATTGGGCTTCTTGCAGGCTGCGGCTTAGCTGGGGTAGCATCCAATGGCATCAACAGACTCGTAGTTCACTGCCAGCGGGAATGTGACTGTGTACGTGTAGCTTATTTCCTCCCTCCATGTGGGAGGAGGATTCACACGGCAATGTGCCGATTGGGGAGCCTCTGGGAATGCAACACCACCCGGCTCGTCGTATTCCCTTTTCCGGGACGATATCGGGACTTCATCGGTCCATCGAAACACACGGCGGCACCAATGGGAGGCTCGCAAATGGGTTGACAGGGGCGCTAGATGGCATTATTTGCTAGTCTGGTGCTTGCTGCTGTGTCACGGAGGCTAGAGACATGCCCTTGCATGCATCCTCGCCCAAAGGAGAGTCCGCTGGAGCATGGAAATGTTGCTCCGGAAGCGCCAGCGTACGCTTTGTGGGTCAAGACCGGTTGGTTGGGTCAGAATTCAGAAGGTGTGTTTTCGAGGGAGGGCTCAGGGAGGGGGAGGAGTCAGAATATTGGACGGGAAGGCTGGTAGCCGGAGTCAGTCAGGGGAATTTGGGGGTTCCTGGAGAATCTCCCGTCACTTCCGTCGGGCAGAGCTTCGGGAGAGGCTGAGGCTGGGTCTGTATGACAGCAGCAACTGTCCACGTGAGACGCCTCGTATGTAATAACTGACTGCTGTGCTGCCTCGGGTCCCTGGCGGAGGAGGAGGTACGCCCAACGGATCTCGATGGCTGGTGGCCTCGCAAGCGTCAGGATCAAGTGATCACGAGGCCAGTTCCCTGTGGAGCGTTGCCCTGGATTAAGTTGGCCTTGGGCTCTGGCCCCAGATCTCCACTTGTTCGGATTCTCCAGATCGATGTAGGGTCCTTTCTCCATCAAAAGTCAATGCCAAATTTACCTACAGCCTTGGCCATCTCTGGCAGTTCGGCTAGACAGCACTTAGTGACCCCCAACCTTTTCTTTCCGTGGCCCCCGTCCCCCGCGGTCGAGACAAGTCGAAGGATAACCCCTTTGGTGATTCCGTGATTACTTGACCCCTTGCTCCACCATCTGCACGCACTCCCGCCGTCCACGTGAACGACAAATTCTCTGTCCATTGCCTCTTCCCCACCAATTTGCTGCGAGATTCTGTGCTTGTGCTCCCCTGCTACCTGGGCGCCGGAGAAACCGGGGCAGCAGGGCCCGAATGGAGGCAAAAGGGGAAACAAAATGGAACATGTCACATGGCGGGTGCTGCCTACATGTAAGCATGTTGAGCAAAGGTAAGCAGCCGGAGGATGAGCATGTCGATGATCGATAATTGTACGATGGATGACCGGAGAATGACGCCTGGACAACGCAATTGAGCAAGCCATCATCAGCCACTGCCCTGAAATCTTGATTGGCGCGGTTCCTGGTCAATTGGTTGATTCATAGACTTCGTGATCGCTTGATCTCATGCCCGATCTCACATCAGACCCCGCACGACATTTACCCGTGGAGGAAGTCATCCAGGCGCTCAATCAAGATGCTGCTCGTGCCCCCCGGCAGGGAAGCTGACCAGGGCCAGGATGCTCCAGCACAGCCAGCTCTCTTTCTCGTCCAAGAGGGTGTGGGCGGACTGCTTCTGGCTGGTCTGTCAATCTGTGATGTGAGCTTCATTTGTGGGGATTACCGCTTTGGGCAATCCGAGGCAGACACGTCCAAGAGCCACCCTTTGGGGTGTCTCGTGGCATCGCAACTCTGCTCTGCTCTCGATGTTGCCGCTCACACCGAACCGGGACTGAGACGAGGCGAGACGAGAGTGAGCTTGGTGCTCTAGGCCCAGAATTTCACGATCATAAAAAGCCAGCTTGCGAACCCTCAGTCTGGTCGTTTGTCCATCACTCCCAACATCAGAAGAGTCTATTCACCTCGAACACACTCATAAAGACACTTATAAAGACACTTCTATCATATATCAACCCACCTGAACTCTAAAAATACCACCACATCACACCCACTCCATCCATCTAGCACACCACAACCATCAGCGATGGAGCAAGTCGAGATCCAGACCTGGCCGGCCACCCTCTCCCTCGTAGGAGAGCCCGCGCCGACCATGAAGGCCCTCCGCTTCCACGGCCAGAAGGACATCCGTCTCGACGACGTCCCCATCCCCACCGTCTCGGCCGGCAAGGTCAAGATTGCCCCCAAGTTCTGCGGCATCTGCGGAACCGACCTCCACGAGTACCTCGGCGGTGCCAACCTGATCCCCAAGCCCGGCAAGCCCCATCCCATCACCAACGAGTCCTACCCCATCACCCTCGGCCACGAGTTCTCCGGCGTTGTTGAGGAGGTCGGCGAGGGCGTCACCCACGTCAAGAAGGGCGACCGCGTCTGCGTCCAGCCCATCATCTACGACGGCGACTGCCGCTCCTGCACCCGCGGCCTCGTCAACTGCTGCGACCGCAACGGCTTCATCGGCCTCAGCGGCTGGGGCGGCGGCCTGGCCGAGTCCACCGTCGTCCCCCACACGGCCGTCAAGAAGCTCCCCGACAATGTTTCTTTTGAGGTCGGCGCCCTCGTCGAGCCCCTCGCCGTCGGCTGGCACGCCGTCGACATCTCCCCCTTCCGCGAGGGCGACTCGGCCCTCGTCCTCGGCGGCGGGCCCATCGGCCTCGCCGTCGTCCAGGTCCTCGCCGGCCGCGGCTGCAGCAACATCATCGTCAGCGAGGTCAGCAAGAAGCGCCGCGAGTTCGCCCTCGAGTTCGGCGCCCACAACGTCATCGACCCGACAGCTGAGGACGTCGTCGAGCGCGTCAAGGCACTCACTGGCGGCCGCGGTGCCGACGTTGGCTTTGACGCCGCCGGTGTGCAGATCGCTGTCGATTCTGCCTTTGAGGCCCTTAAGGCCCGCGGCACACTGGTCAACATCGCCGTCTGGGACAAGAAGGCCGGCGTCGACATGAACGAGCTGGTCTACCGCGAGCGCCACTACATGGGAGCCGCCACCTTTAGCCTGGGCGACTTCGAGGCTGTGATCCAGGCCATTTCCGAGGGTAAGATCAAGCCCGCCGGTATGATCACCAAGAAGATCCAGCTCGACAAGGTTGAGGCTGAGGGGTTCAGCGCCCTGATTCACGACAAGGAGAACCAGGTTAAGATTCTGGTCGATGTTGGCGCTGGACTTGCTTGAATCTGAGATTGAAAAAAAAAACCAAAAGTGATCATGATACTTAATGACTTGTATATATCTTCGTTTCTTTTGTCGCATTTAGCACAGCGTTGCTTTAGGATAGTCGAAAAATCTTTACTTAGATAATTCTAATATCGCATTCAAAATAATTCAAGTCTTCCATTTCCCGTTCGTGTATGTGACCTTCAAGTAATTTGATTCATCCCCGTTGGTAAATAAAGCTATGAAAAATTGGAACATGCATGCCACTGATCAGAACGTAAAATCATGTTGCCATTTGACCATCGCAAGGTTGCTCAATCTTCTACGTGAGCGCTTCAATCTCAACATTGTCTTGGTACTCTGAACGAATTGTACTGGACCGAGCCTGGGAAATTGCGTTCTTCCTATGCCGGGCCTGGTAGATCCATAATATACCAAGAACCAAGGCTTGTGGTATGAGCGTTGCAGGCGGAGGAATCGGCGGGTAAAAGATAGCAGAGAGCAGTCGTGACACGCCCCAACCCATCATCGAGGAGAACAGGGTCACAGTTGTGTCAGTCCATGACTCGGATTCGTTTACGATTGACGCTAGGAAAACTATTGGAAAAGCCATAACATTAGCATTAGAAAACAGACTGTCGCAAGTGAAGGCAGATACTCACGAGGGAAAACGAAGACATTTGTTCGGGCGAGGACATGCGCCGTGCTTCCAAACACTCCTCTGACTCGGAAAAGTCGGAAGAAGAAGCCCACCGAGGGTGATAGATCGCAAAATATCATAACATAACCTTCAGATCGAATATGTTAGTTTTGTGGGATGGATATTGGATATTTCGATGAACTTACGATGAAGACGCGGCAGCATTGCTAGAAACAGACTGATGACCAACATAGCCACCGTCACTCTGGTCTCTCCAACAGCCTTGCCTAATCCCCTGGACCTGTCTCTCCAAACATGGAGACCGCTCAGGGCAGAGACGAAAAAGACGAGCAGCGACCGGATCCATTGATACCGTGACATGCGAAGCTGCAGAAAAGCCTGCCAGGTTTCAAGTCAGCTTGTCATTCCTGATACACAAAAGACAGATGAAAACACACCTTTCTGAGCGACACACTGGAGGCTCCATCCAAACTTCCATTCACTGAAAGCTTGGTCACTGCAGACCGACGGGATTGCACCACCCTCTCCGCTGTGTCCAACCTTGGCGAGTCTTCAGGTAGACCAATATAGTTCGCTCCCAGGGTTCCTATAAACAGCACTGCACCTGACAAGAACAGCTGGCCAGAACGATAGAAGACTGGATTGTATGCGTTAAGGAGACTGAAGACCTGGCTGCCGAGCACCGACCACACGACCATGCGGACTGGCTGTTGTCGAGCAGGAAACCAGGACCAGGTGTACATCACCAGCAGTGGGAGCATCAAACCGGCCGATATTCCTAGAAGACCTTCCAAGAGATGTTTATACTTGACCACCTCCTTATGGTACGTCATATCTGACAGCGTGTACAAGCTGAAAAGGATCTCTAGTATAGTCATCAGCATGTTGGCGAGAACACTGCAAAGGACACGAGGTGGAGGGAAATTACATACCGTACCAGTACGCAGCAGGTACTATTACTCGCGTGAAAATCCGTCTTCGCACGAAAAGATACGCGAGGGGCTGGATTAGAAGGAAACCAGTGAAATATGCCTCTTCTTTGCCCGCAAGCGAGTGATAGAAGGTTAGCCCAAACACCCGCGCCCCCAACTACTAATTGTCAGCTAGATCCAAAGATGATAACAGTTTCGTGAATCTCAACATACCAAACTAGCCAATAGGAATCCCGAAGGAATGAATCTTTTGTATTTCCGACCAGCTAGAAAAGCCGTCTCATCAACTGAGTTTGTATTCAAGAAGAGCGGTTGCACTTCGCCATCAGGAAGAGTCTCTTGAGGTGGCTCAACATCTGGTTCTGCGTACTCTGGCATCGTGTTCAGAGAAAGCTTGGCGGATTGCACATAGTGCATCTTCTTTGCCACCATGCCATCCACCCTGAGAATCTGTTCACGATGATAAATACCTGTGTGATGATCATAGGAGCAAAGCACAGCACGCCGTGCATCGCCTTCTTTTCCACACAGAAACACAGCAACTGGAGGTTTCCTGCACCGGAAGTAGGTAATGGTGCATCCATAGGTATCTACGAGAGTAAAGTCTGACTCGGGAGCTGGGCTCGAACTTGCACTGCTGCCACGGATAGAGTAATGAGTGAGTTTGCCGAAATCGTAGCCCCAGATGTATCGCTCAACAGTGGCCCTATCAGCGAGCCCTTCAATGCCTATAAGACGAGCCTTGGCCGGGGCAGGGCGGGCTTTGGCCCCGAGCAAGAATGCAAGAGGAGTGGTCTGAAAGAACAGTCCCGAGATGAAGGCACCCGTCGCGGTTGGGTCATTTGCGATTTGCTGGAAAGCTGCAAGTCCAAACACGACCAGCAACTCACCAACAAGCCCCGAGGTCAAGTAGAAGGCCAGGCCATGAAAGCCAAAGTCGATCCATTGTACGTGAGTTGTTGACTTCTTGGCTTTGAGAAAGTACAGAGGTGCTACGAGCGCGACACCAGCTGTATATCGAGCGCCGACACTGATGAGGTTAAACAGCACACGTACCAGCTCGAGCTCCGGGTTGGAGAACTGAAGATATACGTTTGCAAAGTATGCTCGAAGCAAAGGCATCGCTACTGCAACACTGAGAGAGATGCCGATGAGGCGACGAGTGAATTGGGAGCCAAACTCAAGGCCTGGTGCAGCAGGGATCTGGTCCCAACATATAGAAGCTGCAGGGACATAATCGAGGACGATGGCATCCGACTCTGTGATTTCGCTAATGCGAAAGGTAGGCTGGATACTGGCAAGATCTGTGTTCCAGTCCTCTTGTTCCTTGCCATAGGGCGCATCGCAGATGATGCGCTCAAGAATACTACTCCTGGGCTCAATCTCCGCCGCGAAGCGTGCGAATACTTGGAACGGCGAGTCGCTCGGGTACACGTGAGGCTTCTGGTGGTCTGGGAAGAGGCTCATGATGGCATAAGTCACGTCCCATGAGTGGAAGGGGGTAAGATTCTGCCTGGAGAAGTAATTGAGAGCCAGCTGGATGAGCCGCAGCGGAGGCAAGCTGGCTGATCCTTCGAAGTGATCGACCAAATCCTTGACAACAGATCTCGAATTCTCCCAGCCTAGATCTGCAACGTCGCGTTTGGTGAGGACCTTTGGTTCCTCGGGATCACTGAGGATGTAGAGGCTGATGTTCTGCTCGCTTGGGGAGAGAAGCAGCTGTGGCAGGGACCAGTGCGAAGCCGCCCACTGCTGGAGCCACTGTGATGCCTTCTCTGAAGCATGTTCCGGAGGTTCCGAGTTGGTGATGAGAGACGATATCCTTTCGCTGACTGAAGGCCCTACCGCGACGACAATTGAGTGGGCTGCCTGTATAATCTGGCAGATGCGTTGCTCATTCCTAGCAGAGCTGCTACCAAGGTCCTCTTCATCCCCAATACACTCGAAATCAATCCAAAAGGCTTGCTTCCCGGCTGCTTGAGCGGCGTCAATCCCCCACTGGATCAGAGTCTCTCGGTCTCTTCTCGCTATCTGCCGACTGGCTTCCCGGGCTTGTTTATTGGGATAATCCTGGGATTCAATCTCAGCGTTCGGGATGACATTGAACTGTGTCCTGGCGTACGCAACGAAGACAAATTCGGTGTCTGCGTTTGCTACGACTGGAACGGTCTCGTACGTTCTCTGCTCGGCATCTTTGATGATGCAGAGATGGGTAGGCAGCGGGAGACTTTCTACATCCCTGGATCCTTGCCTTACGGCGCTCTCTGCCCCAGTGTCTATGTCGTGAAAATGAGGCGACGGAGCAGAGCCAGAGGATGGGATGTGTACCTCATCATAGCGATGGTCTGGTTCTGTGATTGGGCTTTGCGGGAGCCAGGATATGCGAAACGCTCCTAGACCATGCGTTACTCCGGAAAGCTGCATACTTCATGTCAGAAAATTGATGAATTGGTTCATTATTTGAGGGTTTTCGACGTACAAGGGCAATGGAAAGAGGGGATGAGATGATGAGCCTCAGCGCAGTCCAGCCGATTGACGATGGCGTAAGCTCGAGCTCGGAATCACCCTCTCTTCCCAGAACCGGCGAGAGAATCCAATACGACAGAAGCTGGAATGAGGGCACCTGGTTCACTGGCCGATTTAACCGTGTCCATTGTGCTGTGCCTTGTAGCTGGCCGTCTTGATCAAAACTCTGGGTGACGAGCGGCACAAGCTGACCGTCGGATGGCCGGAGATAGCGCAGATGGGCGTCTTTCTCGCTGACAGTTGTGAGATCCCGGTCGCTCGACGCTTCATGTGCTTGAGTGGACATTGCTGAACGTCTAACGCACCATCAACGGTGGAATAATGGCAACGGTTCAACGGTCTTGGGGGAGACAAGCGTCGAAGTCAAGAGGGAGTGGGATGACTTAAGAATGATGATTAATCGATGCCTAGTCGAATCAAGCGCAGTGGCTTTGCTTGTGACGCGTGTGTCTGTGCCGCTACTGCAGCTAAATCCGGTAGTATGTGAGAATCCTAGGTGGACTTCCGTCCATCAAAGCCGATCCCTGCCTGGGCTGGAAAACATTAAATGCATTAAATCAACGAGCCTGAGCTTGAGAGGCAATGAAGGTCAAGAAATTTCTGTCAATTTGTCAATTTAGGCATCTATCTAAGTGCTCTCTCAAGAAACTGAGGGCATCCCTACACTTGATGGGCCCTGTCGTGAATGTCATCCCTCCACCTTAGTTACTAGGATAAGCCGTAGGTAGTGCCTAGAGCCCACCGGGCACGTCCATGATTCCTCCATGAATCTTGTTCAAATGCTCGTAACAGGCTCTGCCACTTGTGAAACTCTCCAGGCATTTCCAGCAGATATGTGCTCCGCAACCCTGGCACGTCATGTGGTCACATCCATCTATCTTCTCCATTGACGTCTTGCACTTTGGGCAGTCCTTGATACCCAAGTCCTTCTTCAACATTTCAACTCGTGGGTCGAGTATTTGTGATTTGTGCTCGGCGCAGCTTTGGTTCTCATGCGATACGTGGCAGGATGTGCAAAGGCTGATCAGGCATTTCCCACATGTGTGAGCTGGTGGCACTTTGACTCCCTCTTTGGCCACTCTGTATACCATGCCGCAGTCGGGAGTAGGGCAGTATCGGAATTCAGCGGCGTTCTTGGCGATATAAGACGAGAAAGCGGCACCCAAGATATCCTCCAGGGTTGTGGAGGAGAGGTGTTCTCGTAGTTCACTTAGAGGAAGAACTCGTCTACAGGTATCCTCGTTGCCCACGCATCGAATTAGCATATCAGAGCTGGTGGCCGACTTCGATGAACAAAGAGCTTCAAAGCACCCGGAGCAGTACACATGGCCACACTGCGTTCGAACGGGGCATTCCGCCTCAGTCCAGCAGGCCGAACAGTCCTTATCCGTCGGTGCTGTCCTGGTCAGCTGCTTCTTCGCGCCATGGAGCAATGCCAGTACCTCTTCATAATCATCCTGGTTGCCGTGAATGATGATTCGCTTCGGGTTCGAGACTACGTCAAGTGTCACTGGCTTCGGGTCGAGGGCCGAAGACAATTCACTATGCCCCCCTTGACAAGTCCATCGGAAACCATTTGAGTCGAGAGGGATCTCGAAGCGAAATTCATTGTCGACATGCGTTAATTCCGCCAGACGCTTGGAAGCTTTCGTGCAGCTCTTGGGAGGGCCATAGACTCGAAGTTGACGCCTGAGAGTGTCGCGGCAAATGAATACACCGAAAGCCTGCTCGACAGGCTTTAGTATGCTGGAAATGTTCTTCATCTTGCCCCAGGCTTCCCTCCAAACAGCCTGCCCAATGTGTTCGACGACGCAGCCTGCTAGCATCACATCAAGTTCTTGCTTAACGGACGCTACTTGCTTAGCATCTTGCCCCTCGAGCTTGAGGCACGTAAAAGCTGTGGACGGAGGGTAAACTCTGAGAAAGACCTTTGCATCCATCCAAGCCTGTTTTTGCTCCTTAATGCGCTGCTCTACGGCCTGATAAACCCGGTTGAGCACCTTGAACTTGGCTGAAATCACTAGCTGTGCGGTGAGTCTCCCTCTAGAATAGAAAGGGAGCGCTGAATCGTGCAGTTTCGAGACAGCTGTTCGTGCATCAGCTTCGTGTGCGAACTTGGCCTGTATTTTCAATCTCTTCAAATTGGATTTGGACACAACTGGGTCTCCTTCAAGTTCACCACTGCTGGTGAGCAGCGACTGAATTTGCGAAATGGCCGTATCATCCTCCTCGTCGTAAGCAGGCTCCGAGAGCTCAATATTTCGAGGAAGAAGATTCCTCCCAATAAGGCAGAGTATCTTCTCCTTGGTGATGCGATGCGGGAGGTTGGACAAGATGACCGTATATGCCTGAAAAGAGCGCATGTTTGTTGCACTGGGCTCGGACACTGTGACTTCTCGGTCACCGAGTTTATATCTTCCTGAACGGAACCCTCGTGAAACTCTGTCCGCAATGGCCTCGTTTCCAAAATCCAGCCAAGCAGTGCAGACTGGACGGTACCAAGAGCATTGAACCCTCCGGCAGTCGATGGTGTGGGTATTTGAACTTCGCGTAATGCGTTGGGGAATGCCCACGGCTTCAATATCTCTGCCTCCTGGAATGGCAACAAATTTCATCCGCATTTCCTCGAGGGAGGTTGGCTCTGTTGTGCTAATTTCGGCTGATGAGCAGATGGAGGCGTCGTTGCCAGCCATAGGAATAACGCGGGTCTTGTTGGCCTTAATATCAACACCCGCATCGGCCAGTAGAGATGCAACAGATTCCAAAGTTGCATCTTCAGGCAGATTCCTCAAGCGAAAGGAGTAAAATTCCGTTCGAAGCGAGACCGCCGAGACTGTTGCTCCGTCTCCAAATTGCACGATCGCTCCGCCTAGCTCTCTCGCTCCGCTGTCGCCATCTTCTGGCTCCTGTAAACAGAATCATAAATCAGCATGACTCTTCTATACTCATAATATTGCATTTTGTAACATGGTGAACGGCCGGATATTTAATACGCACCTCGAAATCCTCGTCTGCGGGTTGAGAATAGTCGGGCATGGCCGCGTGAGCAAAAGAGCATGCCAGGCCTCTCTTGCAATGCCCCCATGCGAAGAACTTGCAGGGGATGCGTTGCCTGGAGTCTGAGACTGGCTCATGATCTATCCTGAGCGCCTTGAATTCTTCGTTCGGTGCCTTCCTGATTGGTTCCGGGTGGGCGTATCGGCACGCATCGCCATACTTGCACGCACCAAGGGCAAAGTAGCGACAAGGCATTTGCTGAAGCGGGGTAAATTCACGAGCCTGAGAGAAGACGGCCTCTGAAGACTGCATTTTGGAGGGTACTCAGCTGACAAGAGCTGCCAGCGAGCTGATAACGATGTTGTGAGGCAAGGCTACTTCGCGTGTTGGGTTGAATTTTGGGAGAGTGTGAGGATGGAAGGGTGAAATTCTCGATTGCCGTGAAAAATATTCATTGTCTCAGAAAAGCAAATAAGGAAGCCACAGATAAAGGTGTTTGTGTGTGTGTGGCTGCCTGAATGTGCAGCTTTTCGTCAGTGGCTGCTCAGTGCATAGGGTTGCATGTCCACCAGAATTTTTGACCAATCTCTGTGGTTGAATATTTGCTCACACGATATATATGCTACTTAGGCCTTGAGAGGTGTCTCATTTAGGAGTGAAAGCATACTTGCATTTTCACCATTTTGCCCATATCAGTGATCCGCAGTTTACAGTAATTTCCAAGATCTGAAGCTCAATTCTACGCAGATAGAAGAATCCGTCATATTAAATGAATAGAGAACGAGATAATGTGCATCATAAGAATGAGATATTTCTAGCTGTTTCTTAAATACCGGTTTGTTTTTGCCACTAGGCTTGGACGACAAACAAGTTTTTGCTATCCCTTAGATACGCTCACATTCTGGATTTGAATGATGCGTGCAGGTGTTTCCAGCATATTTAAATACTGCTGATCTTCGTACATGATTACCTATTGGTCAATCGTCTAGGCTAAGATGTTAGTCGGATTATAACCTTACCACATCAAGTCTCCCAACATCGCGATCATAGAAATGTTTGAATTTTATTTTCAAATAAAACAACGCTAGAACAGCCTGTACAAGCTTAAACACATATAAACAGGCGAATACCAATAATGCATCTAAAACCTTGAAATGTCTTTGGCGATCGAGGCAAACATCGCGATCATTCGCCTTGATTTTTTGATGCGATTGATGGGGTGGTACCTTTATGTTGGTGTTAATTTTTTTTTTCATCTGTAGCCATAGACATGATGTAGTTTATTGTGTCATTACACATTCCTCAGAATAGCCTAGTCCTTTCCAGTAATAATATTCGTAGCTCTGAGGCACATGGCGAAGGTCCTGCAGCTTCAACCACCTTTCTGTGCCACCTAAGCTGATATCTCCACTGAGTACGATCAATGCAATGGCTAGTAATTGGCTTTCGAATATTGAGAAGCAGCCTTGGTTTCTTGGAAGTATAAAAGTCATACTTTGGCCGTAGACTTAGAGAATACAACTTACGACCTTTCATACATATTTTCATCTGACCTCTACGAGTGATACTTGTAAAAGTGCCTTTACAGCTTCTCTCAGCTAATTCGCTATGAGCAATCAATTGATCAAATGAATATTATTTACAACAAATATACAACCAACCCAAAGGCCGTGTTTGAAACAAATTTCATTTTTAAGTTCCTCGTCGAGATGGTGGCCGCAGTCAACTTGACTCGCCCTCAGAATGACGGAATCCCACATCTTTCTCAGCACACAATATAGGTTTAATATATATACTTAAATTTGGGAAAAATACACCTTATGTCGCAGAAAATATATAAAGAAGAAAATAATAAAGAAAAGTAGAAGGCATGTAGTATAATAAGAGTTTGACTGTGTTCCGTATTTATTTATGATGTGCATTACCAAAGCGGTTTATTAGGGTAACACCACTGATGTTAGAGTGGTAATAGTGATTATATTCTCACTAATTAGAAAGGTAAATAGTTCACCTTAACCAAAACTAGATATATTTCATGGATAGCATGATCCCTTTGTCCCTCAAGAAAATGTGAAAGACTGTGTTTGGTGTAGGGTAGGTACATCTCCTGGAGCTCAAACGTGAAGATGAAGGCATCCCACCTCTTGCTGATGCACACACTCAGTGTATTAGCAACCTCAAATCTACTGCCCCGGACTAGATTATTAATAGAGGGGTCTTGAAGTTGGGCACATGGGAAAATGTTGACCCGAAATACTTAGCGGGCAAAGCACGTTGATAGCCTTCGTATCCGAGCCCGGTGAAAGAACATCTTACCTGGGGGACAGGCAACAGGTCCGGGCAGTAGCCAGCGCTGGAGTGACCGAACATAGCGGTGAGCTAGAAGTCCTGCTCTGCTTCCTGATCTAACCTGGCCCCTGTCCCTTCCCGTCGGCATTCCCGAGCGGGTTCGCTTAATGTGCACCGGAAGATGCACTTGGATTCTGGAAGAGTTTGTTTGGTGGCGCTGCTCCACTAGGCTTGCTCCGAGTTGGGCCAGTAGAATGATGCTGGAGACGTACAGACGCGTCCGGAAAGGTTTTCGACCTTTGGATCGAGGCCTCTGCTGATGTCCTTCCCTTTCATTGCTAGCTGAGAGCCATGCTATCTGCTAGGCACTATATTAGTTGGCAAACTTGCCACTACGTAGGTACTGTACGGACGTCTGTGCTCTTTTTGGAGACTAAGAATCATCAATCCAAAGAGGGGGGACAAATGGAAAGGGCAAGAATGAGGCTTTTCTATGAAACCTTCGGCGTAGGATCGGCCACGGGTACGACGGGCGCCAACCAAACGTAGCCGCTACCTAACGGGAGCCTAGTTTCAACAAAGCAAAGGCCATCTTTAAACATACGATCATGACTAACGTCTGCTTGCCCAAATATGCTCTTGTTGCTGTAAAAGGATGGTGTTCATCATCTTTGTGTCCTGTGTACAGGTGCTAATCATTGTCCTTGATGTATACATACATCAGCATCACATCCGTAGCGAGCGTAATAATATTACCTCAATTCCTGATACGTCATAAAAAAGCCATTTGGATGTGTTGAACCACAAAGATTGCCTGATTTGCTGGTCACTAGAGGGATATATACCAATAGTTTGGGTCCCTTTGGGCACGTGTATTGATGCTGGTATCTCATTGGCCCAGCTGTGAGTTCAATTTTCAGCAAAATCGTCCCTTTTGAATGAAAATTCTTGCACTAAACTCCATGTACATGTCAGATGTTTTGGGGAACGGCACAGGGTTCCTCCTACGATGCTTAGTAACAGGGGGTGGGTGCAGTTGTTAGGGAAGATCGAGGCAATCAATAATGGACGTTTACGAAGGATATTGAACTGTTCAGATAAGTCAGGGGCTTAAAAATATGGAGGAGGTGTTCAGTAGGCACTTGTGAAATTAGAAGTGTTCAGATTCGTTGAGAACGCGTGTGCTGTCAGACAGTGACCCAGATGGCTTAAATACTTGACCTGCCCTGTACGCCTCGTCTTATCCCTCCCTGTCCTGCCCTGCATGCGGGGCATTCATTGCGTGTCATGGAAGTAGGTCCCTGTTTAGATCAACAAGAACACGGGAGGTCGTTGACGTTACTTCGATACGCGGTGCGATGTGCTCGGCTGCCTCATGGCTTGCGGTTTTTGAGCGATGGAACATTTACGGACGAGACGTAAGCTGCGCCACCATATTCATCCCACGAGGTTTGAGCGTTGACACGAGTCTGCGAGCACAGAAGCACGAGAAACATCAACACTGATTCTCGATTTGCCGGATGAGATACTGGTCAGAATCATCAAGGCTACCATCCTGCCTCGGGGCGATTCTGGGCCGAAGCCCCTGAAGAGGAAGCAGTATGACAAGGACATGATCGCGATCCTGGCGTCTGTTTGTCAGCGGTTTGCGTGTCTGGCTGTCCCATTCAACTACCATTCAATACGATTCGAGTGGCCGACATTCGTTGCTCCCCCGAGCCGCCGAGTAAGGCTGCTTCGCGACACTCTGCTGAACAACCCGTCGCTCGGCCACTATTGCCAAGAGTTCTGGTTCTATATCTCGGATTTCACAACAAACGTCTCGCCTGCCGATTTCGACGTTCTGATAGATCTCATCGGGTTACTTCCTGATGTCAAAGTGCTTGGGATCCACGGTGGATTTTCTTTGGAGCAAGGCGAATATACCTGGGAATCGATCCGAAACTGTGTTCAGCTCATGCGAAGGCTCGAGTACCTGGTCCTGAGCAGAGAAGCCTTGGCAGGCCTCACGTTAGGACCCATAATGAGAGAACTGCAGATTCCATCCTTGCGTAGATTGAGAGTTGATGGAATATCGCAGTCCGATTCCTGGCACTCGGAGGTACGTCCCACACCCATAGACCCAGCGAACTATCGAGCTCAAGTAGTGTAGACTCTAAGAATGCTGACGTGGATGAATTGTAGACTCTCGAGGACGCCGATTTCACGGAGCTCGATTTGTCTGATTATCGGGAAACCGCCGAAGCATTGGCCTGCCTACTAAAATGGCCCAGAAGACTGACTCATTTTCGGTTGGGAAGCTACTACAACAATACAAATTATATCGACCTGCCTATGTTCCGCCCGATGCTGCTTCGGCATCGAGACACTCTTGTCAAACTCGACATAGGATACCTCGCTCCAACAGGCCGGGGAACACTCCTTGACTTGTCCGACTTCAAAGCACTTAAAGAGTTGAAGTTGTCAAGGTGGCAGATTGGCCCATCGGGAGCTCGGGGGATGCTCATTCTGGAGTTCAAGCCGGGAGAAGTAGAGCTCCTCCTAGCTCCGAATTTGGAGAAATTCACTCTCAGTTTTGCGCTCTGTGAGAAGAACATGGTGTCTTGGTCGGATTTTGGACACCAGGAGCAGTACTGGCTGCAATGTTTCATGGAAATCGCGTTAGCCAAGGGGTCATCATTGAGAGAAGTCTTGGTTCTTTTCAGTCCTCACAATGGAGGTATCACAGCAGATACATATCCTTGGGACCGAATCATATCTTTACACGACGCGTTCGAGCCAAGAGGGATAATCGTGGCACACAGCCCACCTTCACTTTCACGAGAGGAGTGGATGAAAGAAGCTCTGTGACACAAGCAGAGGCACGAGGTGATGCATGTAACTACGTGACTGAACTTGATCCCAGTCATGAACAGGGCCAATGAGTCGGGGCCCACGTTCTTCCCCAACACACCTGTAATGTAGGTGTAGGCCAGATTGGTCATTGTTAGGCGGATTAACCGCGCAGGTATTAACTCGCTATTAGGCGGGTTTTCCGCATAGATGTTAACCTGCTGATTAGTAGTTATCGAAGCATACCAGTTAGTGAGAAATTGAATTGACTTGCTCCCAGAAAATACCTCAACTACTGTCAATGGTCATATGCAGAGAACAGGAAAGAAGTGAACGATTCGCCATCTTCAGCTTGGATGTTGTTTTGTCGATCCTCCCGGCAGACCGGCTTGATGATGATATCTTCAATGACGTGAGTGATCATCACCAACTAATTCTCACTAAAACATTTGAAGATATTTGGAGGACTCCTGGGCACTAATTGCGAGAAGGGATTGGTAGCTGAGCTACTTACAAGGTAGAGCACATGGGCCCTTTGTCCATCGGCTTAGAATGAGTAGTTCTTAGCTCTTCGGACAAGGCTCCGTGTATCACAACTTCCACCACTTCTTGACAAATCATTGATTTTTATCCAATGCTGTAATAGATAAGCTAGAAGTTATGCATAGAATCTCGGACTTGTTGGCCGGACCACGAGCGCTCGTCTCGTGGGGGTGGCTGGTGTAATGTCCTCGGAAAAGATAGTTTCTACCCAAACGCAAAACTAGAGATACCACCCTAACCTGTCCCGTGGGTAATAGCATCATCCCGAGAGGTCGAGGCCCGCTGCACAGCCAGTGGCTGATGACATTCCACCCATATTGTCCGCGACTGCAAGCACAGGCGTCGACCAAGTTCAACTATAAAGAAAAGACACTAACACTCTCGACCAGACCCGGAGTGTTGGTCTCCATCTGTGATCGGTACCATATCCGCCGATCGGCACATTTGAAGATCCTTGCTGATGACCGGATGATCAATTGATATCATTGTTCGTGTATCTTACGGCATCATTGTCCAACGACAATGAATGGCCACCTACAAGCGCAGCTCGGCGGCCTCCATGACCCCATACTGCTGCTACTAGTAGATCAGCGGCCTACGGACTATTGGCGGAAGGATCCTATAGCTTGCTTACTGCGGCAGACGCCGTCCAGCCAGCCATCCATGTGTTCCCCGCGTCAGACGGGTGGTGTAGTTCCGATCGACGAGGCCAATTCACCGGAGCCTTGGCTAGCCTCACGCATCCTGGGTCATGACACGGCTTCAGCTGGAATCGGACCTGAATTCAAGTTTTTCTCTTCAGCAGAAATTTGCTTGATGATGCGGTAGGTTTGCTAATGGAATTTCGGCAGCAGCTTAAAGCGTACAGTTCGCATCAGCCCCGATTCCTCTTCTGGTTATGCTCTGGAACCAGTAAACCTTTTTTTGCCTTTTCTTTTCTTAGCTACACATACGCTAGTGATGTCGCAATATTTCCCGCGATCAGCTACGCTGGAATGTTGGTGGCAGGGGGGGAGAGGCTGGACTTGACTGACGGGCCAATTGACCTCACCGTTGTGCCTTTGGGGACAAAGAACGTGTTCATGGGGAGCTTAATGAGGTAGAACGCCCGATCCGGGGTAAATAGTCCTGGCCCTCGTAACATCGATCGAGGAGCCAGAGCTTGAAATGGAAGAGGACACCGCAGAGCTGAGACAGAGATCCAGAACACACTTTCAGCCCCTTCGAGACCAGTCTAAGCGGTGCCGTAGAGCCGAACAAGGCTAAAGCCCATTGGTGGGAAGGAGGAAGTACGGCCCGTGGCTTGGTACCATTGGCAGAAGCGTATCACGTCAACAGGAACAACTGGCCAGCAGTGCTCCAGGCAAGCTGTCACAGCTGGGAGGCGAGTAGCTTCACCTCTCCCTGTCAGAAACATACGGGATGTGGCCAATGCGAAGCGGAAAAGACGGCTGGCTTCTGAGACCATCGCCTTGGCCTCTCCTGTCTCAGACTCATCCGCCACCAAGCCGGAAAGGTGGCCGGGCTTTCTTATGAGCAGTGTATGAGCTTGACGCAAAGAGAAGGAGAACGGAATGGCAGACCGGAGAAGCGAATTGAGTTTGTCCGTCGTTCTTGGTGCAATGCAGATCTGAAGCCTAGATCAGGTACTCCTCCCACACAGTTTCCGCATCGGATCAATCACCGTAAGGCTCTCACGCATGCGTCCGGACAGTAGAACCGGGCTGAAAGAATAGCTTCCGGCCATACGCTCAACCCCACATTCCATCTTTTCAGCCAGTGGCTTTCATCTCAGCTGGGGCTAAGATGTAGCTCTCGTCTGGTGGATCTAGGTGAGACCGAACCCGCGCATAGCGTGAGCATATCGAGCATCGAGCAACTGTTGCTGGACAACATGGTGTGTGGCTCTCGGATAACGCCACTGGGCAGTAGCGCTTGCGTTATCCAGCTGTTCTATTGTTTGTTGATCGTCGCCATGGAGGCCTGAAGCCCGGGTTTGAGTTTGCTCACCGACCTTGCTTCTTCTGTTCTGGCTCCGAGTTCAAGGTATAAATGGCCCCCTCCGCTCTACTTTGCTCGAATCGATACCGAAGTCTAAACCATCAGTCTCTACTCCATTACCGCAGTCTATTTCTAGTTGATCTGTCTCTCCGACTTACAAACTATCGTTAAGATGAAGGTCACTGCTCTCCTCAGCGTCGCCGCCTTGGTCGTGGCTCCCGTTGCTGCCCAGTCGAGGTACGTCTCTACGCAACACGTCTTGAGGAGCCGTTGTTTCTCATGGCGGATGTTGTGTTACACCGTGTAACCTGAGGTGATACTAACCGGCCCCCAGTGCTCCTAACGGCATCATCAGCACCACCCGAGCTGGTGGCGCATCAGTTACTGGCAGTGCAGGCAGTGCCTCGGCCAGTGCATCTGCCAGTGTCAGTGCCTCAGCCAGCAGTGTCATCTCGTCAGCCGTTGCCAGCGCATCATCCAGTGCCAGCGCAGCCGTCTCCTCCGGCGCCTCTCGTGCCTCTAGTGCCGCTTCTGCTGCCTCTTCTCAGGCAGTAATCCCTTCCGCCAGTAGCCGTGCCCTCACCCCCAGTGGCTCTCTTGCCTCCTCTGTCGCGTCTCAGGCTACTGCTGCCGCTTCTTCTGCCGCTTCAGCCGCCTCATCTGCTGTTTCCAGAGCCACTGCTGCGGCCTCCTCTGCCGCCTCTGCAGCTTCGTCTGCCGCTTCCGCTGCCGCTACCTCTACTGCCAGGGCTGCCGCTCCCACCATGGATGCCCAGCGATATGGCGTCATGGGTCTCGCCGCCGTTGCCGCCGCCATGGCCCTTTAAATGGACAAGGTCGTCAGATTTATGAGTCAACAAGATCAATGAGGATGTATTCACATGATGGTAGCAAGGAGGCGTTGGGAATCAAGCGCTTGAGAAACCCTCCTTAACGGAGGATATGAACAGAAAAGTACGAGAGACTTCCACGCAACAAACACATAATGGCCAATGTTAGATCCTTGGCACAATTTTCATAGAAACAATAATACAAGTATCCTTTTCCTTAAGCAGAACAAAGACTTTTTGTGATCAACAAATGTAAAGCGCAAAAAGAAAGACGTATTCTTCCCAGAGGGAGGTATCGTCAGCCTGACTGCGCGTTTGATCCGGTCGAAGACAAGTTGCCGCAAGATTTTTGAAAAGTGTGTTAGCTTGGCCAGTAGCTCTCACGTGTATAAAGTGCTGACCACGCTTATGAAAGTTTCATCTGTACATAGACAGTGAACTGAAACGTGAACTGTTGTGCCAGTTGTTTTGGTTGCCCAGTAACACATACCCTTAGTGGAGATCCAGCCTCCCGCGTCGTACAACCTATCCAAGATGAGTTTTCACACTGATGCTCGTAGAAAAAGGTTGAGCACCATAATCGTGTCACATAACTCAAAGTTAAGTCTAAATCTAGATCCCCAGTACCAGCCACTGGTATCCGACGGGCATGCGCACTTGGTTTAATCTTTTATCGCCCGCATAAGAAAACAGCTCTCAAATGATGAAACTTTTCTTTTTCTTGTGATGATGAGTTAGGATGCTTCTTATTCTACCTAGTTCTTTTTCTCCTCTCTTTTCTATCATTTTTCTTTCTTTGCGGTCACATACTTTTCGCCTCCCTTAACTACCTAGGTGAGGGCCTTGCTTCTCGATAAGTGTAGGGAGAGAATGTACTCATGACCGAAAGATAGTAGTTGAAAGTGAAGGACATATTTGTACCTTAAAAAAGAAAAGAAACACGAACTCTTCTTGCCTCGCCTTCTACTTCACAAAACCAAGTTATGGACTTCCAAAGTTCCAAAGCAAAATGATCTGTTAAACAAAATTGAAGCAACGAGATATTCTAGCTAGTTACATTTAGGATGAGTAGGACCACGAAACTGAATATAATTTTGGAGGTTGGTACTCTACTACAGCTCTCTGTTTAATGACGTTTAACAATCAGCACACCTTCTTTACGAAACCCACTCAGTTCTCGTTCGAACTGCATCTGTTCCTCCTTTAATAACAACCTGAATTTAGTCCTCTTCGTTCCCGGAAGTTAATTGCCGTCTTTTTGACAAATAACTGAACCTTTTGGAGATTTCGGACTTTGAAACAGCGAACGGGCAGTCCACCCTCGTACCAGGTCGAAACATATTCTTGCCTCTAGTTTATACCTTCAGTAGCAAATAAGGACGTCTGTAGTACATAAGACCGTACAATAGCAGTTAGCAAAAGGTACATCCATTTAACCAATAAGTATTCCTCTCCATGATGACGCGCTGGCAATAGCTCGCGTTTTCTGAACGCGAAGCGAGCCACTCACGCATCACATGCCGGCAGGTTGGTGGTTGCACAGAGCTCTAGCGTGCTTCCTCTTCCATCTCAGCCCTACTTCTTCTCTCGACCCTTCACCTCCTTTCTTTTTCAACTTCTTCTTTTCATCAACCCTCTACTTCTTTCATCTCTCCAACCGCCACAGCTTGAAGCTTTCATCTCTCGAAGAGCCTACACGCATCCACTTTCATCTTCAAGAGCACCACATCCTCGCGTGGAATACATCACGTAAGTAAATCCTTTCTCAAGAATCCCAGACTGACCTGTTCGACCTACCCGCACCTACTGTCCATCTTCATGCTGAGAACGCAATAGCCAAATCACAACGCCTGACATCGACGAGATGGCCGAGATGGCTTTCACCAGCGACTTCCTCAACAACGAACGAGAGACGATGACCAAATTCCCGAACACGACTTCGCCAGTATCCAGGGATGCTGAACAACGCGATCTTCGCAAGATTCAAGCTGCTTGGAACCACGGCTGGCTCACTTGGGGCAGCAACCCCGATCACGCAGAGCTGCTTCGATCTCTGAAACTTCTCGCCCCGAAGCTGCCAGAAGTTTCGAAGGTGCTTTGTCTTGGACTTGGTACTCTCGATGGCGATCTCCTGGTCGATGAGAAAGCTGGTGATGGTCGAGTCAACCACCACAACATTACTCAACACATGTTCGCTGTCACCTTGACCAAGACACTCAGCAAACTTCTTGGAACCCGCATTCCTCTCATGGCTTTCGATCTGGAGTATTCAGAGAACGACAAGCAGATCCTTTCACGCAACGAAATCGAGGTCATCGAAGGATACGTCGCCGTGACTGAAATTGACAACAAGACTCTGGTAGTCTCCCTCGATCCGACTTTCCCCCTCGAGCAAGTGATCGCCGACTTTGTGAAGCCAGCCGCCATGATCTGGGACCAGGCTGTATTCGTCCCCAAGACTACGCTTCGAGTTTACTACGACAAGTTCTTCACCGCGCCCCTTCGATTCGGAAAGACCAATGTGGCCATCCGAAAGCCAATCATTGACGATCTTGCGAACGCGATCGAGACCGAGATGGAGTTTCCCAAGGCAAACGGAATGGCCAAGCATGGCTGCGGCAAGACTTACATGGACGACATGGATGAGGGAGTCATTGTGGACTATGAACCCGACGTAGTCATTGTGGACTATGAGCCCGAGGATGAGTGGGAGCTTCTGGAATAAGTCGGGGGTGGAGAACAGAAATCATGTACAACATGCGATGAAAGGGGCGAGCAGGAAAGGAGAAAACTCAGGAAGACCATGGAAGCGAATAACGAGACGAAAAGCTCTGTAGGGGTAAACCACAAGATTTTTGGATTGAGAAATTGGGCTACAAATTTGCCGTTCACCTAGCCTTAGCAAACTACCTATGTAAGCATGAGACACTTCACTACTTTGTAACCTGGAAAGAAAGTCTGATGCATACACGGGAAGCAAGAAATTCACACCATCCAGAAAGAATGACGCGTAAGTCATAAGAAAAACACTCTATATTCTATCGTGAACTATGGCACTCTTACGCAGTTTGCTCACCATCACTTCTCTGCTCCACCTTCGCCGGACGCACTTTTCGAAGCTCCCAGCCCCCAGACCAGCCAACCCATCCAGTCTCATGTGGTCCCCTGGCCAAGGCAAACAAGATCATAGCAGTCACCAGGCCGACTGAAACAAATTAGCACAACGATCATCACTTTTTCATGGCGTGGGAGAACTTACTGCTGCAGTATCCGCTGTACCTCCAACCGCCCTGCGCATACAGCCTGTTGCCAACAGCCGACCCGGTCAGTTGCCCTGCAAACGCGCAGGCCATATACGCCGTGTTGAGTCGGTTCCGTGCCTTGGGGTTGATGGTGAAGATGGCCGTCCTGTTGACAATGGCGCCCATTTGATGACCGATATCGATGCAAATTGCCTGGATGATGGGACCGGCGATTGAGAACGTGCCCGTGAAGGTGCCGATGATGACGCCGATGATGGTAATGGCTCCACAGCACAGGAGGGGTAGAAGCGGCTCGTAGCGATCCATGAAGGGGCCCAGAGTTGGGATGACAATCACGATTACCAGAATGAGCAGGGAGAAGAGCCCGATCTGGAGCGATGAATACTCGAAGGGGGGCGAGGCGAGCAGAAAAGTCAACGTGGTCCAAAACGACGTGAAGACACCCGAGATACAGAAAGCCATCAGACCTGATTGGATGAGTAGCGGCTCAGTCAACATCATGTAAATGACGGTCCACAGAGCTTTGAAGTAGTTGAGACCGTCCGGATTGGTGGAAGGGTAGTCCGGGAAGAAGGCAAAGAGGAGGATCGCCAATAGGAACTGTATTGCGCATCCTAACCAATAGATGTTGCGCCAGGCAGTGTAGTTGGCAACCACTCCAGCCAGGAGCCGGGCGATGAGGATACCCAGCATGAGTCCAGACGAGACGATTGACAACGACGTTGCCTTGCGGTTCGGGGGAGCGTAGTCGCCCACGAGAGGCACCATGAGCTGCGGCGTCACGGTGGTCATGCCACAGATGAACGAAATGGCTCTGAAGGCAGTGAAGTTGTTCGTTACACAGAGGCCAATCCACTACAGTGCAGTCAGTATCGTGTCCATAGTGAATTCAACAGTCTGAAGGCTTTTAAACTTACCATGGTAGCCGTGAAAGAGACCAGGCCAATGATGAAAAACCGCCGCTCCAGAATGTCTCCCAATGGAAGTACAAAAATGAGACCAGAGGCATACCCGGCCTGCATCAGCGTAGGGACTTGGGACGAGGTCTCATAGCTCACGCCAAAGGTTTCGGCGATTTTATTGAGAATAGATTGGTTATAGTAGAGATTGGCAACCGTAAAACTGGCAGCCTGCAATCTTGGTCAGTTTGGGCAGAACCAGAAATTGGGGTTACGCTTCGGAATTACGTACCGTCGCATACAGTATACACAGTGAATATGTCAATTTATGAGATACACTGGGATCCCATCGACAATTCGGCGGCGTGAGCAGCCTGTGCACCCAACTGGTCTCATATTTGGACAGAATGACGGCTTGGTCCGGCTCGTCGTTTTTCTCCTGTGAGACACTCGTCTCCGAGGTACCTTTCCTGGATCCGGAGGCTGTCCGGATCAGATCGTCGGGCGATTCGACCTTTTCTTCGGTCGAGCGGTCGGTAGCAGACATGGCTGCTACTCTCCAGCCAGCATTTCTCAGTGTCTAGAGGCAAAGAAAAGGGAGCTCGGGAATAAGTAACCTCGGAACAGGTCTGTATTTATCTGGGAGACTTCCGGGGCAGTTGGACCCTTTCCGCCCACAAGCTAAGTTAGATGGGGCAAAGGACCATCAAAAGATTATGCATTGCCAATCTTATTGGATCGCAAAGTTTTAACTCCCCAGAATCTATGAGGATCCTTGTCCGCCGGAACATTTTCCGCAGGCCTTGATGAGGCATCTGCTGTAGCTCTATGCAGATCCTACTTCAAGCCCTTGAGAGTTGATATTTTGCGACGGGTCAGATCAAGAAACCCATTGATCCGCTAAGAGAGTAGCAAAATATGCAATTATCATTGATGACTGCGTAGACTTTTCACGCATCACGTCATTCTGCGGGGACAATGTACCATCGCAGAATTTCACCTACCCTATGCCCAGGCCGATCTACGGAGGTCCCTCGCTGAGCAAGGGCGAGATCGCTGATAAACTGTTGGTACCTTTGCGTAACTTGTTGCCAAATTTGATTGAGCTATCTCATCCGATCCTCGTGAAGTAACTGCTAACCCTACTATGGGTTTTTACGGAGACTATTGGGGTAACGTTTCCAAATACTACCGGAGCTCCAAAAACTCGCAACCCTCGGTAACATCAATTAGTATCTCGTCCTCCGAATGCTTAGCCTAAGGGTGTGCACCGTTCTTCTTTACCAAAGCGTCATCTGCCTTGCGCAACTCTGAAAATCTCTACTGCACTGCGTCTTAATATTGACGACTCAGACCGTGGAGTGGGGTGCCAGCGAATCAACCGACGTGTTTGGGATTCGCGCCTTTCTCGATCAGCTCAGCAATTTCCACTCTGCCCATGTCACGGGCCAACGATAAGGCCGTTTCGCCGTCATTGTTCGTCTTTTTCATGTTCACTTGAAGCTTGACAAGCTCCCTGACAACGTCCTTTTGGTTGTGCAGCACGGCTAGATGAAGCGGGGTCTCGTTTTGTGCACTGGCCACATTAATGTCTGCCTCCAGGTGCTGTATGATCTCCGCGTGGCCATTGATCACAGCCCAATGTACCGGCAAATAACCGTTGTAGTCTGCCAATCTCTGTTGTGTGCCTGTCAATTTCTGGTGTGCGTCTGTGCCTAGAATGGCTTTGACTGCTTCCACATGCCCCTCGCGAGCTGCTAAATGCAGGGGATACATGCCATCACTGCCTTGATTGTCAAGCTTCGCATGGAAATCCAAGAAGACACGCACATTCTCATTTCTACCAAGTTCACACGCATAGTGTAATGGGGTATATCCGCGGTGATCCTTCACGTTGATATCGACATCCTTGCGGTATCCTGAGAAGTAGTTCGTTAGAGCCTTGCAGTTTGTATCGTTCATTGCGGCATAATGGATTGGAGTTCGCCCGCAAAAGTCTCTCTTGTCGACTTGCTTCTCAGTGAATGAACCCTCTAATGCACGAGTGTGTGATTGGGCGAGGTTGAAATATCGTGGAAACGTGTTTGTGGGGAGCCCATGATGACTGTTAATGTTATCATATGCATTAGAATTCTTGTCTCCTCGACAAGTGAATCTTGAAAAATCAGCAATCAGCTGCCGCCTTGACATCTTGAAGAGCCGTTCAAGTTCGCAAAGTAATTCTTTATTCACATTATGCATTTTCATGCTGTCTTCGATATCGGCAAGGAGGAGAGTGTCGAAAGTGGGCATGAGTTGATTCACTGGTTTGCCGCGTGTCATCAGAGAACGAGCTTGGTACGCGGAGTCATTTCGCACTTCGAATAAGAATGTTAACGTGGACTCATAAACGCCGTTATTCCCCCCTGAATAGGGGGCCACTTGTCTTATAAGACCACGGTAGATGTTAAAGGCATCCAATTCATTTCCCGATTGCCAATATTCTGTAGCTTCATTGCTTATTGATTCTAGCAAAGCGTGTGGAAACGGCAGAATCCCACCCAGGCTAAGAGGCGCGATGATGCTGATCAGCGCTTGTTGATTAGTTTTAAAACTTGTCGACCCAAATGATTCGGCCAGTTTCGTCAACTCTTTATGCCAAAGCTTTTTGGGGGCTCGGTTGCGAGGAGCGGTTGTTTGCAACTCAGCTCCACCCTTGATGGCTGCACCAGGTGTCTTTGCAGCTGAGCACATGAAGGAGAAGAGGAGGTCCTTGGCGTATATGTGTTCGAGCGAATCCCGCGACTCGATTGCAAGAGTCGTCGTGTGAGTTTTCCCGCTTGGACGCAAGACCCGGAAGAGGCGTATTTGAGTATTCGTTTTGCTGGTTGAACCAACCACTCTGGCCGTGTCGAAATTTTTGGAATTCGTGGGCTGTGTCTGTCCATCCTTCAAGCCTGCATATTCTTCAACCTCTATTAGAGGTTCGGTGTTTTGTACCCACAATTCCAGGTCTTGTAGAAGTTGTGCTTTGAGCTCAATGCCCGGATCAATCAATCTCAAACATGGCTGTGGCACTTTGCGACGGAGCCACTTGTCATTCTCTTTGCCCACACAGTTGGTGTTTCTATCCTTGATTCTGTCAGGCTGCTGCTGTGTGTAAACCCACAGTGAGAGTGCTGCATCAAGGCTGTCTGCCAGCACGTGCCAGGAATTATCAGCGTATATCAGATCAAACCACACTTCTTCTTGAGTTTCTTGCTTATTAGTCAAATCTGAGCCGCTGTGTGTGACATTGACCAGCCAACGAAAGCCTTCGCGCTTTCGGTTGTGCGATGCGCCTGATTTGAAGGATTCCAGAGCAGTCAGTTTAGAGGGTGATGCGTCTGGGCTAGGAGATCCCTTAGCAGTCGGTTTAGAAGCTGGTATCTTCGAGTTGGGAGATCCCCCAGCAGTCAGTTTAGTGGGTGATGCGTCTGGGTTAGGAGATCCCTTGGCAGTCGGTTTAGAAGTTGGTATGTCTGACTTGGAAGATTCAACAGTCGATTCGGGAGGGCATGTGCCTGATTTGGAAGATTCCCCAGCAGTCGACGTAGGAGGGCCTCCTGGAAATAAAGTGTGTAGAGCTGCCTCAATTGCCATGGCGAGATTAATGGCTTCTGTCGACGTTTGACCCTGAAATTTGGCGAGTTTGCAAAGCTCTCGACGTGCAACTAGTAGCTCGTGTGCTTCCGTCTCTTTGCCATCATCTTTGGTGAGTGGCTCTAAAGCTTTGTACTTAAACGCTTCGTCACTGAGCACAGCCCAAGATCCAGCAATCGGTTTGTCAGACTTTGATTGCTCATTGGATCGTGGTTGTTCACTGGACCGTGGTTGTTCACTGGATCGTGGTGTTTCACTGGATCGTGGTTGTTCACTGGATCGTGGTTGTTCACTGGATCGTGGTTGTTCACTGGATCGTGGTTGTTCACTGGATCGTGGTTCACCTTCTTGACCAGTTGGAGCATTTCTCTTCTCCGTCACCAGCTTCCAGGCTAACCAGTCGAGTTCGAATCCAGAGAGGAGCTTTTCTCTCTCAAAACTACTCGAGTACCCAGGTCGGGCGAATGCTCGACATGCGGTCATGACGGCGACGGCACCCAGCTGTGTGAGTGACGCAGCCGAATTCATGGCTCTGAGACCAATGAATTGGATGACGAATCCAGACAAACCGAAAATGAGACCGAAAATGGTCATCCCTTGTAATTTGATCTTGATGTTTTTAGCGGCTTTGACAATATATTGATACCAACTTGACTTGCTGATGCTCGCAGGAACACCGATACAGAAGAGAAGGTGAATAATTTTCAACAGCAATGAAGCTGCCAGGGTCCGAAGAACACCGAATGTACTCGTAGGCGTCCTGCCGCCTTTTGAGGCGTTGTGAAAATCTGGATGCCGAGTTGACTTGGTTATGCTCTCAAGACGGAGCTCTTGCTTCGGAAATATAGCAAAGGATTCAAAGACTTGATCACTGACTGTCTGGCTCTGTTGAATCCAGTAAACGCGGATCTCATGGTCCTCCTTGGCTTTATAAACCTCCTCTTCTGTGCTTCTTTCGACGACTAACCCACAGAGAAACACTCCAATCAGCAACGAGATGGTGCCGCTTAGTGCTAGTTTAACGGCATAAGAGGCGGCGGGCTTGCCGTCTTTCTGGAACTTAGGCTGAAGGTTGGGGTCGTAGCTCATAAAACCGAAAAAGGTCAGGACTCCTGCTTGAAGCAAAACCCCGAGCACTGCAACGTACTTGATCAACGTACGGCTAAAGTGGTTCTTCAACCCACGCCAAAAGGCCTTTAGTAGATTGGTCTTTTTCCGATTGGTCTCTTGGAGATTGTTCTTTTGTAGATTGAGGGTTATATTGGGTGCGTTGTCAGTGATTTGTCGGATTACGGTGATGTATTCTTCTGTTGTCTCGGTTTTGCCATCTGTTGAATCGCCCGAGCGGGTAACTTTCTGGTTCTCAACTGTTTGGTTCTTCTCATCCCCGGGTCTGTTGTCGGCTTTGCCATCTGTTGAATCGTCCGGGCGGGTAACTGTTGGGTTCTCCTCATCTCTGGCATCTTTCGGTCGTCCTCGTCGAAGAGTCCCTACTTTGTCTAGGTGTCAGTTCATCTTGGCATAAAGCTCAATGAGGTAAATGTAATAAAGCGACTTACCAAGGTCGAACCAGCGATTTAGGCCACTCCATGTACGATCGGTCGCATTACCTGTGTTGGGCGTGGAAGTGGGGTCCGTAGTTTCATCTCGTACAATTCCCGGTTCGTTGGGTTTGAGTTGTATGCCTCTTCCATGTTTCGATAAAAGGCCCCGGTTGACTGCAACGTCAAGTGTCATGAACTGCAACGCCCTTTTCTTCCGGGGATCGGCGTTTTTAGGGACAATACAAATATATTCCCAAACAGGGGCGGTTCCTTGACACCGGATGAAACTCCAACCATTGAAGAGCTCGCAAACCTCTTTTGATGTCGATGACATCAACTCCATCTCCGCTTCAGCGGTATTCTCTCGTCCTCGACCGATGACAGCTTTGAGCCACTGTGGCCCGCCTACTCGAATGGCACTGACGAGGATCGTGACGACACCGATAGGAGCCATAGTCAAGACAATACAATCTACCCAGTCCATAGCTTGACTCATAAATTGCATCGTGACACGTTCTCCAAATAGGGCAAGAATACTAGAGGGGGCCTGGGTTAGCGTAGATACTGAATGCGTACTTCATTTACCTTACTTCCGGTCCCAAGTCGCTGAATAGATTGTTGGTGAAGTCATCCAACCCGTCTGCTCGAACGCACGCGAAAAGCGTCGCGAGGATGACACATGTCGGTAGTATGCGTATGTCCATGACTGGATGGGTGGACAGTGAGGGTATTGGGTAATCTTTTGAGTGTAAAAAACTGACAATGAAGGTGTATCTGTGCAGAGGATCTTTACTGGCAGGGTATGCGAACGGATGGCATAGTAAATAAAGAAGCCCCTTTGACAGAGCTTTTCCTGCGAATGTTAGCCTCAGGGACTGTGCTACCAACCCCGATTATCCTCGGACAAGAGCTGAAAGTTCAGCTCTTGGAGCTGACGTGTGAATCCACTGTGGCTGCATGTTCGCGGGATGCTGTTGGCCAAGAGCGAAATGATATATGAACATATGTTTCACAACCCCACCACTTTCCAATACGGCGCCTCAGCTGAAGCAAAAGCAAAAGCAAAGTGCAAGATGCAGTGCCGCGTGACCGCTTTTTAAGGGGAAATTGGTGTGAGAATGGTGGCTTTTCACCGTCTTAACCGGCTTGGCTTTGATCCAAAGCCAGCCACTTTCGCCTCACCGTCCGCTATCTGCAATGTCTCTGCAAGTAGTGCATGGAAGATCCGTGCCCATGCTAGCGAGGAGCTTACTGTGGCTCTCAATAGTACTTCAGCTAGGGCAATATGATGATGCAGAGAGGATCTATGCAACACCGAGGACTGCACGCCATTGGCGAATCCAAACAATATGCCCCATACCCACGATCACTCCAAGGCTGGAGTAGCTCCCATGGAGCTGGTCAGCCGCTTGACGCTATTCCCAAGGATCCTGGTCCAGCCTAGACGGCGGGAGATAAGCATAAGTAACCGCTTACGTGAGATCGGGAGATATATGAATAATTGGGCGAGATCACTTCCTACAGTAGCTCGGAGAGGGGTGTCAACCCAAAGGGTGTGCCCACTCCTCAGTGTGCCCAAATTAGAGCCTGACGCTGCCACGGGAAGCTCGTATTTGTCTGCTTCCAGCGCAGACTCACTGGCCCAACATCTTTGCGGCCAATGAGGCAGCTAGGGGGAAAGGTAGGGAGGAAAATGGTTGGTTAACACAGGCCAAGTTACACACAAGAACACGAAAAGTGGCAAGTGGCATCTTTTGAATATTTCATTAATTATTACCTATGTACTAGAGAGGGGTCTCCAAGTGAATTTGGCACCTGCTATTCCGTACCTTAATAAGCCCACCGGAGCGCGAGTTCGTGACGCGTCAAAGACCCGTGTCGATGCTGGCGAGGAGCTTGCTGTGGCCCTTCTTGTTGACACCACTGCCGAAGACCGCGAGAGCTGGAACATCATCTCAGAGACCAAGCAGGGTGACCTGAACAGCACTAGTATACATTGTGCTCATCTAATAGCGGCCAGGAAGGGTTTCCGTGAGGGCGATGTGATGATGCAGATAGTGTCATTCAGCTGTGTAGGAAGCAATGATTGTAGCACAACTAATGTGATAATTATTATAGAGAAAAGCTAACTAATTTCGTTCTAATAGAAACTTTAATTGTATATAATTAGCTAGATGTACCCGGCTAATCACAGCCTTATTTGTCCAATGGTATCCGTGTTCCCCATAAGTTCTTGTACAAAATGTCAGAAACGCCCTGTAGATTCCTTCCAATAAACAATCTCGCCGACTGACCCGTGCACATCCTGCATTTAAAGACTAAGGGATATTATAGCCACCTTCATTGCTTCCATCGGACAATCTTGAATAAATAACCTTCTGCAAACTTGAGGTATTTACAGAATGTTTACAGTTGAATGGAAATTGGAAACTTTTTTCGTTTCGTTTAAAAAGAGCTTCTCCCCCTGAATTTCTGTTAGAATTAGCCTAGAGAATCCTCATACATTATATGTGATTATAAACCTGAGTAAGAGATGACGGGCCAAGTACACCTACCAAGAAGCGAAAGATAATAAGTACTGTTGTGTTAGGTGCCCGGTACATACGGTATTGAAAGTTATTAGTATAGTCTATGTGAGAATGAAGATGATCTAGCGCCCGACGGCCACACTTAGAGGTGGCTAAAGGAGCGGCCCGAGGAATCTAACGATGAACAGAGATACGCCCTGGATGGTAACTACTTCGCTGATCCCAAACTCTACTGTAAGTTCAGATACTCCACCGGTGTATACCGAAGAAACCAGGGCAAGGGCCAAAGTATTTGGCCGTGGTCATAGTGATAACCCACTTCCTAGATTTTGCAGAGGGCATAGGGTTCTTCGGACCATTGGTACTCCATAATACAAGATAGGGACCATCTTGCGTTCCTGATTCTGAGTAGTTGTAGTTGGCCACTTCAGGCGTGATCCCAGCTTGTTCAATGACCAGTCACTAGTGCGGTATTGCGGTCGCTGTGACGGATGAGATTGAGAAATGTGACTTGTCCATATTGAAACGCTTGTATTAGACTGACCCTAGGGATTGCGTTCATAGCATAGGGCTACGATATTGAGGTGAAAAAGAAACAAGGCTGAAGGAGAGAAGCAAAGAAAGGGTCTGAACACACGTGGACAAAAGGAAGTTAAAATACACAATTCCTTAGGTATAATAGCCACAAGTCTGCGTGTTCTTCTCCGTTCGAATTTCAGGAAGTCCGTGGACTCCATGGAGACTATTCCGTTTTCGAACCCCATCCGGACACCTCGAGGAGGCCGGGTCCCGAAAGCAGGAGGTTAAAAGCACGACGCGTATCGTCATCAAAGCGAGTCTACCGTTGATTCTGCTACGGTATCATTCAATAAGACTACCAGAGGGATATCAGCTTGAGAAATGCCAGCGGCTCCCTTGTCATGGGCTCCCCCGGAGTATGCGCCAACCACGGTAGACAATGATGGTGTGAGTTTCTGTGTCCAGTTTTGAATGGTACTCAAGACAATGACTGACTCTCAGAAAAGACTTCAGCCAACAGATATGATGCCCGGAAAACTTTGGCATACGTGACAACCGACACCAACAACGTGAACAAGTTTGTAGCTCTGCTCTTGATTGGCGCACACTCATCATGCTAAACGCCGCAGTGTCTTCATGCTCTACTGGATCACCACCAAAAACGGCCACAAATACCACTTGACGAGCAATGCTGGTCTACGTGGAGTGGACCTTCTTGGAACGTTCATCTCCCTCAACGATCTCCAGGATCTCACGTCACGAGGTGCTTCGATCCTTGAGCCTGGGTCAGGAAATCCCGGTCGACTCGAGCTGAAGAGCGCCTCGCAGACCATTGCCAGCCCAGACGACGGTGATCGATGGACTGACACGCATCTCGAGCTTGACTTGGCTGGTGTTAAGTTAGACGTTACTTTGCAACCTACCGGCGGGAATTTCTACTACGGAGGCAGCGGCGGCATCCAGCTTGTCAACCGTGGACCAGACCCTGACGGCTCTGCTGCACTCCCTGGATGGTCGTGGTACTGGGTAGGTAACGGGCCGAGTTTACGATGGGAGGTGGTAGCTGATCAGACTTTCAGGCGAATCCTACAACCCGAATAGCAGGCAAGCTTTCAATTGATGGACGGGAACACGAAATTGACCCCAAGCAGTCATACGCGTTGTTTGAAAGGCAGTGGGGCAACTTTCATATTGGAAAGGGCTATTATGCACTCTGGTTTTATTTCGAGACAGGAGAAGTCCTCATCTCGTGGTCAATGGAACCAAATATCGATGGTATATCAGAAATCGCCTTCGCTTCTGTCTGGCACCCAAACGGCTGGCATGAAATGTTGCCAGTCGGCCCCAAGAGTCGAGCTTCTGATATCGAGGTCAGCCCGCGCACCGGCGTCAAGTACTTTAATAAGTTCTTCTTGGATCTTCCGGTTCGAGATGCCCACTTCACATTTGACAAGTGGGTTCGTGATGGCGAGTTAATTCCGGCGTTGCCAGAACAGCGTGATAAGTACATCACAATATCTGAGTCGTACGGTGAAGGGATCGGCTTCTGGGATAACAAGGAGGTTCGAATCCAGGGCCATGTGGAGCAATTGTCTACGTTGAAATAAACCCTCGTGTAGGTTAGTTTGATTGAATAGGACGTGAGTAAAGTGGTATGGATGCTCGTCTTGACACATTGACTGTGATTAATTGTTAGTGTGGCCAGAAATGTCAGGCCAAGAACACAGGAACACAAAACGCGTGAGAGGTGACATCTTTGGAATATTTCATTAATGATTATGTACTAGAGAGGAGTTTCCAAGTAAGTTTGGCACCTGCTATGCCATGCCTTCAATAAGCCCACCGGAGCGCGAGTTCATTACGCGTCAATGAATCTATGCCGATGAAAAACCAGATCCCAAACGCCCCAAACCATGTTGTAATGCCCTACTCTCCCTCTTTCTTCCCTTAGATCTTCTCCTCCTTCTCCTTCTCCTTCTCGGCACTGGCCTCACCCGAAGGTGCGCTCTTCACATCCACATCCTTCTCCGACCGAGCCACAGACCCCTCCACGATCGTCTCCCCATCCGACTTAGCACCCGTTGTCGTCTGCTGCTCCTCCGCACCCGCGGCCACGGGCTTTTTCACATTCTTCTTCACCGACTTCCACTCCATGGTCGCGGACCCGATGACAGTCAAAACCGTGAGAATCATGCCGATCTGGAACACCTTGCGCAGCGACTCATTGTACGCGTCCAGCACGGCGGGGAGCAGCTCTGCGGGAAACTCGGTGCGCAGCGCGGTGGCGCCGCCCTGCGAGATGAAGCTGGGCCGGAACCCGGGCAGCGGGGCGAGGCGCTTGAGGAGCTCGTTGTTGAGGACGTTTTGGCCGACCGAGATGAAGATTGCGCCGCCCATGAGCTGGCTGAAGAACATGAGGGTGGTGCCAATGGGGACGTCGCGCAGCTTGAGGACGGTTTGGGCGGCGAGGTTGGGTGCCTGGAAGGTCATGCCCATGCCGAGACCCCAGAGGACTTGGTATCCGATCCACTAGAGAGAAAGAAATGTCAGTAGGTAGCGACGGGAGGGGGTTTGGGTGTGATGCTTACCTTGCCGGATCCGGTGTCGACTTGGAGGGTTGTGAGCAGACCGGCGCCGATGGACATGAGGCATGTTCCGAAGATCATGAACGGGGTGTAGTAGCCGATTCTGGTAATGAGGGCGCCGGAGAAGATGGTTGCGACAACCATGGAGAGGGTTGAGGGCAAGATGCGGATACCAGAGTCCACGGCTGAGACGCCTTGGATGGCCTGGAACCAGATGGGCAGGTAGTAGACTGAGTCAATTGGTTAACATGAGCCCGGCATTGAGAGGGAAAGGGGGAACCATACCAAAGATCATCATCTGGGATCCGATGCAGATAGTAGCCCAGAATCCAGACAGGATGCTGCGCTGCTTGAAGATGTGAGGGGGGATGGTTGCAGTCTTGGGCATGAGCACCTGCACGGCGACGAAGCCAATGAGCAAGACACCTGCGAGAACCAACAAGGCGATGATTCGGCCATCAGACCACTGTGAGATATATTAGCAATGGCAATAGAAAGGCGAGAAAAAGTCATAAGCTTACCGGATGTTCAAGACCACCCCATTGAAGGGCCAGGAGGAGACAGACAACACCAGGGATGAGAACGGCGGTACCGACTCCGTCGAGCTGGGCGAGTTTCTTGCTGAGCGGCTGCTTCGTCGTGTCACGATCGGGAACTCTGAGGAGGAAGGCTGAGAAGGCGAAAGCGACACCGCCGATAGGGAGGTTGATGTAGAAGCACCAGCGCCAGGTGACATTAGATGTGAAGGCACCGCCGACCAGAGGACCGATGATGGAAGCCAGACCGAAGATGGCGCCGAAGAGGCCCTGGAACATGGGTCGCTTCTCGAGAGGCACGGCGTAGACGATGACGACTATAGAGATTGTCTGTTAGATGCGCATTGGGGAGGAGGAAGGGAGTGGATATCTTACCAATTGCACCAGAGAAGATGCCCGCGCCGCCAATTCCCTGGATGGCACGTCCAATAATAAAGGCAGTCGAGTTGGGCGCAGCACCGCAAATAGCCGAGCCAACCTCAAAGATAAAGATGGAAATGAGCCACACGCCCTTGACAGCGAAAAAGGTGTACAGCTTTCCAAACAGCAGCTGGAAACTACAGGTGGTGAGCAGGTAGGCAGAGCCGTACCATCCCACGTCGGGGAGCGAGTTGAACTCGTTGGTGATCTCGGGGATGGCGGTGGCGATGATCAGTCGGTCGAGGGCGACAAGGAACATGGTCAGGAAGACGGAGGCCAGCAGGAGCACGAGCTGGATGCCTCTGGGGTATTCATGCAGCGCAACTGTCGATGTGGCCGTGAGGGTCGGCATCATGTCGTTGGCGGCTTCGTCCTCGATGACCTCATTTTGCGCCGTGGCTGCGGCAGGCGGCTCTGCCTTTTTCTCTTTCCGGAAGAGCATGGCGGGCTTCTTTTTTTGCTTGAGCCACTATGTTGTATTAAGGGGGGGTGGTTGTTGTGTTATTCTGGGTGTTGGTAGTCCAATCGCTGCAGTCAGTAAGCAAAGATTAGGCGACGTTACGAGCGTTTGCAGGTTTGCGACAAAGATGCAGATCGTGAGAATTACAGTTTGGCCTGGACGGACGCAACGTCTTTATGAAGCAAGCCATCTACTTCATCAAGGGGCGGATTTTAGGGCCGGACTTTGATCTAGGCCAGCCAGATCGGACATTTCTATCTCGCTGCACCAGGACCGTCAAACAAAACTCTGCCGGCATCTTTTGCCGGGCGACGCACGCAGCCAATCGACGTGGCCCCGAAACGACGCATACGAGCTGCGACAAAGGCACCGTCCGAGGGGCTCCGAGTCAGATGGCTTTGCGGGTAGTAGATCACCCGACACATCTCCACTGACGGCCCCGAGCACCTGGCAGCAGCGTCTCTGGTTGGAAATCACAATCCTCCCGAACGAGGGTAGTACGACGTGCATGAGATTACGGCCGGGGACCTCAGAAGGGGACTGGAATGGGTTGCCGGTGGGCCCAGATTACGACCAATATCAAGGGGTCCCGGTTGGGTTAGGGGGGAGAGCCTAGAATCGATAGAGAGAAAACTCTGTGAACAAGAAGCAAAACAGGCCAGCAGCTAGCGGGCCATAGTCAGACTGCTTCGGCTGGGTAGTGTTGGTCAGTGTGGTGGCTATCAAGGGCTAGTTTGACTCATCGTGAGCCAGCTAACTCCCTACAGGGTTCCTGCACGTGTTCATTTCGGGCTCGAGCTGCCTAGCTTATGCTCTGGCCCTTGGTTTAGCTCGCTGTTCGGACTCTTTGCAATGTCGAGGCAGCCCCTCGGGCACATCCAACACCCGAACGCTGCATGGCCCATCCCTCGCCAAATAAAAACTCCTGGCTCACAAACTCTGTTTTCACTCTGAAAAGCCCGACAGGCATGAATCACCATTTTGCCCACACCAACCCGTTACAGCGGCTATTTAGCCGTCGCACGCGGCTTTAGAGAGCCAAACCCATCTTTAGATCACCATTGTGAGCCAGCCAGATTTCACCTCCCATTCTGTAGAACCCAACGGAGAGAATGTGGTCTCTTATTCGTTCATCGGTCCTACTCTTGTCCTTGAGCAATTCAATCTTCAGCAACCCATAGGGCAAGCTTAATGATGATGATAAGCTCGCTCTTTTGTCGTACCAGCTTATTATTAGCTCGCATATATACCTTGGTACCTGAGCTGCGCTTAGCCATTAATGCGCGTCCATAGCCAGAGGTAGTGACCAATCCGAAGCGCCAAAATGACATGAAGGAACATTGAATATACAGCGAGATGGTAATTTTAAGCAAATGCACGAAACAAGAAAACAAGGAACATTGACAGAAGTCCAACCATCTTCCACTTCAGCATTAACATTCGCTTGCTGTAGGGTAGACCGACTAGAGCCGCTCATACCTGCTTAGCCTGCCCTGCGAGAGTAAAACTGTTCGTGATCAACGCACGCGGATCGCTTGTTCTGCCTGACCAGTTTACTGCCTCTGATCCAATAATGTAAAAATTACGACAAGGTTCTAACTAGAATGATTGTCCAGCTATCTAGAAGCCGTTTCGTGAAAACAGCGCCTCAATGCCAAACAAGCTCTGCAGTTCTGCCGTCGGCTCCTGGTTGAGCCGCCGTTCAAAAAAAAACCACCAACGACGGCATCTAGCGCGAGCTTCCCCCATCATTAGTCCCAGCATCTGCTTTGAGGAGCAACTCCACGATGTCCCAATAGCCTTTTATTCTAGCCTCTGCCAATGGTGTTATCCCATTTTCATCTTTCACATCCACAGTGCAACGCTTCTCGAGCAATTGCGCGACAGTAGCTTTATGGCCATGACTTGCCGCCAGCCATAGTGGCGTCCGACCGGATCGATCATTGGCCTCAATGTCAGCTCCTTTATCAGTTAAAAGCTTGACAATAGCCGTATGGCCTCTGCGTACTGCCCATAATAGCGGCGTCTGACCCCGCTTATCATCCTTTGACTCAAGGTCAGCACCATCATCAATCAAAAGCTCGATAACAGCCTCGTGACCTCTGCGTACTGCCCATGAGAGCGGCGTCTGATCCCATCTATCATCCTTTGACTCAAGGTTAGCACCTTTATCAATCAAAAGCCTGGTAACAGCCTTGTGGCCTGTATATGCCGCCCATGAGAGCGGCGTTTGGCCCCATTTATCATCCCTTGACTCTAGGTCAGCACCTTTATCGATCAAAAGCCTAGCGACCGCCTCATGGCCTCTCTCTGCTGCCCATAAGAGCGGCGTCCGGCCCCATTCATCATCTTTTGACTCAAGTTCAGCACCTTTATCAATCAAAAGCCTAACAATAAACTCATGACCTCTCTCTGCTGCGAGTGAAAGCGGTGTCTGACCCCATATAGTGTCCTTTGATTCAAGGTCAACATCAGCACCTCTGTCAATTAAAAGCTTAAAAATAGCCTTGTGGCCTCTACACACCGCCCATGAGAGCGGGGTCCGGCCACATTCATCATCCTTTGACTCAAGTTCAGCCCCTCTATCAATCAAAAGCTTAACAATAAACTCATAGCCTCTCTCTGCTGCTAGTGAAAGTGGTGTCTGGCCATTGTTATCCTGTGACTCAAGGTTAGCACCTTTATCAATCAGTAGCTCAACAATAGTCTTGTAGCCACTATGCGCCGCCCATGAGAGCGGCGTCAGGCTGTTAGCACTCTTTAACTCAAGATCAGCACCTCTATCAACCAAAAGCTTGACAACAGTGTCGTGGCCTCTCTCTGCTGCTAGTGAGAGCGGGGTCTGGCCATTTTTATCCTGTGAGTCAAGATAAGCACCTTTATCAATCAAAAGCCTAGCGACAGCCTTATGGCCTCTCTCTACTGCCAATGAGAGTGCCGTCCGGCCATATTTGTCATCCTTGAACTCAACACCAACGCCTTTGTTGATCAAGAACCTAGCAACTGTCCAGTGTCCTAAGTGTGATGCTATCATAAGTTTTGTAGCATTCGGTCCTGATGGAAAGTCGTCTTTAAGGAAGTTCTTGACCCATTTCTGATAGGCATTGCTGCCCGGGTGACAAATCCCTAGCACTAAGGGCAAGAATTCAGTGTCAAAAACATGTTCTGCTTTGCGAAAGTGGTCAGCCCAGAACTGGGCCGCGTAAGCTAGGGAATGCCGGACGTGGGCGCCTTGCTGCCTCACATCTACCATGCAGTTGAAAAAGCTCAAGTAGCGTACACAGAGCTCCGCTAGAACACCATGTGCGTCTTCGTAAGAGATAGATCGATGCCATTTCATTGTTGATAAAGGATCTCGGGATGGTGTTTTCACCAGAAACTCGCGTGCCGTTTGATGGAGGAAGTATATCTTGTCGTGGTGGATCGACACAAACAGGCCACACCAGCTTCTGAAAGTTGATCTGAAATCCTCGTCAGCCTCCAAGTCAAGGCTGATAAAGGATGTCGATTCGTTGTCTATATTCATGGCGGAGTTCATTTCTGAGACCGTCAATGGCCGGTTTGCAGCCAATATAATAGCTAGAGCTTTCCGAGCCATGCTGGGGTTCTCGGATCTGTTGAGAATTTGCTCATACGCCTCATTGACGTTTTGAGGAAGTTTAGAAATGATATTTCTGTAGGCATTCGGTGTCCTTTTTATCGTCTCCCTCCTTAGAACATCACATACAAGATGCACCCATAGATATGTTCGGTGGGGAATCTCCTGAAATTTCCGCTCCAATGTTGTTTTAATATCAAGTGACAGTTTCTTCACTTTCGACAGTTGATCAACTTGATGCGAAATTACAAGGTCCACCTCCTTACTAATCGCTTCGGACTCGTCTTCTCCAGGAATATGGATGAAGGGAAACTGGTCTAGGAGGGGGCGGAATTCAGCCACTATCTGCTCATAAGGGCGGCTTGTGAGCAGATATTTCAACTTGCTTTGGGGTTTTTTCACGCCACATAATTGCTTTATTATCATTTCCATTAGCTCTGCAAATTCTGACTCAATGCACTCGTCAAGAGCATCAAAAACAAGTACGATTGGCCCTGCTCTGGGATCTTCGACAGCAGCTTGCAAGATATGCCACAACGATGCCTTGTTGTTTACTAGGCCCTCGCCGTTACGTCGGAAGAGCTCTAGGGCATGTTCAATCAAAGCCGGGTTCCACGTAAAGAGTTGGTGGAGGAGAGCACAAAGCGCTTGTCGGATGGTATTTTGGTCTTGGTCCTTGAAGAAAAAATAGCAGATAGTTGCTGATCCTGGTAAGACCTCGTCAACAAGATACTTCGTCAGCACAGATTTCCCACAGCCAGGGTCTGCAGACACTAGGAGAGGGCCGGATTCCTCCTGCTGCCAGTTCTTGAAGCTGGTATGGTGAAGAAACCAAGAACAAGTTCCTTCGACTCGTTTTTCTATTCTGCCTTTGTACCACTCGTAGGTGGAATCCTTATCACGCGTTTTCAAGCGGAAGATTTGGTGGCAATTTTGGATTTCTAGACTATCATTAATGCAAGAAGAATCCTAGCTAGGGTTTGGAAGAAGTACCCGAAAAAAGTTCATTGGCCTTTTGCACAGTTCGGATTTCCTCTGGAGGTATTCGAAGCAACAGATCTTTACTGTACGCAGCAGCCGCCACAGCCGCATAGGGTTGCCATATATTATTTTTGTGACTGTCCGAGTAATCACAGATACCCCGGATGACCAAGCAATTGAATCCATTCATCAATCCAGCGGCTTCCATCTCGAAACACAGAATTTTCTTCTCTGTTCCGAGTTTGTCCCGAAGTTTGGCGTCCTTTATCAGACTATTTCCAGAGGCAATCATGCCATAGTGGATAACCGGTCTGTCGTTGAAAGGCCTCGTCTGTCTTGGCATAAGAACTTTGGACTCAAGTCCACAGCAGTCTTTGCAGTCGCCACCGTCATTTGAACGATGCACAAAATCTGGACGGTAAAGTATATCACTGGTTGTTTCTGGCCTTTTATGTCCCCCTTTCCATAATTCTGGGTGAGTTCGAAGGACGGTATCAATTATATTCCGTAGTTGAGAATCATCTTTGTCGTATTGCGCCTTAAGGGCGGTCACCGCGGCGCGCAACAATCTTGGGGGCGCATTTAGAAACCCGGTTGCATGGAAAACCTCGTCTTGGACTGATTTACCAAAGTCATATTGGAACACTCCAGGATAGCCATCACGAGGAGAACTGACCACAATATCACCAAGTCGTATATCATGTTGTTTACTCGGTGCACCGCCTCCCACCCCAACCATAAGTCCAAATCTTATATTGGGAAAGCTGCGAACCATGTCACTAGCGACCCGTGCTGCAGAGTTTGTGCCGTACTCCCCCTCCGGCAATGTAGCGATGACAGTATTGTGCTCTCCGAATTTGCCTAGGAGATAAATATTATCGTCATTCTTATCTCTATATTCTAGGTTCGCATGCGTCTCGTCAAGAAATGCCTCTGCGGCAACAAGCTCGACCGTGATGGCACAGATCCAGCCCACCGTATATTCTTCTCGGCTAAGCTTGACGGGCTTTCTGAGAGGGGGGGAGTGCTCAGCATTTGCCTCTCGGTTCGGTACAGTCCCTTGGCGGTCAATCCTGTCGATATCAAGAGATGCTGGTACGTCCACTAGTACACGGCCGCGTTCGCTTCCGGAGGCAAGGTCATCGCGGGCCGTGTTATCGGCCTCCATTAACTGACCGTTTCGCTGATAAAAAGTAGGTCGTGTATGATTTTGCAACAGTGCATACGTAAAAGCCCCGAGAAGCGCACAAAGAAGTGTTCCTACGACCGCATTCCACGATGGCGCAGCCTCCGCCATCGAAGTCAGAGCATGGAAGGATGACATCGCAAACAAGAACCGGTTGTATGACGAGATTTGTTGGTTCCGTGAAATTGCAGACTGTCGACTGGCGGGCTTGGAGTTCTCGCAAGAGGAGCTATCGCAAGATGAGTGGAGGATTCTCTTGCTTTGGAGGACAAGCGGAGGTTTGGTTGGGGGCTTGATGTTAACGTGGCTCTCAACAACTGAGCTGTAGCTATGCGACCACGGAAATTGCTAAACGGTTGGAAATTGGTCTCAAATATCGACAGAATGCATTCGGTGTAAAGGAGTATCTTGGCGTGTAGAGATAAGTGCTGGTGCTGGGTGAAGTTCGAAGGAATCTGCCTCAGCTGAGGAAGTAGGCTGAGGCACACAAATACACTTTATGACAAATGGGATTGCAACCCACATGGCTGCCTAACCCTGCTTACAATTACGTGAGAGTTTTGTAAAGCCCCTGTTCGTAATCCAATATTGGCCACTCTTGTTTTGGTTGGGCCAAGCATAGCTTACCATTCCCATTCATGGATTGTTGGTGGTTCTCGACTATCCTAAGACCACCCATATTCATCTTCAATATGACCCAGCGAGTGCCTCAAATTGTGATGAAATAATTGTCTATAGCTCGTGAAGGGCTAAATCAAGCCTGCGATATGTTTGTTGTCTGTTTCTGAGGTGTTGCTCACATACCTGAGCATATTGACTTGCTCCTATAGCTCAATCCTGATCTGAGTTATTCCTTTTTTATCATCCAAGGTCTATGAATTTACGAAAAGGTCACTTCTGACAAGAATTGATTTGTCGTGTAGCATTTCCAGGCTTGGCTTCACTGTTCTTTGCAACCTCCTTGTTGTAAGACTTCATAGTGCCTGCTCACGTGCTGGTCAAGAGAAAGGCGGCACTGGGCGAATGGTTTAGTGGTATAATACTCCCTTAGCATCATGTGATATACACATAAAGCCACTGGGAGTGGTCCAGGGTTCGATTCCCTGTTCGTCCATTTTTTGCGCCAGTCGTCGATTTCGGTACATAAATATACGGTAGGTAACATATGTACGTACTGTACCTAAGGGAACTTTTTGTGGAAGTCGAAGATCCCGCGATGGATAGTACTTTTTCATTTGTCCGTACCTACCTAGCTACAAACCTTGCATTGAATCACGGAGGAGGTCGAGGAGAAACTCCATTTAATTAGCTTGGACTTGCCGCTAGGTACTTCCCAGTGCCAATGTGAGAGCATCTGGTTTCATTCAATAGGTGCTGTTGGCTCGAGGTCCGGACCCGAATTATTGCTCTTAACTCATTCTTGATCTCTTTTGATAATGGAAAGAAAGAAAGATGTAGGCGGGGTTGGGCCGCCATTCCGCTAACCAATCGAGAACTAAGGCCTTAGCGATCATAACACTCTCCATCTTCTCTTGAGGTACGCCATGTGCAAATCATCTATCAGACTATCCTCCGCAAAAGTCCGTAGGGATGAGTTCCGTTTTTTTTGGCGGCCTGAAGTAATCCATGTCGCTCTCACACCAAACATCTCTCTCTGGTAGCGTTCCGTTGTATAGAAAATTTCTTACATGTGCTGTCAAGCATGAAGACGGGAGCGAGCTGGAGCAGTGGCCGTAACCCTCAACCTCAATAAGTCGGGAATTCTTGAAGGCATCCCTTGCGATTCTGGCAGATTTGAGGGGGCAGACAGGGTCGTAAGTTGTCGACAAAATGAGGATCGGATGAGCTGTTTCCATCTCTCGTGCTGGTAAAAACGTGTGCGTTTTGGGTAGTTGCCACTTTTGTCTCTTGTAATATTCTACATTCTCTATCATTGCCCATCTTGAACCATTCATTAGAGGGAGAATGATGTCCAACAATGAGCTGCGATCTTGTGGCCAGTACTCAGGACCAGTTTGTGCATCGTTAAGGTGCACGATGCTATTGGCATCATCCGTTGCCGTGTACGCGCTGTCAGAGCCGAAAACAGAGAACATGGTTGTGGCATTTCCGTTCATGAACGATGAAAGAATGAGCGAAAAGCTATACCAGGATGCTGGGTTGAGTAGTACCGGGAAAATGGCATTGAAAAACAATGTCTGATAGTTGATGAGGCCATATCTTGCAGAATTGATATACGCGGATACTGGCTGGTCCTTGAGTTGATCACCCAAGTCCATCACGCGCTTCTTGAGAACCTCCTTCGAACCCATGCCGAATTCAGAAAGGGGACAGTTGTCGCCAGCCTTGATACACTCGTCAAAGAAGCCATCAAAAACAGTATCTGTGTCGGTCCACATCTCATGGTCCACAGTCCCATTGTACCAGTTGAAGATATTGATGATTCCATCCACGATGATGCGTTCCGATCGCTCTGGGAATAGAGCAGCGTATGTCTGACCAAGAAGGGACCCGTAACTGAAACCCCAATAGGCCATGCTCTCTTGGCCGAGAGCATCTAGGATGCTGTTCATATCGGCCGCAGTCTGAGGCGTATTTATATAGATGCCATGTTCTCCCATGACATCGGCGCAAGCCTGCACGTAGTTATCGGCCCAGGCAAAAATCTCTCCACTGTCCAATACCGGGTCAACATTCCTCACCCGTGATAGCCTTTGCCTAGATTGACTGTCGGGGTAACAACTAGCCAGTGGACTTGATGTGTTGACGCCGCGTGGGTCGAATGAAACCAAATGATAACCTTCTCCAACAATGGCGTTGATATCAGCGCCCTTGAAATAGATGTACTGAAGCCCGCTTCCGCCTGGCCTCCAGGATTGACGATGAGATTTCTCCCTTCAGGCGCATCGTGCCCTCGGAGACGAATTAGGGGTATGTTGAAGGTTTGATTGCCCGGGTTTTGGACACTGAATTGATCCATGGGCACATCAATGGAACTGCATTCTAGGGTGTGGTTTGCGGCCTGGCCGCAAAGTGTCCATGTGATGCTTTCTCCTGGGTAGGAGCGTATATTAGACGGTACGGCCACTGCGTCCGTGAGAGCCCAATGGGCAAGCGTGCTGCCCAAGCACATAGACGTTTTCGTGAGACTTCCCATCGTCTGAGTGGTTGAAAGGCGAGAAACAGATAGTTAGAGTCTCTAGACGGTAAACTCTCGATATCATCACTGGACAATAATTGAAGAAGATAGCGCATGGTGACTATACACCATGTTTGTCGATCTTTAAATGCTGAAGAAAAGCAGGACAGGCGGGCTGTAAAAAGGACCGAGATATGGCCGCATTGTATGCTGTAATGCTGACGCTTGAGAACAATATACCGCTCAACTCGGCTATACTATAGGAGAGATCCCTGGCGATTGCTCATCCTTCCTTGTCTCAAATAGGATTTTCGTGAGGGGTATTTGTTGAGACCTAAAGTAAGCATGATGCATCACAAGATCACAACAGAGACGAAGACAAGTCTCCATGTCTGGATCGCATATGGGAATGGAAATCTAGTTGAACCGCACTCGTTCCATGAGACTCTGATCTATCCGCATTATTTGGGTGTAGTATCATGCACTATTCTAACACTTGATCATCTCAACAGGCGCGATGAATCAATCGATTAGTCATGTTGAGAATCAAGCCTTCGAGTTCTAAAAATCACAACAAGAATCCGTTCGGTTAAATTAAGCATTAGTAACTCAAACTAGGTCTACAACACAATTCTATATCTAGACGACAGATACTACAGAGGCAGGCTTGGTATTCTCCCCCTCTCGATCTTGCAACAGATTCTGAGAGCTTTCGTCCCCATGTAACGTTGTACTTCTTTCACTAGCCATTGGCATGTCGCGTAGTTCTAGGCCATCTGGCCGAACATTCTGATAGCCCCTGTCTATACAGCCTTGACAAATATCCACACGAGATCCTGTTTGCCACATGATGCCTTCAGAGATGAGGTTTAGAAGCTTCCAGGCCGCTTGCAGGAAGACCAAGTTTGTCAACAGGATGGATACCAGCATCGTGCCAGTGGCTTTTTGATGGGGGACGGAGCACAGGTATTGCTTCACAATGGTTGCATTGCTGCACCCAAGGCCTCCCATTTTGGGAGATATCTTGTCGTGTGCCTCGCTGAGAAATACTAGTTCGTCCGGGTTGTCGGGATAACCAATTTGCACCGCTCGAGTGGGATTAAGCATATCTTCCGCCTTGCCGTACAGAAGCCCGCCTGGTCTCCGACTCGTACTGTTCAGATCGATAATTGCATATTTTAGATTCTCTTGATCTAGCAGAAGATTGGTAGACTGGCAGTTCCCCATATCTAATGATGTTAGGGACTGGAGAAGCCTAGTATAATGGCGCCCTTCGTCCTTCACTGGTATGAAAATCTGCAGCCCAGAGGATTAGTTAGCTTGTTTGTCCTCGCATCTTAGAGTAGGATTTTAAGAATATATACGGACATCCTCTTCGGTGTTGATAATAAAAGAAGCATCTGAAACAAACCAATGATTGTCGCTAAAAAAGCTCCGGGATTTGATGCTTGGGTGTGTGAGTAACGTTGATATCAGGGCTGTTGAAAACCGAGGACTACACTTACTCCGTTTCAGATTGATTCCTTATATAATTGATTCGCCCAATCGAGATGTAATCTCCAACTTCCTCAGGAATGTCTACCTGAGACATTAGGAGTACAACACCCCAAAAGTAATTCCTAACCAGCGTTTGGCCCCACCAAGTGCTGGCATGCGTGGTGTAATTGTTATTAATGGCAGAGACTTCGCCGCCAGTAAGCTGTAATGCAAGCGTGAGGTTGACAGCTCCTTGATCTGTTGTGATCCTACAAGACGCCACTGCTGATGCTTTTGATTCTGTCCAAGACATCCACCAAGAAGGCTGCTTCGCCCTGTCAACTTTCTGAAGCTCGAGCGCCGAGCTCTGGAGAAAGCAATCTTCAAGTGGATTATTCAGGTACGCAACAGATGGCAACGTGAGTTGGTCGTTTTCCCTGACAACCGATTGGACTTCATACTGAAGCCCCAGCGAAGAGGTAAAGAACCTATCACCAACAGAAATGAGGCTTGGCTGGCACTGTGCCTTGAATGTTGTATCCCAGTTAAATGGAGGTTTCATATACCACCTATCAATTCGTTAGCTAAGCTACTAGATTGTAGGAGAAGTAATCTTACCGCACACTTGAGGCCAGCGTGGCGTTCGGATTTTCGGTGTATTCGGGTTTGAGAAAGTGTCCATTCGAAGCTATATTGACAAATGAGAACAGTATAGCGAGAGTAACACCTCCCAGTATTACGACCGGAGTAAACCACCGAAAAGGATAGGGTCTGGTGAGCGGATATGTAAACCACGATTCGTACATTTTGGACTCTGCGGGATGACTCCGTTGGCTAATTAGCCAAGTCGTTGACGAAGGGACTCTGTAGTAGGAAACGGACGGGGGAGGAGATTTGTACTGGTCTCAGAGTCGTGTTTTTTCTTTTTGATTAGGGAAGATCGTGAGCTGTAATTTTGTGATTCACGATGAGAAAGCCGAAGCCCAGGCGCCAAGGCTTCTGTTTCCACGTGTCAGCCCTATGGCTTGTTTTTTCTTAGCGAGGTGACATAGTGGCCAAGTCACATCAACTGTCATCGGCTAGTACGATGATGGTATGGTTATGTTGCAAATATAGGTGGTCAGACAAAAGTCCCCTGGGTGCTTATTCTCTGCTCCTGTAGGATTGCGCTAAATACCAGGTTTAGGCTACTATATTTCTATATAAGTAACCTTGCGACCGTTCTGGTTTCCTCCCCTAGATAAAGCCCAGCCCAGCCGCCATATTTCTAATGGCAAAGGTTCAAACCTAAATGCATTGAAGTCAGTATGGCGTCCCGAGATGATGCTCTTGGATGGCCATTTTCTTGATAAAATGGACTGCCTGCTGCTATCCTGACTGTGTGGATTCGTAAGCATACAGAGTTTCGTTGACCCACTGACAAGATCCCTGTTTTTACGCGCTGATGACATTCGACCTTTGATGCGTGAGTGTCTTGGATTGGCATTTCTCGAAGCGATACCATTCCAATGCTAATCTAGCAATGAGCGCCTCTCCAGAAAATACTTGGGGGTAGGGGGGCCGGCTATCTTAGGCCCATTTTAGAAGATAACTTACCATCTGTGTCTGTTGGTACTGTGAAAAGAAATCCTCGCTTAGCTACGTTGAAAAACAATCGAATATAATATTGATGGACTGATGCTCAACTAGAGAGATTAGAGGGAAAATCAGCAACTCGCCATCAAAGTTCAATTATTTTACTGCAAATCTATTCGGTTTCTTTATGGGTCTACGAACTCTTTCAACTAGATGAAGCACGGTCAATAAAATGATAGGATTCTGGTCATACGCACACTATCAAACGCATATACTGCTTGTCAATACGCAAAGACGAAGAAGTCCCCTCACAATGATTACACTGAAGGCTGTAGGAGTGTCTTTTGTATTATTAAGGCCTTGGTCTAAGCCAATTACCTAAGGCTGAGATTTCCTCACCTTGCTATGTTGCTTTGTGAAAAATGCTTGACTTTGAGGTTTCTTGCTGGTTAATTAAATTTTTCAGTGTCTTCCTGCAATGAACTGATAGATCCGATTTGCGAACCTGGTCTCGACAAAGGGAGGTTTCTCCTAAAGTCCGTGACAAACAAAAAGATGATTCAAAGTATTGACTAATTGTTTCTCAGTAAATCTAACAACGAGTTTAATTCTTTATTCGAAAACCCATGCAATTCAAGGCTTCTGCACGAAGCGATTTCTTCGGTCCTGCATTATACCTAAAGAGCCAGACTGTAGGATGAGCTTGATATGTTTACTGTTCGGGGGCAAAATAAGCTAAACGTCATAAAATCAAAATCACAGCAAAGCTTAGGCGAAGAGATTGCCCGTATTGCTTTCTTGGCATAACAACGCACATGCTTTCTATGACTGGCCGCACGGGCGGGAAGGATTGCTGAGCCTCTTTGGGCGATATAATAGGCAACGAAAGTCCCTGAGCTTACTGGTCAGACGACACAGCGAAATTGGAAAGTATGCATTGGAAATATCCTATTTTGGATCGTTTTTTGATCGGCACATGGATTGAAGCATTAGTTAATGTTCGTAAATGTGCGCATTAGTCGTCCAGACGGACTGAATCTGGATGAATGCGTCAAACTTTTGGTTGGGGAGAAATCGTCTGAGTGGCAGTATGACGCAAATTGCATCAGGCTGGCTATTAATTCCGTTCCACTTTCGTAGACCTTACCTGGAAAGTGAACTGTCAGATTTACGCTGTTGTTCCTCGCATGCATGCCTAGAATATATGTTGGACCTGACCCTGAAGTTCGACATTTATGTGACTCCATATAACCATTGGTCGATTGAGTCCATATGGCATTTCAGACATTGGACTAATTGGAATATCTCGCATTAAGCTTGGAACTATAGCCCGGACTACACAAGTTGATGGTATACCTAGTACGGCTTTTGTAGTCACAGTCAGCCTCAGCTCACTCATATTCTCTCTGACGTACCATAAATGATGTATGATCATCGGCTGAAGTACCCCTTTGGAGCGGAAAATTTAGTGTGAGGCTTGGAGCCAAGACTTGATGAGGGCGGAGCAGTAATGCGGCGAGGGCCGTATTGGTACTGAAGGTCCTGATGACAACAAGGATACATACTTGATTTCAAAAATGATAGCTGAGTATACGGCCGAAAGACTTTTGATCCAGCCCTTATATTCGTATTCTTCTCATATTGAACGTAGTATAAAGACATGGCCAAACCGCCTCCCTTCTTCTAGGGAGTGAATAAACCAACCTAAGTAGACCGTTTAAAGCATTGCCGCCTAGCCGTCTTTGATCTTCATCTTCAGGGATTCTCCCAACTTTTAAACAATGCGTTCATTCAAAGTCCTCTCGGTCATTGGACTGCTTGCGCAGGTCAATTGTTCCCTGGGCTTCTATAATCCCATCCGCAAGGGAGCTGCAGACCCAGCAATGGTATGGGCGGATGGCAATTACCACCTGTAAGCTATCTCGAACCTCAAAAACATCAACGCCATAGTAACAAAGATAGTACTTATACCTCCGATTCTCACATTCAAATCACGAAGTCTCCCACAATCGGAGGGCTGAACAAAGGGGAGACTAAGACCGTCTGGACTGATTCTGATACTACTCGGAACCTCCATATCTGGGCCCCGGAGATGCACCGAATAAATGGGGTATGGATTATGTTCTATTCAAGCCGAGGTGCAAAGGAAAATGAAGGTTTCCGCACTCGATTTCTACGCGGATGTAATGGCCCAAACCCCTCTGATTGCACCTACACCTTCGGCGGTGATCTGGTCGCTCCAGAGGGTCAGAGGGGTGGCCCCTCGAAGAATGATGCTCACAGCATTGACGGATCATATTTGAAAATTCCAGGGAAAGGTGAATATCATGTTCTTAGCATGATCGACGAAAAAGGACTGGAGTCTATCGGAATTGCTACGCTAGACACGAGCAAGTGGAAGGTTGGCGGATGGAACGTCATCTGCCGACCTGACCAACCCTGGGAGCAATTCGAGGGTGGTGGCGCTGGGAGTAAAGCTCTGCGTACTGGAAAGGGGTTAGTTGAAGGACCATACGTGAGTACTACCCCAGAAAGATACCCCCTTTGGAACCAGATTTCTAAATAATTTTGATAGGCACTATATCACGGTGATGACATTTGGCTGTCTTATTCCGGATCAGACTGTTCCGCTCCTCAGTATGCTCTTGGGCTGCTTCATTATAATGGAGGAGACCCTTTGAAGGCATCTTCATGGGACAAGACAGGGCCGGTCTTGTCCTCGGCCAATGGCCATTATGGAACTGGACACAACTCCTTTTTCAGCTCCCCAGATGGGACCGAGATCTGGGTAAGTGTTCTATTCGCTGAACGAGAAACAATTTCGGAGTTGCCATCTAACTGAGAATTCAGAACCTTTTCCACGCCACTTCCAACCCTGGGGGAAGTTGTCAGCCAGACCGATACACTATGGCACAGAAGGTCACATTTGATGCACAGAACAACCCAATCTTCGGGGAGCCTCTCTCTAATGAGACAGAGATTCCGCCTCCAAGTGGACAGGGGAGTCAGGTTGATATCTAGGGCCACTGAGAAGGTATATTTAGAAATTTGGTTTCTAGAAAGTCTGAAAAAATTATTTAAACTATCTTCTCTATTTAAGCTCTAATTACATACCAAAATGCACATACGGGACCCATTCCATCGCACTCAGGCTCACTTCCTCCAAAAGGAGCATATCTCGACGTGATCTCATTCTCCATTCCGGATTTTCATTTGAGATATTTTGCACCCATTGGTCCCGCATCCGCCGGGTTGCTTCATGTAGGCCCCGGCAAGCCGCGTCGTCTGTTAAACCGTTCCGATTGAGTACCTCATACGTGATCCTCGCCACGTCGACGCATGCCTTGTCACTGACCTCCCACAGGGTACCAATAACATTGCGAAAGCCTGCCAGTTTGAATGAGTTGATCAGGTGAATACCTTCGTCGAATAATTTCGAGTCTTTCGTACGGCCGGTCCCACATGCAGATAGATAGGCGAGAAAGGGTTGTGTTTCATAAAGATTCAACTTTAGGAGGGCGTCGACAGTCATTGGATCCTTCAATGCCAGATAACTTTGACTCGGATCATTGTAGTCGGTGTATCCATGTCCGGCAAAATGAAAAATGTCGCAACTTTTGATCGATCCAAGGACGGTTTCGTTTTCTTGTGTAAGCTCAACGGTACTGATTCCTATCGACTTGCAGCAACCATGCACTGCCTCGATCTCATCGGCGGCGTAAGGAAGCGGAGTATACCCTGGAGTGTCTGACATTCCCACTAGAAGTGCTCGTTTATGACGGGAAACTGGCTTAGTTGATCGCCGCCGGCCCTCGGTGATAGCCTTGACTGATGAGCTGTATGATGACACAACTCGATCTATCACTGTCTCACCCGTGTTTGACATATGGTATCCTGCAGCATGTAAAGGGAAAGCTGTCAGAGGCCCCGTGGGAATCCACCAAATGTGAGGCCAGTCATTGTTCAAGGGTGGTCCGTTAAAGCCCAGTGCTGATAGAACTGGTGCTGCAACAGTGTCCCACAGCCATTCCAGGACACTGGGCAATCCCAAATTCCCCGTCTTCAATTTTGATATTATTTCCGCATGCTGAAGTCCCAGGAGGGGTACATGAACTGGCTTACATCCTCTGTCCTTCTCTGTAATAATTAGGGCGTCGGAACGGAATACCATCACGTTGATGATGATTATCGGACCACGATCCCCGGCTATTTCCACCATGTCAGGCACAGAAGTGAAGATATCCATGTCGAACTCTGGTTCTTTTTTCATCTTCAAATACAGCATCTCCAAATCGAGACCGATTTCATACCGGCGTTGAAACTGCAGGTTCAAACCGTCTGAATTGGCCCCTAGTCTATCGTCCAACTCAAGTTGCTCGAGCTCCTGCCGAAGCCGAGTGATATCACCCACCAAACCAGGTAATCTGTCGTCAAGGATATCAATGTTGGCCCGTATGTCATCAAGAGAGGTGGCAATGATACCACGACTTCGCTCCATGAGATGGATGACCAACCATAATCCGTCATCACCCTCGAGCACCTTCTGACGGTTTTCTTCGTGGTATTTAAGTCCGAAGCAAACAGCACGGGTGGCTAGATCTGAAAAAAGCCTCGCTATATACTGCTTGTCAGATCTCCGAAGCAATCGGATTGAGAGTTTTGGGATTAAGTCGATGGATTCTACGATTGCACCCCAACAGTGCCGGTCTTCTGGTGCAATGCCTTGGGATATCTTCGTCCCGCACTGCACTCGGAGTAAAGTAGGCGCAGTCTCTGAATATAAGACTGTTTCAAAGCACTCATAGGCTTTACTAGTGTCATACTCTTCTTCTTCTTCTTCTTCTCCTTCTCCCCCCTCTTCTTCTTCTTTATAAAGAAGTATTATTTGGTGGAAATAGATGTCTCCGAGACCAGACCACAGGTATGCCTTGATTGGTACGTCATCCGGAAAGACATCTAGCCATTCTCGGCTGACCTCGAATGATTTCTCAAGATCTTGATGGTTCTTTGAACTGCCCTGGATTCGTCCTAGTTCTTGAATAGCAAGGACTAATTCAGTTGCTAATCTGACATCTGCCTTTAGAGTCCAATCGGTCGCCTCTCGCGCAAGGCGAAAGGTAAGATCTAGATCACTCTCAAGCCTTTTTTTGTGTCTTATGTGCAAAATGCATTGTGAATACGCCCAGATAAGCGATCCTTGTTTTCGAAATCCTTCATTCGTCGAAATGATTACTATAATCTCACGACCATACTTCGCAGCTTCGCCAAGATCTTGCGCTGTTCTCGTTCGCTGATATTTGTAAAAGAAGCTCAGCTGTAGTAGCTGCAGGGCCTGCAATCTCAAAGAAAGCTCATTTGTGACCATTGCTAGCGCTATGCGCAAGATTTTGATCGCTTCCTCGATGTCGCTTATCGCATTCCATATTTTGTGTCTCTCAAATAGACCCCTTGAGAACGCGATGAGGGAATGGGCATAATCTGGGTGATGTTGTTCCGCCTCGTTAATGGCTTGACGAGCAAACCGGCATGAGTATACCAGTATCACGGGGTTTCCCTTTTGATAAAACTCGGAGTCCCAACAGTCCGCCACCTCCAAAAGATATCTCGCGCGACAGGGCTTATCAAGTGGAAGCTCGTCCAAAGCCTGCTGTGTGAGCTGAATGGCCTCGTCAAGATCAGGTAGCCAATGGGACTGTGAGTACTTTCTTAGCAATCGAGACACAAGTCGACGCAGGTGTATGTGCCGGTCCTGTTGATGAGGAGACACCTCAACCGCACGTCGTAACGCCTCAATATCCTTATCAATGATGGGTTTAACTAGTGGCATTTTGATTTTCGTCTCGATGCTCTGCAGTTCAAATCTTGGCGATGTGGTTGGGGGTAGTGAGGAGCGGTAGGATTTACTGATGGTTACTGCTAATAGATATAGGCCCTAGCTAGAGAGGTTATCTATCCAGAAAGGAGAGATCCAACCGTAAGAGAAGAAAGTAAGGCTTGGTCTATGGTTAGGACGTCACGTAACTGAGTAGCGCACCGGATAATTCTTTTAAAAAGTAATATCAAGAGAGGAACTGCAGGAGCCTTTTCAGCTTGGTTGAAGCAATCCTTTTATAATCCTATTGATCCTTACTAAGCTCTAGACTAGACACTGAAAAATGATCCTTGGCACGCTGCTTGATTGGATGGACTTGCATGAGGGTACTGTAATGTCCTAGGCATCGGATGTAAGACAAGCTGACTAAATCCTGTCCATATGGTTAGAAGCCCGCTAACTGACTTGTTTGGAACAGGCAGCTTTGCTGTATGTTGGGTGAGTTTAATCGCAACAGGGGAGCAGCTTCAAGTAGTTTCAGGGTCTCTGTGTACCTATCTGGAGAGACTTGTTATAGTACGTAGATAGTTTACCTGTTTCTCCATGTTACAGAATATAAACACTAAAGTTGCCGCTATTTATAACTATTTTTAAAGAAGTAATCTTATAATCTTAGGATTAGCTTATATACTTAATTGTCTGATTGATTTATAGAGGTCTTAGATATTGATTACAACAGATGAATACTTGGATAGCTACTTTGTACCGTGCCTGCTGAGCATGACCATAGCTGAGAAAGACATTCGAGGAAGAGGCCAATGAACCTAGGGGAACTGACTAGCCCTGTCTGTGCCAAGCGTGCGGATCGTATGGCTGATTTTCCAATTTGGCGGTCGTTTGCCCTGCATCTGATTGATTGACTAAGGGGCGAAGAGCATGTGCTTCGCCCGTGTCATTCAGCTCTGACTCGTCTCCATCTTTATTGACATTCTTCGGTGTGGTGTCCTTATTCTCGGGCTGCTTGGAATAGTCGAAAGGTTCCATGTCTCCCCAAGTCTCTCGCGTCAGCCAGCTTGCATCTCCTGGGCGTTTCCAACCTCTTGCCTTCTGCCGCTCGTAGCTTACCCGCTTCAAGCGGGCAGACTCAGCCTGGGTGAGATGAAGATAGAGCTCAACTAAGATTGCGTGTATCGCGATGGCTAGGAATGCAGCTGGCCCGAACGACGCCCTGATTGCAGCACCGATCTGATGTAGCGGGACAAGTCCGTCGGCAGTTGGTTGGGGAGAGAAATCCGCCAGGACACCAATAACGGAGTCATGGTCAATCTCGCATGCAGGATAGAATTTAGCAGCCAGATTGTCGCCGTTCTTGGAATTCGAGAAGTCGATGGTTTCGCAGTCCATTGGGACATGTATCGCCACTCTCAAGCCGACGAGCTGCATCATCGGAGCCTGGATAAGGCGAAGAGTAATGATGATGAATGCATATGACCAGCACCGCATCATCCAAGCACGGTGCTGGTCGATCTGGAGTCTCTTGATGTTAATGTATGCGAGAAGAGCGGAACCGGTGGTCATCAGAGCAAGCATGCCGGTCAAAGTCTGAACATCGACAGAGCCACCTAAGGCACGGGGGCACATGATGATAGCGCCTGCATTACCGACTAAGAGAAGGGAAATGAGAAGATATCCCGTGATGCGGTGAAAGAGCATGGCCTTGTATCGAACAATAGGGAGGAATTGTAGGGGGATCAAGAACCCGATTGGAACAACAGCACTTAAGTGCATAAGGGTGCCAATTCGAATGACACCTTTGGACATGTGAAGCCAATCTCCGCTGATTAGGTGGTCCATCTTGAACGTAGTGTCGTAGTTCAGGTAGATACTTCGCGAGGCGCAAAAGCCAAGGGCAGCGCCACAGAAGATAAACCATAAGGGAAAGTTGTATCCTTTCTGGAATCCAAGAGGATTGTAAATCTTTCGCCAAAAGGCAACCCACTTGTTGGGGGCTGCCTTCCCGTGATGTTGATAATAAAAAGGCATTGGGATCGAGGGACCCTGAAAACTGGTAGAGGTGGAAGATCGCAATTGAAGTGTACTAGGACAGGTCGCTTTTGTCTTTCAAATATAAAAAGGTCATTGAGCCCTTCTTCCAAAGAGATATCTCATTCTTTTATACATGAGCACCGCCAGCTGCACACACTTTGTTGCCCCCAAGCGCGCGCTTTGCTCCGTTTTCAGAAATGCCACTTCCCCAGAATGCCTCGCTAGGTCCAGATAGCCGCTATAGATCTGAGATCGTCATTAGATCTACTAAATGTGTATGAGGCCGTTGTCTCTGGATTCACTACCCCTTTTGGATTTGGTGATGGGGTCTGACGTGAGCTGCGGTTGTTTCTAAACCTTTTTGGTATGGTTTTGCGCGGGCTCAATCCAGATATTCATCCGACGGTGGAATAGTAACAAGAATCCAAACCTCGTTTAGGTAAAAGAAGCCGCCACCCGCATGAATAAAATAAGACTGGTTTAATCTGAAGAAAGGATGCTGAAATAAGGAAATCGCACTCTCAGTGCCATCATTGATGAATCGAACTCCTGTTTCGACCAGGAGAAGGCTACTTCCCTCGCTTAGGTGGTACACCCACGCGGTAAGAGGCATTCCAAATAGGGTGTGATGACTATTTCACGAAGGCTAATATCGAGGCTCTTCCAGACCTGGAGGGCTTGATGGTGAGGAGTGGCAAACCCGCCTGCTTTGGATGTTCGGTTTCATTGGGCTTTGGCAGTCTGCCTCGTTGTATGACATCTGATGCAGCTGCGCGGCTGCTTCAGCTTGACCCATCCGATATTTCATTTGAAGTACCTCCTTCCGTGGTCTAGGCGAAGCCTTTACTTCTCGTCATTCTCTCCCCGAGAGAGAATTGGAAGACTACCAGTAGGTTGTTATCAGGTTTAATCGAAAGGGGCGAATTTTTTCCAAAGATCAACAAAAATGCTCGGTCTCGTTGAGTCAATGCAGCACTTCAAATCTGTGATTAGTATTTTCAGATCATCAAGTACTGATAGGGAATATATAAGAGGCAGTACACGGAAGATGCTTATTTCATTTCGCTTAATATTGCCGAAGCCTTCTTGAAAGTTATCGTCCTCCATTTTGATGTCTCATTTTTTATGTCCCGGTAAAGCACGACTTGAGCACACACCGCAGGTTGAGCTTGGCAGGTAAAACACTTAAAAAGTGTTAGGGTAGCGGCCAATCATTCCCCTAGCAGGAGGAAGCGTTTCTCTTTCTTGTAGACGCTACCCACTACTGGTATTATCTATGATTTTCAATTGGTTAGGAGGCTAGTATATCAAAGCAAGAGTTGGGCATTTGGCACGTTATAAATAGGAGAGAAGCGGTGTAGCTATATTGTTCGCTTGTCACGTATCCATCTGGCACTCACGACATCCATCCATTATTGCAAAGCTGCAACTCCCCGTGATTGACGACTGCTTTGTCTAACACCCTGCTAAGTAGAGATGACTGTCTTCTCCTTTGCTAGTTCGATCAACTGACTCTTTTTTCCAGCTCAAAGAACCTTGAGGGGCCTGGGTACGGTGCTTCGTTAGAAAACCTGGAGAAGACACATGCTCTTGCTGAGAGTAAAACCCTCAGCTTTATCTTGAGAGTTGCCCTAGGTAGTAGGGCGAAGCTGTCATATTCATCAACCCTGCATCAACACAGCCCGTCTCACATTCCCTCACGAGTCCGTATCGCAAGATGCCGGATCAAAACATTTTCGTCGGCGGCGACCTTGCTCCGGGTGAGTTCCGTAGCTTTTCGGTATCTCTAGATGATGGTGGTATCTCTGTTCTCGACCGAGGCTTCATCGGCGAGAAAGGGTCTCTATCCATTACCGAGGCCAGAGACAGAGCATCTCGCTCGTCCAAGGCGATCTTGGAGGTAGTAACGCTCTTGACCAATGTGCTTGATCGCCACGAGGCTACTATCCGCAAGCGTTGGGCAAAGAAGAGCACCCGGCAGCGCCAGGATCTCCTGCGCAGGGCATGGCCAGACATAGCTACTACCCACGCACCCGACCTTGCAGCCTATAAGCGCAAATCCAAAGCTCGGAGTACATCTGGTAGAGACAAAGGCCTGGACAAGAATTATGCGCTTCCGTACATGAACTTGGAGGACTTGGCGCGCGGGAATGCTTTTCCTGTCCTCCTCAATTCCAGAGTGAGGCATCCTCCGTCTCAGTTTGCGGTCCTGGATGAGCAAAGTCTCAGCTTCGGCATCTGAGCCGAGGCATTGACACCTCCACCGTTTTACCTACCAAACGCGGCGTATCGTGTGGACTTGTGGACGGAGGATCCGGAGAAGTACGGGCAGATTGAGAAGTATGAAGAAAGCGCCACGGAAGCGGCTGCTGGCAGGATCCCAAACGTGAGTCATATTTATCGTGCCCCTGAGATACCATGCAACGTCCTAACCTTGTAAAAGGTGCCCACTGGTCTTCTCGTTTTTGAAGTTCAAGCAACGTTGCTTCAAGCTCTACGGGATATCGTGGCTCTTATTCTGCAGGACAAGCCGTTGGAGGTGTACGCTGAGACGGGTCTTGTCGTCCCAGAACTCCCTCCTTTGTCCCTCCACCCCGGAGAGGATACCCCCTCGGTGACAGATCTGGCACTTGCGCGTCCCTACCTCGTTCCCGAGAAGGTGGACGTCGCTCGGCTGTCCTCGCTCACCCGCACCCGCACGGCAGAATGGGTAGACTACGGCTGGGCTATGCGAGAGGACCCTGGCTTTTTTGCGGAAGTTGTCGGAGACTGGCACGAGCACTCGAGTGCAAACGTAAAACTTTCCAACGGGAGACTGGACCCTGATACCCAAACCATAAACGGACAACTGGCGGAGTGGTCCAGCAACGCCACCAGTGCCATTAACGAGCCGTACGAGGGAATAGCAGTGTGGGGGTTTTAGCCAAGCAGTTCGGCAAGCTTGCCTCTCTCCATGAAAAGTTTGCCAATGGCGAGTATGGATGTGAAGATGAGGAAGATGTTCCTGGTTATCGTGACATCTTAGAGCGCATCATCTCTCTCCTAGAGTTCCGTGTCATCGAAAAAGGAGCACGCGAGCTCATGTTCATCTTGCCATCCGCACCTCCTTGGCGGGATCTTTTTGTCAAGAGCGAGAGGGCCCTCCACTTAAAGAACCCGGCCAGCATGGACAAGCACGAGGTGCTTTGGCTGACGGCCAAGCTCGGTGATCGCGAGTCGCACGTCCCACTCAATGTGGCCGCCATAGAACTCGCCCATCTCATCCACACGGACAAACAGCAGCGACAAAATATCACGGCTCTCTCGGCCCGTTGCATCGCAGATTTAGGGCTGGCATGCGAGCTTCATAAACAGGTTCGCATGCTCAGCCCAAAGTATTTCGCAAGAATGGGCGCCAAGTTCACCTTCGATCCTGAAGAGTCGGAGCAAGTGTTGAAGGACTCTGAACTTATGGATGTCCTGAAGCCACTATATGATCTTAAAATGATTGTTTCGGTTACACACTCGGGAGACAAGTACTTGAATCTCGGTGCAGAAGTCGATCTGTCGAATGGGAAGCTGAGATATCCGATCAACAGGAGCCGCACCAAGGAGAACGCACAAATTCTACAGGCAGCGGAGCGTCACCTTGATGAGATATGGGACAAGTACGATGCACATCTCGAAAAGCACTTGTCTGCAGAAACAATCGAGAAGCTTCAGACCGGGGTACCTAAAAAGGAGGAGCTGCGAAGAACCCCGGATTGGGTTGAACCTGAGCCCAAACCCGCCCAACAAACGACCGAGGACCAACAACCGGCCAATGTCAAGTTCGACGGGTGGACCGACGAGTCTTTCAACAAGAGCAAGCTGGAGATAAGGGTGAAGCCCAAGACAACCGGGCAGCCAGGCTCGGGTTACGGCGAGGAGAGTTCATAAACACCTCCAGACCAGGCCCAAGATCTCGATGCTTATCTTCCCCGGTTCACAGTGAGAAATCGTGCATATCGCACCTTCGAAGTGGTGTTCCACGTGCCCTCATTAGATGCACCACCGGGCGAATTGGCTTGGACAGATTTCGTACATGCTATACGTGCTGTGGGATTTAATTCTGAGAAGCTCTATGGTTCGGTATGGAGATTTACTCCCAAGGATGGGAAGGTACTCGGAGAGAGTGCAATCAACTTCCACGAGCCACACCCTAGCGGAAAGCTGTCATTTTGGACAGCTAGACGGTACGGGAGGCGACTGACTAGGAACTACGGAATCACCGGGCAAAGCTTTTCCTTGGCAGAGAAGGAGTAGCAGCTCGTTCCTTTTGGATGTGATGCAGTGCTAACCATCTAAGCATCTAAAACTCTAAGAGTAGATGGTACAGATATAGGGATATAATAGATGGATTGTTGAGCCCCCCCCAAAAAAAAACAATAGTAGGATAGAAGAGACTTAAGACTAATGAATGACAGGCACTTCCACACAACTCCCTCTTATGGGACTTGTTGGTGTTACGCAGAGACATTGTTTAGAAAATGTACCTTTGATATGCTCGTTGGTTGGTTTGGCTGGGGGCCGAGCTGCAGCTGTGACAAATCCAGCTATTGACCGTCGCATCATCTTACCCAATGTGAACATACTGCACAAATGGATGCTCTAGTCTACCTCAATGTCGCCTGCTGGCTGTTGGTCGGCGAGCGATGATCCCTCCTCACCTCCTCTCCCCCTATTTAAGCACTCTCCCATCTCCGTCGACATCTCTCTTTACAGCCCCGTACCCAAAGTCCCCTCCCCTATCAGCTGAATAATTACTATCTGTATCTATCCACTATGGGCTTGTACGCTGAGCTTCCTGCCGATATCAACTCCGTCGATGTCATCATCGCTGGAGGAGGTACCGCCGGATGTATTGTCGCCGCCCGCCTCGCTGAGAAGGACCCCAGTCTGTCCATTCTCGTGCTCGAGGCTGGTCCCAATGGCGCTGGAAACCCCACGGTCGACTATCCGGCCCTCTTCCTGGCCAACATGGCGCCAACGACCACGACTGCTGCGTTCTTCAAGAGTAACAAGTCTAGCAGCGTTGGTGACCGTGAAATCATCGTCCCCACGGGTAAGGTCCTCGGTGGAGGTTCTGCTATCAACATGATGCAGTATAGTCGTGCCCAGCGCTCCGACTGGGACTCGTGGAAGATCCCAGGTTGGTCTGCCGACGAGATGATGCCGTTCATTAAGAAGGTACGCTCCCCTACTGCCAAGTAACAGCACCAACAGGAATTCGACTGACCATATATATCTCAAAGCTCGAGTCATACCATGGTCCTGGCTTAATGGACCGTCACGGCACAGACGGTCCAATTGAGATCTCCACTGGAACATACAGCTCACCCCGGTTGCAGGATCAGTTCGTTTCTGCGCTGGGCGAGCTCGGCTGGCCAGAAATCGACGACCTCTCAAGCATGGACGCGTGCAACGGCGTCCAGCGCTCCGTTCGTTTTGTCTCGCGTGACGGCAAACGCCAGGATACCGCTTCCAGGTACCTCGCACCCCGTCTACAGGATGGCAAGCACCCCAACTTGCACGTCGTCTGCAACGCGCCGGTTGTCAAGGTCTTGACTAAAAACAAGAAGGCCGTCGGCGTTGTTTTCAAGCCCAAAACCGAGGATGGCGCCGAGGGTGGTGCCGCGGAGCGTACCGTCAAGGCGAATAGGCAGGTCATTGTGTCGGCGGGTGCATTTGGCACGCCCGCCATTCTCGAGCGCTCCGGTATTGGACACGCCGATGTGCTGAAGCGCGCGGGCATCGAGCAGGTTGCCGACGTCCCGGGCGTTGGGAACGAGTATGAGGACCACAACCTTATGCTCTACCCATTCAAGGCAGACCTCGAGCCTGGTGAGACCATGGACGCTGTTCTTGCTGGTCGAATGGACGTCGGCAAATTGATCCAGGAAAATCATGGCATCTTGGGCTGGAACGCACAGGAAGCCACTGCCAAGCTTCGACCCAATGACAAGGACGTGGCATCATTTGCCCCTGAGCTCAAGGAGCTGTGGGATGAGGAGTACAAGGATGACGCAAACAAGCCTCTGATGATGATGGCGCTGGTCTGCACGTGAGTTGATCTACTGAATCAACCGAGAATAAGTTACTGACAGCGGTACAGATTCCCCGGTGAGCCTGCCGGTATTCCTCCTGGAGAGTATTTTGCCATCTCTGTCTTCACTGTCTACCCTCTATCTCGCGGCCATCTCCACATAACTGGCCCTGGACTCAACGACCCGGCAGACTTCAACACCGGCTTCTTCTCCGACACCAAGGGTATCGATGTTAAGAAGCATCGTTGGGCTTACAAGAAGCAGCGTGAGATCGCTCGCCGCATGCCCGTGTTCCGTGGCGAGTTCGCCCCTGGCCACCCCGCCTTCGCCGCGGACTCCAAGGCTGCCTCCGTAGATCTCTCGAGCGAGCCGTCTGCTGAAATCCGCAATATTGAGTACACTGCCGAGGACGACGCCTTGATCGATGAGTGGGTGCGTGACAAAGTCGGTTCCGCGTGGCACTCGCTCGGGACCTGCAAGATGGGACCGATCGAGAAGAACGGTGTTGTCGACCACAACTTGAGCGTGTACGGCGTGGAGGGGCTGAAGCTAGCAGATTTGAGTGTGGTCCCTAGCAACGTTGCGGCCAACACCAACTACACTGCTATGGTAGTTGGTGAGAAGGCCGCTGATATTATTATCAAAGAGCTCGGTCTCTAGATGGAGGTTCCATAAGTTTCTGTGGTTTAACGATAGGATGAGATATGTGTCTCACTCGTTCAGCCAAATTGTAGCGTTTAACCCTAGTTGTACCAAGATGAGATGTCATTGTTATCGAAGTGCTAAAATCTTGAAGGCTGTTAGGAAGAGTGCTAGCCCGAAGCTACTCACTGAGTGTTTGGCCTGACTGCGGTCTGTTATCTTAACACTACAGTAGGATCCATTTCTTCTCTTTCCCATTAGTCGATAGCATGCGCTCCCTTTCAAATAGCCCTGATTTTCTCAGGCAGGACGTAACGAAAGCATAATCTAAAATGGGGCACATTTCATGTCAACTCATTGCTGGACAATTCTCACCCATTGACTCTATGTATCATCATGATTCGATAGTAGTAAGTGAGGGAGCTGTACAGCTGCTGAAAAAAAAAGAAGGAAATTCCCAGATACTAGTAATTTAATAACTTAATACTATACCCAGATATTATAATATAATAAACTTCAGTCTTATAGCTATAAATCTTATACCTAGCTATATCTAAGGTTTAATACTAAAATAGCTATACTTATATTATATATAAGGTTTATTAATACTAAAGGTTATACCTAGTAGTAACTCTTTTATTAGTATAACTCCTTTTATAAACCTTAAGATACTGATTTTTATCTATTTAAAGGCTGCTATTACTAGCCTGAATAAACTGTATAGCTTAAGTCTATCTGCAATCGATAATCTTCGCAAATCACTACCTTCGTTATCTCAAATAATCCAAGTAATATCGCTGCCTTCATCGCTCAATCGCAAACAAGCCAAGTACCGTCGCCACCTTCGTTACTGCATACACCACCTTCGCCGTCAGTCGAATCATTCGACTCTCCCTGCTTTTATCGACTCCAGTCTTCGCCAAGACTTCAAGCATCCAACCGAGCCTGCGCTTGCCAACAGATCTCGGTCATGATTTGATATTCTTCTTGGTGTGCTATAGGGAGGGCGTAGGTACTAAAATAGGAAACGGATTCGCTAGGTATTCCATGAATAAACGAATTTTTGAAATAGAATTATTAGATACAATAAATGAGCCTTTGGCTTGGGCTTGTTAAAGTGCCACAGATCATCTTGGAATCCAAACAGCCATCTAATAATACAGAACTAGCAAGGGATATTTATCTTTCGAAGAAGCCACCCCCGAGAGGAAGGGAACGCCAATCGAAGTGGACTACGCCGATTCCCCGCATACGCAAAGCTTGGCACTTATCCTCGGACTTGTCTCACGAGACCCCGGCCCTGTTGCCATCTAAGGAGAAAGTCGAAGAACACCACCGATAACGTAGATGAAGTCATAGTCAGGAAATCTCGTTGACAATTTTTTTCTTGTAGACTGCGTAGACGCAGAGTAGGTATTAGGAGACAGGCAGTCAAATACACCTTAGTTCCGCAAATACCAAGAGTTGGCAGATGCTCAGTCCTGTGCGCTTCACCTTCCATATTGCAGCCGTCGTAGCATTGAAGATATTTGTGGAAGGTGGATGTTATCAGCCACCAAGGCTACAGTACTGCTTTCGTTCTTTCGTCGTGTTGTCTGCATGGTTTTCTCCTCTTCGGTTCGGAATTGCCGTACTCGATGCCAACCACGACCGGCATCGTGAAGCAGCTAATGGCGCACATATTACATAGATGGCCTATATCTTTCGAACGCGACCCCTTCAATTCGATTCCTCCTCGCTCTGGCCCCAAAGATAGACTCCTCTCTGGTGAGGAAACAAGGTAGTCGAAGGATTGGCCCACTCACCGTTTTCAGCGTGCCGGCAGTTGGATGTGTGGTGCGGTTCCATGGTCCGAATCACCTGCTTTATTAGCTTGCTCCCCCTGCCAAGTGGTCTCTTTCCCAGCCAATGCATCCTGAATGGAGGGAGAGCAAGCCTGTAAGGGGGCAGCTAATAAGCCCTCCCAAACACCTTGTTCCCTTGTCGATAATGTAACTTCCCTCATTGGGCAAAACGGTGTTTCCGAGCTGCAGGAAATCAACCAATCCCAGCCAGAATCCAACATGGAACCAGGTCCTTGTCAACCATGTGGGCGGCCCCCATCGACCGTTGGCAAGGACAATTGGTTCTCATCGACGAAGATCAAATTCTCCGCCGACGCAATTGTGCATGGCAGTCAAGACAAAAGTTCGGCAGAAGCGAACTGACAGACCGTTAGACCGAGCTGAGTTGGAGTTGCGGACACCCCGCTGGCTCCCGTTTGGCTCACCGGAAGTTGCCGCCTCAGCGTATCGAGTTATCAATCCCCTGCTCTTAGCTGACTACAGAGCAGTACATCCTTCCATGGCTGGAAGGCTTCCTCGTTTTCAGAACCCAGAGATCTTGGAACGGACGGAGACATGGACGTAAACGGCATCATCTCCATCATCCCCTGTCTTTCTCTCCCCCTAACCTAGTCGAGGCATCACTTCGTGCATTCACTTATTGCTGCTTCGATTTTCCAATTTCTCAATCGCATCATCAACCCAAATGTCAGCATCCTGCTAAGAGCTGATAGCCACGGGAAAGTGCGCGCCGGCGCCATGGCCATATCAACGAAGCAGTTGTTTGTTCGACTCACTCTTCTTCTGGCATGGATCGGGAGCGTCCAGGCAGAATTTAACATCATCGAAGAACTGGCCAAGCTGCCGTCATGTGGGGTACGACTTTCCTGCGCTTCATTCTCGATGTGCTCTGGCCATGTCCCAATCGCATTCACCATGCATGACAGCAAGAACACCAAGTTAACTGACTGCTTCCTTTTGACAGCTAAATTGCTTCGTGGACGTCATTAAGACGTCGTCATCGTGCGGCTACAACGCGACATGCATCTGCAGCGACAACAACTTCTACACCACCGCCCAGGCCTGCATCGTTAACAAGTGTAACTCGACCGACGCACTCGGTATGCGACACGAATGAATCGAATACCAACAAGGACAAGGGGCTAATAGTGTTTGGAACAGAGGTCGCTAAAATCGAGGCCAAGGCATGCGATCGACCCTACCGTAATCGTCGGCACACGATGCTCCTCCCGTTCATTGTCGAGGGACCAGCTTGGGTCTCGCCATGGATCCGTTTATATTCTAGATGGCTCACAATTGGCCAGTGGGAGACTGATGACTACATCATGCTTGTTGTTGGGGTTAGTCACGATTCTTATCCCAAGCCGTAATATTGGGTATTGAAGAGGAAAGGCTGTAGGACTAACAGGAATCGCTTTCTAGGCAATTTACACGGCGTATCTTGCTTGTGCCAAATACAGTAAGTCGACTTCCTAGGACTTCGACGGCTCATCGGGTTTGAACTTCAAAAACTGATATGCAATCCAGCTGGGCAATTAGCATTTGGGGTCGACATGTGGAACCAAAACTACGATCAGATTATAACCGCTCTCAAGGTGAGGGCACTCCCTCCTCGATTCGCTATCACCAATATGGAAGAAGATGATACTAACGAACCGAATCCTAGTTTTTCTATGTTTCCGAAATATTATACCTCGTGGCACTTGGATTATGCAAAGTATCCATCGTTGTGTTTTACCTTCGAATATTCAACGACAAAACATTCAGGATTGCATCATATGCCACCTTGGCCGTGGTCGTATTCCCATCCCTCGTCATGGTTTTCGTTCAGATCTTTCAGTGTAGACCTCTGGAGTTGGTCTGGCTGGGCTGGCGTCTACAGTTCTACAGAGACAAATGTATGGACATCCACACTCTTGTCTATATCGCTGCTGGCCTCAGCATCTTCCAAGATGTCGTCATCATCGCGCTACCCCTACCGTCCATTTTCAAACTAAAGGTGGACACGCGGGCGAAATGGGGAATCTTCGTCATGTTTAATCTGGGTGTCTTAGTGGTCATCACATCCAGCATTCGTCTGCGATTTTTGACCATGTTTGGAAGATCCGCGAACCCGACATGGGATTATACGGATGTCCTCAACTGGACTGGAATCGAGCTGGCCATCGCTATGATTGTTTGCTGTCTACCCGCAGTCGCAGTCCTTGTCAAACGACTGATCCCCGGATTCTTGACATTCCATTCCTCCCGCAAGTCGCCCCTCCAGAGTCGCTATTTGAGATCCCACACCAAGGATCATACAGAAAGCCAGGAGGAACTGGGGATAGAGTTGGGCGGCAGGATGCATCCGGCAGTAGGAGTTGAAACCCATGTGACCAAGGACAGGACTAGCCGAGATAGTGATTCTGCGAGGACGAAGGCGATAGGGAACTTGATGGGCATTACGGTAACTAGGACAGTGACAACGACAACAAGATCGTTCGATGAGATTCGTTGATTATCCATGATTAGCAAGGCAGCATGCATTTATTTCAAAGCGGTTTAAATCTAGATATCCGAGGCAACTTCCGATGTATTATATATACTACCATTCATTCAGTAAAGCTTCCCATTAACACAAATGAGAAGCCCAATGGGGAGGTGCTCAAGAGGATGACTCAATGTTCAAACTAGCAAAGTAGCAGAGGATAATCCGCACATCGGTATACATCTTCACCATATAATATCCATTTAGTAGCACCCCTAACATAATTGACGCAGCCCTTGCATATACCCCACCCTCGCGCAATTTTATATAATTGGTATTATATACGAATTAATTTATAATACTACTAATTTAAATTTAATTAATATGAAATTTATACCAGAGGTTAATCTATCTCTTCCTTATCTAATATAGTAATTTCTATAGCTTCTTCTTATATAGATAGTCTGTATTCCTCCTTAAGCTGTATAAAAGCTACCTGTACCTTTTACTGTACTTTAGTAACTATTAGTATTATTATATAATACTGGTTAGGGTTATTATAAATCTTACGGTACTTATAAGGGTATTATAAATCCAGTTCTTCCTATAACTTAATAATAGTTATCTCTAATAAGGCTATAATAGTATTCTTATAATCTAACTCTTTAGTAGCCTTAGAGGTTAAGTTCCGGATTACTCGTAATAAGCTATTAAGGTTATTAATAAGCAGCTTTAACTAGGCCCAGGCTTTCTTACCGGTTTAAAGTATATAGAAATAGCTATTAACTTAATTTATAATAGACTATAGCAGTATTAAGGGCTTTAAGGAAGCCTTCTTAGCTTTATATTTAATTAAGCTCTTTAGAACCCTCTTAATATTTATAGGGTAAATTCTAATACTATAGAAAGCTAATTATATATTCTTATAGGTAAAAGCTTTCTCCCGGGCCTTTATATATACTTTAATAAAGTATTGCTTTTATATAGGTACAGTTATATTAAAGGTTATAAAGCTATAGGTTATCTAATAGAAATATATCTTTAACAGGCTAAAGATATCTATATTAAAAGGCTATATAAGATATATTAAATTAGCTAGTAGATAAATAAGCTGAATTTAGTTTATCTAAGCTATATATATAAACTTAGCTATAAGATAAGAACTTAAGTTATTAAGGATTAAGATATATTATAGTAAGCGATCTTAAGGTATAGTTTCCAGTAGAAAGATATACTCTAGCTAATCTAATATAATATTCTTATTAATCTAGCTGCTCTTACTATAGCTATATAGTTAGTTAGGATAATCCCTTAGAAACTACTACTCTTATATATCTATACCCGTAAAGGTAATAAGAGGCTTAATAACTTAGTTAGTAGTACTAATATACTTAGTTATAGAGACCTAAGTTAAGAAATTACTTTATATTATAGTTAAATAATATATAAGGCTTATACCTATAACCTTACTGTACTGGGTTCGGCCTTCTGTAATACCTATTTAGTTAATATTAAAGATATAGTTACTTCTAATATTATACTTCCTTATATAGTTATCTATAAGTATATAGGTCTTCTAAATCTCTTCTTTTAAGATCTCTTTAACTTTATAAGCCTCTATAACCTGTAATAGCTTTAATATAAGCTCTGGGTAGTAGCTAAGGAAGTAGTTAATCTAATATATACTGATAGTTATATTATCTTTACCTATAGCTATAATATATTATATAAAGCTATGGATATTAACCTTTATAGGGGCCCAGCTAATAGCCTCTTTACTTAGAATCTAATTTTTAATCTCTTTCTCTTACTCTAGAGATAGCTTCTATTTAATTTCCTTTACTTCGTAGAGTATATACCTTCCTGATATTTATTCTTATAATATTAACTTAGGGAGATTATATACCTTAGTAACTATATAAATTAAGGTAAAATCTGATTGCTTTTTAATTACCTCTTTAATAAGCCTCTTATGATCGGTCTTCTGTATCTTATATTAAAATCCGGGTTAAAAAATATATAAAATTAATAAAGTTATAATAGTTTGAATATAGAAGGGTGGAAATTAATAATGATGTTAATAATGCGTGAGGGTGGGGTATACGCAAGGGCTGCGTCAATTATATTAAACATCAGAGATTGCACTCTCCATTAGACATTAAAGAATCCACATCCCCTTAGCGTCTAAGGCCTACATTTGAGTATGGACAAATTAGGTGACTTTAGTCAGTTCTCACAAATAGAGACACTTTCCTCAATGCTTTATCCGTGAGCCTCCATCAAACCTTATGCCACATCTTTTTGCAGTAGTAAATATGTTAGACATTTTCACAGTCCGTCTAGTCAGGGGGAAAAAAAAGGGATGTATATTTTCGGATCGTGTTGTAGAAAGGAACTGTATTGTGTAGGGTAGGTTGTGTGACTGCTGAGTCATCTTGCTGTTCCTCAAGCAGTTTAGCGTTTTCGGCTCGCTCTTATCTTGTGGATTACTAATCCCATTCAATTGACTGGAATCTGTCCCATTCAGCAGTATTTAATTTGTTATGTTGCCTGTGACTCTACCACAGCTGCCATTTTCGTTGATTTAAATCTGACTGGGAACCGGCATGTTAGATAAGGTATTCATGCCTTATAATTTTCTTGACAGTTGCTCATCGAAAGGCCAATGGCCTCCCCTTCACATAATCCAGCTCCACCTGCTGGGTCATTGGCCAGCAACGCGAGACTCCAGGAACAAAGCATTCCCTCTGGTCAGGCACAATGTGAACGCGCTCAATTGCCTATTGCTCCGGCGGAAAATCAAGAATCTCTGGGCAGAGGCACAGCAACTCGTGTCACATCTCCCCCACAGCCCTCCTTGGCTACACCCTCTCCACACAGCTACAGCTCTTCCCAAACCTTTCCAAACCACCTGGATGATCGCCGAGAGTTTCATTCGCCGGCTTGGACAACGCAGAACTTCGAGCCGAACTCGGTGGCACGGGAGCCAAGTATGAGTATCGATGGTCCTCGAGAAGGTTCGGTAGCGCATCATGTCAACACTACCGGCCAAGCAGGCGTAAACGAAAGGACGGAAGCATATGGTGATATGTCATGGCTTCCCAATTACCAGCAACTGCCGCCAAAGCAACCATTTCTAGCCCCTCCAGATTTTGCCGGTGCTGGGACTGCACAGCAAAAGTTTCGACACCTCGACGGCTTGTCGGACCATGCTAGTAGATGCACGATTTTGGAGAACTGGATCCTCCGATTGTGTGATGCGTTGAATCCGTTACCGGGCATCTTGAACCCGATACGAACCGTTTTTACACCTTTAGCCCTCGAGGGCGCGCAGGAAGATGCTTTACAATCGACAGGAGCCGTTGCTTTGTTTCATATGATATGTTCGGCCTCAAGCTTTCATCTATCTAACACGTCTGAAACCGAGGATGAAAGACGCAAGTTTGAGCGTTTCGCACTTGAGCATCATGAAATGGGCATTTGCTACCTCAGAGAGAATATCCGAACTGATGACGAGAGCCAATATGCTCCGATTCTTGCCGCTTTGATAATCTGCTTACTGACCGAAGACATAACTGTCAATGAGTCTTTTTGGCGTATTCACATACGAGGTGCAGTTGAGTGGGTGAATCATGTTGGCGTCGAGTACTGGTATCAGACGGAGTCAGCGTCCATGATCTATCAGATGTTTCTATGTATGGGAACCTTAGTTCAATCCCAGATTCTCCCGGGGGACCGCAGTGGCTATGGATGGGATTTGCGCTTCAACCTTGAATCTCACCCCGGGCCATACCTAATAGAGTCGATTTTTGGGTTGCCCAAGCCAATCCTGGAAGTTATTCATAGAATGAATGACATCCAGAAGCGGGCGCAGGAGCAGCATCACCCCGAAAATAGCCCAGCAGATCACACTTTCAGTGCTGAGCTCTTGAAAGAGATAGATGCGCTTGAATTCGAGCTTCTTCTCATGATGCCGTCTCCGTGGGAGTCGCCGATCAGTATCCTACAGGGCAAGCAACTGATCTACCATTACGGATATACATATTATTACGCCTCTCTGCTTTATCTGAAACGCACCTTGAAGAGGGTCCCAATACGCGAGGTGCAGGGCCTGGTCAAGAAAGCCCTCCCTCACATCGAAGCACTCAGAACCCTCGAGGCCGGGCACTCAACACCGTCTCTGTGGCCCATCGCCAACATTGCATTTGAAACGCATAGCCCGGAGCTGCGGCCTCGCATGCTCACCTGCATTGACTTCTTCTCCAAGCGCTCCACGTTGCTCATGTGGGAAAAGTTTGGCTCGTCTGTCCGCGGTCTGTGGACGCGGAGACAGAGCCCCGGGGAGGAGAATCTAAGCTGGCACGCGTATTCGCCCATCTTCTACCACAATTATGTCTTCATCTGAGGAGGAGGAGGTTAAAATCTGACATGCGTCAAGATCTGACGAGCTACGTGCCGGTCCAACCGCCTAAGCTGACTATTGTTAATGGCTTTTCTGCGCGCGCGTACCCGCTCACAGGGCTTGTAGGGCTACACGCGCCAGGTTGCAATTGGGCAGAAGCCGGGCAGGATGGGGTTTGAAACGCGAGATTGGCCCTCAGCCTCAGTCAGCAGTGACCGATCTCCCCTGTCCCAGTGGGAGATTTGCCGAAGCCTGCCTAGTGCCGTCGCCACTCTGGATATTGCATTGATAATAGGTCGCTTCGCCCCAGCCGATCGTCGTTCTCTTGTCCTTTTGTCCAATTCTCAACTGACCGCCTACTAACGCTTGGAAGGCTGGGCAAGCGGGTGCTAAGAAGAATGGCGGACAGATTCGATTCCTCGGGGCGGCATTCGCTGGACCGAGACCAAGTGTCACCAATGAACAGCTTCGACAACTCGGACCGGCAATTTCGAGCGCCCGAAAACGACACATTTCTGCACAAACACCCTCACGAGAACGTCTCTGAGCAGTTCCATCAACCTGCGGAGAAACCGAGACCTACGGCGGCAAACAAGGGAATATTTGCGATATGGTGGCCCGAGTTCGTTGCTTGCTTTCTCGTGGTCGGGTCCTTTTGCGCACTCATCGGCACGGTCTACCCTTTCCAGGGCCAGCCGCTGCCTCGATGGCCGTATGGACTGTCCATCAACACGTTGATTTCGATCTATGTCATCATCTTTGATATGGCGTTGATGCTAATCATCTCCTCGGCTTTGGGGCAGCTGAAGTTCCTCTGGTTCCAGAAGGCAAGGCAGCTGTCTGATCTTCAGGCATTTGACGAGGGTGCAAAGGGCCCTTGGGGCGCTATTGTTTTCCTCTGGGTTCTTCGCGGACGGTAAGCATAAAAACCACCCATTATTTGGACAGACATTTTCTGATATAATGTTAGGCATATCGCGGCCTCCATCGGAGCACTAGTTATCATCATGGCCATGTTCGTGGCACCCTTCAGGTAATATCCACCCCTGTATGGTTACGTTGAAGGATTGAGCTGACTGCAGTATTAGCCAACAAATCGTAAGGTACTATTCCTGTTCAGAGATCGATACGACTTCCACGGCCCAAATCAGCCGAACGAACCTCGTTAGCTCGACAGGCGGCATACACACGGGGGCTATGATGTCCAACATGGACCTGCCTGCACAAGCAGCCATGTACGTCGGCATGTTCAACGAGAAGCGTGCCCAAGTCGCTCCCACATGCTCATCAGGGAACTGCACCTTCGACGACGACTATGCCTCGGCAGGCTACTGCCGGCAATGCACCGACTTCACAAGCCAGGTTGAGTCAAGAAAAGTTGACAATACTACCAAAGCCCAGAACATCAGCGTTCCTGGTTGGAAGGTCGAAAGCAACGGCTTTCAATATGGCTTTGTCATCGGTCCGTCCAACGGCACAGAAAAACCTACCCTTGGGGGTGGTGTGCGCATCGTCTTCGGCACTGGCAACGACACTACAAGAAAAGAGGCAGCTGATAAGTGTGAAGGCGGAGTCCAAGCCTCGAATTGGACCTGTCTTGGCTACGGAGCTGCTGAGTGCGTTCTCGCCCCCTGTGTCCGCCGGTACCATGGTAATGTCGACAAAGGCGAGTTTAAGGAGGACATTTTGTCGTCAACAACCGAGTTTGGGTATAAACAGGATGGCGGTATCCGCTTCAGCACTGTTGACATGAAATGTGCCAACTCTGCTGAGAAAGACTATCTGCGTAGCCAGAACTACGTGTTTGACGACTCGACCGAGTGGCTTCCCTATAATCTCTCTCTGGGCATCTTCTCATCCCAATACAACGACACTCTCTCCAAGAATGTGCGAGACGAGTGCATATACCAGGGAGACAGGACTGATTCCAATACCCTGAACAGTTACTTCCTCAGCTTCTTTGTAGGCTACATCATGGACGGTTTCCAAGGCGCCGGAGAGGGGACCAGTACTGCTGGAAAGGCCCTATTCAACATGGGAGAGACTAACTTCTCATTCATCGACGATAAATTCGACTCTGTTGCCACTGCCCTAACTGTTTATGCACGCAACAGAAGAGCGGCCAATCAGGTCGCTGATTACTCAAATTTTAGTCTTCCACTTGATGGCCAGGTCATGAAGATGGATTCGTGCGTCGATGTCAGGTGGCGGTGGATGGCCCTGCAGGCTGCTGTGCTGGCGCTGGCGGCCGGATTCTTTGCCACGACGCTCTGGATGGTGGGACGGACGGGTGATGAGCGCATCTGCAACGATTTCAAGACGTCAGTGATGCCTCTTCTCTTCCTTTTCCATGGCATGGAAGGTGAGGTCCAGAAACCATCTGCGCCTGGAGTCAACTCTGTCGAGGATATTCGCCAGCGGGCGGAACACATGCGGGTTGCTCTTGTCAAGGACGAAAAGGGATGGGGATTCAAGGAGGAATCTTCGTAATAGCTTCAGCTTTTCTAGGTTTGACGATTCAGTGGATGGGAAATGGTTTTCAAAGGAATGTAGCAGCAGCGCACGTTTGCCTAAATGCAAACCAGCAGAGATGACTATATTTTGAACTTTATGATTGTCACACCGCACATTCTCTCCATCATTTAGAGCACATGAAATGTATTATCTCTACCTATCCGTGATAATGGTAGTGCGAAGTCCTAGTTGCGGATGAGTCTTAGTCGGTGATGTCTAGGATCCGCCTGACACTTAAAATGAGCCCGTCGCTTTCTCTCTATACAAGGATGATTGTTTCTAGATCTTTCTCTAGTTCCGAAAGGGGCGTATCAAATACGTAATCCCAATTTTCATCATACCGAGGGTATCTATTCGTGCCGCCGTCCTCCCCTTCCCTCGTTTGACCAAATCCGACACGCTTAAAGACGGTTGCACCTTTTCCAGGGCGTTGAGAGGCAACTTGGACGAATAGACCCTCAATTGACGCAGCTTTTTCCCCTTGACTGTAAACGAAAGAGAGCTTTGCAAGCGGTAGGAAGTAGACTTGCTTATCTGACTCCACGTGAGGTTCGCGATCGAAAGTAGACTGTATCTTGTACCTGGTCCGTTGGCGCCAGGTGGTGAAGTCTGAGATTTCAAGAGGCCTCCCTGTTAGTCGTAGTTCCGCCAATATGAGTTGGCCAAAGATATCACTGCTCTTTGGCACAGCCTGAAATGATGCGTCACGGACGAAGACCTTTGAAACCACACCACGTGATTGAACCATAGGTCCGTTACGACAAGCCCAAGACCATGAAGGTGCTGTCTTGAATCAGAGATGAAACCAAAAACCAGTGGAAGAATAGACTTACCTAGGTACTCCGTAGAGGGCATTGACGGGTGGAAAGTTCTCCAAAGGAGGCAAGGAACAAGTAGCTCACCACCCCATACGCCCGCACAGTAATCCTCCTTGAGTAGGCTGGAAAATGCCTTCGCTAGCCCACCTATTGCTACCAACTTATCCATAGGAAAGGTAAGCTTGCACTGGCAGTAAAACTCAACAATCTTCCTCCATCGAGCCAAGTTGAAATTTATGTCTTGCTCATCAGACCACATCAAGTCTCTTTCAGATGCTGAGGATTTCGTCAGAGGGTATGTCACTGGCTCGCTACACCCTTCTGCAATGACGCTCTTTCGACATTCCCAGAGAGGGATTTTGGTGAGGTGCATTATGCGCGTGCTGAGAAACTTCTCCTGGACATACCATGCCCGTTTAGATAATGGAGAATACTTCCGCATGAGGTCCATCCAGATTGGAACGACTTCGAATTCAACAACGCCATTGGTGTACTTTACCTTGAACGAGGTTTTGGGGTGGGGTATAGAATTAGGATCCGAAAACAGACTGTCTGAAGAGCCAGTACCATCGCATGCCGCGATATTGCATATCCCGTTGGTAAAGACTTTGTCCATGGTCATCGCCTCACGCTCCCAGTCCTCAGAAGAGTCTTGGATAATACTGTCTGTGTAAGCTTACAGTATTCATAGGTGCAAGAAATCGACTAAGCAATGGTCAAAGCTCACCATAAGGAGTCAATCCAAACGTGAGAGATGCCGAGTTTCCGCGCGAGAAAGACTGCATCTCTGTAACATTGGGGCAGTTCCTGGGTCTTCATCCCACTCTTGAGTGAGTCGTAGTTATCCCGGGTAAGGCATAATGGCTTCGATGACCCCCAAATATGACTAAGTGTAAGATATCGTGGTTTACCACCCCCCGGGGCTTGGATGTTATCTCTCTCAACGAGGAAAACGCAGTCATTGTCATCATCAGCCGATCGAACTTCTAAGAGCCGCGTTGGTACCCAGCCAGTGGTTTGTCTGGAAGAGCACTCAGGGTGATTCTTGAGGCATGAGTCAAGGTTGCGAGACAGGAATTCAACAGAGCTATCCGTGCTCGGTAGAGAGTCAAAAGGCTCCTCATCCTGTATGCTTAGATCCGCCATTGCTTTGCGTGTTAGCACTCCAAAAAGCACATGAAGTGCAAAAAGAGCCTCTTACAATTGAAGAAACCTATTCTCCTGCACTCAAGGCTGCCCATCGCGACATAACTGCCATCTTGACTCGATTGATCTGTTTGAACAGCGAATTGAAGACGAAGAGGTTCTTTACCCGCGCTGTCACAACATAACGAGGTCGTGATTTTTGCCGAATCAGAGACATCATCCCCCGCAGCGTATGCTATCAGTTTGCACAAGGACCGGCAAATGTGACAACCTGACGACTTGACGGATTCGCGTAATTGCCCTAAAAAGCGCGAATGCTCGTCGATCCATATCTGCGGATACATCCAAAGTTGTGGCACGCTCAGACCAGAAGCCCATGGATACGGTGCGTAAGATCCTGCGGGGAGCGAAGTGGTGTCTGCTTCATAATCCTTTACGTCTTCTTGGAGACTTTTGAGGTCATCATCGCCGTATCCAGCTTCCACAGCAAGTTGCACACTTTCCTTTTTCAGGTCCTTGATAACTTCTATCACATCTGGTCGTGCGAACGTAAAGTGTTCCAGGCAGGAACGGCATATCTTTGAATTGCCCATCTTGCTTGTCTGAGTTGGGCGGTCTGAGATGATGAAAGGATGGAGTAAGCGCGAATAAGCAAATATGTCAAGACCCCGCAAAAGGTGGACAGGTTACTCGGCACGAACGTTTCTCTCTGAAGAGGTCAGCTTACATTGTTGGGCCCCTTACCGCCTACTGTACATGCAAAATTAAACAATTGCACTCATGTATTTTTGATGCTATCATTTCGCGTTTGTATGCTCACCCCCATAGTTCATTACACCATGGCGTAGATTACAGATTGTGCCGCAAGTTACAAAAGGATGCAGCAACAGTAGAAATGGGAAAGATATGAACTGATCTGTAGTGAAGTGGAGGGTCACTTCAATCATGTGCCGGGGAAATGATCCGCTGAAGATATCGACATGATAATGGCAGGGCAAATGGGCGTCTAATGAAGCCTACCCAGCACATGCTAATGTCACATTAACATGATTTGGTAACATTCAGCTGAGCTTAATCCAATTTCCGTATGAATAGCCAAGTGTGATCATGTGCATGAGCGGCCTGGCTCTCTTGAGTAAACAATTCGCCTTGTTTGTCCCGCTTCCGCGTTCCCTGTTTGCTGCACCGGAGGCGGCCAGATCAAGCATCTCTATGTAGCATTTTCAATGGGAATGCAACGGGATTGATCAGACTCAAATTGAGGCCAGCCAATCACAAATAGCAGGGAGGATGGCAGGCAACCCGACAACCTCGGCCCCTCAGTTCTCAACTGCAGCGTCACATTGGCAACATCTGGGGTAGAATTAAACCCATGTCAAGCCCCTTTGACGTTCGCATGACTACCGTATAGACTTAATATCATAATGATGATGCCTCTCATTCCCTTTGTCATGTACTGCGGTCGGGGTTGTACTTTTCACCAACACGAGGATAAAGAGGACGTCTAATTCCAATTAGCTACTGGATCTCGGCATTTGAATGATGATTTTGCTAATTTCAATTGCTTGCCTTCTCCTATCAGTAGGAGAGGCATTTCCTCAGAACCCAAGCAGCAGGTATTGCGAACATACCGCAACTTCGAGAAATTGCTGGGGCGAGTATGATGTTGATACAGACTATTCGGAAGTCTTTCCCGATACTGGAGTTATTAGAGAGGTCCGTATTGCATTAAAACCCTCAAGTGATGTAGTATGCTAACAAATCAAAGTACTGGTTGACAGCGCAGAATGTCACCCTGGCTCCGAACGGTTATGAAAGGCCGATGCTAGTATTCAATGGCACATTTCCTGGCCCGACCATTGAAGCTGATTGGGGGGACACTCTCGTCATTCACGTCAAGAATGACATGCAACATAACGGGTAAGATTTATAAGGCATTAAACTATTGTTCCGGCCGAGGGTTTTGTGTTGGTTGAGGTGTAGAAAAGCTGACATGGCTCAGGACGGCGATCCATTGGCATGGGATCCGCCAATTAAATAACAATCAGCATGACGGTAGGTTATCTATGGCATCATTCTAGCATTGTCAGGATTCTTACAAGTGTGATCAATAGGAGTTCCTGGGGTCACGCAATGCCCGATTGCTCCAGGAGACAGCATGACGTACAGGCTCCGTCTTACCCAGTATGGCACAGGATGGTATCACTCACATCTTGGTCCACAGATGGGCGATGGATTGTATGGCGCGTTGGTTATCCGTGGACCGCATACTGCAGACTACGATGTGGATCTCGGTCCTGTCTTCTTGACCGACTGGTTCCATGGAGGCACCTTTGCAGAGTTTGAGCGAAGCGGCAAGTTTGGCGGTTTCCCTTTGAGAACCAACTCAATCGCCGAGAATGGGTTGATAAACGGAACAAACACGTATGATTGCTCCGGTTCAAGCGACTCAAAATGTAAAGGGGACGGGAAGAGAAACCTGGTTACCTTTGAGCCTGGCAAAAAGTATCTCATACGATTGATCGATTCTCAGATAGATTCGGGTTTCAGCTTTTCCATTGATGGGCACAAACTCAAGGTGATCGCGATGGATTACGTCCCAATCAAGCCCTACATTACAGATAGTGTTGCCATAGGCTCTGGCCAGCGATATGATATCATCGTTGAAGCTGACCAGAACATTGGTAATTACTGGATGCGAGCAATTTATCAAACTTGTGCCGGACAGGATAACAAGAACAAGAACAACATCCGCGGAATTGTTCGCTATGAGGGAGCAGAAGAGGCCGATCCCACCACCACAAACCTCCCCAATGTTGTCACAAGGTGTGACGACGAGCCCGCAGAAAGCTTAGTCCCACAAGTGCCAATGGACGTAGGGGCCAGCGAGAAAGAGCAATCTCTCCTTCTTGGTTTTTTCTACGAACTCTCCACCGTCTTTCATTGGACATTGAATACACGCCCATTGACCATCGACTGGCAAAAGCCAACCAACAAGTATATTCAAGAGAATGATACCGAGGCGATCTACCCCGTTGAGTATAATGTATATGACGTCCCGTACAAGGATAAGGTGAGAACCATCCTCAACGAGAAACCTGGTTTGCATTGGCTTACTGTAATTCAGTGGACATATTGGGTCATACAAGAAACCGTCCTACTATTTAACGTGTACCATCCTTTCCATCTACATGGTCACGATTTCCACGTTCTTGCGCAGGGGGAAGGCATATATAACCCTCTTACTGTCAAGTTGAACCTGAAAAACCCGCCACGCCGTGATACTGCCAGCATGCCAGGGAATGGGTACCTTGTAATTGCTTTCAAGACAGACAATCCAGGGTTAGTAAATTGTTCTGTCTCTTTTTCTCAAGTTGCTCACTAACCATGATCAAAGAACCTGGCTGTTCCACTGCCACATCGCCTGGCATGCGAGTCAAAATTTGGCACTGCAGTTTGTTGAACGCGAATCGGAGATAGCGGACGTGATTTCGGTGGACTATGACAATCTGGATGAAAGGTGCAAGAAGTGGGAAGAATATGTGCCAAACGCCCCGTACCACCAAGAAGATTCCGGGATTTAATCTGCGGGAGTGGTTAAAGCGGTTGCTGACCCTGGTTTGCTGTGGCTCGAAGTACGGTACTTGAGGAAGAGCATATCTAAGCTTTGAGTTATTAATTATTTATTCGATCATTTGAATTATCATTTACATTAAAGTACTTTTTGAATATCATGATGGCCATAGATTGATGTAGTGATATAAAGCTCAATTGGTTGGCCTCTTATAATTATTGTACATTTTAGTTTATGTAGTATGCCACGAAAAAAGCAAGGGGTAGCATGTAACGAAATCTTCGCAATCTGATTCGTATTGAAGCCCAGCAGCCTCAATGGGGCTTTCGTTCGCTTGCCCCATGAAATCCTGTTAAGAACCTGGGAGCCCAAGAACATAAGCCGGCGAGACGGAGGTTGGAGACTCCGCTCCTTTGGAATCGATGAAGTGCCAAGTGGGTGACATTGAAATTGAGACACACAAACATTAAGCTGCTTATCGTCAAGTCAGCAACCGATATTATTGGATTATTGAGTCCCAATAACACATCAAAGATAATACTGTATGTACTATCACTTTATTTCTCTAGAAAACTACTGAATTTCTCGAGATCATGGCAGAAAGCAGTCGATTAATAACCACCCTTCCGTCAAGTGTTTCATTTCTTCTGTTCCCCACATAAGTGCTACGGAGTACATGGTTGGGAGATTATTTACTATGTGAGATAATAAAGGGTGTCATTTTCAAGACGCAGAACTCTTCGTTTCAAACGATCGGGCTCCCTCGCCTCCTCCAATTACTACAATGCTCAACGACATGGGTTTTGATCATTTGGTGCTCACTCATCGGTGGTCGGACCTTTCGTTTACCGTCCCCACCATCTTCTGTTGTAATCCCTGCTTTCCGACCCTCGTGTGCCATCGATTTGGAGGGATTCATCGACATCAGCCTGGTGAAAGGCATTAGAATGTGGAGACTGGCCGCAGTTCTTCTGGTGAATGAGCATTAGGCAAAACAGCCTTGATTAAAGATCAAATTATAGACCGGCTTATGACATACGCTTGGCTCGGTAGGGTCTGATACGAAGCGAGGGGTTATGAGAAAGTACTATAAAGCGACGTGACACTCCAGGTCAATTCAGATCTTCAAGTCCCCAGCAGTGCCACCTAGAGTATTCAACCCTTAATATCTCCGGCCCAATGACTCGGCTAATTGCTCCATTTCTGTCCCTCTTTTTGTCTTTGGTTGTTGCAGAACCAGATCCAGCATTCAGCTTCGGTGCTCGCTTGCTTGACCCTATCTCCACTGGAATCGAGACGGCCAATACCACCGGTAGCCAACATGTCGGCATCCGAAGGGAGAGTTTCGCATTCGAGGATCGCCAACTCAATGTGAGCTGGTGGTATCCTGCTACTAGTGAGGATAACGCAGTACCGTTCACCAATGCTGGTGGTCTTGTCGGAGAAGCCGTCCTCGATGCGCCGCTCGATTCATCAAACGGCCCATATCCACTCATCATTTTCTCTCCGGGAGTAGCCTCTTGGGACGATTCGTATTACTTCTTCTTGCAGAACCTCGCCAGTCATGGATATGTCGTTGTTAGTATCAAGCACCTCGATGCGACCAAAGCCGAAGCAAAGGCCAACCCTCTCGCGCTTGCCCAAGCAAAGAAATATCAAGAAGAGCAAAACGGGAGCTACGCTGTATGGCTGACGTATTCTTGGTGGTTCCGGACCACACATGAAGGGCTCAAGTATCGCCCACAGGAGATTGGCTTTGTGATTGATAAGGCTATCCAAGCAGCTTCAGACAAATTATCCCCTTTTCATGGCAATATCGACGCCGAGAATATTGGGATGGCGGGGCATTCACTAGGAGGATTCTACACGCTTCTTGTGGGAGCTGGCATGGCCGTCAACTGCGACTATCCCATGACTCTTAAGGAGCAGAATCTGCTGAACCCTATTCTCACTGAAGTCAACTTCTGCGCCTGGCCTGAGTCAAGGAACTTCAGCTCCCCTACGGATCTGCACGATTCTCGGATCAAAGCCGCAATCTCTCTTGCGCCACCGGTATTCATCAAACCGTCGGAAATAACCCGAGGAGCTAACAGCATCAAAACACCATTAATGATTTTGACGGGCAACGATCCTTACTTCGAATCGACGCTCAAACCACAAAGACAGCTCTACGATGGCGCCGCAGGGCCCAAATACAAGGTTGAAATCAACGCGACCAACCACATGTTGATCGCCGACACCTACCAATATAATGATGAGCTCACAGCGAACGTGCCAGCCTATCTCAAGAGCAACTTTTCAGCAAAGGCAGACGTATACATGACTTATTCTTCGGCCTTTTTTGATATGTATCTGAAGAAAGATGATTCCAAGAAGGAAGTTCTCCAATCGTCATCTTCGCCTCTCGTCGCTGCGCTCGATTATTCGGAATAGTTCTTCAGCCGCGTTCATCATTACTAGGATAGACATATCAAGTCTAGAATGTATGAGGATCTTGTCGTGTAATTTATTGGTTAAAATTACAGCAAGTATGGAATATATGTGGTATTTAAAATCGGAATCTCTACCTTCTTCACCTTGTATTCTACCAGACTTGTTGCTCAACTTGTCCCATTCGCCTGTCTAATAATTCGCCCCTAAGTACTACACAGGCGGCGTAGACCAATAATATATGCGATCATACGCAAAGTCCACGGAGTCCATGGACCCCATGGAGATACCACTTACTGGGGCCACTTGAACGCTCCGTAATCAGGGGTCTTGTATTGGACAGAGCGACCGGGAATATTTAGAGTAGACCGGATAGGTCAAGATTTTACAGGTCGAAATCTCCATATAAACGTAGAACATTACCATGCACTCTGTAGTTCTATCGGCCCTCCATGGACTGGCTCGGCATATGGCTGACAATTTGGACTCTTATATTTCAACTGAAAGTGTTTTGGTTATATATGGAGTAATACGACTGATTTGAGAACGCGCAAAGATAGAATCTAGGGTTTCATAGACGAGTAAATGTGGCGATAAGGGTTGGGATCAGAGTTGCAGTGAAGCACTTTCTCCATGGACATATTTGGCATTCTCCGAGTGCATTAGCACCTACCATACATGGTTAATAAAACACGCGCTAGCTGCAAATGTGCGTTACATGAACCTGGAATTTATGCAACTTGGTCGTCATTTACCAACCACGTCCCAGTGTCGGGAAGTATAAGAGGGGTTTGCTAGTCCCTTACTTTTGCCCGCCCATGGATAGACCATCTAGTTCAGGCTTTTCTGCCATATTGCAACTGACTAAGCCATGGAATCCTCAGTTTTGACCGCTGGGCTATTGAACCCGGTTGTGCTCATTGGTGTTGTGGTGCTGTCGGTGAGTTTTATCCAAAGCACCGGGCTTGCAAATTCAATAACCCCCTAACTCATCCACAGGCTGTGATATTCTGCTGTGGCACATTAATCAGGAACCTTTATTTCCATCCTCTATCCAAGTTTCCCGGGCCCAAAATCGCAGCTGTCTCAAATCTATGGTATGCATATGTGATTCACCGAGGGGTCGCTCCCATCAAAATGAGCAACCTTCACAAGAGGTACGGACCTGTGATTCGGGTAGCCCCTGACGAACTGTCATTCTCTAGTGCGGTCGCTTTCAAAGAAATCTATGGCCACCAGAAGGCCGGCCGCCCAGAACTGGTCAAAGACAAGAAATATCACAAGTTCGTCCCTGAGCCAATTCTCATCAACGCTGATCGGGAGTATCACGGTACCCTCCGAAAGCTTTTGTCGCACGGATTTTCTGAAAGCGCACTGAGAGCCCAAGAGGCTGTCATCCAAGAGCACGTTTCTATGTTGATGCAACGCTTGCGTGAGCATGGTCACGAAGGTCAGGTCGCCGTCGACGTGCTGCGCTGGTACAACGTGTGTGAATATCATAGACCTCATGAATCTTAGCGGGATGTATCGCTGACCAAGAAGTAGTCATTTACGTTTGATATCATCGGCTACCTTAGTAAGTACAATTACAAGGATTCGAAGATGTTCTGCACTGGCCTCATGCTTACCCGCCTATCAACGTAGCCTATGGTCAATCGTTTGGATGCTTAGCCAGCTCCAGCATCCATCCATATGTCGAGCTTATGTTCCATTTCATCAAACTCGCAAGCACCATGCAAGTAATGCAACGGCTACCAACTATTATGAAATACCCGTATGCAATGTGGGCAGTACCCAAAAATGTCAAAGCCAACGTTGCGGAGATGAAAGCTCTCAGCAATGTAAGTACTCCTCCAGTTTAGGAAGCGCCTTAACCTCTATCTTTGGCTAACTTGGTACGTAACAGGCCAAAGTCAATTATCGCATGGAGAATCCTCCTCCGATACCAGACTTTATGGCTAAACTGGTCGAAGCTCACCGAGTAGGTAAGATGACCTTCAACCAGCTGGTCGGGAATTCCGATGTCCTACTCGGTGCTGGAAGTGAGACCACCGCGACTGCACTCTCAGGTACGGAGACTTTATTTTATCTCTCTCTCTCTGGAGTGCACTGACTAACACTCCTTATCTCTAGGTCTAACATTTCTCTTAATGACCCATCCCCACGTCCTCAACAAGTTGACTAGAGAGCTTCGCGAGGAATTCTCTTCAGCTGAGGAAATTACCGCTGTAGGAGTTAACAAATGCAAATACCTTCTCGGTGTCATCGAGGAGGGGCTCCGCATCTATCCCCCTTCCCCCGCTACGCATCCTCGCTACACGCCTCCCGAGGGTATCACAATCGACGATAACTTCGTTCCTGGAAACATGGCCGTGGGTGTGACCATTCTCGCAGCATGCCTTGACGAGGGCAGCTTCGTGGATGGCGACAAATTCATCCCCGAGCGCTGGACGGGCGAAGACCCGAGGTTCGACGGGGACAAGAAACAGGGATCGCAGCCTTTTTCGTATGGGCCGCGGAATTGCGCAGGGAGAAACTTGGCATATCTCGAGCTGAAGCTCATCATAGCCAATCTGGTCTGGCACTTTGATCTGGAGAATTGTCATGAGGGGGACTGGATGGATCAGAAGATCTATATGATATGGCAGAAGGGGCCTTTGATGGTTAAGCTCAAGCCCGTCAAGCGGAGCTAAGTGTAAGGCTCATTGGGGACTTGACACAACCATGTTATTCCCGCGACATCCGTGAGTACAGAACAAGAATGAAATATCTTTTGCTATGGAGGTGCCAGTTCTCGATTACAAAAAGGTCTGAGAACTTGAGTATTATGGACACTGTCTAGCGGGGAAGTATAGGGCGCATTATTCCATCGCGCTTGATATAGCGAGTTGATCCTTCTCTCCTATGAGCAGGATGTAAACATGGCAATTTACCATGTGATCGTGGATGGTGGTGATTTCAATCAAATACCAAATTCCAACAGATGGTAATTCTCGTCGTTGGAGAAGCTAAAACATTCGTTAGTTCAAAGAGGGTAATTGGAGTAAATATTATTAATCAAATTCAAGAGTCTAACACCCCATTAAGCGTTGCTCCTTTAGGTAGTTCAGTCTTGATTTATAAGGCGCCCTTCCGAGTACATCTGAGTCTTATCTTTCTTCCCCTCTCCTCAGCCTTCACGAAAAACCCCCATTCAACGCTCAGAAAATAGTGATATATCTCAATGGCGCCTTCGGCAAACCCTGAAGTCAATCACGACAATGGCCTAGCCTTGTCCGAGAAAACGGCAGATGTTATCGACAGATGGAGACAGAACATTCGTGGCGGCTTCGCCACATTCCCGGTAAGATGAGGGGTATGTCAAGGAACCTACAATAGCACTAACTTTCATAGGTGGCTATCGAAAGCGCCAAAGGCCATATTATCACTGATGTCGACGGGAAAGAATACATCGATTTTATCTCGCAGTTTGCAGTGATGAGCTTTGGCTATTCGCATCCCAAGATTCTCCAAGCGACAGTTGACCAGCTTCAGAAGATGCCTTTGAGCGGCACCGCTTACATTAGTCCCTTATACGTTAAGTTCGCGGAACGAATCAACAAGGTACGAGCTTGAATGATTTTCCCCCGTGGGCTGGATATAGAAGCTAAGCATTGCAGAAATTCGGGTTCGATCGCGTTGCGACTATGATGAGTGGTTCAGAAGCAATTGACGCAGCTCTCAAGATCGCTCGGAAGTGGGCATACACAGTCAAAGGTATTCCTGAGAACGAAGCCTGGATCGTCACATGTGATCAATGCTATCACGGGTCCACTCTTGCAACGATGCCTCTGGCTACTGTGGTTTCTAAGGGTAGGTTCCTGTTTCAGGCTTCTGTCTAAGACATTTCCGTAAACTGATCCGACGGTTTGAAACTTTTGCTGACAGTTGGTGAATAGATTTTGGCCGACACGTGCCTAACGTCGGGCCTTTTGGGCCATCTAGTAGGAAGCTAATTCCATTTGGCGACATCGAGACTCTCCGTGAGACGTTTGAGGAAGATGGACACCGCATTGCAGCATTCATGCTGGAGCCTATCCAGGGCTGGGCAGGGTAATAATCCTATGCGATAATGAAAATGGACCGAAACACTTCGCTAACAAATGAATTGGCAGAACCATCTTCCCACCAAAGGGATATCTGAAAGCTGTGTATGACTTGTGCAAGAAGCATAATATCTTGATGATTTGTGATGAAGTACAGTCGGGCTATGGGCGAACTGGCAAAGACCTTTCCTATCAGCACGAGGAAGGTGTCCAACCTGACATCGTAGCGCTTGGCAAGGCCGTTACTGGAGGCAAGTTATCTATTCCTATCTCCAGCCTGACTGAATCACACTAACTGATCAGGCTTTTATCCGATGTCTGTCATAATGGGTAAGAAGGAGGTTATGGATGTAATAGGCAGAGGTGAAGTCCTCTCAACCTATGGTGCAAGCCCCCCAGCATGCGCAGCTGCCCTGGCGGCGCTTGATGTCTTGGAGGAAGAGAAAATCTCGGAGCGAGCTGAGCGTCTGTCCGCGTTGTTAACAAAGACAATTAAGACCCTCAATCCCCCCCATCTCATCGAGCACCGCGGAGGTGGCATGTACCACACCCTTGTCATTGATGAATCGAAACCAGGAGTGACAGCTAGACGAGCCGCCGTTCTCGCAACTCTGCGCGGTGTGTTAGTTGGAAATGGATTCAACAGGCTACGATTTAGTCCTCCAATTACCATAACTGAAGAAGACCTGGTCAAAGCAGTTGGGATCATAGTACAAGCGTTGAAGGACGTGGAAACCATTGGCGACTTTCCTGGAGGCGAATTCATTAATTAAGGGTCATATTGAAGCCATATCAAACATCTTCAGCATGTGACCACATATCTTGGGTTCAAGAAAGGCTCTAATGAGTAATACTTCACTTCTTCAACAAGAATACTCCGGATGAATAAACCAGGTTTATATCCATATTAGTAAGATAAAATAGCTTGATTTGACCAAGAAAAAATGACCTAGTTACATTTCTAGAAGAATTACTACGCTGAAGTCACCGGCGGTTTCGAACCGTTCATAAACTCTTTTGTCTCGTCCTCCCCCAAAAATCTATCTCAAGATTATTAGTAGTGAAAGAGAAAGTATCTGCTTGTGATCATCTCGGCGACTTACAGGCTGAGGAGAATCCTGCTGAAATCATCGACATCGTCACCTCTCCCATACTCAAGGAAGCCCTCGAAGGAATAGTTTGTGATGATAAATTGGGGTTTTTCTTTCCAAGCTCGCACGAATTCAGCTGAGGAGTCCGCTTCCCAGAGATGGCGTGATATGGTCCATCGATGGCAATAGATCCAGAAATCTCGACCGCCTGTCTCTAGAGTTAGTTATCATTACTCTTGCGGCGGAGAAACGGTAGATAGATGTACGGGTATCTTTGGAGCTATTCATCAGGGAATACATCACCAAGAATGAATGCGCCATTATGATGGTTCTTCGAACGGATTCTGCAAATATCCATCTCTAAGAAAAAGAAAAGGAAAGATCAGTAAAGGCCTTTTTGGACATGAAATCAATGCCAACTTACTTCCCATTCTTTCGGGGGTTGGCTGCGCATCCCGGTAACGGCAAGATGCGCTTGTTCACCAAGATTTTCACGCAAGCCGCAAAGATCCTCTATCCAGTCATGCAGAAGAGGTATATCATTTTCGCCCATCGAGCGGAGTATAATATCACCATCCATTAGCCGGATGACTTGGTATAGAAACAGAGCCTGCGTACGCGCCAGCCGTTCTAATGGCATGCCAGCACCTTGAAAACCCTCGCCCTCTATAAGTTCTTTTATATTCTTATGCAGGGATCGCATCACCATGACCGAGTTTTCTTCTGTTCTATTGGAGTACAGGAGGCTCGTTGCGAGACAATCGAGGATCGACTTTGGTGCGTGTGTTTTATATAGATAACGGTGAAGGAACGGGGTGGCATTCCGCGATCCTGCGTCGGTGACAAAACTCTTGACAGCTCTAACAACACAACTGAGTAGGGATTTAGGATCATATAATGACCAGGGCTCAATTTGAGTCTGCATTTCAAATCAGTATCACTGGCAACGGCAGCAAGCACTGGTTTGGAATAAAGGACCTACACAGAGACCAGTCATTTTCATATAAGACTGCATAACTTCGTCTCCCGCCGGCGTGCCAGGTCTATTAGACAAAGTCCGTTTCTCGGTTTGTACGAGTGACTGGCTGCGAGCTGGCGCAGTATCATTCATCAAGTCCAGAAAGGAGTCCATGGGAAGATCAGGATCGAGCTCGGGATCCAATACGTAGCTATGCATATGGTCTTCTGGAGTAGCAGATATCTCGGCCCCGGCGTTGATATGTGAGGGTGTGTGTAGGCTATCAAGGTAGTCGAGGCTTGACACAAAGGACGAAGGCGTAAAGTCTCCGAACGGAAGCGCCTCTTCGGCTGGGGCGCACTCGAGCCGTCGCCTGATTGACGGATGGCCCGTCGTCAATTTCCTCTTCCCCCAAGTACAAGGTATTCTCTTCTCTATGCACCGGGAGCATGTTGGAGTGCGCCTGTCACAGCGTCGCTTGGCCTGGACACAGCCATTGCAGTTCTTCTGTTTGGACTTGGCCAGCACATCGGGCGTAGGGAAGTCTGCCATTCTTTCGTAGCTATTTAATTATACCTCTGGTATGGCGCATAGGGTCTGTATCCCGCCAAATGGAATGATGCGGTCGGAGGTGGTGATGTTTATGGCTGGCGGAGATGGAATGGAGATGAAACGGAGCTCGCAAGATGATCAGCCTGGTGGAGAATCACACCAATGAGAAGCGAGATTTTCGAGACTCGGCCGGATATCGGATCTCCGCCATCTCCGCCTCCTTTAACCAAATCCGTCCCAATCCACAAAGAAAAAGGGCAGTGAAGACCAGTCTCTAAATCAAAGGGGGGTTGATATCTCAGCCAACTTTTACGACAAACAGATTATTCTCCATCTTCTCGACAACTGGAACAGCGGACAGCATGGCTACTCGGGCAATAGTAGTGGGCGGAACGAGTGGCATAGGCTACGCAATGGCCTGCCGAGTCGCTGCAGAAGCAGGCTCAGCCAAAGTCATCATCAGCGGCCGCACAAAACCAGAAAAGATACCATATCCCAATATGGAATTCCGGCCTCTCGATGCAACGTCCATGTCCCAGATCAAGAAGTACACCGATACATTCAAATCCGTTCCTGGCCGAGAGCTAGACCTTCTCATCATGTCCCAGGGCATCATGTCCATGGCTGGAAGAACGGAAGTAGAGGGAATCGACCGAAAGATGGCCCTGCACTACTACGGAAAGCAACTGCTCATCCGTGAGCTTCTTCCAACACTCAAGCCAGACGGCAAGGTCATTATTGTGTATGATGGCAAAACTGGCAACCCCAACAAGCTATTATGGGATGATCTGGACCTAAAGCGGCATTACGGCCTCAGCACTGCGGCGAATAACTGTATGGTGATGAATGACATCATGATTCAGCATTATGCTTCGTCTCAACAGCAGGATACAAAGGAAGGGAAAAGGCGACATTTTGTCCATGCTTACCCTGGCGGCGTTGATACTGGCCTTCTAAGGAATCTCCCGTGGTATCTGCAGGCTCTGGCACGTACTCTAGCTCCTTTGATTACCGTGACACCAGACACATGCGCTCAGTATCTACTCAATGGGGTTTCTGAACGCGCAGCAGCAGCAGCTGATGCCGAGGGCGGGGGCAAATACTGGAGTAATATCGACAACAAAGGGCGTTTAATTAAGGACAAGGCGGTCTGGGACGAGGAACAAATGAACGCAGTGGCGAATAACACTTGGAATTTGGTTGATGAAGCGATTAAGTCTGGTTGATTCCAGTTGGTTGCGCCGACGGGGTGGAGTAACCGTCCATCCACTACCCAAACGGGTAATTTTTCAACGGCACGTTGAGGCTGAGGTAATGTTATGATTAAATGGAAACTTCCCATTAGAGAGGGACGGATAATTAACTAGCTAGAAACGGATGATTTTGCGCCAGGCGCGATTTGAACGAGATAGACGGCCTAATTATCGAGTGCAGAGATGTACATGACCATGTCAGACTTTGGTATAGACTAGGTCATGAGAAAGATGAAGAAGGCCTAGAATTAAACAGTCGCAGCTTTATTTTACAGTATGAATTACAATTTACTATAAAAGCCTACAACAGGTCGGTTAGATTGTCCCTCACCAATCTTCTTCCACAACTAGCAACCAGCAACAACAAAAGACTTGGATCCCACTCTCCTACGAGCCAACATGAAATTCATTAACCTTCTCGCTCTATTCCCTCTAGTCGCTGCCCGGGGCTCTCATACTTGTCCCAATAAGAATCAGAACGCCACCATCCCTTTGGTTCCTGAAGATTGCTGCTGCATGACTTACAAGGCCGCCTGCACGATGAACATGGAGCGAGTCTACCATGTCAAACTTTTCTACAACCGCAAGCAAGGCATCACACCCGAGGAGTTCAACAAATACTGGGCCTACAACCATGCAGCCCTTGCCACTCCTTTTCACCTGCGACTCGGAGTTGTGAAGTACTCCCAGGTAGGCGCCCCTCGTAGGTGTTGATTTGTTTAGCTATTATACTAATTTGAATCTTCTGCGTAGTATCATTCTACTCCAGAACTCCGCGATCTTGGGCGCGTTGAGGGTGCGGCTCCAATTCTTGAATTCGATGGAGCTGCGGAATTTTGGGTGCACAATCTGGAGACATTGCAGGCCATGGCCAACGACAACGAGTACATCACCAAGATCCAACCTGATGAAGCGAATTTCATGGACTTGGAGTCTGCTAGGATGATAATTGGTGTAGACTACATTGTCGTGGAGCACCAGAATGCCGTCCAGCAGCATGGGCGCACATTTTGAGTAAACTTAGTTCGATAGGATTAGCTCAAGCGAGGAGGGAGCTAAGCATGAAAATCACAAAGGCCACCTAGGAGAGTGCCATTCAAGGCTGCAAGTGCACTTATAGACTCTGTGTTTTGATGTTTTGTCTTTCTCTTTTTCTAGACTCTCTATACTGAACAGGATGTGGACACAACGGAGGCTTGGCTAGAAACGGACAGAGAATTTAACTGATATATCTGAACTCTTTACTTCGTAAATGAATTAATACAATGTACAGGTGTTTTTTCAAGGTTGAAATGAAAGGATCTGTATAGTTGCGGGCAGGTTGTTCGGAAATCCTAGGGTATAGGGTAGGTCAGTTTAGCCAGCAAAGTTATTTATACCCCTAGTTGATTACTTCCCAATAGGGTGTTATCAGGATAAATATATTACCACTGACTACTACTACTTTATTCCGTGCGCATATTGCCATTTGATTGACCATGCTCGGATAGCGGGTTTCAGTGAAGGGCTGAAGCTCCGCAGATGGTTGCTGATCCCAAGAATGGGATCCAAGCCAACTCCTGCCAACCCTATTTCTGCATCGCCTTCGGGCCTCTCTCCGGTGAGACAGCAGAGGACTACTCAAGGGCCTTGCAGCATCTCAAATCCCTCTATCAGCATGATCTTGCTTTAGTCGCCTTAACGGACCGGTAGTTGGTGGCGATAAAAGCTTCAGCCACCGGATTCCCACTCTCTGAGTCACTGCCTTGCCCCTGGCACGTCAACATCCTGGTTGTCTAAAAAGAAGCTATTCTCCCTATATGAATAAACCGTTATTTGCTTAACCGAGGTTAATTTCCCTGCTTCTGGATAGCGTTTAACCAGTTGCCAGTTGCATGATGAAGGATTTTAGTGCTGTGTCCGACTAAACTAGGACAACTGTTTGACAGCCATCTTTGCTCAAACAACTTGCTAGTGGTTGGTGGGCGCAATGGCATATTTTGACCCTAGCGGCCATGGGACGGAGCTCTTCTAGGCTGTGAGGCGTGAGCACAAGGTACATCGACAGATCCCATCCGCCTCGCATGATCACAGCATCAGGATATCAAGTGCGCACATTTGCCCCTCTGTACTGGGCGTTTCCTCCGTGGATGCTAAGTGCGGGATCAAATAGGTTCGGTAGGTTTATTCACTTCAACGTGTTATTTAAATAACCTAGTACTAATAATCCATGGTCATTGGCTTGGGGCTCCGAACCTGCATGTCTGCGGAACGCTTCATCTTGCTGTATCCGCTGCGTCTCTCGTTGCGTCGAGAGTCCCTGCGCTTGCGGATGCTGTCATTTGTCCTCCTGGGGAGGATGGGCCCTTTCCCCTTGGCAACCAGCTTGCAAACCTTGTCCTTGCAATCGACAATGAACTTTCCCGTCTTATCTGTATACTCCCCGGCTTTTGTTTTGACAAGTGTAGCAGCCGCACCAACCCTTTTCTTTGTCTCTTCAAATTCTTTATTTCGGTCGGCAGTTGCTGTAGTACCGACAACAGTGCAGCAAATTGAGGCGGCCGTAAGCGTTCGACCAACAGCAACTTGGCCAACAGCACTGCAAATCGTGGATCCAACGAAGCAGGCTGATGCAGCATATGCGTACCTGTGTAAAAGTTCATTTAGGGTCAAGAGTTTCAAGTGAAGCTTGAGATACAAGTACATACACTTTGTCGTTTTTCTGGTCATTCCATTTTACAGCAGCCACAAATGGGGTGGTGATGGACAAGAAGGCGCAGGCGTAGGCAATGTTGAACCGCATGATGGCAGGTGAAAAGGTGTTGTTCGTGTTTGTTTGTTTGAAGACGGAGTGTAGGAAAGAGATTGGTAGAGTAGGATATATTTTACTGATTAATTTATGAACTCTGAATAACATTAGCAGATACTATCTTATTTATATATTTGCCTAATCGGTGTTCGAATTACGATCATCTTGAAGTATGCATTTCGGCTCTCCTCTCGGCCAGTATCTTAGCTGATCACCCCAAATTAGCCACGAAATCCTCAAAGAGCTCAAGCTACCGGAGGGATACTAGTAGGGTATTTGTTAGTCTGGTTGAAACAAACAAGGGTCGCGGTATACAGAAGAGAAAGAGAATAAAGATTAACAGCAATGAAGCTGCCAGGGCCTGATAACTCAATGAAAATATAGCATTTCCTGTCCGCCTAAGATGTAGTCATACGATAGGAAAATTCCATGACCCTTCGTACGGATAACTCACTCGCCGTCAGGACAGCGGTTCGTCGAATGACTATCAAAGAGCCGTCTTTCACCTGGCTTCACACTTGTCTTCAATCCAAGCACTTCAACACACCAATCCAAGCACGTGAGTACCAGTAGACGCTTGGCTAGAGCACTGACGAGGGTCGCGGTATAAAACTGGGCATTAAAACAGTTGGCATTTGTTAGTTTGGTTGAAACAAACAAGGGTCGCGTATAAAACTAAGCATTAATATAGTTGCCTGATTAGTGTGGACTGTCAAAGAATCCTTATCTGCTCAGTGCATCGGAAGACAGGCGATGGATTTCCTCATTTTTACTAGAGCCCTAAATACTGACGAACTCTTATCATGTAAATTATCCGTGCAAATTTCCCCTCGAGCTCCCGATTCAGCTGTTCATAGAATTTGGCCTCTGCAATTCGCAACACAAACGCGCCTCGTTCGTCAATGATGACAATGAGGTCACATGACGAGTTGTTCTTAAGTGCCCTTGCCAGGACCTGGGAATTGATTTATTTTTACATCAGAATACCCGGCAAAGAATCACTTGTGGTGGGCATTTCTTAGCTCTACACCAACGTCTATATAAATAGGTAGAAACTAGTACAGAGGGTGCCTGAATAGTTCGCCTCCCCCTTACCCTTCTTTTTGAAGGAGCGATATCCCGGCAATAGCAAAAGGATGACGTAGATAACTAGTTATACTGAGGCTTTAATATGGATTAACTAGGTAGTTTCACTAATTATATTTATAGATCTTATATAGAACGGATTCCTTTGGTCCAAGTTTTGAGGAATTATGCCGGTATCTTGCCTACCCTTCTCTAAATACAATCGCACTTCTTCAGCACCAGCAATTATTAATCTTCGCACCTCTCAAAATGTCTTCCAGTATCAATACTCTGCCTCCCTACCAGGAGAAGCCATCTTCCACCAACGGTATCAACCGTCTCGGTGGTACTATCCAAACATGCTCAATAAAGGATGGCCAGATTGACTACTTCTCTATTATCCGTGTTTCTGAGACAAGCTACTATCTGTCTCTTACGGTTGATCCTACGCCTCTTTACCGCATTGAACTCATCCTCGGGCCTAATAAACTTGGCAATATCCAAATTTTTTCTACATCTAGTAGCAAACTCCTTGCTGCAGTACGCGTATCAACTGATCAGAAAAGTAAGAGTCAGCCTATAGGTACTATATGTACATCTTCGCCCTCTGATCCTGATGCGGTCTGGCGGCCTATTGCTCTAGAAAAAGGCTTCTTGGCTGTAGACTATGAAACCCATATACCGGTTGTTATAGTACCTGGCCGAGCTGCCAAATCTCAATCCTTTCTATGGAAAATCGACGAGGGCAAAGGTGGGAGACTATGCTGGGAACGTCCACTCCATAATTCGATCAATCCGACAGTAAACGACTTGAATTTTGCGACAATAAGTATCGAAGACGATGGGGAGACTTTGGTGGAGATGCGGAGAGGAGGAGGTATTGATTTTGAGTTGAGTGTTATTCTAGAGGCGTTTCTACTTATGGACCTCACTCCGAAGACGAAGTTAGCTTAAGAGTCTACTTGTATATATTACTGCTTTGTTTTCCAGCATTCGAACGTTAGCACTTATCTATTCATCATTCTATCTTATGACCCATTCATGTGGAACTCCATCAGAAGATGCAGCCTATTGTAAAGTAACATGTCAGTTAGGAGTATTTAGAAACGAATCGCCCATCCCCACACACATGCTATGGAAACGCAGATGTCTTCCATCAATACCGTAGCACAATTTGATCTGTTGCTGTCAACATATTGATCGATATGGCATATTAAACTGAAACATTCCGCAAAAATGACCGAGATATATGGAACTAAGAGGTGTCCTACGTAACATTAGGAGGCAAAGACAGATATCGGCTAGACTGATTTCGCCAGAAAGTTGAGGCTTAAAACGTGAACGATATTATCCGAGTTTGTTCAGTATTTCGGATATCTTGTTGCCGAAACAGGAACTGAGAACGCGCTCCGCCTCCCGTAGAAATATACTTTACAGGTACTAACGCAGTCGGTGATGTGAATATCAGACACCACCGAAACCGGCCAGCCAATCGGAGGACGGCATTTCCATCGGGCCCGAAGCCGATCGGCCTCCAAGCAAGTCAGCCCAATTATCAACCATTCTGTCCCATACGCGTCACTATATTGAACTGAATATTACGCGATTTTCGGCATGTACACGTCACATACGCCGCTAAAACCATTGTTGATCGATCCAGATGACATTCCGGGCAGCTGGCCTCGATTGATAGCGCACAGTTCTCCACGACCATCCCGGTTCTTGGTCTGTCCGTCTACATTATTCGGACAAGTTCAAAGTCCGACTTTCTTGTAATTCGTAGGTCCCAGATTCATATATAATTCAAACAGTAGCACCCGTTGTTCCTCAGATATAAACCCCCTTCTAGCACACCGCCACCCAAAGAACAAGCAATCATCCAAGACAGCCAAGCCACCATGACTCCCCCCAAAATTCTCATTGTCGGTTGCGGTATCGCAGGTCCAACTTTAGCATCGTTTCTCTTACTGTCCGATGTCCCTCCCTCTCAGAAACCTCACATCACCATCTTAGAACGTGAAGCAAAGGGGAGGGCTCACCTGCGCGGCCAAAACATTGACATCCGCGGCGCAGGAGTGACAATCATCCGCAAGCTCGGGCTCGAAGCACAAATCAGAGCTGCCACCACTAGAGAAGAAGGCGTCCAGCTGGTCGATGAGAACAATAGAGTCTGGTCACAGCGGGGTGTTGATAAAACAGGCACAATACAATCCGGGACAGCCGACATCGAGATTCTCAGAGGCAAACTGTCAGAGCTGTGCTGGAAGAATAGCCAGAGAGTCAGCGCCATAGCGGAAGCGGACGGCGCCCAAGGAATCGAGTATATCTTCGGAGAGTATCTTAAAGAGATAAAGCAAGAAGACGGTCAGGTTCGCGTGCTTTTCGCTAAGAGCGGAGAGAGAAGAAGCTTCGATCTCCTCGTTGGGGCCGATGGGATGCAGAGCCGGACTCGAAAGTTGGTCTGGGGCGAAGAAGGAGAAAAGGAACGGCTGAATCCAATCGGAATGTATGCTGGCTTCTTCAGTATCCCGCGGGAGGATCACGACGGCAATTGGCGAAGATGGTTCCATGCTCCTGGCGGGCGAGGGATCATGATCCGTCCCGATGGCGCAGGAGTGAGGTCCACTATCTTCATGTATGTGGTGAATGACAAGGACCCAAGATTTATGGAGGTTGCGAACAAGGGCAATGGCAACGCGGAGGCCCAGAAGGCACTTTTAGAGGAATACTTCAAAGATGCTGGTTGGGAATGCGAGAGAATCATACGAGAGATGAAGGCCACAGATGATTTCTACTATGACACCGTCTCCCAGGTCAAGATGGACTGTTGGAACAAGGGACGAGTGGTGCTTCTAGGTGATGCAGGGTAAGTTCTGAAGTCTCGTCCGGTATTTGACAGCTCTTACTAACAGTTGCAAAGTTACTGTGCCTCTCCCATCTCAGGAATGGGTACAACTCTAGCTTTCAGCGCGGCTTACAAGCTAGCAGGCTATCTCCAGACATATATCAAAGGAAAGAGCAACGATCCGTTATCTTCGCTTGCCGAGTACAATGAGCAGATGCGACCAATAATCGATGATGCGCAGCAGTTAGCACCTGGCCAGCCACATTTTTATAACCCCGAGACAGCTTGGGGCATCTGGATTCTGCATGTTCTTGTCTCTTCACTATCATGCACCAAAATTCTTTTCGTCATCATCAAGTTCTTTGGGAGAATTCTTCACTTGGGGCCCCAAGCTGCAGACTATGTTACTGTTGAAGAGTTTGGCTTTAAGAGCGTGCCACAGTGGAAGGCAGAAAATATCGGAAAGAAGACATAAGGGACATGTTCGAATTAATTCATTCTTTCGATTGAATATATAGATTTGGTTGTTCCTTCCATGCTCTAATTAGAATTTCTCGACTCTTAGCTTTAACCAACAAAGAACCATATACTATTCATCTAGACATAGATTCAATGCTTCCTTTCATCCCAAGGTCAATCAAGACTAAAGAAAAAAGGGCATTGCGGGTTCCTTTGTGGCAGTTTTACTGATGGAACCATGTCTGGAGAAGCCGTACAGTAGAGGGAAGCGGTTTTTACCCCATTAAATTCAAGTAAAGAAGCGACTAATCTGCACTCATTGCAATATGTGTAGATTTATCTCAGGGTCTTTCATCGCCAGAGTGCTGTATACCATTCAAGGGCTCTACACGAAATACAGCTTAATAGACCTGCCGAAGCCCTCACTCGTGTCCATCAATCCCCCATCGCAATTTGTGCCAGTTAAATTAGAGTTGATACCCAACCATTGCGACTACATAACAAGTATTGCCGAGGTATATGGGACTTGAGATCTTTGGTACTATTTACCACTTGAATAGCAGACGGGCAGGTACCACCTAACCCAGTACAGCTCGCCCTAGAAGTACTCTCATATTAATATTAGCTTTACTACCATAATTAGGAGTTCGTCAGTTGTTGCTGGTAGGCATCGCAGAGCCTTCGTCTACAATTTCGTCGCCCCCTCGGAGTCCCAGCAGTGACCTCTAAAGTGTCCTGGGTTCCATTGCATATCGTTCAGGCCAGGATGAAATGCATCATCGCTGAGTGTGACAGATTGTGACCATAATGTGAGTTTCCATGAGAAGCTGACGTCTTATTGGGACACTCTGGTTAACGGTATGTCACTGTGTCATCTCGGGTAGGGTTGCATAGACCCAAGTCCAGCCACCAAAATGAATTTTAATATTATGGCATGAAAAGGCCAGGTGAGCAGCGAAACCCAGAGCATGGAGCAATGCCTAACCCACGGGAGGTATAATAATACGAGGAGCTCTAAGGCACGAGGTCAGATTTATATTAATTAATAGCCGCTTAGGTGAGATTAGGCTGCTGCTGTGGCCCCTGCTTGGTATATTCATATTAATGATATGTTATACGATACCGGTCAACTGTTTAGACACTCACTTATACCAAGTCGCTCTAAGAAGGCGGTTTATTCTAAAACCATATATCGAGAGATGGAATATAGGGGTCAACAGCAATTATAATAAGCGCATGATCCGTTGCTGTTGGTACAATGATGCAACACTCGCCACAACTACTATAACCCACCAGTTGGTTCATATAGTCTCCCGTTACATAGACGTCCTCTAAGGTTTGAGCCGGGCGTTTCCCCAAGTTTTCGATACAGTATCATCCGAGTTTAGCGTTATCGTGCTTCGGAGGCTTCTGGATACGAGATAGTACGACGAATTTAATATGGGTGTCTCGGACTCGATAACGTGCTCGATCTCGGCTGAACGAGCTGATCTAACAGAACCCCGGCCTTTTCCTCTAATCGTAAGGTATCCTCCTTCCACCACTTTTTCATATTAGCCTTGTGTATACCAGTTATAATACTAGGCACGGATCTCGGATCAAAGTCTTCTCAGGTCTAGGAAAGCTCGCCCATCTTGATCGGGACCTCGCGGTCCCAATGTGGACGCTGGCGCTGAGATGGGCTTTACTTTTGTCCAAAGCGGTGCATTGTTTATGATCTTTTATTGCCCTTTCGAGGCATCGCTGTCGATCGGATCTCGTATGCCAAGGGGCTGTACCATATTTCAGCCTCTCTCTGTATTTTTGAGTGGGTTTCTATCTCGGCCATTGCCAAACTTGTTGAAGACTAGGCATCAATCAGGGTGTGTAAGATTAAATCGATTATTGCCTCGCCGTCCTGAAACCTTGGCCTTATCATCCCCCTTTCCCTCCCTATTTTTCCCCTATTCTATTCCTGTTTTATCCAAAGACCAGACAACGTTTTAGCGTCTGTGTAAACTGTCAAGGTTTTTGCGTCTGCAAGGGTGAAACTATCCTACACCGAAACGCGTCAATCCCCCCCCTTCTCCCCCCTTGTCATCCATCCTATCAATGACGATCCACATCTATCAACAAGCACTCGCTATGATTCGCGCCCTTATAAAGCAGCAGCCCCGTCGGGCCATGCTCTACCTCGCCGTCTTCGCCTCCCTCTTCTTTACCCTCGCCTACCTCTTCCTCCGCGATGACGATCTCCTCCCCGCCCGCGTCTTCGAGGACTTCCCCCACCACGGCCTCTGCGCCGCCCACGGCTTCGACACCTTCCCGGCCGCCGCCTCGGGCGCCCCCAGCCGCAAGGTCTACGATCTCACCATGATCAACACCGAGCTCGACTGGCTCGAGATCCGCCTCGACGCCCTCTACGACGCCGTTGACGTCTTCATCATTGTCGAGTCCCCCATCAACTTCCACGGCCACGCCAAGCCCATGCACCTGCGCGACAGCTGGGACCGCTTCGCCAAGTACCACGACAAGATGCTCTACCACGAGCTCGAGTTCTCCGGCAGCTTCCGCCCCGAGCGCACCTGGGACATTGAGTCGCTGCAGCGCGACGCCAGCTACGAGCAGGTCTTTCCCAAGCTGACCGGCGACCGCGCCCCCCGCCTCGGCGACGTCCTCGTCGTCGCCGACGTCGACGAGATTCCCCGCCCCGACACCATCCACACCCTGCGCGCCTGCAACTTCCCCCGCAGGCTCACCCTCTTCTCCCGCTTCTACTACTACTCCTTTCAGTTCCAGAGCGTCGGCCCCGAGTGGCACCACCCCCAGGCTACCTACTTCGACGCAGAAAAGACGCTCAAACCAAACGACCTCCGCGGCAGCGGCGGCGGCAACTACTACTCCCGTAAGAAGGAGTCGGGCAGCTACGCCAACTCGAGCTGGCACTGCAGCAGCTGCTTCGACTCGGTCGACCAGTTCCTCAACAAGATGGCCTCCTTCTCCCACAGTTGGATGAACGGGCCCCAGTACCGGAACCCGGACCACATCGCCAGCGCCGTCCGCGACGGGCAGGACATCTGGGGCCGCAAGTCGTCGACCTTTCAGAGGCTCGACAACAACCAGGACCTTCCTCCCCTCGTTAAGGGCGACGACCGTTTCATATATCTAAAAGATCGCAGCGGCGAGTCTGCTGGCTTGAAGGATTATCCATGAGAGCCGCCACCATGTGCTAGGGATGAAGTCGGTAACGACCGTAACGAGTGGAAGGTTCTGCGATGAAGGCGCTGGCAGCACCACGTTTCGGTGTGCTGGATGGTGAGCGTCGACATCGGCGACATATCGGCGACCGAAACGAGAGGATGTGTAGGGATGAAGCTGGGGCTTGATTGAGCAGCGACGGTCGAGGCGAGAGTGTTCATTTGCAACGCACATCGCGACGGTGTTACACCGCTCTGTGATGGGGAGAAAGCAGTAAGTAGTGGCTATTGTGTGGTTGCAGATGAGGAAGGCGTGGTTTTGTATTGTGTATTGTGTATGGGGAGATGGGGTATCAGGGTGAGCGTGAGCGACTAGGCAATTATAAGCAAACAAAAGATCATTTAGTCAGTTGGGAGTGTAGATTAGGGATGAGACATTGAGTGAAATGGGGCTACGTTCCTTATTGATCAGTCATCTACGCTGCGAGGCAGCAAGCCAAGCCTCAGAAACGGTGATATGAATTTGTGCTGGAGCCACCGAGACTGCTTCTGCAAGTGCACTATTTAGCGCCATTGCCTTGCCTGTAGCTGCTTGGTTGGCTGACAGGCTCCCATCTCTCTATCACTCGCCGACTAATCACTGGCATTGACTCTATCCCTCAGCTTGCCTATTAATTAAACCGGGTGCGTGGTGGCGGGACAAGTGGCCGCTTTCGATTGTGCGCGAGGCTCCCGCAAGGCATCATTAAGAAGGCCTAATACTGACCGTATTTTCGGTCATAGAACCAGGATGTGAAATGAGCGTTTAGATTATTCTAGCCCCTGATTGGAAATAATTGGGGATTGTGCAACTGCCCCCTGTATCGCTGTCTGCCTTGCTCCGCCTCCGACTCAGCCGCAAAAATCATAGAACTTGTGCCTCAATTCCAGAAGACAATTGAACTACTGCGACTTGCTCGGGCTACATTCAGTCTTCTGGAGACCTAGACATCAGAAGTTCAGCGGTACCCAATACAATCTCTTTTGGCCTGTATCGACTCTCAACTGGGTTTACCTCAAAGACCTTTGCGTTTCTTTAATCGCAGAAACTCACTCATCCCCACAAGCATGGATGCAGGGTCATTGGCCGTCGGTACCGTCGCTGCTGTACCTGGCCTCATCACATCTTGCATCCAGCTCTACGGTCACGTCCAGACATGGAAACAACGAAGACCCGATCTCGACAACTATTTTATCAAGCTCCATTTCAATCAGGAGCGCTTGAAAGTGTACGAAGAGTTGATGCTGGGTTTCCAAAATAGGGGGAGAAGCTCGTTGCTAGAGGACTTGCTTCACTCCATTCAAAAGGATCTAAACAGCCTTGAAGCATTATTAAAGAAACATGATGAAAAACTCGGGAACAAAAAAAAGCCCATTTCTTATATTGCCGCTGATGAACCACAGATAAGTAAATTGACCGAAAGGCTCACGGGCAATACCAATATTCTCGAAGACCTACTTCCAGATACAGTAAAGGATCATGTGAGATATCGTATTAGAAATAATGTGCTAGGACCCGCAGATCTTGAAGCTTTGTCTAAGTTCTCCAGAGTGGACATGGACAAAGACAACCGAGACCTGGTTGTGGAAGCACAAATCAGATACCTGACTATGAGTATGGCCAAAACATCTCAAGTTAGTCATGCCCAACCTGCAATTACCTGGGAGATTCAATACTAATAAATATTGCCAGGGGATGAATGCAGGAGACAACCATTTCAGGTACAGGGATAAGATCCGTTGGCTGCAGATGCCAGACATGTCCAAAAGCCAACCAACATGGAACAATAACTGTCAGCTGAGCGAGCTCGATGGCCATGATAGGACATTTGGGGTCCTTCCGGAAGGAATGAAAGACCTTGCCTCACGACGTCTCCTCGTTGAGTGGCGACCAGAGTTCAAACGAAGAGACCAAGACCCCATCAATCCCGCCAATCGGCTCAACCAGTTGACATATACTCTCCGGGAGATGTCTGAAGCCGCAAATCCGTCAGTCCAAGACCTCAGCAACCCCGTCAACTTCCGCATCTTACGTTGTGAGGGCTGGGTCACAAGCGATCTCAATCACAAACGCACGGGGCTTGTTTTCACTTTCCCCAAAAGTTTAGGCCAGGTTCCTGTCTCGCTCCACGACCGTATCAACCAAACTCAGAAACGTAACCTCCCGGATCTCAACGTGCGTCTCGACATGGCACGGGCTCTGTCGCGAAGTATTGCCAACTGGATAGCAATCAAGTGGCTGCATCGGGCCTTTCGCTCGGACAACGTGCTCTTGTTTGAGCCTGAAGCATATAAAGAGTTGTATGTCGTTGGACACAGCTACACTCGGCCAGATAGTGGTATTGGCGACCTATCGACGCTTCAGGATACGAATTCTGATCATATGCTCTATCGCCCACCGCCTGACATGACTGGCTGGTGGGATGTTAAGGACCCCCTGCCAGCAGAAGGTGCAATAGGACAAACAGTGAATCCAATCGACAGAGTACGCAGGATCGATGCCGGCTTCGACGTATTCGCCTTGGGTATCGTTCTTCTTGAACTCGGATACTGGCGCACTGTGAGTTCGTTAAAGAAAGAGTACCAAAGGAAGGACAGCAAGTTGAAGTTCAACCAGGCTGCGCTCCTCTTTGCAGCGGATCACCTCGGATTTAAAACTGGGACCAGATACAGAGATGTCGTGGTGAGATGCCTCGAGCTGAAGGATTGGCTGTCTGGAAAGTCAGACCCGGAGCAATTCATGGCACAAGTTCTCCGAGATTTGAACTCCTGCCGGGTGTGATGTATCTTACGAGGAGGATAAAGAGCACCTAAGATATATCTTAATCAAACTAGTTCTGGGTTGCGTTTCATGTGGCCTCAGTAGTTAAATGCTAAGTTCAGATTTTGCGACGCGTAAAATCTGATTGTCGTGCCAAGAGCTGATATTGCGACCCAAGAACGTATTCATCGCAGTCTTCAACTGAACTTAGATACCTGATGCTGAGGTACCTGTGATACAAGGCGAACCACATCTTCACACAACCATTGATGAACGCATGGACTGGATGATTGGAGATCTTACGCCCGTTATCGTCGCTAGAATCTCCGAAAGATGCGGTTCTAATGCCAATGCCCGCAACGACAACTCCGATGCCGGCGGGCACGACCACTCCTATCAAGATGATAGTTGACTTGAAGTCGAGTAGGATATCTTCGAAGGCGGTTTCCTGACGAGGCCATCGAAACTCTACTGTTCGGCTGGTGTATATCACAAGGAGTATGCATATAGCGATAGATACGCATTGCTGGAACAGCCGGTGCCAGATGCTTGGGAGGTACCAGTAGTCTTGCCACAGATCGGACTTTCCCATCCCCGTGAAAGACATGTCGTCCAAGGGAGAGCCTATCAGTAATGAACTCCATGATTGTCTGGGGAAGTTACCATTCTCCTGGTAGCTTTTGATGGTGTCCTCTAGAGTCTCCCAGCCAAGTGACAGGGCTTGGCGGAAAATACAGTGTCTTCGAATGATAGGCCTCCAGTCACCACTAGGAAAATATATCCCTACGGTATTCGCCCGATCCAAGCCAGGGTGATGGGACTCGAACAGAATTTTCCAATGTGCGCCTATTGCTTTGTATGAGTCTTTTGCATGAAGACCGAAAGTATTAGGTCGATCTCCACGATGGGCACCGGCACGGTACGGTTCGGCGAACAATTTCGCCTTTTGTAGGTATTGAAACATCCAATACTGCGGATCATTTTGAAAGTATTCTGGCAGGAGGTCGTGACTTGCATCTGGGAGAGGAGGAAATAGGAACCCCATAATTTTCACGTCCAAGAATTGTGGTGACAGCAGAAGCTCGAGAAGATCGATGCCCTTAGTCACTTCGTCAAGCATTGTTGCACCATTCCGGAAAAGCCAGAAGCTCATTGCCCAGAAGTGATTTCCAAGCGCATGGTAGAGTGGCGGTAACTGTAGATCTGATGTGGCCGTTGGTGACAGCAGGGGCCATGATATGGGTATCTTCAAACTCCATGCTTCTTCTCTGCATCTAGTTAGGTGGTGTTCGTGAATATTGGGAGGCGTACTTACGCAAACCACCAGTCGAACTGCTCAGAGCGAGCGATCAAGGAGTACAGATTCATCTGGCCGTGAGGTACAGTGTCGATTGGGAAGTCCAAACTCAGGGGTGCAGGCAGACGTAGATCAGCACCAAAGTGTCTGATGAGGATCTGAAAAACAGTTCGATCGCCATTCAAGATAGCTTGCTGGGCCAAAGTTCTCCCTTCAGAATCATGAAAGATCTGGTCAATATAGTTGACTTGCAAATCTGGTCTATCTAGCGTTAGTAAGCCATGGAGGTAATGCACTGGAGATCACTCACTCTGCGTGAAGAAAAAGGTCCCTTCTTCTCATCCAGTCTTCGTGTAGTAATTCGGATAGAGGGCCGAACGGAGCAAGGATCGATCTCCAAGCCAAGTGTCGAATGCTCAGGCACCTATTGTGGACTCCTAGGGTGATCTCTCCCTTCTCTGCCAGTAGGATCTCGACGGCGTCGTAAGATCTTTCAACAAGGGCTAGCTTAATAGCTTTATCTAGCATCTCTTCTGCCTTTTCACGAGGTATTTTATCACCCTGGGAGGATTCCACACCCCAATATATCAAACGCACCAATGACTCTAGAACACGATCAACAGCCTCTTTACCGAGACAACACCTGCGCCAGAAATCAATCGGAAGATCCACGCCTTGACCGTCGCCGGAAATTGTCCCAACTACAATAGCGTCCATATATGTGTAGCCGGCTCCCCTGAAATCCCACATGGTATTCCACAGTGGCTTGTCCAACCTATGTTCGGATGCTGACTCCTGGCACGCATAGGATATGAGCCGTTCTTGGATAGCTACGTGACAGAACTTGAAGGCAAGCAGCAGCGCTCGACGTAGAATCACGCCATTCAAGGGGGACCTTCTAGGCATGATGGTAAGGAAGAGATCAACAAGGCGGATTTTGGACTTCGCCACAGCTCTCTCGAGTGGCGTGCCTGGCGGTGTTGGGTACAGGCTCAAGTGACCAGTTTGAAGCAGGCCATCTGCAGATTGGAAGAAGAGGTCCGAGTAATTGCGATCTCTACAGAACTGAAGGACGTCCCTAACGCCCTCGAAAGGTCCCTGGTAGCACCAAGCATGGTGCAGGATGTTCGCATTGTTGCTGTCACATAAAGAGGGATCCGCTCCGGCATGTAGCAATCGAAGTATCGCCGGGACTTGGCCGCTCCGAGCCGCTACGATCAAGGCCGTCTCTCCGCTGCTATTCTTCTCATCCAGCGAATGGTTTTTGATAGAATTTTCCAATGCTGCTAGGTTGCCAGAAGCCGCCGCTTCATGGAGGTCCAGCTGATCAGTCAAGATGGATGTTGCATCAATCCCGTCGAGTGATCCAGATGCCTGATAAGTATCGCCATCATCAATGTCTTGCATCAATATTGAATGTCCGCTCGCTACTGCTTCTCGTTGCCACTTTTGCAGGCGCTCATCGTCATAGTCTGGGAGTCTCTCCACCCTGAATGAAATAGTCAGACGAAGGCCCAGTGCCTTGGCTCTTAGATCGCCTAGCTCAGCGGCTTGGTAGAGGTACGAAAGGCCTCTTCTGGTACGTTCGTCGGTGCATGGTCTGGCGAATGCGGATAGAAGCACGACTGCAAGTTCAAAGCAAGCAGTCGCCCGAAGCGGGCTATCGGGGCCGTCACATATAGCTAGTAGCTCGCTTTCAACCATATCTTTGACTTGATTGCTCACGGGTTTGAAGCCCTCATAACTTATGAAAAGCTCAAGTGCATCATTAGTCTTCAATCGGGCAACATGAGAGTTTTGGTGATCTACAAGCACCCGTTTTATACGCTGAAGATAGTCTGTGAACGTGGCGTGCATGGATTCGCAAAGCTTGATAAAGGCGCGGTCTTGAGCATCTTTTTGCAGGGTATAAGCAAACATTTGGGTCCAGAGCTGATGCCAAAACGATTCCAAAGTGGACTGATGAAATTGCTGCTGGGAGGCTTGCTTGATACTCTCCCCGAGTAACTCGCCATCGAAGTCGGACTCGCGCCTGAGCCGCATGGGGTTGGCATCCAGCTCTTGATCAAATAATGTCGCTGCAAACAAAACTCCCAAGGACCATACATCTGCTGCTTGAACTTCGGTGGCAGATAGTTCTTCATCTCTTTCAGGAGGAAGATACGGAAACGTGCCCCCTAACCTTCGTTTCGTGGTCGTGTCAGCCAATCTAGCCTGGCTGAAGTCGGAGATTTTGGCGTAATATTTAGCCATGGGAGCATGGTCTGTACTGCTACCGTGCGCGAAGATGAGTATATTCGCTGGTTTGAGATCCCCGTGGCCAACGCCAGCCTCTTGCAGGGCCTTGAGCCCCATGGTAACGTCTCTACAAAGAAACAAACGTGCCTCGACAGAAGTAGCGTCCCACGAGCGTAAGAGGGTGCTTAGAGTTCCCTGTGCGTGCTCGAGTAACAAGGCGGGTTGCGCGCACGGGGTCAAGGCATTATCATACGAATTTTCATAGAACCAGCCGACGCCGCGTAACGAGACGATATTTTCATGATTGTGAAAGTGATCCAAGATACGAAGCTCGAGGGCTATCTTAGACATGTCCGCAGGTTTAAGCGGACGGCCCGGTGCATTCCGAACCGATTGCTTGATGACGACGATTTCTTTCGTGCGCGAAATGCCTTGACTATGGGATAGCGCGAACTCGATGGGCTGGCTGACTTGAAAGTCGGATCCTTCCGCAAGAGCGACAAAGGGGACATTGTTGACCCCTCGCATTTTGATGTACCGCCGTCGCCGATAGGCTTGGGAGATAGTCGTCACGAGGTTGAGAAACTCGTTTCTCGGTTGGTCCGAGTTACCATACACAGAGCTAACCGCTGGCGCATTGTGACCGCTGATGAGTTCCGCGCTATGCGGGAGGTCGCTAGAGGGATAAACGGCCGAGCGGGTATAAGAGTCGCTATCGTCTTGGAGTCGAAACGGCTCGTCTTGCTCTGTGGCTTCCATCATGATGCCTCACACATTGCCAAGACTGTGTTGTTTCTGGACGGACTGCTTACGCGATCCCATCCATGACCGTAATATCCTGGCGCTTATGCACAGTTCACGTGACTGAGGGGATTCACAACACAATCACCACATCTGTGAGATGAACACTCGATTTTTTGTTGGCCTCGCAACAAAGAGCCCATAAACTTGACTTCAGCTGCATAGCATGGCGCAGAGGCCGAGCTTCCGTGGCCGCTGGACGCGAACGCGGAACAATCAAGCCTCTTCTTCGTCCTATTCCCTTGACGAGCTCAATGGCGGCAGGCGTGTCGAGAGCCTCGTGCCTGAAAGTCACCGCAGACTCGCTTTGCGACTACACGCAGTGGGCGATTATGCTGCTGAGCCCATCGACCCAGGTGCGCGACTACCGGCAATGTTCGATGTCGGGAATATATCGAGAATCCGAAGTTCTCGCCTCCAACCTGATACGGAAGGCAAGCTGAATTGGAAGCCTTTCCTCTCGGGTGGACTCGGGCGTTTCTTGTTGTTTGTCATTCCTATGATAGCCTGGAAGTGGTACAATACGCTTCCTCAAGCATGCAGTCGCGGTGTCCTCGGCGTGTGGCCCGCTGTATTTGTCATATGCATGAACCGCGTGATATCCTTTCTCCTCGGTCAAGAAGTGCGGAGGGCATCCTATCAACTTCATGCTGGAAAGTGGGCGCGCAGGGCTCATCTGATTTCTCTTCGGTGCTACCAGATCGTCATGTACCTACTTATATGTCCGCTTCTCGGGGCACCCATTATCTGCACACACATAGAACCACAGCGACAGGCTGACACAATGGAATTCGCAGCACTACCATCCTGGGCTGACATGGTAGGCCAACTTGCCGGCCATGTGCCCTCTATGAACCGGCCTCCATGGAGCGAAGAGGACTGGACAACATGGGGTCAACCTTCCGCACCTTGGACGTTATGGTTGGAACCTGCTGCTGAAGGGGATCCATCTTTTGTACAATTCAAGGACGAGGGTGATATGGCGGACCACGTCGTATGGGAAGGTGCCAGAGGCTACGGGATTGTTCGACCTACAAGGCCAGTTTCACCATTGGACATGGATGCACCACAAGCCAACTGGACTCTGCTTCACGACATGATGTTCATTCGCATGGAATGTGAACAGCTTCACCCCAAGTTTTATTCTAAGGCCATAGACGATGAAATGGGACCCATGCTATCAGTGAAGCTTTCTGACGCTGATGGCTGTAATGCGACCATTCAACTCCGAGGCAGCCAGGTCACTAACGTCCGCAGAGCAGAGTTTGGAAGGACTCTGAACAATATAAAGTATGGATTCGAAAGGCTCATTGATATTAATCAAGGCGATTATGAGAAACGCTTCCACAACGGCAGAGAGCGGCTGCTGAAATATATCAAGACCTACGAGTCTGCTGAGACACTCGACTTCTTCGCCCCCAGCTGGGTTCCAGCGAATCCTGAAGGCAAAGGCCCTGTCTCTTGCTCTAGGCGCCATTTTGTAGCCGGCACTGCAGACCCCATGGTACCAAGCGATTTGACTACCGAAGAGTGGCCGCTTTTCGCTGCTTCTTGCTCTGTCAAGTACGACACGGTTCCTGTCCCCCTCAAAATAATAGGTTCGGCAAGTGATTCATCCTTTCGTCGTGTGCCTGGTCACATCCATCATTACACTTCCTACGCATTACGTCTGGACACAGAAGCCGAGAGGGATATACTGCCCCCTGAACTCACTCCCCTTGAGGATTCCGTCGCCCGCAGAATCGACAAGATCTTCCGGGACGATATCGGTGCGTTAGATCTGGTCGATGAGTTGTACGCGACCCAGCTTATGAGATCACGCATCGTAGCTGGATCTCTCGCTGCTAGCAACAACAAGTTCGCGGTCGTGAACGCGGCGAACCTATACCTCTCCATGGTGGCTGGGCATGTAGCGACTGCTTCTGCCTCTGCCCTAGATCAGTTATTCTCCATGAACCCTACTCAGCTACAAACTCTAGTAGTCCAGCAAGAAACGCAGGTAGGCACGCTTACTCCATCACCGAACCACCCGGGCCTCGATTTTAAACTTCTTCCCATTTGGGTTGTGATCTTTGTCTGCATCTTAATCTCTCATATCGTGTGCGACGGTGCACCTAGCGGGATACCTTGGGATATCTCTTCGATCGCTGCTCGAATAGCACTTCTTTGTCACAGCAGTCTACCATCAGTTTACCCCGTACCGGCTGAGCCGGGCTCGATATTCACACTCAGACCACTACGGTTTGGATATTGGAAAGACAATGGAAAGCAAGAACAGCATTGGTGCGCTGACACTCAGCTCTACCAACCGCGCAGTATGTTCCCTCCTACCCCTAAGAATAAATAGAGCCAGGCTGACCTCAGCAAAACTAGCTCCCTCAGGGCGTGGCCTGGATCTTCCAGAAGGGTACAGATTCAATTCAGATTCGACCCCATGGTTCTTGGGCTTCACAGTCTTTGGCGTTCTCTTTCCATGCTCATGCATTGCGGCTATCTTGAGCTTTCGACACGCGCATCGTCGCAGTGACATTCCATTTAACCATTCAGAAGAACAAAGTCTAAGGGAGTTGGCCCCATCGTACCGGCTACACTTTTCTTCATTTCATCCAACACCCTATGGAGACTTGTTTTGGCTAGCAATGTTACCACTCAGCATCGGCTTCGCTATCATATGGTATTGGGAGTCGGTGCTGAGGTATTATACGATGCGTCAGCCATGGGCGGGACTATACCAAGAAGGACCGAGCAAGTCTAACTTAACGTTAGACTACTGCAATTGCTGGTTTCCGATGCTCAAGGCTTTCCGAAATAGACACTACAAAATTGCATATTTGCATGTAGGGTTAGCTATCATAGCCCTCGCCCCTTTGCTTGTGAACCACTACTTTTACTTCGATCTCGTCCCACAACGCCTCGACTCAGTAACAACGGATATACACTACGATTGGTCATATGACAAAGGAATACAAATCAACGATACGACACTGGATAGTATGCAATCTGCCTTGGCAAAATCAGTGCTAGGAATGACGAATGCGAGCGCTCTCCCAAAATGGTCATCATTCCATGAAGCTCTTCTACCAGTACCACTTCCATCCCTTGTTGGACCTGGAAAGGCTTTAAGCGAGGAAAAGAACGGATCCTGGTCATTAACGACCCGCATGGTACAAGCACAGCTAAGCTGTGAAGCTGCAGTCCACGAGGCGATCCCTGGCAGTTCTCAACACCCCCGGGTTTTGTCCGTGTCCTTTCCCAATGGTTTGCGCGACGTGCACGGGAACACAAGTTCATTCTTTAATCCTTGTGGGGATGATTCATCTCAAAATCCTAGAGACCAGGTCGACGACGCTGTATTGTGTAGTACTTGGACCTATAGAGAATTAGTCGATCTGAAGAATGATAAGGTCGTTCCGAGATGGATCATTGCGGCATCTCAAGGCACACACACACGCACAGTAGCTCAACAGTCAGGACCAGGGCCAGCATCCACGAGCACTGCGTGGATCTGCGCCCCGACCTTGTGGGGTGGAAACGGGACCGCACAGTTACTTTCGTGGTCCCCAGACCAGAATATTGCGGACGCATTTGTCTATAAATTCAAGGTTGAAGACGAATACATTCTCGAAAGCGACTTGGCGCGCAATTTCAGCCAACTACTCCAAGCCACCATTTCCGAGGATCGGAAGGTTTTGGGAGCTATTCGATTGGGACAACTCGTGAGCACGGAATCTTTTAGGGGAGATATTCTTTCCTATATGGCATACCGCTGGGCCCTCTCACGTGGAGAACGATTTGATGTTGATTTCTTCAAGGACTTTGCATCGGTCGTCTTCTCAACAGTCTTCGCCGCCTCGGTTAGCGAGGTCAAGCTTTTTGTTGAGCCAAGTGAAAGAACAGTCGAGATCACTCCCATCGTTCAAGCAGCACGGCTGCGCATACGCGGAAGTGTTTCTGTCCTATGCATCATACTCCTCTGCGCTTCCGTATTAGGGATGTTTGTCTACGGTGTAATCTTTTATCACGAAAGACAATACGTATTTCCCTTCGCGCCAGAACCACTAGAGAACAGTTTTCACTTCCTATACCGGAGTACGCTGCTAGACATATTCAAGCAGATCAAAAACCCGGAGCTGAAGTCACTCAAACAATTCTACAAAGCGGTTGATCAGCTGAACCTCACGTATTTCTTCGGCCTGCCTGTCGACGGTGATACCTCCGACTTCAGAGTAGACGTCACCGCGGAAATCAAACCTCGGCACTCCGATACGGCTACGGATCCTGAGAGACAGGGTTTACTCCACCAAGATGATAGTGATAGTGACGAGGCTGAGGATGGTGATGAAGACGACCATCCCGATGATCCTTTACCGAGCATACAGACGAGACACGAATAATGATAGCAACACTTCCAGAGAAGTTTTGGGATCTATGGTATAGGGTTTGGGAGCTCAATACGGGTAATCAGTTTAGTTTCTGGTATTGCCAGTCTCCATTGACCTTAATTAATGTGTCAGAAGTCCCCGGTTCTCTTGTACCTGACTCTCGACAACTGTCCCGCCAGCGGACAGGCTCGATAATCAGGTGCGCTCCTTCAGCTTTGTTCTTCTTTTTAATGACGTGGCGGGTGTTATCGAGAGGCTCTACAAGATGTTCAGTACGTAACATTAGTTCTAAATATATCTTCTAAATATATCTTTCGATGCCGAGAGCTCATAATACATAGAGCCCGGTGGCTATCTGCAGTGGGGCGACCCAAGATTTAGCTGCAGCCGCTGACATGTGCTATCTCGATGTTATAATCATGTGACCCTTCCTTCTTGAGAAAAGAGACTCCCTCAACTCCGTGATGCCTCGGTTCAACAGTTGACATATGAAAAGTGTTTGGTGCGTGATTTTAGCACTCGCAAGTAGTTCACATCTGACATTGCGCACCAAAATAGCGCTTTGATCTCCTATTTTACCAATCCCCTTATCCTTACAGCTTAATAAACCAAAAATTGATATTTTCGTCTTACAAAAGATGCCACTATAGTATCTACATCCCTAAAAACGATTTTATGCCTTTCACATGTGATTCTAATTAAGGTTGGTTGTTGAAATGGGCAAAAGGCTATAACTTGCGGCAAAAAGCTTGGCCACAAACGTATGATTTTGACAACTACCCACATCTGTCCCACTGTCCCGGTATTCTCCTGCCGAGGGTAGCAGCTGTGCCTGGGGATATGCAGGGTTCTATAAAAAGGCTCTGAGGCCCGTCTGTTGATATCGAAGCAGTAATCAGTATTCAATCCAATCTTCGAATATGTACTACAGCAGTGGCAATTACGAGGCGTTCGCCAGACCGCTCAAACCGGATGGCATTGATACTAAGCATGCCTGGATCGTCGGCTCTGGGTTGGCAGGCCTCTCAACTGCAGCGTTTTTGCTCCGGGATGCCCAGATGCCTGGAGAAAACATCACCATTCTGGAAGAATCACACCTCCCGGGCGGTGCATTGGACGGGCTTGACATCCCCGAAAAGGGATTCGTTATTCGCGGTGGACGGGAGATGGAATCCCACTTCGAGTGCCTTTGGGACCTTTTTCGTTCTGTTCCATCTATTGAAGAACAAGGTGCGAGCGTTCTCGACGAGTTCTATTGGCTGAACAAGCGCGACCCGAACATATCACTACAAAGGGCGACTGAACGACAAGGTCAGGACGCTGACACCGGTACTCTTTTCACATTAAGTGACAAGCCGCAGAAAGAAATGATCAAGTTATTCCTCACCACACGGAAAGATGTCGAAGACAAAAGAATCGACCAGGTTTTCAGCGAAGACTTTTTCAAGAGCAATTTCTGGCTATACTGGCAGACAATGTTCGCCTTTCAGACATGGCACTCCGCATTGGAGATGAAACTATATCTTCACCGGTTTATAAACCACATTCAAGGACTGCCCGACTTCTCAACTCTCAAGTTTACCAAATTCAACCAATATGAGTCGCTCGTGCTTCCGCTACGAGGTTGGCTTGAATCCCATGGGGTGAAGTTTCAGTACCACACCAAAGTGTTGGATGTGGACTTCAAAATTTCAGTGAACGAGAAAGAAGCGACAAGAATTCACTGGTTGGAGAAGGGAAAGGAGGGTGGGCAGGACCTCAAGCTCGACGACCTCCTTTTCATGACCATCGGCTCCCTCACCGAGAACTCCGACCTCGGGGATCATCAAACCCCGGCTGTGTTAGGGGATGGGCCGGCTCCCGCCTGGGACCTTTGGCGACGAATTGCCGCCAAAGACTTGGATTTTGGGCGGCCAGAGGTGTTTTGTGGAGATATTTCTCGAACAAAGTGGCAATCCGCGACAGTTACGACACTTGATTCGCGTATTCCACAATACATACAGAAGATATGTCGACGGGATCCTTTCAGTGGAAAAGTGGTGACAGGGGGGATCGTTACCGCGCGTGATTCAAACTGGATGATGAGCTGGACCGTCAACCGTCAGCCACACTTCAAAAAGCAACCCAAGGATCAGATTGTTGTCTGGCTATACGGGCTTCTCGTCGAACAGCCCGGAAATTACGTCAAGAAGGCCATGCAAGAGTGTACCGGAGAAGAAATCACACAAGAGTGGTTGTATCACCTGGGAGTTCCTGAAACAGAAATCCCCTCGCTGGCCGCTTCGGGTGCGAGATGCGTGCCGGTCATGATGCCTTACGTCACGTCCTTCTTCATGCCACGCAAGAAAGGCGATCGGCCAAGCGTCGTGCCAGAAGGGGCACGCAATTTTGCCTTTATCGGGCAGTTCGCCGAGACGACGAGGGATACGATCTTCACCACTGAGTACTCCGTACGGACTGGCATGGAGGCAGTGTACCAACTCGCAGGGGTTGATCGAGGAGTGCCGGAAGTTTTTGCATCCACATATGACATTAGGCACCTGCTCAACGCTGCTTGTAGCCTACGAGATGGAAAGGAGCTGGCCAGTTGGGTACCCGACAGGATACGGAAACTTCTCGTTGAAAAATTAGAAGGTTCCGAGGTCGGACAGTTGTTGCATGAGTATCACCTCATTTGATAAGCCATTTATTGGGATACCAGAGTAGATACAGACGTAGTAGCAGGCATAGTTCCGGGAGACGGCTATTTCCAAGCTTATAGTGAAATAATTACAAGATGAATGATTGATCTGAATCCTATGCCATGTTTTGGTCTAGTCTATTGCCCGAGTTGTACTGGGGAGTACCTAACTTCTCCCCTTGACCTATGAGATATTCTTGTCTACAGCTGAATATTCAACCGGCATGGTGCTTACACCTCCAGAGTTGGGCCTCATACTGGAAATTCTGGGGGGTATGCTAGAACTGGGTCCAATACGCCGTAGGTATGAAGACACTCGGTTGGGGCGAAGGGTGAGCGAGTTGTCGGATCCGAGTCTACAGCTCCAACATACCACTCTTAGGGAGGAGTTCGGCAAGGCCCATAAGCACTAACAAAGCTGTGGGACAACATATCATATACCTTGCGCCAGACCGTCGCAACGCGCGGAAAGTGGTGGGCTCTTCGGAGCTCAAGATACGTGGGTATGTTGCTATCTACATGTTTCATTGCATATCCATGCGCAATGTAAAGCTTGGCGAGCCATGGGGGCCAAAAGACCCTTGTCCTTCTGTGAGTGGGGGAAGGGGAGAGTGAACGGGAGGGTGTGTTTCCGCAACAAAAGCAAGGATTCCACCCCTCCAACATGTTTAAGCGGCTGCTCGAACGTCCTTGGACGTTAGGACCCTTGTAAAATAATCTATGTAACTTCAAAAGCCCAACAGATACGTAAGATGGTTAGGCGAATGCTCGTCTGGGGAACGGCCACGTAATGCCCACACCTACATCAGTTGCAAATTTGGGCATGAGAAAATAGGCGAAGCTCAAACCCTCCGCACCGACGAGTAATATGCCAGAGAGGCGACCAAAACTTGCCCCCCAGTCTCATTAGGTCCATGCACACCCAATACAGGGGCAAATTGCAGCTCCTTAGATTGTTACTCATGCCAGATATGAATTAAGACGAGCACGACAGAGACGCATAGAGCGAGAAGAGCATCACTATGTATCTGATCTAACGAGAGAGTTTCCTGCTTTCTGTATTACCTATTCGAAAGAATGCCTTGCATGCTTGTACTTCATTCGTTTCGTTGAGCTGATGGTTAAAATTCCGGAGCTGCCGCCCTTTACTAAATGGGCTGAAATACATCTCTTTTCTCATGCTCTGATGTTCTTATTTATTGCTTATATTTCTGTTCCTTCCTTTTATTCTCGGTGATCTAATGCATGGGTACACGAGTTTGATGATATTCAATGTTGGACAATTCACAGGATCAACTTCAGTTCCGGATGAACAGTTTCAAAAAGTGGGAGGGTGGATGTAACGCTCGCAAGGTGTGGCAGGGTAGAAAAGCGCATCGATTTGATCGTGGCAAATGCGGCATTTAAAAAACATGATGGTCAGAGGTTTCAGTCATGGCGGTTGTTCCTTGTCGACAGTACTTCCCCGCCTCAGCTCCAGGATGTTGATCACATCACATCATCATCTTTGGCTTCTAGCGGGTCGGGCTCGTATTCGGTAGCTTGCCGGTCTTAGTTGCCCAGTTGAGCTCCGGGCTACGCAATGTAGGCTCCAGCAGCTCCTCTGTTGGCACGGGATGGATCATGGCCTGGTAAGATGGAAACATGAAGGGTGGTCCACAGGGGTTTATGAGATGACACTCCACCCAACCGGCTTCCGAACGCATATATGTGGTGTGGGTGGGGGGACAGGGTTTACAGAAACTATGGAATTAGCAATGTGTCGGGGTATAATGGGGGCTGATGCTGGGTAAGGGGAGTTGCACAGACAGGGGGGTCAGCCAACCCATCCCAGGTAATCACTCTTTGCAAAGTTTGCCTGACCAAAGAACAGGTATTCACGGGGGCCCCAGATGCAATTTCTTGGTGCCCTCTCCTCCCTGCTTTCATCTCGTTGCGATCTTCCCTCAAAACACAGTAAGCACGCCATGGTATAAATAAGGGGTTCCCCTCCCCTATTCTCACCTTTCGCCTTCTTCAGAGCAATCTCCATCCACTCATACACTTAGCACTCTTCTTCCTTCACTTCACAGCCAGAGAGCTTCTTTCCAATCTTCTCTTTGCCTTCATTGCCAGAGTTCTTTATCTCAATTCACGACCATCCAACCCCATCCACTTCAACAACACGACAAGATGGCTGCTGACTGGTCCGTCTCTCACAATGAACAGGTCCAACATTCGTTGAATGTCGACCTAGTTCACACTCTGAACCTTGGAAGTGTTGTCTGCTGTGTCAGGTTTAGCCACGATGGCAAATACCTCGCCACAGGTTGCAACAAAAAGTCACAAATTTACGATGTTGCTACTGGCGAGACCGTGTGCGTGTTCCACCATGGGGCCGCCGATGACGATATAGGCATGTACGTAAGAGGTGTGTCCTTCAGCCCGGATGGCAAGTTTCTAGCCACCAGCGGCGAGGACAAGCTTGTGCGCGTCTGGGACATCGAGAGTCAAACGATCAAACACACCTTGTCAGGCCACAAGGACGACATCTATAGTCTTGAGATTGCCCGCGATGGCCGAACCATTGCCTCAGGTGGCGGTGACAAGACCGTTCGGCTGTGGGACGTCGAGACTGGTGCTTCCACGCACACCTTTTCTGCCGAAGCAGGCGTCACCTCGGTTTCCATCTCTCCTGACTCGGCTTATGTAGCAGCAGGCTCACTAGACCATAGTATACGCGTTTGGTCTATTCAGCAAGGCACTCTAGTCGATCATTTGAAGGGCACAGAAGGGCACAAGAACAGTGTCTACTCTGTGGCTTTTACTTCTGATGGCAAGAAACTTGTTTCTGCTAGTTTGGACAAGACTGCTAAACTTTGGGAGCTCTCCTCAACCGAAGGAGGGGTGGCTGACGGTCCTACTCCGGAAGGTAGATGCCTGAAGACGTTCAAGGGTCACGATGTGAGTGTTTCTCCTACCGATAGCTATATCGTTTACTAATAGCAGTTTCTAGGATCTGGTCTTGTCCGCCGCACTCACCCGTGACAATGCTTGGGTCATATCTGGGTCAAAAGACCGCAGCGCACGATTTTGGGACGCAGGCACGGGGCAAGCCCAGCTTCAGGTTAAGGGACACGATAAAACGGTCATCTCCGTGGCGACTCACCCCACGGGAAACTTCTTCGCAACAGGGTCTGGTGACGGCAGGGCTCGTATCTGGTCTTACGGGCCTGCAAGGCAGTGAGGATAAATGATGTGGCTTTTACTTTCATTTCTTGTTCTGTGTCTTTTGTCACTGAGGCCTGTGATAGCGGATAGTAGTTGAGAGTCGGCCCAATGGGTGGGCACTCGACCAATATCTCCCTCAGCTGATCCAAACGCCTCTCAGCCACCAATAAGCTCACTGGGTGGCGGGTTTAGACATAGCTGAAGCTCTAGAATGATATTTTCAAGAATCCAGTGCCGACAACATGTTAAATTAAGCCTGTTTCAGTTCATGGGGCTAAAATTGAACGAAGCTCAGTTTCTCGTCATATGTGGATTTCCTGATTATGGTTAACAAGACTAAAACCCCTAGGCTTCTCACTCCTATCTTCTGTGGACTTAATGTTAATTTGGCAACGTCAGCTACTTATCGCCCGCACTTTCCGAGCTTTGATATTGGTTTCAATGAGAAGAGCGTCATAGCATATGCTGTTTGCGTTAACAGACAGTGGTTCTCAGATTTAACCTACTACTATAGTCTCTAGTTTACAATATAAAGAAGGCGTCTTTTAAATTGTAATCCAGCACAAGCGCGTAGAAATAAAAGAAAACGCGCGTCAGCTGGGAAACCCCGCCAAGAGTTCCAATAGATCCAATACATGTAGATTACGTTATCAATAATTGGGTTCCATCGAGTTTATTACATTAACAGGGGTGCACACCAATTCATTCGTCTCCTCTCAACCCCGCCCGTCAGCCGCAATCATGAATGAAGTCGTCCTCTAGCACTCTCGTTGCTAACGTCAACGGCAATCAAACAAATTAAGAGAGAGTTCTAGTAAGCCCCCTCCGACATCTAGTTCAGCCGCAGCCTAAGCCAGCCAGCACCGGGTCAGCCAAAACCGCGATGTCAGGGCGAAGGAGGAATGTTGTCTATCGGCTTCGTGGTCTGCCTCTCAACGTCTCCGATACCGAAGCCGACGCTGTATTAAGGACACTGTTGTCCGATAAAGAACTCCAATCTATTCGTCCAAAGATACGTCTGGTTCCATCCTGCTATCGCGATGATCCTACATCCACGGCATTCGTTACTCTCGAATCAACCCCTTCCTTTCTGGCTGATCTCGATAAAGAGCCACTAGAAGATTGGCAAGAGGAGGTCGAGATCGGCGATGAAGTACTAGATATAAATTTCGATCGTCATTTCCATGGATTCACACAACTCTATCGCACAAATCCTAATAGCTTGGTCAAAGCAGAGTGAGTTTCGAGCCACACGAAATCACATCCTTCCATTCGCTAATATCAAGTCCTATATAGTATAATAACACTGTCCGGCCTAGATGGACACGCCTTTGGCTCCTGGCGAGGAAAAGGGAAACTTCGCCGGATGTGGCTTCAAGACTTCCTCGAGGGTGACATCCCAGATTGCAGAACAATGATATATGGATATAATTCCAGGTTGCAAAGTAGGGGAGTCAATACCATGTTTGACTATTGTGCAGAGTTCATACAAGAACTCGAGAAGATTCGTTCTTCGTGGGAAGAGATATCCAGACCCCTGATCTTGATTGGACACAGCTTTGGAGGCCTTATAGTCGCCCAGGCTCTCGTGAAAGCGAAACAGCTGGATAGGGATCCCAATCCTACAATCCGAGCGCTGTACGACGCGATTATCGGCATTATGTTTTTCGCCACACCGCATCGTGGAATTCTTATTGATGACATCCGGTCCATGGTTGGGGACCAGGGCGCTAATCCTCGAACTCTTTTGGTTGACCAAATTCAATCCGGATCGCAACAGCTGAAGGACCAGCTCGATCATTTCAAGAATCTGATCCAAGGCCGGAAAATCATTAGTTTCATTGAGATGCAGCAAACGAAAAGCCTTGTCAGAAATTCTGAAACTGGGGTTTGGTCACGGTCAGGGGATTACATCACAGTGCTTGAGCCAATGGCTGCGCTTCTTGATCTTCCAGATCATGATGAGATTAAGATCAGAGTCGATGCTGACCATTCATCTATCGTCAAGTTTGACTCGAAGCATGACCCGACATATCGGAGTGCAGTACTTTATCTCCGACAACTTGAACGCGTGGCTACTCAAAAGCTCGAAGGGAAGCATACACTTGGGCAGAGTGTACCGCCGCATCAGCCCACTGCGAGACAATCGACTGGAGACGAGGTCAGCGAATCAAGTATTGATAGAACCGGACTGACAGTTCTGTATGAGCCAAATAATGCTATCGCTGATATTGTACTGGTCTCAGGACTAGGTGGCCATCCATGGAGGACGTGGGCATACGGGGTCACAGAGGCTGATGATCCTATGGGAACTCCAACCTGTTCCGCATATTGGCCAAAGCAATTTTTACCCACCCAATGCGATAACGCACGAATCATGACTTTTGGGTTTGTGCAGGAAACTCACGATATTTCAAATCTTCTTGCCAAAGCTCCGGAATTACTCTCCGCTCTGGTGAGGAGCAGGCCATTGGGAAGAAGCATCATTTTTATAACCCATTGCCTTGGTGGTATTCTTGTCAAAGAGACACTTCGCCTTGCAGAGATTGGTAGCACCTTACAAATGAAGGATATAGTGAGCTACACTTTCGCCGTGATATTCTTCAGCACCCCTCATCATGGCGACGGGGACGGCTCATCTCTAGCTGATGTTAGTAATAAGATGCTGCAACACCTTGAACCGGAAACGCAAAGCAGTCTCGCCAACCCTTCAGCTGAACTACAGAATTCTCTGGACACTTGTCAGCGGACTTTTATCTCACAATTTAAGAAAAATGGTTACCAAATCAAGGACTTCGTGGAAAATGTTGACACAATCCTTCCAAAAGCTGTGACAGCGTTTGATCTGCGTGCTGAGATGATCAACAAAAGCCACTCCGAAATATGCCGTTTCGAAGCGCCTGATGATCCAGGATATCGGCAAGTTAGTAATGCTCTTCAAGCCTTCATGATGAGTGTCAAAGGCCAACAGCTTTATCTGCGGGACCAGTGTCTGGCTTCCTTGTTCTTTCCGGAACTTGAGAACAGAGAAAGCGACATTACTCCAGCGCTAGAAAAGACGGGCGACTGGATATTCAACAACCCCGATTTCGTTAATTGGTCGAAATGGAAAGACACTGCCCAGAGGCCAAACAATATCATTTGGCTTAAGGGAAAACCTGGATCCGGGAAGTCAACGCTGATGAAGAAGGCGCTATATCATAGTAAGGCGCTTGGACTTTCAGATTCGGTTTCAGTTGCAGGCTTCTTCTTTACCACTAGAGGAAATATTCAGCTCCAAAAAACGCCTGCTGGACTGTTCCGTACAATTCTTTTTGACCTTCTTAAGCAAGACAAGGCCCTCCTTTCCGCCTTCATTTTGGAGTTTGTCAAGAAAAGAGCGACGCCAGGATGTACCGTTAGCTGGCGTGTTGTAGAGCTTGAGGATTTTCTTCGGTCTGCATATTCTGGACAAATTCAGTCCATCCAGAAAGCAGTAATATACGTCGATGCACTTGATGAGTGCGATAATGTCGATGGTCAGGATATAGTACGAGACCTTGTACATTATTTTCGATCACTCACGGAAGGACCATTGATCAAGGTTTGCTTGTGCAGCCGCCACTATCCACACATAAAAATACCCGACTGCCCTCAAATTGTCGTGGAAGCTTTTAATAGCCAAGATGTGTTGCATTTTGTCAACACGAAGCTCTGCCCTGAAAGCAAGCAAGATAGGTCAAGGCGCTATGCTAAGGCTATTGCCAGTAGAGCCGATGGTGTATTCCTCTGGGTCATCCTTGTCGTCAAGAGTCTCAATATTGACTTGGATAATGAACGAACAGATGAAGAGATAGAAGAAACCCTCAACACCTTACCGCAAAAACTTGAAGATCTATTTGGGAGCTTGTTTATAGGAAAACGCTCAAAGATCGAAATGCAAAAAGCAGCCTTGATCTTCTCCCTAATTCTCACAAGCGCAAGGCCACTAAATCAACATGAAATCAGACATGGCTTGAGCCTTTCCGCCAATGACACTGCACCTCCAAGTGAAGCTGAACAGTGGCAGGACTCCAGTTATTGTCTACCATTTGAGGCTGAAGCTTTTCTAACATCATTGAGATTCTACACAAGAGGGCTGGCGGAGGTGTCATTTCGTGGGGGCGCCCATGATACAGGCTTCGCGTCAAAACGTTTATCTTTTAAAAGAAAATGGACTCGAGATCTTTCCAAATCATCAATTGATGAAGGAAGGCACCCCCTCCTAAGACCTTTAAAAATCGAAGATCTTCTCAATCCATCAATCGAAGAAGAAGATAATGAAAATAATGAAAAAGAAAAGGAAAAGGAAAAGGAACAGGGAAAAGAAAAGGAGGAAGAAAAGAGAGAAGAAATCAGTTTTCATAAGCCCTCAGAGTCTCGGTTATCTCCATACGATACAAAATTTCCTGACGAGTTCAAGCCTCGGCGTTCCCTTAATCAAAGACAGCCTAATCGAAAAGTAGGGGTAGCGACAGAAGGTCTTTATGGCGATAATCTGGGTTCCGTGCAATTCATACACGAATCTGTGCGCGAGTACTTCCTCTCAAAAGGGTTTCTAGCCTTAGACAAGGTCAACACCCCGCCCAGTCTGGCCGAACGACATCTCAAGTATATTGATGTATGTATGCGAGTTATTTCCCTTTCACCTTCGTCGCGAAAAGGTGATGATATTCCCAAGTTATGGCGCCAGTTTCCACTTGTTCCATATGCAGGCAACAACCTCCCTTACCATATCTCTGAAGCTGAACTAGGGGGTTCTGTCTCCGAGAAGCTGATTTATGGCCTTATTACCGAAGGGCCATCTGGCTTCTGGGCCAAATGGAGAAATTGCCTGGAGGCTCTCAAAACGAGCGAGCAACTTAAAGAACTGACGAAGACCGTTGATCCTACGTATATTCTCGACTCACCACCTTTTCATTTTCTATGTCAAATGGGATTCTTTCTCTCCGCTGAATCCTTTCTTCGTCACGGCGGGAACATAGATTCTCGAGATGCCTACATGAAAACGGCACTACATCATGCGATCGAGAACGCCTCAATAAAGACGGTTGAATTTCTTACTCAAAGAAACGTAGATTTACATGCCAAGGACAGAAAAGGAAACACTCCTCTTCACCGAGCTGCGTCTTGCAAAGTAAGCAAGCGGACAATGGACATCTTACTGGCGCCCATTTTCCAAGACACTTCATGCCTATCTGATGTTAATGCTAGCGGAAACACCCCTCTTCATGAAGCTGCAAGTTCGGGTAATTCCAATCTTGTTCAAGCCCTGTTGTCGCAAGGTGCCGCGCTCAACACAACAAACAAGACAGGAAGCACATCTCTTCATCTAGCCGCATCAAGAGGGTACGACGATATCGTTCAGTTTCTACTAGAGGCTGGTGCAGAACCAAATGTCATGAATGACGACGGAGCCATGCCTCTTTACTTAGCCTGCCAAGCTGGCCACGGCACCACTGTGGCATCTATTCTTCGCTTGCCCAGCATTGATCCTAACTTACCCAATGCACAGGGTGACGCGCCAATACATATAGCCGCAGAAGGCCAGAACATCAGTCCGATACAGGAACTATTCCGCAGAAACGCCAATATAAATGCTCGAAATAGAAGATGGCTGACGCCCATACACTTACGGATCACCGCGGGCCTTCAGATCAAGTTTCTTGTTGCATCAGGGGCAAACATAGAAGCCAGGACTCCAAGTGGGCAAACACCCCTTCATCTAGCCGCCAATTGCGACCATATTGATGCTGCTGCTGCCCTAATTAACGGCGGTGCCAATATCAGCGCTGTAGACTATGATGGTAAAACAGTCCTACACTATGCTGTCGGGAAGGAGAATTTCGGCAGGTGGTTTCTGACCAACATCCTTCGACGAGAAATAAAAATCGATGTATCAAAACCAGATAAGAAGGGCCGCACACCACTGCACTATGCTGCTCAGGCAGGATATCCCACAGTATTCAAGATGCTACTGGGAGCTGGAGGCGAAGGTGACCTGGCCCGGAAAGATAGATACAACTGCACCCCTGTTGACTACGCCACGAGCGAGACTATTGATAGCATGAGATATATCTTGGAAGCGAAAGGATATAAAAGAGTTATGAGGCTTGTAAATGGAACGATGAAACGGGTGTATGAGGCGCCACGGCAGCCAGTCGGTTAAACCAGAGCTCTATTACCACCTTGGCATTTATCTCCGCTACTAGTTTTATCTATTCGATAACGCTCGTTCAATTTACATCAAGCGTGGTGAACTCGGCTATTTCACATCCCAAAGACAAAGATTTAATTCTTCAGAATAAAGTTTACTCATATCAAATGTTCATTCCTTCAAATTACTAATGCCAAGTCCGTCCTTCTCTTCTATCAAGCTCTATCCATTATGACACCCTCAGAATATCTTGGCGAGCCAATGGACTTTATTTACAAGGCTTACCAAAAAGAAGTTTTGACGCAGATGTGACCAATTCCCAGGAAAGTCCTGTTTGAACAATTCTACCTGTTCCTATCAAGAAAACTGACAACCCAGTGCTGGACTTTGTGTGCAAACCAACATTCATTCTTCATCTTGTACTGTAAAGCCATTAATTTAGAGACTTTGGGGTCAGCCATATCCGGCGCTTCTAACACCTATACACTATCGAGATACATGCAGCAGGCGTCCTAGAGCAGTGCTTTTGGAGACTAAAGTTTAGGTTTTGCCTTTGGGCTTGAAGTGCAGGAGGTATAATTCTCTCTTTTTTTGGCGTCTATTGACATGATTTTGATTGATCTAGAATAAGTACCTAGTTTAAAATTAGAAAGGTTGAGAACCCGCAGGAATAGTGTGTAAGGAACATGTTTAAATGTAAACTACGGGAACGATAAGCACCACGTTCAGTACGTCATCTTCTCAACCGTTTGGCAACGTTTACAAGGAACTCAGCCGTATCAGTGTAATGATCCCTGTTTCAACAGTCTCTCTCCCTCAGCTAGCCAATCAATTAAAGTTACGTGTTATATCATTAGTCAGATTTGGCCCTGACCTCACGCGGCCAGAGACTTCAACACCGCCTTGACCGCCTTGAGTCAGCATGTGGCCGTCAGCAAAGGCTAAAACGAACTCCCCAAGATCTCTTTGCCTTCCCGTCTTAACAACTTCAGATTTATAGCATCCATTTATAGAGTCCCAGCTATGAGTCTTCTAATCGCGGCAGATCTCAAGCCCCGACTTTCGTCCGGTGCCGGCGTTGTCCTTGCCGGCGATGAGGAATTCGCCGGTCTTGTCAGCCGGTGGAGAGAGTACCATGCGCCTACTGTTGCCGCGGTGGTGCAGGTGACGACTGAGAGTGACATCCAAGAGACTGTGAGCAAACCAACTTGGGTTCAGCGCTCAAGCATCGCACGGCATTGTCTACTCCATCTACTCTGTCCTGTCTGCTAACCAACTGTCGGCACCACTCACCAGGTTCGGTATGCGAATGAGAAGAACGTCCCATTCTTCGGAAGAGCCGGAGGTCACGGCGCGACCGAAGCGCTGGCCAAGGTGCATGATGCGATCCAGGTCGACTTGCGCAAACTGAACCACGTCGAGATCGCCGAGGATGGCAAGACGGCGAAGATTGGCGGCGGTGCCAGTATCAAGGAAGTTGTCGACGCACTCGAGAAGGCAGGGAAGCGCACAGGTCAGTACCCAGCCATCCCTACAGTAGCATGTGTCGAATCGTTGAGACCAAGACCCTCGAACTAACTCCTGTCAGTCACTGGTATCTGCGAATCTGTGGGAATCTCGGCGCCCGTTCTCGGCGGCGGCCACGGGTGGCTGCAGGGCGAATATGGCCTCGCTGCCGACCAGGTCGTTTCAGCTCGGGTCATTGTTCCAAGTGGTGATGTCGTGACTGTGTCCGAAGACTCCCACCCAGACCTCTTCTGGGCCATTAGGGGTGCCGGCCACAACTTTGGCCTTGTGGCCGAGTGGACGTACCGCATTTACGACGCCAACCCTCGGGCTCCAAAATGGTCTTATGAGATATTCGTGTTCTCGGGCGATAAGCTCGAGGCTCTATTCGATCTCCATAATAAAATGCAGAAGACGCAGCCGGCGCATGCGATCCATTGGAGCTATATCATCAGAGTCGCTGAAATCAACCCCGACCATGTAAGTGACTGAACGCCGCGGCGGCATCTCCAAATATCATACGCCCTAGACTGATCCCGTGTAGCCCATTATCTGGTATGGCATCATTTACGACGGCCCTGAGGCTGAAGCAAGAGAATACGCCAAGCCCCTGCACGCAATCGAAGCCATGTCGATCCAGGCGGGCGTGGCAACGACCCATGAGCTGGCCGCCCTCACCTTCATGGACGCAGACGGACCTGCGTGCGCCTACGGTCTGACCTCTCTCCGGTATCCGATCGGACTCAAGACATTCGACGTGCCAGCGGTCCGCAAGGTGTACGACTTCATCGACAAGAGCTTCCGGGAGATACCCGAGATTGCGGGCTCCTTCTTCCTGCTCGAGGGCTACCCGACGCAGGCTGTCCAGGCCGTCGACGAGCGGAGCACGGCGTTCCCCCACCGCAGCGACGATATCCTGGTCACGTCGTACGTCCAGTACAAGCCGGATCCGAGGATCGACCCGCTCGCCGACAGGTACGGGAGGACCCTGCGCCAGATCCTGCTCGAGGCCAGCGACGACCCGGGCCGCCTACGTGCCTACGTCAACTATGCCCACGGAGATGAGGACCTACGCGAGGTGTACGGCTGGGAGGAGTGGAGGCTGAAGAAACTAAGGGAGCTCAAGGCCGAGTGGGATCCGGAGAATAAGATGGGGTACTATGTGCCAATCGTATGATCAATTGGAAAGCAATTGCTTCTTTCAGTCTGATGGGAAAGAGAATGATTAAGCCTAAGGGCGAGAAGTATGATTATGCAGCCCGACTAGTGACCTTATTAGTTAGGATGAGGCGATTCAGAGCAGGGCGAGAGGCACGCTTCCCACAGTGGTGAGATGAATGATGACAATGAGCTATTTGTTGAGTTGAACTACGGATTCTTGTCCATGATATAGGCAATAGGAGAAGAGTGATCATCGGGAAAACATTGGTAGATTGTTCAATCTCAGCTACTTGCGGCTCTCAATTAAAATCAATGTTATGAAGTTTGAACAGCACTTCCTCAACGAACCAAATAGCCAAGTCGATTTTTCCTGGGATGCCTGCAATAGATGCTCGCTCTCCTACAGTTAGGCATGCCTTGATCACCTCGATATAGAGAGGACCCAATCCTGTGTTGAGGGCATCGGCCATGGAAATCAGACGTGAGCAAACTTCTTGCTGTGACTGGTTTGCCGGTGCTCCAGGAAACAGTGTCGTACCAGTAACGGTCCAAAGGGCTCCAGGGGTGGTATCATGTTCCTGATATCTGAGAAAGGAGGCACTCATGCCTATCTCAAGTAGGCACACACCGACGTTGCGGATATCATTCTTGAGAGAATCGCACATCGCCTGGTTATCAGAATCCATATGATAAAGACCAGGAACTGTATAAGGGCCATCTACTCCAGTCCAGTAGATGCCATCGCTGGGCGTGATATCAAAGCCATGAAGTGCCACTTGGAACTTGTTCTTTGGTCCCCGAGTGAGAAGGATACAGTCCGGTGTAATCTGGCCATGGTCAACTCCACAGATTTGTAAACCGTGGACAGCTTCGGCAAGCCCCTTTGCAAGATCCAACGCGTTCTCTGGAAGCCGGAGATAATCCTGATCAAGACTACCCGACTGTACCAAAAGATTTCGAAGGGTAGTCGGGGGCTCATTTGAAACGAGTGTCTGGAAGATCAGTGGCGTCCAGTTCGCTGGCAGGTTCTGGTCTTGAAGTTGCAAAATGCTAATAGAATCCATCAAAGAAGTCGAAAAGAATGACGCATATCTGAGCTTAATCAAGAGATCCATAGCTGACATGCTATCATCAAAAAATGGGCTATTGTTACCAAGATCGCTCGACACATGGAGCACTGAGTGGCCGTCCAAAATCCAACGGATCTCTGTGTCTTGTTGGTCTATGTAACGGACCGTTGTATTGGGAATACATACAGCACGTGCTGCTGCTTCGTCCTCTCTCAAAGTCTCGATATTTTCATCTTGATACGGGTCGATGACTTTAGACGGGTCGATGAGATCCCGAATCAGTTTGGCAACTTTGGCCAGGTCCGGCATCACACTAGCCTCATAAAGAGCATATAAACCCCAGTATCGGTCAAATTGGAAAATCCAGGAACCGAGAACCTCGCAGAAACTCTCGTAGAAGTTGCGGTCCTGAATGCTGTGCGAAAAGACGGAAAGTTCTCCCTCCAGATCGTTCATGCAAGAATTAAGGCGAGAGCAATGGACGGCTGTCAAAATAAGGTGTGAGTCATTGATGTACGACAGTTGGACATCAACTGGTTCCGCGTAAGCCCTAGCCCGGGTTCTTGCCGCGTTGATACCGTTGTCGGACGTCAATTCATTCGCATATCTCTGGCGACTCCCGAAGAGAATATTTCTATTCCACGCCAATGAAATCAGTGGCTGCAGCATGTGATAGAAGAAGAAAAGACGCACTGGACATAATCTTTGCATTTTCGGGCTTGAAGTTTCAAACCCTCCATAGCTTGCTCATTCGCCATGAGAGCCATGGTTTGTGAGCTAGATGGATAAGGAAATCAGATCGGGAAATAGGATGATGGACAGTGCTACGAACAATGAATATAATACGTGTGATGGAAAGAATGGACAACTGTGAGGGATATTGAGAGGGAAGAAACTAAACAGCACCCCTTTCACACTGCTTTTGCTCATGTGAATCTGCACTGTCGTTTTACCCGCATGTGATTTAGCTGGAGAAACTTGCGTTAGCATGTCCTACCTGGATATTCCACTCTGGGGTCTGACACATCCTCAAATATATAGCCACTTAGCCGGGAGTCTCGTGTGACACCGAAAGCAGGGAATTATGGTGCAGGGTGGTGGCAAGGTGATACATCTATTATCGTATATCGGAAGGGACGCTGTGGAATATGCTCATTTTCGTTTGCGTCTGCTACGGGCCAATGATTTTAACTTGGATAAGCCTTTCTAGTAGCACATGTGCGGAAAATGAAGTGCAATTGGTAATTCATCCGAGAGTCACACACTACTCGGTACACTCAACCATCTTCTCCGAGCGTTAACACCGACGCTTCATGTTGTCCTCCTCGGGGATGTGTACCAAATAGTGAGGATAGCTGTGTGGCATGTTTCAGAGCCGAGATAATGCACCATTTCTGCCAATGAATTATATTAAGCAAATGAAAGATGACGGGAGAAATCGACTCAGACAAAGTTCGGTACAAAAGAAAAGACAGGAAAGAATTTCCAAGCAGATAGCCCCCTTAAAATTGCCAATCTAATCTATATTTCGTATAACACGCAAAGTATATTACAAAAAAAAAACACGAAAAGTTTCAAGCAGACCACCCTCTCAAATTTTTCAATCTCATCTGCGTTTCATATAACGCTTCTTCTTTTCTCCCTAGACTTCCCTTTACGAAGCGAGCGCCATATATCAGCCTCAAGAACCCGTCGGACTGGATAGGCTGGCCATCTTGAATTTCCACAGGGAAAATTGAACTATAGACGCTACTCATTCTTTTTCGTAAAAAGAAGTAGCAGGCAACCCAAGGTTATAGAGTTTTCTCATTACCACTAGGTTGAATAGTGTAAGAATCCTGTGTCTGTTGAAGTACCTAAGCTCTTTCTGATGCTCTGCAGACAGGGCCCTGTTGAATCCAGTTTTCATGTATTCTTCAGGATTCCATGAGGGGTGAGGGACACTAAAGTCAACCGGGGCACGCCAGTCAACACCATGAGTGTCGCCGATGCTGTCAAAAGCGCCGTCTACTGGTTCCCAACAATGATGTGGCGATGACCGAGGGGGCATCGAATTTGGCCTAATGATGTCCACCTTAACGATGCATTGGGGAAAACGCGCTACCGTCCTCTCGCTATGATACCCCTGAGCGATAGCTGGTAGAGTTTTGCCGCTTGAGGTTGTCCGAAATGAGTACATATACTGTTTGACATCTTCCCAATGCAGAGGCGAAAACTCCAATCGAGGAGACTTTCCGAGATACAGTCTGAAGCCCGCCCACACCCCACCGCATGAGCTGCTGTTGTAAGAGAATCCACGAAGGCCAATCTTTGGGTTGACACGCCAGTGACCAGGGATGTCCTGCCAACAACGCCTGAAATCCCAATGCTCGCGAGGATCATTCACAGATCCGGAAAACCCTTCCCATTCGATTCCTGTATCGTCAGAAATACCCCGTTCCTCGAAGTATCCAACCATGTTCTCATATTTGCCGTGTGATTGGGTACCATGAGGCTGTCTAGAGAACCATCCAGGCGGCCGACTCACAACTTCAGGCCCATGAACGCGGTATTCATCCCCCATCCACCACGACCAATCTGCCTGGTTCCCGACATAGGTTATGTTTTCTAACCTTGCAAAGCCTCCAGACAAACCCCCGAGCTCTCTTGTGATGATGTCGATGGGACTCCGAAGCCGACGAGGCAGCCCATCTTTGGCCTTCAAAAGCCCACCGCTGCCTTCCGCGAGACGGGCGGACATGCGTTGACACAAGATGTCGCTGCGCTCGTCGTGTATGACTAAACGCCTGGTGTTCCTTAGAACGCCAACAACATAACTTCGCTGCCCGCAACTCTGGCATATTCGCTCTGGTGCTCTTCGGCTTGGTTCCATGATCCCAGGAAATTGATAGAACGCGTCGGCCGAAACGGTAAGCGTATCCCTGTCTAGATCTGGAAGGAAGATATTCCAATGCGTCTCACCACGGGCGCAAAGTCCGCGATTTGCCAGTCGGCGAACTCCCACGCGGAATACGCATATCCGAGTCGATCGATTCACAGCCGCGATTGCCAAGGCTCTGCCTAAATCCAGGGGCTGTTCTGGTTCATGATGGATTTCAATGTCATTTAAGACGAGCTCCAAGATCGCATCTTGGAGTTCTCGTGGTAAGTCAGAAAATCCCGTCTTCTTCATTTTGTTAAACAAAGTTGCGTGGTGGCGTGTAAATGTATGAATTTAGTCGGGTTGAAGAATTTATCCAAAAAAGAACGTAAGATGTTTTTTAAAACCGTGAAGTAAGTAGCTACATCCTCGCTTCTTATAATGATGCGATTATAAAGAAGACCTGTATTTAACAAGGGATTGGGTTTAAGAAGTAAGAAAAAGAAAGAAGTAAGACGCCTTGACTAAGAAAAAGAACTTCCTCTTTGTTATACCAGCACCAATACAGGATTTCTTTATACAGATAAACTATTCAGAATATGTTGCACAGACCTGTACTATAATTGTACAGAGTTTCTTGCTATTACCTTTGTTCGCTAACTCAACGAAGATAATAGAATGCGGTACCCTTGTATGAAAAGAGAGGGAAACAATACGCTACTAACGTTCATTACTCAGCCGCGTTAGTGCCGATTCCGACCCCATCACGGCGAACCCCTTTTTTATTCCCTGGACAAAGAAGCTCCAAACATACACAGATATTTCAATGTCTTCTTTGGGTGAACTAGCGACATCCCGGTCTCGGAAACTCCAGAGCTGTGGCGAGTGTCGCAGGCGCAAAATTCGATGTGACAGGAGAGTTCCTTGTCGTGCCTGCAGGGAGAGAGGCGAGGAGGCTATGTGCCAACGACGCCCTCTGCCACCCTCTCGCAGACACCAGGGTACCCAAGATGACAGCAGAATAGACACGTTGGAGGCCGAGTTAGCCATGATGCGCAGTCGCTTGGCAGCAGTGGAAGCAAAGGTTGGTATGGGAAGCAGTGATCCTCCTCCTGAAGGAGACAAGAACGTCGACTTCCAGGAGAGTGGGTTGGCTGGTGCCATGGAGGACGCTGCCTTCAACATTGGCCAAGTTCGCCGGTGGCAGGATAACAATGAGAACAACGCGGGCAGTCAACCAGTAAGCCAAGAGAGCAGCAAGAAATGGTACAGTCCGATGCCTTTCAATGCATGTATCGCCGCCCTTCCTTCGAAATCGGATTGCGATTGGATTGTGGAAGCATTTTTCCAAGACCTCAACTGGTTCTGTGGGTGCTTACACGAACCATCGATCACATTGACCTATGGCGCGTTCTGGAAGGATGGAAAGGAGATCCAGGATGACATGTTCTTAAGCGTGCTGTTTGCTATCCTCAGCAATTCCGCCTTTCTGCTGAGCGATGAGCGATTAGCAAGCGCACCTCTTGAGATGGCCAGCATTCGCGACTTCGCATCTTTATGGTTTGATTGCAGCTTCGCCAGTTTTCATCGCTGCGATGGAATGGCAGAGCCATCGATTGTGAGTCTGCAGGCCATGATTACTCTAAATTATGCATTTCACCTGTCGGGCAATTCCAAGACGCACAGATCCATGTTCGCGATCAACATTGGAACTGCAAGGGCTCTCAATCTTCATCTTCTTGGGAGTCAAATAACGGGATCGACTGATGCGATTATTCTACGCGAAATGGGCCGGAGAGCCTGGTGGACATTGGTTGAGACCGAGTGGTATTTCACGCCGTACCACAGATACTCGTGTAAGAAGACACTGATCTTACTTCCTATCCCCAAGAATCTCATCTAACGGTCTACCATTCCAGATGTCGCGCCACATCAGTTTGATACGGCATTACCTAGCATAACTGATGATGGCTTACCTACCGCTCTGACATCTACCAACTTTACTTCGCTCACATATCTTCTGTTTACCTCGCACTCGTCAAGAATACTATACGATCTATATGGGACCCTGCAGCCATACCAAAATCCATCCTATGATGCCGTCCTCAAGGCATCAAGTCAACTAGATGACCTTTACGCTTCATTTTCTCAGCTCCGGGTCGAGGACTCGTCCCCGTCGACTACTCTCTTCGCCATACGAATAATCGGTATGTCTTTGGCATACAGATCATATTTAGTGCATCGTGCATACTTTGTCAAGTCTCTGAGTGATAAATCATTTGCGCAAACCCACAACGCTTGTGTCGACGCAGCTCGCACGATTCTAAGCCTGTTTGATGAGGGAATACCGAGCACCTTTTTCCGCCTTTGGAACGTGACAATTTGGCTCGTTGCCGCTGGGCTTATCATGGCGCTTGATCTTGTCAAAGCAAGTAGTGATAGACGCACACCTGAGGATGCTCTGGCTCGGCGCAGTCGATTGATCACACTGGTAAGACTCTTGTCAACAGTGGCAGACCAGTCAGGGATAGGCATTCGGGGAGCAAAGTTGATCCGACACCTCTACTCAATGGAGAATGATATCATAGCTGGTCGTCGGCCGTCGTTGGCCGGCATAACCAAACAAGAAATTGTCCGTCTAGTTCAATCTTGCCGCCGCTCAGGTGCTGAGGAGGATTCAGGCGAGGCCGCATCCCCAGTTGAGCAACCTGCTGAGGATTTCGCAGCTTACGCTACCGGGAACTCCAATAGTGAGGATGGTGTGGACCTTGACACTGAAAATATGGACGAATTCATGTTTTTGCCATCGTCATGGGCCGGGAACGACGAACTAGATACGATGCACCTATCTTTCAACATTGAAGGGACGGAGATGACGGAGAGAGATCACTTTCTAGATTTCTTTGCCGATCTTCATCCTTGAAACTTGTAGAGAAATAAAAGGAGCTAAATACTACACAACCTTACCAAGTAGGTGAAATAAAACGTGGCACACCAAAGCTCTTTCCGCGTGAGACAGGGACCTCATTATTTAACTACACAATAAGAAGAGAATAATAAAAGAATAATAAACTATTCTATAATATTTAGCTTGATATTATATTCAGGACTAGGCTATTTACTGTGATATTGTATTGAGTTTTAGTAGCGAACTATCTCGATGTGCCATGTTTTATTTCACCCACTTGCTTACCTACGCCACCCTTTCTAGATCACCAGCTACACAGCATCCTACTAATCGGAAGAATATTCCATCCACCTTCAGCGCTTCTTTGATTCGAAGACGACCTCATCTTGAACTTGAACCTCAGACTCGGCCTTTTCAACCGGAAGAATTGCATCGGTAAAGTGATATTTTCCGAAATGGCGAGCAGGGACACCTTGCTCATACAGATAATCGAGTTGCTCCAGTGACAGGCCTTTGGACTCGGGCACCATTACATAGGACCAGACGGAAGTTAACACTGAGGCAGCCCCCCAGATATAGCCCTGTTTTCAAACGTGTCAGCAATCCAACTCTGTAGATGGGGATACATATTAACTCACGATCCGCGCCCCAAGATTTCCGTAGCCTTTGTCTTGAAGATACGGCGAGACAGAGGTGATCATGAGGGAGACACCAAAGCTAATGAATACGGCAATGGACAGAACCCGTTCCCTGTTACGAGTTGGAGCAGCCTCAGTGCAGATAATCCAGATGAGAGGGGACATGACGCCAGAAGACAGCTGCCAAAGAAACAAGAAGGCTACCGAAGCAGCCCCAGACGTGTGGGTCGACGGCGATACCGCGGTGTTGATGCTGGCAATGACAAGCATGAAGACGGCATTTGCGGCTGTGCTGTATATGATGACGGGTCGGCGGCCTTGGTTGTCTGGTAGGAAGTGCCCGGTGAGGATTCCGCCGTAGTAGACGAAGTTGAGGCCCATGATGAAGGGGAAGACGTCGGAGGTGCCGCTGTCCTGCAGAAATGAGACCATGTAGTTCACAATGTACCCGGAGCCCTGGGCCTGCAGCCAGCACTGGATGCCCACCGCGATGAGGAGTCGCCGAAAATCCGGTCCGTGGAATAGATCTCTCCAAGAGGAGACCTCGGGGTTCGCTTGCTCCTTCTCGAATGCAATCTCAAGTTCTCTTATATACTTCTCGGCGTCGAAGTCGTTCGTCTTGGTCCCGAATAAACGTGAGGCGGAGCGTATCGCATCATCGCGGCGGCTGTAAATCGTCAGTCATGACTCTTTAAGCATCTTTTCGTAATCATCATCAGTTTAGTATCCTCACCCGTTCCAAACAAGCCATCGCGGACTCTCAGGTAAAAGTGGCGAGAGTGTAACCATGCACACTGGTGCCAAAAACTGCAAACCAATCGGAATCATATAGGACGCAGCGTCATCTCTCTTTGAGCTAGCGTAGACAATCCCCGCAGCGAGGCAGTACCCAATAATTTGGACGTTCTGGTACATATTGATCGCGAATCCCCGAGCCTCGTTCGAGGACGTCTCGGAGAGGTAGATTGGAACAATGCTGGCACACAAGCCCATGGCCACCGAGGCCACAGTCTTGCCGACGACGAACTGAGTGAAACGAGCTGAACCGATGGCGCTAGTTATCTCCAACACGATGCCGACAATGGAGATCATTCCGGTAACAACGAGCGATTTCCTACGGCCGATAGCTTTGTTCAGCTCCATGGCTACAAGGCTACCGACCACTAAACAGACGAGCAAGTGTCAGTGCGCTATAGTTAGGGTAGAGCATGATGGAATGCAATGGGAAAGAGGGTTGGTGAGAATGATTGTAGAAGATACGTACTGATACCGCCAGACTGAACAGAGCTACCAGCAGCTTTTTGAGGTGTGCTAATATTGCAAGTTTCTAACCCATCTACCAGGGTACAAGATCCAAAAGCACGAAGGAAAGCCTCTGCACCTTGTATGGTCCCCCACCATCCATTGTCGAAGCCCTATACACCATTCATTTCCATATTAGATACCTCTGATAGATAAGGCCGAGTATATTGGTTGTGAAAGGTCACTCCCCATGTATGAGAGGGCTGCTTACAAAAAGAAAGGCTCCCATTGAGACAAGGAACATGCATCCCAGGCCGGTAGCCGTAGTAGTCTTCAGATATTCAAACATGATGTCGATATATAGCTCTTGATTTTGTTAGTTGTAGGGTTTTGTGGTGGTGAGCAGAAACAAAAAGGACTGTTGCGAGGTGCCGACTGTTTTATACTCCTCTCAAGGTGCCTAATGACACTTACCTCTCCGGCCGCGCCCGTCTTGATAACCTCAATGGGTATCTTAGCTTCCTTTCCTAATCGAAAGGTAAAAGAGATAACAAGATGGTCCTCGTAGGTCGAGTGTTCTGATCGCCCCGTAATTTTACCCCAGAGTCTCCCCAGATCCATGCAGGATAAGGAGAGAGTGGACACGTGCTATCTGGGCAACAGTCCAGACAAGGACGAGTCATGAGGTTGCTGCAAGATCACAGGTCCGTTGAGTGCACGAAAGACATCTTGGGGGGGCAAACAAACTGTTGACTGTGCGGTTTATCAACCAAAACATACCAAACACAGCTAGGATTCCACCTCTTGTTAGCCCATGAGACAATATTTGACCTGCAGCAGCCAATATGAAAAGCTGATTAGAATTGAGTTTGCTAATGGCCCACATGAGCCACCCATGTTCTGGACTGCCGGCACCGGCCGCCTTATCTCAAGTGTCCAACGGAGGCGACGCGTCCGACGGCTCCGACGGGTGCGACGGACGCGGATGATAGCGGTAGGGGTTAGGGGCAACGAACGTTGGAGCACACACAACCAAATTGACAGATCAGACGACCCTGGCTTTAATAAGGCACAAGTTTAGTCTGTCTTTCCAGTTCATAGTCATGACATTGCAGAGGAGATGCAGGTTTAGGTTGCATTAAGTCAGAAAGGGATTGACATTTCCCATCAAACAAAAAACTTTCAAAAAGCAGTGAACGTGAGAAGTTGATTGCTGTCTTCTTTCAACTTAAAATCTTTCATTCAGGCAATTTTCCTTATACCCTTAGCGAGTACAAAAACAACATGGCCGTTCCCATCATCGAACGTCATGATCTCAAGGCTGTCCTTCCATCTAACTTTCTCCACGGATATGCGTAAGTTATATTTACTGAGAGACTTTCTTATATACTAAGTATTGGGTCCAGATCCGCAGCCTATCAGATTGAGGGGGCTACTGCCAAAGACGGGAGAGGCCCTTGCAGCTGGGACGATTTTCTAAAAGACCAGCCCGAGAAAGGAGACGATGCTTGTCGCTCATATGACCTTTGGCAAGAAGACGTGAAACTCTTGAAGCAGTATGGGGCCAAATCCTATCGCTTCTCGATCTCCTGGTCTCGTATCAAGCCACTTGGTATGTCATCTGGTATACCATTCATGTTCTCATTCTTAACTAATCAATGACCGCAGGGGGTAAGGACGACCCAATCAACGAAAAGGGGATAGGTTATTATAACAATCTTGTAAGTACACCTATCTACAAGTTCTTCTCCCATTTCAAGCTACATAAAGCGACTGACTCTTTATCAGATCAATGCTTTGATCGAAGCTGGGGTTGAGCCGACCGTAACTCTACACCACTACGATACACCTCTCGCTCTCGATGAAGCATATCAGGGGTTTGCTTCCAGTGATCCCTCCCCTCTTATCGCAGACTTTCTCTCTTACGCCAGGCTTTGTTTCGAAAGATTTGGCGACCGGGTCAAAAGATGGCTCACAATCAACGAGGTGGGTAACAATGATAAACAGTTTATAGCAAAGAGATCTAATACCGGTCTGAGTATTAGCCCTGGATTTTTTGCTCACTAGCGCCTGATGGGCTTGTGAAGAATTATACAAGACAGGACTTCTTTAGGTAAGTAGCCATTGCCCATCAAGAAAATTGAGGGATCCGTATGGTGCCAGCGCTAATGTCGTACTAAGGGTTGGCCACAACTGTCTTTTGGTCCATGGACATACTGCAAACCTATATCAGGACACTTTCAAAGCTCATCAAAAAGGGCAAATTGGTATTGCCCTAGTAAGTTTCATTTCGCATATCCGCCGTTTACAGTTCCTGTGACTTATTTTGTTGACTTGAATTAGAACTATGATTGGGTTGAGCCACTAGATGAATCAGAGCTGGCAATTAAGGCTGCCAAGGTTGCGGAAGAAAGATCCTTGGGCTGGTGGGCCTTGCCAATTTGTAGGTGTTTCGTCGTTGGGCTCTTAGGCCTGTGTCTTCAAGGCGTGTACATGACACTAACTCCGGCTGAATAGTTAAAGGAATTCAGACCAGCTCTTGGGACCAGTACGGCGAGGTATTTCCCAAGCTCACGCCAGAAGAACTTGAACTTGTCAAGGGATCCGCTGATTTGTAAATAAGTGACCCATTATCATTCCAAAAGTTATCAGTGCACGGTTCTTCGCTAACAAGAATTCAGTTTCTCTATCAACCACTATGGAACGATGTACGCGACTGGGAAACTATTTGAGCCTTATACCAAAACGAATTTCCGCGATCTTGACGATGTGGAAAAGACACATTACAAGAATGGAGTTGCTATTGGTCGACGCGGCGAGAACGGACACCCACATACAGGTTAGTCAAGGTCGAGAGCATGATCCTTACGACGCCAGTATTTTGTGAACGCTTTATGCTAACTCGGTTCTCAAGTCCCTTGGGGCTTTGCCAAGATGCTTACTCATGTCTGGAAAACATACGCCGAGCCACTTGACATCCCGATCTACGTTTACGAAAATGGCTTTCCTGTCGAAGACGAGTCCAAGTTTTCTATCCAGGATATCGTCAACGACAAGTACAGACAGGAGTTCTTTGACCTTTATATCGGTGCATTGTGCGACGTAGTCAAGAAAGAAGGCGCGAAAATTGCCGGCTATCATTGCTGGAGCTTGCTGGAGTAAGTACTTGGGTTTCTCAAAAGAAGGAAAAAGTACTCTGATACTAATCGAACTTTACATGATATAGCAACCTGGAGTGGAATTTCGGTTACGGGCCTCAGTTCGGTTTAACTTATGTCGACCGCAAGGACGGATTCAAGCGAATCCCTAAGAATTCTTCAAAGACAGTAGCTGCTATCTGGGAGCACGTGATCGAAAAGTAGAAAGTCCTCTAGTTCAGTGTATTTGTATATTCGTACAGTAGTAAACATAGATTTCCTCAGTCTAAGGAGTAGGTTCTAGGTAATAGAGGTCTAAATGAAAGATTTCTTCTAGAAAGCCTAAATATACCCTTAACCATGTTACAAAGTCCTCTTAAAACTCTCTATCTGTGAATTATCTGAGCACAGCGTTTAAAGCTTAGTAGAAATTCCTTAACTTGATCAGATATACCTAGGCACTCTGTGATAAAAAATATTAAGAAAAGAGTACGAAACGCTCTATTGGCATCTTCGATGCGATTTCTCAATTTTGTTTCCAATAAACTGTTTCGATTTTGATACGAGACTTTTTTGTAACACGCAATTCCTTCTTTCAAGAGCAAAGTTCACTAAATAACGAGGTAGCCTCAGCCACACAGGCTCCAGCCACACGTTGAAGCAATTCCCGGACAAACAATGTTGCTAAGCCGAAGTCGAGCCGAATACTGGTATGCTTATGTAAAAGTCTATTTATAATACAGAGTGGCGGGTCTAAATTGGGGTCTGACCGATCGCGCTGAGTCTTACTACCCTAGAGCCAACTACTACTGTCAACGCGGTGAATAGATTGGGAAGAATAACTGAAGAGCGAATCCAAATACGAAATACATGTGCGTGTATAGATGTTTCGTAATTTGTATTCTAAATTGTTCATTTGGTTTGGCCATATGGTATTCCATAAATCGTCATTCTGCGGTGAGGTTGACTTTCATAACTTTCACCACACCCCCTTCATGATATATCACACACGTGCGTAGTCACTTATTCTGGAGCTTCTCACAACCTTCAAAAAGACACATATGAACAATTGTTTTTAGTGATATTTAATTATAAATCAAACAATAATTCAAATTTATACCAGAGTCTTTCTTTTGCCTGAGTAGCAGGCGGCATTAGACCTTGTTGGCCAATCTGAGCGCTCCTGGAAATTGTCGGAATTCCGCAGCGGCATTTGCTCCGTGTGATGTAATTTGGAAAGCTTTGATTGGCCTTTACGGTTACGTAAGATGATTTTAAGATTGAATAGAAGAATGATGAATCACAACAACACGCCCAGACAGCCTAATGCTTACTTCGGATCCGGAAAACATCCTGCTTCGGCCTGGCCCCTTGGATGATCGTGGTGACGTCCAATGGAGGTTTTATTCCCGCATGTTCCCGTCATGATTTGGGGTTTTAGTGACCCGATTTGACCCAGTTCAGAGCGCAATGCCAGTCGTGATAGCGCCAGCGCCAAGCAACGCTCCAGCTGGCGCCAAGGAGCAGGGGCAGAACGCGTCTCTCGCAATACCACCTCTCGCATATGCGTGCCAGTCCTGTGTCCGAAGGAAGGTCAAGTGCGACAGGGCCTCACCTATCTGCTCGAGCTGCACCAAGGCGAAACTGGACTGTGTCTACCGCGCGCCTCCGCCGCCGAGACCGCGGAAAAGGAAGCCTATTCCTTCAGAAGATGTGATTACTGTGGATGACGCGCATGATGGCCTTCGTCCGAGTCCCCAAGAGAGAATCCGCCATGAAGATTCTACTTCAGCCACAAATAGCGCCGTCTTGTCAGCGGCAATAGGACCATATCAGTCTTCATCGCCCCGGATTTCTGGCCCTTCCGCCGATACAACCAGCACCAGTTCTTCTGTTGAAAACCCGCGAACTGAAAGCTCACGCGGAGGAAAGCTGCTTTCGGGAAATGGCAAATCCCGATATGTCAAAAGCCGCCTTTGGCTCGATGCTGGCGACATGGATATGCGTGAGCTCGCCAGGCACGGCGACCACAATGCAGAGGCTCTCGCTGGCCAGAGTTACTCCACAGGTGCCGCGACTGCCTTGTCGGACCCGTTATCTGACATGCTCCTCGGCGTCTCACAAGGTCTTGGCCCCTATCACCCAAGCCATCTGGATGCCATGAAGTTATGGGCGGCACATGTTAGCAATGTTGATCCTCTGTGCAAGCTTTTGCACATCCCATCGGCAGCCAAGATGGTCGAATCAGTTTCTCGGCAGCTCTCCATTGCCTCCAAGGCCCAGGAGTGCCTGCTCTTCTCAATTTATCACTCTGCTGTGTTCTCCATGGCAGAAGAGGAGTGCTTGGTTCAGTTCAACAGATCGAGATCTGACTTGCTGGCTATGTACCAAGCAGCAGTACGGCAAGCACTTGTCAACGCGTCGTGGCTCCAGACGACTGAAATGCTTATTCTGCAAGCTTATGTCCTCTTTCTCATCGTCATGCGTACGGAAATGGACCCTCATACATATTGGATTCTTACTGGGGTAGCAGTCCGCATTGCGCAACGCATGGGGATCCATCGTGATGGCGAGGCTGATGGGCTGTGTCCTTTCGATGTGGAAATGCGACGCAGGCTTTTCTGGCAGCTTCTTCCGCTCGATGCCCAAGTAGGTCAGATTTCAGGGAGCGGCATATCAATACTCCCTGGTAGCTGGGATACCAAGCCGCCGCTTAACATCAACGATGATCAGATTTACCCGGGGATGAAGGAGCCGCCTCAGGCCCAAAAGGGCGCCACCGAGATGATACTCTATCTCGTTAAAGCAGAGCTCTCGAACCTCTTCGCGCGGACAGGAGTCACAGTAAGGAACTATGGCCCTTCCCTTGAGATTAAGAGTGGGAAGGAGATTGAAGATCTCATGGACGAGGTCGAAACAACCATTGAGATGAATTACCTCCGATACTGTGATATTACCAATCCACTCCAGTTCTTCACTCTTGGAATAGCGAGATCTGCTGCCAGCATCGTGCGACTTCGCAACCGAATGTCTCCGCGCGCAAATGAGGACATCGACAACACAAAACTAAGGGAGCTTTGCGTGTTAGCTCATAAGATTCTTGACACGGACAGCGCTATATATAGGAACCCATCGACTAGAAAATTTCACTGGCAAATAAAAGGGTTCTTTTTGTGGGATGCATTGAAGTGTATTCTAACCAGCCTGGCTAGACCTGACTTCTATCCTCCTGCGGAGCTTGACGCAACATGGGAGAAGATGGCAAACTTTTATCAGGATCACAGGGAGGTCGCCGAAGCCAAGGGAGCTATCCGGAAATTAATAGTCAAGGCTACACTTGACGCATGGAGAGTGAACCCCCCTACTCTTTCATCTCCTGAGCCGGACTTCATTGTGATGCTGAGTTCTCAGGCGCCCAGTCACCAAGCTACTCAGTTACAGGGATTGAGCAACGAGCAAGGTCCGTCCGATGGGGGGGCTACTGGCTTTACATCGATGGACGCGATTGATAGCCACTTTGATGTTGGCGATATTGGCTTTGGCGACGAGTTGAATCTCAGTGTGGCGGACTGGATGTTTTGGTACCAGTCTGCTTAGCCTCGAAACCTCCAGCTCCGCTTAACACTCAAAAAGATATTTCACTAATAATATCTATGACCTTCTTAACATATCTCGCGCCAACCTCGACGCCGTCCTCATCCTGGAACTCTTTAGGATCACCGAAATCGGTGTTGCCTGCATCCAGACAGGTTAGACATGTGTCTACCACCTTGCTGTATTTGTCGCCCATTATAACTCGTAACTTCCCCCGACTTAAAGAGATTAGTTGCTCTTGAATAAGACTAGGAGCGGGTTGTTCCGATTCGTTTTGTTCAAGTTCGATGATTCTTGAGGTTTGTTGTGTCCCATCGGGCGCATAGGTCATTAATGGCTCCCATAGGCCTATCTCAAGAAGGCACACCCCAAGACTGTATATATCATGCTGCATTATAAAATCAACCGAATCGCTCCCCTGGCGTGCTGAATGCTGGTATAGGATCTCCTTCCTGTCTGCTTTGGACGTGTTCGTTTTCGCTTCTGCATGACGGATAACCTGGAAACCGACCAGGCACACAGTAGCATTTCGTTCGCCTTCCTTCTCCAGACTCAGAATGGTCTCGGGAGAGAGATTTTTGTGGACAAAATTGTAGAGATGAACGAAGTAGACTGCGGTCACGAGTTGACGCGCCATCTCAAGCCGCATCGTGAGAGATTCGGGCGGTTGGCCGGAAAGGAGAAGTTCGCGTAGGCTACGTACTTTGGTGTACCCGTCTGGAACTCGAAATATGAATGCCATGCTAGATTGTTTCGTCTGCCGAACAATCCCCTTGCACTTGAGGGTTCCGGAACTCAGCGGGTTCGAGTCTCGCAAACGGGATGCGAGATCTCGCGCGTCCTTTGCCTTGACTATGTCGGCAGAGACTGTATCTATTATATGATACTTGCCCTCCGTCGGGTCAACAGCAAGCTGAGCAGAGCAGTATGGGATCCTCCGTCTTTCTAGACTCTCGAGAGTCTTTTCCGCGATGAATACGGGTCGGTGGCCATCTTCGAAAGCACGGCGAAACTTCACAGCCTCGAGTGTAGGCTCTGCGGCATGTCGGGAGTTACCAAGTGATATGTTCTTATGCATGCCGTCAATGGTAGTCAATGGGGCAGCCTTGACCAACTGGAACCAAGTAGGCTCAAACCTCTTTTGCCATGACTCAAGTTCAGCCACCGATTGTTCGAGACCATCTCTGAGAGTCAGGTAGTACAGCTTCTTGGCAGTTTTGGAGCTCGCTTTATCGGGCTTTGAAATGACGACCACAGCGGCATGTAGCTTGGATTGAAGAACATAAAGAATACGTTCTTGGATATCCTTCTGTTCGTCGTCCATCTCACCTTCAAGGTGTTTCGTGACTTCCAGCTGGCTCGAGATACGAAGCCAGCATATCTCCATACGAAGAGATAGCTCATTGAGCTTGACGTCGCTTTGGCTATAATCCTTGTATGCTTGGACTAAATATTTTCCCAGCCTGTTTTGTGAGTGTTTCTGCACCAATTCACCAGTTGAGATCGGGATATGCAAACTTACTTGACGCAGACATCAACTGTTCCAGCTAGACCGACAATCCCTAGAGCTAGCTCTGCCATTATCTTCCGAGCGATTCAGCTAAACTTGCCCCGAAGGTTCTCGAAATGGTTGTGTCTTCTATTGATTTACTGAAAGAAGTCCTGTGACGTATTGAAATAAGGTATTCGATGAGATTTGATAGTCCGGGATTGCTAAGTGTGGAAAGGTGACATAAATACCGCGGCTGTGGGATGCTGAACCCTGGCAGCTGCAATCATAAGCCCACACCATGGAAATAAATGGAGAAAAGCAGCCAAAAGGCAGATTCAGCCCATTTGGGCACTGCGCCTTGATTGCCCCGCCTCGATTCATGAAGGCTGTATTCATCCAAGGGTCGATTCCGCCCTCTGTCTGCCAAGCGAAGCCAATACGAGACTATCTAGAAACAGTGTCATTAACTTGGTTTATTCTGTAATCTATACACTTCCACCCTTAAAGGTGAGTTCGCTAAAGCAATATCGTGAAATCTCTTGGCTATAAAGAACTAATTATGTGACTGGCCCTGCTTGAGCGCGACCAGCACGACTGCTAGATGTCATATTGTCTAGGAGAAAATTCATTAATACTCGTCCAACTCCTCTTCCGTCTCCCTCACCTTTTTCTGTATCTCCTCATTCAAATATCGTATTGAGTTTGCCAAGGGAACCATCTCCTTCTCAGTTTTGGAAACCGCCAAAATACCCGCTGAAATCCTTTTAACCGCCTCGATCTCCTCCGAAAACGGTGTCACGTCCGGCGCGCGTAAAATATGACCAATGACATAAGCCAAAGGCGCATACGCTCTGTACATGCCAAATGTCCAGGAGAGCATGACAGAGTGAGCGCACATATCCAATAGCCAAGAGCATATCTTCACCAGGTGGCAGGATGCGATGAGAGCCACCGGAGAGTCTCGAACATCCCCATCCGTCGAGATGGGTGCGGGCGAGGTGGAATCCAGAGCCGTCATTTTCCGTAGCATGAAGATGACGCTGGTATAAGCTGTCAGTGCTGCTTCAGCAATAGTGAAGGCCTCGAAGGGAGTTTTGGCCGAATACATTTGCTCATAGGGCTTGGTATTGAAAAACAAAAAATCAGCTTTTTATCCTTCAATCATATGAGAGTCGGTTATTGGGCAGATCCTTACCAGCTTCCACTCATCGAATATCTGGACGACTTCTATGCACAGAGCTTCCGTTTTTGGACCAAGAACCTCTGGCTCATCTTTGTATTCTTCTAGAATGGCAAAAAATTGCAATGTGATGAGAGCAACCCGAGAGCTGACAATGAAAAGCATCTGATCAAGAGTCCTGGTATCATGTAGGGGATCCGAGTTTAACCAGGGAAGGTTGACTTTCCAGACGTTCCCCGTGAGTATGGGAGGTTTGTTGAAAAGGAGGCGAAAGAAGGCATCAATTTGAATGAGGCCCCAGAATCCCTTTCGGTTCTCTTCATTTATGTTTGGATGATGGCTGCCAATGGGTCCATCGCCATCATCAAGGTTGTGAAGGTCGAGAGCTTGTGCATATTCGCATGCTTGCTTGTGCATTTTCCAGGCTAACTCGTAGTCGAAAGAATCTCCTGCCATTCGAGACTGCACTGTTTAGCTTAACACGACTAGGGTGCTGAGGAGCAAGAGGCAACCTACCATGGCTATGGCTGCTAACAGATCTGTGTAGGTACCGGTAGCCTCTCTCTGCCATAGAGGAAGGGCACGCAGGCATCCTATATAAGCCAGTCTTGCGAAGCTCCCTAAGTCGGTGGTTCTGTCAAGCGTGGAGGTGATGGCGCCTCCTTGCCAAAGAGTAGCGTAGTATATCACTAAAATTCCGGCATCGAGATGGATTTGAGGGTGTTCGAGTAAATCGGGAACCATTTCTATTAACCTTCGGTCGATCAGGGAGAGAAAGAGATCAGAGAACATTTGATCAAAGAAGTCTGTTACCGGATAAGTGAAATCTTGTTAGTAGGAGTGTCGTAGACGACGGGAAAATGTCAATGGAAGGATAGCCGACTCACTACTGAGCCATAGCTTCGCCACTTCCTTGGGTATTCGGACCTCCTCTGTAATCACGGATTTTGCGAAACTTCTGAGCATGAGTTTCTCTACCTGCTCGATGGCACTATGCAGAACTGATGTGGCGTCAATGGGAGCCGGTGCTGGCAGCGATGGCAGCGAAAAGTCGCTATGGGGAGTGGCTAGATAGCTTGGCGACGAAATCTCGGAAGGGATGGCACTGATAGGAAGCAATGGAATTCCATTGCCCTGAGATGGCTCTGAATTGGAGTCCAAAGTACGTTGAGCAATAGAAAAGGGAATACTTGTTGGCAGAGCGTCACAATGCTGCTCAACCTTTTGAAGACGTTCTAGTATGTTGGTCAAGGCTTGGTTGCTGACATTGCTTCCACTGGACGAATTAGATTAGCTGATCTATGTTGCTATATGAGATACAAAACAATGAAAACCGGCAAACATACTCTTTTGCTGCTGGTTTCGTCACCTTTCTCTTTTGCCGAGCAGGATAGACGCACTCAGACTCGGATGCAAGGCATTTGTTGCAGCGTGGCATGTGGCGGTTACATCGTACCTATATTGGATTACTCAACATGCCGTACAAGGAGAAAATCCAAAGGAGAACTGTCTCACCTTCTTCTCCTTACATCTCTTGCACTTGGAGCTTTGTCAGCATGGTTGGGTGAAGGGCCAAGGTGTCTGGTAGTTGAGACAACTTACCGACAATGCATTTAGCTGTGCCGAAGAGCCGGACATCTTGGCTTTGACAGAAGACCCTGCTCCGATAGGATCAAACCCGTCTGGCAGTCGATCCGCCCACAGTAGCTGTGGAGAGGTTCTGTAAGGGGGGCAAATAGTCTTACAGAATCACCGGGCCCTAGCCTCTATCAATATCCTTGCGGACTTTTTTGACGTCCAAGGTAATTGAAAGCCAGGATGGGAGCATGTATAGTGGGATAACGGCTCGGATGGTTTTGAGTCCGGCACCGGTGGCCGAGGAACCCGGTCAGAGATTTTTAATCCGGATTCTGCCAAGAACCGAAACACCGGAGCTAGAACTCTTTCGTCTTGACGCTTCTTCTGCCTGGACGTCACCATATCATGGAAGCACTCAGTTCACATTGATGAGAAACGCTACGGATCGATTGATTGGCTGGTCAATAACGTTTGAGCAATGGCAAGAGAGTGAGTCAGACCTTGGGTGATGATTCACTTCGACTTGGGAGCGACGGCCACCGAGACAAGAGCAATATGAATGCATGCTGGCCATGCTTAATTCACGACTTGATCCCTGCTTCTCGTATCTCGTTATCATTGCTCGCTGAAATAATAAACTTCGGACCCAGAAGGTCCAGTCAAGACCAAGAACGTCGCCCATTCCGGAAGCCTAAAACTCTACAGCGAGACATTGAAGCAAGTTGCGTTCAGCCTCTCGAGTCTGACCCATATTTTAGGATTGATCAAAGTTAGAGCCCGGCTTGGCAAAGTCCGAATCAACTCGCCACTCCCGGTCCCGATGGATGTTGAGCATGAAACTGTGCAATGACCGTTACATCATTCCACGGGGTCCGGCCAACAGATCTGATTCAGATCTGCCAATCTCCGGCGTCATTGGCTCACGGGGGAAGCATTGGCAGAGTCCGGCCAATGTCCGGATGGGGGTCGGCCACGTTGTGAAACGTACGATAGACGGCTACATATAGAGAAGCCCCTGACCTAAGATACCTGAATTCGATATGTTCCATGTCAATACTTTATTTAATATCTTTCAACTTTGAACTGTATTCATTTTCATTGCTGCACACTCTTGTTAATCATCGAGTCGTGATCGACTAAAGGAGCTAGCAACTTGCTGCCCCTGAAACTTGCCATGACTGAGCCGCGCTTTACAAGCGACAAGTCTAATCAAGAAATGGCGACGAGCATCGATGTACAGACGTCTGTTGGCAAAGCAGACTCGGCAACCCTCCACGAAGACACAGTAAATCATTCTTCTTCCGACTCCGAGGACCAGATCGGAGGAATGGAGGCCCAGCTTCACAGTCTTGCTCGCCGGCTCACCAATCACTCCGAGGCAAGCCCACCGCTCTTTCCCGTTGCTGCTGGTACGCAGCTTGATCCAAGCAGCGACGACTTCAACGCAAGAAAATGGGCGAAGGCTTTTTACCAGTCCCGCGTGGACGCTTCCGACGGAAATAAGCTTCGCACTACGAGCCTCGCTTTCAAGGATCTCAACGTTTACGGTTTCGGTTCAGCTGTCGATTTCCAAAGGACTGTCGCCCACTTTTTCCTCGAAGGTGTTGATTTGGTCAGGCGTGTTATTGGACGAGACAACAAAAAGAGAGTGGATATTCTTCGCGACTTTGAAGGCCTGATACACCAGGGAGAGATGCTCTGTGTTCTCGGACCTCCAGGTTCCGGTTGTTCGACCTTGCTGCGAACCATCGCGGGAGACACCCATGGCTTCTATGTCAGCGATGGAGCCACTCTAAATTATCGAGGTATTCGGGCAAAGGAGATGAAGACGATCTACCGAGGCGAGGCAATCTACACAGCGGAAGTTGATCACCACTTTCCTCAGTTCACTGTCGGGGATACCCTTTACTTTGCTGCTCGCTCTCGATGCCCGAAGAATATCCCTAATGGGATATCTAAGCAAGAGTATACCGAGCATCTTCGAGATGTTATCATGGCGATGTTTGGTATCTCTCACACGATCAACACGAGGGTCGGCAACGACTTTGTACGCGGTGTGAGTGGTGGTGAGAGGAAGCGTGTGACGATTGCAGAGGCATCACTTGGATATTCTCCCCTGCAATGTTGGGATAACAGTACGAGAGGTCTTGACAGCGCCAATGCCATTGAATTTTGTCGGACCTTGAGGACCCAAGCTGACATCATCGGCTGCACCTCCTGCGTTGCTATCTATCAAGCTCCCCAAGCAGCGTATGATGTATGTTGACCGTGTCCGTACCGTGTTGAAACTTTTCTAACTGATGTTGATAGCTGTTCGACAAAGTTGTTGTATTGTACGAAGGCCACCAAATTTTCTTTGGTAAAGCTGGAGATGCCCAGGTCTACTTTGAAAACTTGGGATTCATCTGCCCAGAGCAACAGACTACGGCCGATTTCCTGACATCTATGACAAGCGCAAATGAACGAGTTATTCGACCTGGCTGGGAGAACAAAGCACCCCGAACAGCGGAAGAGTTTTCCAAAGCCTGGAAGAATAGCCAGGAGCGGGACCAGCTGATGGGAGAAATCGACCGCTACCTGGAGGAGCATCCATTCGACGGCCAGCACCACCAGGAGTTCTTTGAGTCTCGCCGGATCGATCAATCGAGTATGCAACGCGGCCGGTCTCCGTTCAACCTGTCCTTCTTTCAGCAAATGATGCTTACCTTCTGGAGAAGCTGGACCTTGCTGAAGAGTGATCCATCCCTCACGATAACGTCCCTGGTCTGCAACAGCTTTGAAGCCATCATCATCAGCAGCATCTTTTACAATCTCCCCCCTGACACGTCAAGCTTTTTCCGACGGACGCTCCTTATGTTCATGATCATTCTCTTGAATGCTTTTGGTGGCATTCTTGAAATCATGACGCTCTATGAAAAACGAAAGATTGTTGAGAAACACGCCCGATACGCCTTTTACCATCCGAGTGCTGAAGCGCTTTCGGCCATGATCACAGATATGCCCTACAAAATTGTCAACGCCATTATCATGAACTTGATTCTATATTTCATGTGCAATTTGCGACGCGAGCCTGGCGCTTTCTTCATCTTCATGCTCTTCTCATTTACATTAACCATGACCATGTCGATGCTGTTCCGCTTTATTGGCTCTGTCACGAAAAGCATGGAACAGGCTCTCGCACCGGCCAGTGTCATTCTCCTCGCCCTTGTCCTGTACACCGGCTTCACTATCCCGATCGGCTATATGCAGGTCTGGCTCGGCTGGATTCGCTGGATCAACCCAGTATTCTACGGGCTGGAGAGCGTGTTCTTGAACGAATTTGTCGGAAGACAGTTTGCATGCACGAACCTGATACCCTCTGGCCCTGGATATGAAAACGTGCCCCTAGCAGAACGGGCATGCAACGTCGCCGGTTCCGTTCCTGGACAGGCCTTCGTCGACGGTGCAACCTACCTACAAGCTGCCTTTGGATTTGTTAATGCCAACAAATGGCGGAATCTCGGCATCCTCATTGGTCTCATGGTCTTCTTCATGGCCCTTCACCTCGTCGCTACTGAATATGTCGCATCTGAACGTTCCAAGGGCGAAGTTCTAGTCTTCACACGTGAGGCTATGAAGAAGCGACAGAAGTTCAACACAGACCTGGAATCACCCGGAGCGGATTCATCAGCCATCGCAGGACACCAGGTAGAAGATAGTGATAGGAGCGATTCTGCGGCCGAGGTTGAGAAGCAGACCTCCATTTTCCACTGGAGAAACGTGTGTTACGACATCAAAATCAAGAATGAGCCACGACGAATTCTGGATCATGTCGACGGTTGGGTAAAGCCTGGAACACTGACAGCGCTCATGGTTAGTATTCCATTATCCCGCATGAAACTAGAGACCTGCTAACAGATGAATATTAGGGTGTCTCTGGAGCTGGAAAAACCACCCTTCTTGATGTTCTTGCCAGCCGAGTGACAATGGGCGTTGTGACAGGTGAGATGTTGGTGGACGGATCCCAACGTGACTCCTCATTCCAGCGCAAAACAGGTTACGTCCAGCAACAGGATCTTCATCCCGAGGCATCCACCGTCCGAGAAGCTCTCAAATTTAGTGCTCTTCTAAGACAGCCAGCTCGTTACTCGAAGGAAGAAAGAATCGCTTATGTCGACACTGTTATTGAGCTGTTGAACATGGAAGAATATGCCGATGCTATCATCGGAGTTCCGGGAGTTGGACTCAATGTTGAGCAGCGCAAGAGACTGACGATTGGCGTCGAGCTCGCTGCTCGTCCCCAGCTTCTTCTGTTTTTGGACGAACCTACCTCTGGTCTTGACAGTCAAACTTCCTGGTCTATCTGCAACCTGATGGAGAAGCTGACCAAGAGCGGGCAAGCTATTCTGTGCACTATTCATCAACCTTCTGCTATGCTCTTCCAGCGATTTGACCGCCTTCTCTTGCTTGCTAAGGGTGGAAAGACCGTCTACTTTGGAGAAATTGGCAAGAACTCACACATCTTGATGGATTATTTCACTCGTAACGGCGGTACCCCGTTGCCCGCTGGACAGAACCCGGCCGAACACATGTTGGAAGTTATTGGTGCAGCCCCTGGCGCTCACACGAGCATTGACTGGCCCTCTGTCTGGAGGCAATCTCCCGAGTACCAGGACGTCCAAAATGAACTAGGAAGGCTATGTGCAAACGAGAAGACGACTACTTCAACTACGGCAGTCGAGGATCCTGGCCAGTATAACGAATTCGCCACACCATTTTCTGCTCAGCTCGTGCAGGTTACGAAGCGTCTTTTCCAAGCCGTTTGGAGAAACCCCAGCTATGTCATCTCCAAGTTCATTCTCTCGGCCGGAGCTGTAAGTAGACTCTCTCGGATTCAAGTTCTAACACGTTGCTAACCTTTTCCGGCAGGCTTTATTCATAGGTTTCTCTGTCATGAACGCGGACAACACCATGCGAGGCCTACAGAACCAAATGTTTGGCGTTTTCCTCTTCCTGACTATCTTCCCGCAGCTAGTGGAGCAATTTTGTCCTTTGTTCTGCACCCAGAGAACACTTTACGAAGCTCGCGAGCGCCCTTCCAAGATCTACTCGTGGCAATCTTTCATTGTGGCCAACGCTATCGTAGAGGTCGCCTGGAACTCGGTATGTTCACAATACAATCACCCGTCACTCCATGCGTAGGTATAATTACTAACACTGATGCAGCTAATGTCTGTCTTTTGTTTCGTCTGCTGGTACTTCCCGATTGGTCTCTACCGCAACGCCGAATGGACAGACCAAGTACATTCGCGAGGCATCACTATCTTCCTTCATGTCTGGCTGTTCTTTACTTTCACAAGTACCTTCGCCATGATGCTCATTGCCGGTTTGCCAAGCCCAGATATCGCCGGCGGAGTTCTCACACTCATCTTCATCATGATGTTCGCTTTCAATGGTATTTTGGCAGGCCCCGATGCACTCCCGGGATTCTGGATCTTCATGTATCGGGTCAATCCTTTCACATACGTTGTTGAAGGGTTTTTGGGCACAACTCTTGCGAATGCCCCGATTACGTGCGCTTCGAATGAGATTGTCACATTCATGCCACCCAACGGCACCACTTGCAGCGAATATCTTGCCGACTTCCTTGCCACAGGCAGTGGAAAGCTTCTTGGAGACTCTGGTGCGAGTACCACAGAGTGTAACTATTGTGCCATGTCGAGCACCAACGACTTCCTGGCTAGCATTACGGTCAATTTTGCCAACCGCTGGCGGGACTTCGGACTGGTCTTCGTCTACGTCTTCTTCAATATTGGCGCCGCCTTGTTCTTTTACTGGCTGGCCCGGGTTCCCAAACCTAAGAAGATTAAGAAGGAGTAAGCTGGACAAGCCTTGGACACACCACGTTTGCTGATACCAAACAATCAACTTGACCGCCACTTGGCGGACGCCTTTCATTTCATCTAAAAGCGGCTACTAATCCATGGTTATCAGCCTGGATATAATGTGGCCGTACATCAACACTGAAAGTTAATTTAAGAACCCATTCGATGGGATTTCCTTTTTGTTTTCATCTTTCTCCTTGCACTTTTTATAATCAGATTAGAATAGACTAAATAGACTTTGTATTTATTTGAGTTGCATAAATATACGGCTGGCTTTTGTTCCTGTTGGCTACACATTTGTCATCATAGCGACTGACATGTTCTAAGCCTGAGCGCCCTTGCTAGCTTTTCATATAGTTTACCATACTAGATTCTCGTTGCCAGCAGCGCAATCAAGTGTCTTGCAAAATGCAACATCCTTTTCGTTGGTATCGTTCATGTTATGCTTAGGAGTAGCCGGCCAGATATCATGACCAGCAGCCTCCTCTTGCTCCCGGTGCGAAACGACAATGTCTCGAGTTAGAGACTGGAAAAATAATGGACCCTAGCCGATTGAATCAGTCTCAGATGCTGCCGCGTTTAAGATTGTATGACACGGGTTTGCCTTACCTTTTCTGCGTGAGGGTGAAGCTCGCCGTTAAGAAAGACGCCGGCTTGCAGGTTCTTTTGGGCACCGTTGCAGAGATCCTTGTCCTCCTTCAAGACGACCTTGAAAAAGTCACTTATATAGGTGAAGGCTTCTTCAGTCGCATCATTGTTCCGGTAGACTTCATACTCCATCTTGGTTTGATGAGATGATATTGGTATGCATCGCATTATGTAGAAAAAGTCGGGTCTGTTGAAGTCAGCATGCTACCCATTGACTGCAAACAGGTTTCAAGTTCTTACGAAATTGTGGTCGAAGCATTGGGATAATGGAAGGTGCTGTAGATCCCCAGGCCCTCCCGATCCGCCTTGTCAACATTGAAGTGCTGGATGTGATTACCAGCTGTTTCGACCCAGTACTTGCTTAGATCTGATACTGCAGCAACTCCAGGATGACCAGTTGGGCAATGGTAACACTGTAGCCGGGATTAGCTTATGATCTTAGCTTTCCCCAAGTCGTGGAGTGACCTACTTCGTTGTAATTGTCTGCTAGCGTCTTCCAATTGTAATCTCCGACCATTTCCCATTGATGGTCAAAAGTGTAGTTGGACATGTCAAACTTTTGTAATCTCGGTTGCTCATCGACAGTGCCGAATAACTCCTCCCATGACGTGGTAGGAGTCTCATTCGCATCCATGTTAATCCAGATGAAACCTAGCTTGTCCACATGGACGTGGATCTTGAAGAGGGTGTTGGCAGTTTTGTCAAAGGACGGGATATCTTGATATTTCGGCGCCTTGGCTAGTTTTCCATCGAAACCATAAGACCATCCTAGCGGGACGCAATGTCAGACAACGAAAAAAAGAACCGATCAAACAGGGGATCGAAAGGGGACGGGAGGGCATACCATGATACTTGCAAGCCAGAACATTGAGATGTCCGGACTCCTTCTCGACTAGGGGATAGGCTCGATGGCGGCACACGTTGTGGTGGGCGTGAATCACCCCCTTGCGATCTTTGATTATGAAGAATGTGAAGCCAGCCTCGGTGATCTGGACAAAGTCACCAGGCTCCTTGAAACGGAGCTGGTGTGAGACGAGAATCCACTTTTTGGAGAAGATTGCGCGGCGCTCTAGCTCGTACATGGCAGGGGAGTGATACCAGGATGCGGGCAGGGCGCGGGTGGTCTTGCGCTCCTCCTCCTGCTTGGGAGCAGAGGAGCTTTTGCCAAGGCCTAGCCAACTCATTTTGCTTTTGGGAATATGAACAAGGGTAGGTAAGATAGTGAGGGTTGAATGTTCAGCCGGAGCGACGCTAGACCGTGCTTGAAGGTTGGGAAAGGTGATTTAGACAGCCAAGTTGTTTGTGCTCGGATATGGAGCGGTTTGTTCGTTTGCCTTTAAAGCTAATCTAATCCAAGGGCATCCCTTTGCCACATCTTGTAAGGGTCCAGACTCGTGATGTGGGCACGGAGTTTGCGGACCGGACCCGCACACACTTTTCGCGGAGGCCGGAACAAACCACACTCCTCGTCCTGAATGGCCAGCGTCTACTAAATGATCTGAACGAGTGTTTTCTCTCACAATCTTTAAATCAATTTCTACCTAATACCGAAAGAGAAGTCCAAAGATACGCCTTGTAGCATCCCTCACAATGAAGCCTGTCCCAAAAGATGAGCCGATCGTCATCATCGGCGCTGGTCTCTTCGGCCTGTCGACCGCCCTGGAACTGAAGAAAAGAGGCTACCTCCACGTTACTGTCCTTGATCGTTTTCTGCCCCCAGTTCCTGATGGAAGCAGCGTTGATATCTCACGGGTCATCCGCGTGGAATATGCGGATCCCCTTTACGGGCAGATGGCCCGTGAAGCTCTCGAAGGATGGAAAACCAAGTACAGCAAACACTTTCACACGTCTGGATTTGCGATGCTTGGAGCACCCGGAGACGGGTCTTATGCTTCCAAAGCCAAGGAAGAGACAGAGAAGGTTGGCGGTCGGCTTATTCAATTCAAGAACGCCGACAAGCTGCGGGATCACTATCCAAGTATCCAGGCAAAGCTCGAGGGTTTGGAGGCGCATCTGAATCCTGCTGGAGGCTGGGCTGATGCAGAATCGAGTATCCGTCAGCTCAGCAATGAATGCAGCAGCCTTGGGGTATCCTTCATTCTGGGACCAAGAGGAACTGTACACTCCCTAAAATACGAGCATGGGCGCGTTGTTGGAGTAAATGTCGCCCAGGGGCCATCGATATCGGCTTCCCTCGTAGTTTTGGCGACAGGAGCCTGGTCAAATCGCCTGGTAGACATGAGCCATGCAAGCTCTGCATCTGGACAACCTGTTGGATTTATTCAATTGACAGATGCGGAGGCTCAGAAGCTCAAAGGCATGCCAGTCATGATTAATTTGGACACCGGCATTTTTGTGTTCCCTCCGACGCCGGATACCAATGTCCTGAAGATTGCACGCCACGGATATGGCTTTGGGACCGCTGTACCGGTCGTTGAAGAGGACAAGGAGCGGCTAGTTTCCTCACCTAGGAGAGACACAAGCAATGCAGTGTCCGGTTATTTACCAGACGATGCCGATGCCGCTCTTCGAGCAGGACTGGCACAGCTCGTACCCGAGTTCCAGTCGCGTGAGTGGATGGACCGTCGTTTGTGCTGGTACTCGGACACTCCTGCAGGAGACTTCGTCGTGGATCATCACCCAAAAGTTCCCGGGCTTTTCTTTGCCACTGGCGGAGCTGGACAGTAAGTGAAACTTCAATGATCTGAAAAAGGGGCACATGACTAACGAAATGAAACAACAGCGCTTTCAAGTTCCTTCCAGTTCTGGGAACCTATATTGCCGATTGCTTCGAAAACAAGGCGCCGGAAGAATTGAGGCGCAAATGGAGTTTCCCACTGCCAGCTGGAGACAACGTTGGTACAAAGATTGGTGATGGCAGCAGAGCTGGACCTCCATTACGACTTTTGAGCCCCAAGGAGATGTCTAAGCTTTAGCCTTATTAGCCGTTTCAGATACGCCAGCCATGTATATCATAAAAACACCTCTGCTTCCAGCCCTGTTGCTTCTCCGTGTTGAGATCGGGGGTAATTGGAGCTAGATAGATTGGTATAACACGTAACTACCTTTTAGATCAAGCATTAAATATACATAGAAGAGGGGTAGCTCATCTCAAGCTAATCGATATCTAAGTCTTGAATAATTCCGCTTTAAGAGGTCACCTCAAGTTGTGGCGATAATCGGCACACTCATGACACTCAATAATCGAAACATAATTATCATGCTGGCCATTTAGTACGAACTCTCTTAACTTCCGTACTGAAAAGTGAATAGTCCCCAATACCTCTGTAATTATTGGCAGATTGCGAGGTCTTGACTGCAGTTCTCACTACTCTTCGACTTGGTAAGTACGCACACCTAGTCATATGCGATGGAACAACTGAAACAATAGATGGCCAGTTACAACTTGCTCTACCTCCGTGCATTCTTCAAGACCTTGCCACCTGGAAACAACCCCTCATCTTATCTGCAAGGAATGACCAATGAGTCGGCTGACCATATCTTCACCGGATCATCCCCACGCATTTGCCTTGATACCTTCATAGCTCCACCTCCATTCCGCCTATCTCTCGCTATTTCCGACCGCTCCGTCCCCACCACGAGTCATGGAGATAATGCGATCCACTCACATTACCACAGCCGGAGGCGTCCGGTCCGCCTCCGCCTGGCTACAGCAGGGTCAAGGGCTGGGGTTCCAAGGAAACAAGTACGCTGGGATGGCTTGGTTGAGTTGTCGGAGTTACTCTGTATTGTTCTTCAGAACCTACTGAATGAATTGTTGCCCTGTTCAGCATAGCATCGAACAAGCACAGATAGCCAGCCAAATGGAGCAGACTCGAACCCCCCCCTACAAGCATCTTCGATGCACTATCATCGGCGCTGGGTGAGTAAGAAACACCCCTAAAAGATATCATAAATAAACAAAATGAAAACAACATCTAACATCATCAGAATGTCCGGTATCTTGATGGGTAGGTCCCATTACTTGACCTCAAACTCTTGTTGTGTACATTATGCTCACAAAGCTTCCGAATCACACAGCATACAAAATCCAGAAACATTTAAAGTCATACATAGATTTTCAAATTCTCGAGAAATCTCCTGAGCTTGGAGGCACTTGGTACGAAAACAGGTATCCAGGTATGTCTTGCAACCCGGCCTTGGCCCGATTCCTTGCTCATGGCTTTAGGTTGCGCATGCGACGTTCCCAGTCACTGCTATCAGTTCTCTTTTGCTCCAAACCCGGACTGGTCAAGATTGTGAGTAATGTGATTAATCTGGTCTTTGATGATGGGCGTCGTTAATTAGTGGTGTATAGTTACGCTTCCTCCAAGGAGATTCAAGCGTACATGGTGCGAGTCGCAAGACACTTCGACCTAGAGAGACACATCAAGTATAACAGTAAAGTGGTCTTGGCAAGATGGTCTGACTCATCTAGTACTTGGACTGTTAAGACTGAAGATGGTTCTACATTTGAGTCTGAGCTGCTGGTGAACGCTGGTGGAATTCTGAACCATCCTCAATATCCGAATGTGGCGGGACTCGACAATTTTGCTGGCCCTTTGCTGCACACGGCCGATTGGGATGACAGAATTAATCTCGAACAGAAAACAATCGGTGTAATTGGGGCTGGGGCGAGTGCCGTTCAGCTTCTTCCCAAACTCCAACCCTTGGCCAAAAAGATCTACATGTATATCCGGACACCTTCCTATATCGCTCCTGCTGTCGCTGTTCCGGACCCGACCCGTCCGGACCAGGTGTATTACAGTGAAGAAAAGGAAGAATATAGAAACAACCGCGAGCACTATCTTGCCGAGCGCAAGAACTTGGAAAGCCAGTTTAATGGTATGTTTCGGGCCTTTTTCAAAGGAACACAACAGCAAGCCGACCTTCGAAGCAAGTTTGAGAACCGAATGAAGGAGTTGATCAAAGATGAAAGCCTGCAGAAGAAACTTATACCAAGTTTTGAGGCAGGATGCAGACGTATTAACCCCGGAGAACAGTATCTCGTCTCGCTGCAACAAGCTAATGTGGAACCCATCTTTGATGGAATCACGAGTGTTACATCCAACGGGATTATTTCCAACGGCACAGAGCATGCTGTCGATGTCCTCGTGGCAGCCACAGGTTTCAATACAACCTTCAAGCCACGTTTCCCGATCTTCGGCCAAAGGGGAACCAACTTGCAGGATCTATGGGCTGACGAGCCAAGCTCCTATCTGGGAACTGGAGTATCGGGATTTCCGAATTACTTCACCTTCCTGGGCCCCAACACCCCTATCTCGAACGGGAGCGCGCTAGGTAAGTCTTTCGATTGAGCGGTACGCTGGCCCTCTTCTAAACTTGTCATTCAGGTCCCATTGAAGCAACGGGCGACTACTTCATCAGACTGTTTTCAAAGATGATCCGACAGCGAGTTCGATGTGTTGATATTCGGCCCGAAGCTCAAAATGACTTCGATAAGCATACCCAGGCACTGATGAAAGATACAGTGTGGACGGGAACTTGCCGCAGTTGGTGTACGTTAATTTGCTATGAAAAAGGCTTCCAGTCACTAATTTGCCTGTCCATAGTCAAAAAAGGTACGAACGGCAAAGTCACAGCTATTTGGCCTGGAAGCTCGCTTCATTATATGCAGTGCCTAGCCGAAGATCGATGGGAAGACTATTACTGGCAGTACGATACTGAGAGGTACGCGTACTGGGGACAGGGGATCTCATGGATTGAGAATCTTGAGCTGGACCCGCTGGGGCTCAAAATCCAAGAGTATCATTCAAACATGACGACAATCCCAGACCGGGATTCCGACTTGAGCTTTTACCTTCACAAAGATGCGCCTATACCTCTGGAAGCTGCAAGCACTACCAACAATGCTGTTCCTGAAAGTGCGAGCCCCGTTATTGTAGGGGAGAAGATCAGCTCGGATTCAGTTTTGCAGGAGGGAAGCGTCGGCTCGGACAGCGGCGTGGGCATATCTAATGATGGCGAGTTGCACCATAAAGCGTCTATTAAGGATTGGGATGCAACAATTAACAAGTTGGGGGACGATCCTATTGTTGTTCCTGTTTGATAGGTATTTGCACGTAGGAGAGAATGTAAACCTGGACTCATAGAGCATACTCAGGTTTCAAGCCAAGATATTGCCTATGATAAAGAACTTTATCTCAATTTGCCTTGACCAAATTTGAATTATAGGTAGCCCACGGTATTACTTGTGGCTCATTGTTCAATACTGACTACTAGATGTCACGTAGACCCGAAATGGTTGACTCTATACCGTAGTTACGGTAAAGGCCGAGGATCCTCTGCAAATACTCCGCAGCCTGCATATTGCTTTCCAATCAGATGGCATCCTACAATGCTGGCACGGAGAAATTGCAAAGTATTCTTTGATATATTTACGAGAAAAATATACTCAAAACTGGGTCTCGGACAACTCTTTGAGATCGGTAATAGTGATCGACATAATCCTCACATGCCGGCTTACGCTCCAGATTCGGAAGCATCGCGTGCATTATCAGTATGAGGCTTAGGCTAGGCTTTCAATCGTTCAGCATCACCTTGAGTATCACATCGAGAGATAAGCCAGTTTCTGACGCCAAGACCCAAAAAGAGTCAAGTGAGGCAGATTTCGATATAGTTCAACGAGAGTGGTGGACTCTTTTCTCCAGCTTGATAAGCGATTCAAAGTTTCTAATTTGGCGGATGAGTGACCCACTGCAGCTATTGAGAGGGAACACAAGACTCAACTAAGAACCGTCCGAGACTCAGCTGGCAACCCTCCGAAACTCCGAAACTCAACTCCAAACCCGCCGAGCCTGCTTCTACGCGTACCTCGCCGCCTGATAGGTAAGGAGGTTGTGGGCATGTTTGAGCATGTCGTCTACGTCGATTCGGATGTTTAACCTAGAAAAGGCAAAATTCCTCTCATCGTATGAGCCACGACACCTGCGGATCCTACGTGATAGCCTCGTGTGTGGATAGTCTAAAAATGTTGTCTCGTAAACGAAGAAACTAGTAAGTGAGATGGGCTAGATATGGAAAGCGATCTATTCGGGCCAGGTGCGGTGGTCCGGACATCTCAAGCACGAATATTGGTCATCGTGTCACAATGAAATCGATGAATTGTTCGAAACGGGAGCGTAAAGTCCGGGCGTGGTGATAACCACAAGAATAGACTGTGTAGTATAGAGGGTTGCTCTGCTCGGGCTGCTATCACTGTATGGGCCTTATGATCATCTGAGAAACATATATAACCTCATGGACTTTTCTAGTTGTTTTGTCTTGAAAACCTTCATCCGCTCTTCACATAATTCATAACGCCTAAGATATCAAAGCTTCGATATTGACATTATTTCTACAAAATACAAGCCGATCATCATTCAAAATGGTTGCCTACCCTTCTGTCTTTCCGGTTGATATAATGAACTGGTGCAGCAGGCACTGTGATACCTACCCCGAGATCGATCCTGCCACCAAATCCAACAAACATGCCAACAAGGCTGTCTTCATCACTGGTGCCTCTCGCGGTCTCGGGCTGGCCACTGCCATATCCTACGCTGTGGCAGGGGTCTCCCATCTTGGTCTCGGTGCGCGTGGTGACCTGACCAAAGCTCAAAACGCCATCGCTGCCAAGCTCAAGGAGATTGGCAAGCCTATGCCCGAGATCCTCGCTATCAATCTAGATGTTCAAAGCGAGGACAGCGTCAATGCCGCGGCTGAGAAGGTCGAAAAAGAATGGGGCCGGCTAGACCTGCTCATCAACAACGCCGCTCGCCTTGATTCCTTCGTCCCCATCGTTGAATCCTCCACCAAAAGCTGGTGGGGGATGTACGAGGTGAACGTCCGCAGCATCTTCTTCACTACCCGCGCTTTTATTCCCCTCCTCCTCAAAGGGGGCGATAAGACCATCGTGAACACCTCGTCCATTGGTGCCCACATCATCATGAAGGGCGCTTCTAGCTACCAGACTGGCAAGTTGGCCCTGCTCCGCTTCAGCGAGTTCACCATGCACGAGTACGGCGAGCAAGGCCTCCTGGTCTACAGCATCCACCCAGGTAGTGTCAAGACCGACATGGCTGACAATATGACAGAGGAGTTTAATACACTCCTCACTGATACTGCTGAGCTGTCTGCCGACTCTATGGTCTACTTGACCCAAGAGAAACGTGACTGGCTGGCTGGACGTTATATCGACCTCACCTGGGACATGCCTGAATTCCTTAGCCGGGAAAAGGAGATTGTGGAGGGCGACAAGCTCAAGGTTAGACTCGTCATTTGAGGCGTAGTTAGGATTCAGCAACATGATTTCCTTTGGCAGTTGAAGGGCCAACTAGGTATCATGCTATGACAACTTTCTATTGAGCTTGGTTTGAGATGTTGCTTGAATCTTTCCCAACTTTATACTTCTTGATAACGCAATCACACAAAGGCAACAGACTGGGACTACATGGACACTGTACGAGTTAGACCCATCAATTTGTATTTTGCAAAGCTAGTTTATTGAATTATTCTATATCCTCTGTTCCTATACCGTAGAATTGTCCACAAAGCCTCCAGCAAATCAAACGATTCTCATCCTTCATGGATCTAAAAAACTGCTTTCGCCTACTCCTATAAACGAACCCAGTACGCTGAAACGTCACTTAGCAAAGGTGGGTTTCTTACAAGACAATTATCGATGTACCCCATGCAATTTTCAAACTTTACTTACCTCGAAAAGGTTAACAGACTCCTTATTAATTATATTCAGCCGACTTGATGCACGCAACAGGTTTAATAGTCTCCAAAGCTCCATTGAACTAGACCTACATCACGCTCTAGGTAAGACAATAGAACATCAACTCCGGGGATCTCCCTACGCAGAAAAACACAGTAACTTAACTCCAGATACTCTTGCCTAAGGGAAGAATAAGTCGTCATACTAGTAGAGTCGCGGTACTCCTCTTCATTCTGACTTCTCTATTCTGCCCTAAAAAACCACTTACTTAACCGTCTACTCTACTTAAAAAAGTTCCTATTTTTCCCGATTCCGATCCAAAAAGCCTCCGGCACAGCCTTTCTTTCCTGACAAATCCAACTCCGCGACCCAGTGTTTGCTGATCTATTTTTATGGATACTTTAACAGTACGTATCTTTCTAGGCCAGCCATAAATTAAATTCGCCCCAGTTCGAGGACCTCATCACCTACCTTATTAATGGTCACACTAATAGTCACCGTTTTGAATTTCTCAAACATATGCAGGCACACACTGTTCATGGATTATCGCTGACAACTTATAAACTTGCAATGTCCGCCGGTCTCGTATCAAGCCTCTAACCTTCCCGTGCGTCTAGCCTATCGTCTGGTCTGACAAATTCGAGATCTTTTGTTTTGTACCCTCTGTTTAAAAAAATGTCTGGCCTTGTTAAGGGAGCACAAAGCCGGCCATGGCGCCCACCGGTCTTTCGGCCTACTACCACTTGGCTCTCATGGGAAGGGCAGCGAAGGCTACTATCCAGTGTCCGCAGTGTACCCTTTCCGCAAGAAAGCAAGCTGGCCCCGTTGTATAAGTCGGCTTTCTTTATCGACTCATTTGCGGTATCACTTCCTTTGCGAAAGCCGCATGAAGTCTCACTAGATACTCTTGCGCAGGCCGTTTTCTGCGAGCCGCCTGCTTGGTTCTCACTGCTGATGAGGATCAGAGATGAGATAATGGCAATTTTTGGTGTAAAGCGCTCTACCGAGATACAGGCGGCCGCAGAGGAGAAGGGCGTTGACACAATTGGAGTTTTCCCGGTTCGCTCCCGCACGGAGGATGAGATCATTATCGGAGAGAATGACAGCCATCTGGACTTTCAAACCTCCGTCTTGATACGACCAGAAGATCGACATAGCGGAAAAGAGCATTCCCAAAACGTCAGTATAGGGGAAGAGCTGATCGTAACTACAGTAGTCCATTGCCATGGACTCTTTGGAAAGATCTACATAATGATAATTCGGGCCTTTCATGTTATGATTATAAGGTACAGTCTGGCGAGAGTACCAAACAGGATGCAACAGATGATCAGCCAGTGAAGCAAGTGGAAACACTTTTACTAGAAAGATGAGGAGTTGAGTCAGAAAGTTAAGTGGCAGACATATCATGAGTATATCAAATAGCCACAAGGAATGGGGTTTGGTGTGTTTTATCTAAGTGCCTGCGGAAAACGGAAAAGAATGTTTTGTCACAGGATTTATAAAGCTAGTAATATGTAAATTGGTGAGAAAAATCTCCATTATATAAGGCCTATCTCAATGACAACTTCTCTATCCGCTGTTGAAGCTCTTGTTGGCGTTCTCGTGTCCTTTCCAAATCTCTTTTGACCTTTACCTCACGCAATGCTGTCGCATACTGCTCCAATTCATTCTTCTCCTGTTTCAATCTATTCCTTTCCAGTTGAATCTCAACTTGGATATCCAACAAATTAAGCTCCTCCTGCTGGCTGTTTCTTTTTTCTTCCAGCGCAGCAACGAGCTGTTGACCGCGTTTAATTTTCTGGTCAGCCCTGAAATCGTTCCATGCGCCGTTCCACCACTTCTCCAATGTCATTGGCGTCGACTGCTTTGCATACTCAAATGCATGTTCATCCCAACTCTCACCTAGACAACCTCTGTTATTATACGGAAACATTTCGCTGAACTCTGCCCACCGCATGACTACTTCAAGAGCTCGCTTTTTTTCAACTTCAAACCACTCAATGTGCTCTGTATCACAATCCAACTTTTGGCACTTTGCTATTCGCTTCTCTTTGTAAAGGGTGCGATGAACCAACCGTTCCATGTGGCCAGCGGCATGTGGCATGTAGACTGCAAACAGGACCTCCAACCCGCTCATGCATTTATCTTCTTGCTGTTGCAATCTCTTCCATAGATGAAGATCTTTGTGTTTGCCCACGGGATCCAACACAATATGCCATTCCTCGGTAGAGTTCTGTTCATCTTTGGCGAACCCGATCTTAATGTGTCCAGGGACGGACTTGTGTTTGTAGGCGTAAACATGGCCGGGCATAGCTCTATCTCCATCTGCAATGGATCGCATCGTCATCAAAATCTCCTTCAGAGCGTTCGATTTGGCTGATATTTCATATATTTCGGCTGTTTTGGTCCCATCCGGTAGAGTTATGGAGGGGTGAAGAGGTGTCCTCGCCGATGCTTTATCCGTTGAGACAGATCTCCCCCGCCGCGGCGTTGAGCCTCTCCCTGCGTACTCTTTGTTTTTGCTGTTGGATGGGGTGGTCGGTCGCTCTTCGTTATGTGATTCTGGAGCCTTGGGTTGCAACAGGGAAAGTATGGGGTTAAACGACAATCCTTTACCCGACCGTGCAGAGGAGCCCCTATTTAGGCTTGGACTTTCTTCGAAATAGCTGTCGCTACCTTGCCGTCCAGTAGGACTGGTAGTTTTTTCCGTATCTGGGGTGTCGGCAGAAGAAGGCTCAGGCGGCGAAAAGATGGGCGGAACTGGGGTCGAAGTTCGGCTTACTGGATCCGGTTCATCTTTGCTACCAGACTCGGATTTAGAAGAGTTGTTGCTTGTTCGAGGTGGGGTTGTCAAGCTTGCCGGGGCTTGATCATCTGCTGCATTTAACGAAGCTTTCATGTCGTGCCTGATTTTCTTGTACAGACTTTCCCAAAACTCATTCTTGAGCACTTCCGTTGGTTTCCCATCAAGCGCGTTGTTGGTTCGACCCTTACTGTGCTTGTCGTTCTGGTGCTCCCTGGGTTGATATTCGTATTCGCTAGGTTGGTACTCACTAGATTTGTCTTCGCTGTGGGAGCTGGCGTCATCTTCATCACTGTCCTCATCCTCCTCATCCTCCGCATCCTCCTCCTCACCCTCATCCTCCTCATCATTCTCATCGTCCTTTTCGGTATTGAAGGCTGCATCATGAACTGTATCGCGTTGGAACCCTTCACCTAAAGTGGAAGTCTGAGACTCGTGGCACCCATCGGCTCCTGCTGTTGACGCCTCATTATTCGCGCCACCTTTCTCTTCTGATAGCTTCCACTCCTGAAATCGATCACGAAGGGTATCAAGAGACAACATATTTTTGGAAGGAGCACTATGTTGACTCCTAGAGGGACACAGAGGGTCGAAAAGCAACCGCGAGAGCAATTGATCGGTGTGGCTCAAAAAGCTTAGCGGTGGTGTCGTAGTGTGGGAAGGGTTAAGAAGACTCGAGAGAATTGGATCAATCTCGTCTTCGTGAGGAATAGCCGTCCCACACTGTACCCCGTTTACGGTAGTTGCCAGACATATCGAGGGCAAGCCTAACGCCTTCTTGAGGCACTCGATATCGGTCGGATCCGGGGAACTCGGCTGCGATTTGTTGAAGGCCATGGTCAAGTTTGATATTTTGATATTGATTGGCGCGTGAAATAATTGATCAATAATAGTAGAGGTAAGTTCCTGTAGACGAGAAGTGTTGAGAGGGAGGAGTAAGTGGTAGTGGGCGAGGAGAAAGGGGGGCGGGAACTGGGGAAATATCCAACCCCCCTTCGAACAATTTATGTAGTATTAGTGACAGGGGAGAGCAGGCTGAAGGATGCCACAACCATCACATTGATATGCATGTTGGTCGACCAACATGCATCAGAGGGGTGGAGAATCCCACCATTGCAGACGAATGTAGGATAAGATCATATCGAGCAGGAAGGCAGAGCAGGACTATCACGCATGATGAGGCATTCAAGATACTTATCTTCACCAAGAGAAACTTAACTCAGTCTTTTTATACCATTGCTGTTCTCTTATTTTTCTATCAATGGGCCTTGTAAGATTGAACGGTGACTCTGGATCCTAGTTGCCATCGCCAGGGAGCTAATTGCGGCGAAGTGCATGCAGCTAGATGGACGGAACCAACACGCGGGATTACTTGCATGTACAGCCAGCCTCTCCCTAGGAATGATTGTCTGAAACCCCGGCCAAATCACACAGTAACCCCCCTTTTCCCACCAGCCGCAATTTATTGGGCATTCAGCTTGTACCACAATTCCCAATGTATGATCGAATGCTGGGTGAAAGTTATCTTCTGGACTGGAGGAATCGCGTGATTGATGCTAGATATTCTATAAATAGCTCTCCAGGGAAGGGTTAGCCATCTTACCATTGAATTGAGTAGAGGTAGGAGGCATCGTCGTTTTTACAGGGTTGTGGTTCGAAAGGCATCGTTTCCATCTTCGCTTAGCAACCTTAATCTATATTTGCAAACTTGGTACGAGGCGTCTTATTGATACAAATTAGTAATGTTTGCCTTGAATCTTAAGCTGAAAACTGCCTCTTTCGCTTCCGGTACTGGAATCGGGTATCAGATCATTAAGATGCTGATGCACGAATTTGATTGCGGACAAAAAGCGTTTACACAACAGGTATCTTCTACATAGAATAGAATATACAAAAAAACAAGCAAGGTGAAGATATCGTAGGTGAAGCTAGAATAAACAAAGCGTAGTGGGACCAACCAAAATGAAAGTTCAGAGAGTGTTTGTCTCGCCCGAATCTTCTCCCAGCTTTGGCGAATATGACCTTCTGGGCTTAATATGAGAAGGGCTCTGTGTCTACAGGTAAGACAAGGCCAATCAATCCAATAATCACAAAGCAGCCACAAGCGACAAAGATTGGAACAGGGGATGTAACATCGCCGAATGTGGCAATAAAAGGTGCGCTCAGGGATGACATTCTGCCAAGAGCCATCGCGAGGCCGTTTCCAAGACCACGGTTTTCGACACTGAGTGACTGTGGTGTATATCTAAGTACACACATTGTTAGTTCATGGCGGTCTTTCTTTCACGAATTTGAGATTGTGCGTTGTCCTTACGAGTAAACGATGGCATATAGAGCGTTCAGCCAGAAGTTGATCATGCAGGAAAAAGCCAGGTTCTGTGCGTCATTACGAACGGTGGTGAAGGCCCCCGAAAATATGGCAGAAATGGCGGCCGTAATGAACAGAGACCTCTTAGATCGGAGCCATTTGTTAGAGACCATCCACATGCTGAGGAATGGACCGAAGATGCCGACGACGGACGAGACAGTCCAGTCGCGGTAGGTGGTGTAATTGGAGGACTCGCCGAAGCTCGCTCCATGTGATGCAAGGTAGTAAGGCAGAAAGACAGTGTACAACGGATAACTAAGTGTCTCTCGTTAGTATCATTCCGTATATGAGATTGTGAGTGACTTACGCAATTCCAATGAGCATCCACATGAAAGCCAGACAAGTAACCAACCAGATTTGCTTACCCCCAGTGACCAGTCGTTTGGCCCGCTGAAGGTTCTCAGATAAGCTCTTGGTTTGATTGACACTGACCTCCATACGGATAAAGTCATCGGCAGACGCTGCATAATCTGCCTTGTTGATGGCTGCAATCTTATTCAGAACGTCAACCGCCTCAGAAACACGCCCACAGGAGACAAGCCACCTAGGAGACTCAAGCGTGCTCAAGACGAAGACTCGGATAGCTGCCATGATGAGGCACAGGCCACCAACGGTGATGTATAAGTATCTCCAACCCATATTGTCTTCCTTGTGGCAAGTTGCGGGGGTCGAGCCGCTTTCACAACCGAATGTGACCAGTAGAGGCCAAGCTATGTCTGTCAGTCACCATTCATCATTGCCATGTCTCCCCCCTCTTGCTAGGCAAAGTTGGAGGTATTATGAGAATCAGTACGAACCGATAAGTCCTGTAAGCGTATTGCCCAGGCCCCAAATTGCAGCCAGTCCGGATAGCACAAACCCCCATTTCCTAGGAATGCTCTCGGCGAGAAGAGTCAGATCAATAGCGACTAATATTCTTGTCAGCCATGTCCAAGTTTAAGGGCAAGAGGGGTAATATGCGCACGATTTCCACCACCAAAGAACCCCAAGATAGCAAGCATGGCGTTCAAACCGGCCCAATTCGGCATGGCAGCAACAAGAAGGGCGGCAACAGAGACAGCAAAGATCGAGAGTTGCCATATCAGTCTTCTTCCTATATTATCTGCAAACCCTCCTAGTACGATCGCACCGACGAAGAGGCCTGCATAATTCGAGGCGGATAGCAAAGTCGGGTATTGGGGTCCGAATTCCATCGCCGATTGCGGAGTAAGAAGGCTGATAGCAACTAGGATCATCTAGGAGTGACCACACATGTAAGAAATTGAGCGTAAAGTGGTGTTAGGAATGGAGGAGGCCTTGATCGAACAAACCTGGTCAACTAGGAAGCCAAAGCCAGACGTCAATGTCAGCTGGATCTGGAATCTGCCAAACCCAATGGCCTCGATTGCTTCATCAACAAGCCTCAAGTTTGTATCCACAGCAAGGGGCAAGTTACGGATCGAGTCCGCAGTGCCGTGTTCATGGCTGACGACAGGCTCGAGGGTCTTGGTATCACCCTTGTCAGGGGCTCCGGCCTGAGCATCCATGGCTGATGTTTGAGGGATAAAGAATAAATATGGCAAGGTGATGGAAAGGATTTGTTGCCAGGCTAAGTGATGGGTGTGATGTTGCAACCTGGGACGGCAGACGCGATCTCATCCTAATATATATGCTAGATTCTCGGCATGAGTAATGACTCGTCACAATTGGACAGCCCAAACCATATCACCCCGCATTGGTCCAAACCCTGCGATTGCATCGATAGCTTTCCCCGGATTCGCTATGATCGGTAGCTCAATCTAGGAGTGGGCTGCATCGATACGCTAGATAGGGGCTGATAGGAACTGGTCGGAGTTTCGATAGATACGGGTGTGACTGGGGACGGAGGTGACCCGGACCGTGTGAAGCGGCGAATCCGGATGGTCAATACTACCATAGCCCCGCACTGTGACGAGACAACACATGACCAAAGATAAAAGAGTTCAGATAGGAAGGCTTTGGAAATTACCGCTGATATGACTTGGGACTAGCTGTTGATATAGACAAGCTGCACGCGTGTACCAGCCCAAAACAACAGGGGTAGGTATCTCGACACCACCCATACAATGGCGTCCAAGATGCAGGTCAACTGCTACTATCTCGGGTCAAACAAAGACGCCCCCAATAACACCTTGCCTGTCTTGCATTACCAAGATGTGCTGCCGCAGCCAGCAACAGAGACCTCCGTGACGGAGTTTCTCACCCGCAACAAGTGGGAGAAAAGAGTAAGCAACCATCTGCTAAGTTATGAAACAGCTGGTAAGCTTGTTAACCTTTGTTAGGGTACTTGGGGCCATATTGGCATCCGTCACTTCCATCCCAATAGCCATGAATGCTATGGTCAGCTTTATTCAACCATGTGATAATGTCGCTCTCCACTAATATAGTGGAAACTCAGGCATCTTCCAAGGCTCCTCCAAGCTCCTCATCGGAAAGATCAAAGAAGGCGACGGCGTCGAAATTAATGTCAAATCCGGAGACGTTATTGTTCTTCCCGCCGGTACTGCCCATTCTTCCACAGAAAGTTCGCCCAACTACCGCTACATTGGAGTCTACCCAGAGGTGAGGAAAATATCCTTGGAGAATCAACCCATTCCATTCCTTTCTAATGGCAGGATTTCTATACTTCTAGGGTTGTCCCAAGTGGCGGAATGAGATGGGCAAAAAGCCTGCTGAACAATTCCATACCATGATCCAAGATGTGGCGATGCCAGAGGCGGATCCTGTTTACGGCGAGAGTGGGCCTCTAACTCGTCTCTGGGTTCCAAGGCCGAGGAGCAAGTTGTAGGCCCATAGCTAGAGATCCAAGATACGAGTAATCACGCACCCAGGTTGTCTTCAGGTAACTAACTATAAGTACGGCGGTTTCAATGGCTAGTCTAGTTCACATGGGGCTTTTTATGTTTGAATGAAAATAATTCGCACAGCAATATCTACTCGCAAAGAAGCTACTCCAATGTCAATGAAGTTCAAAGCAGAGTTGTTTCTGGTTGTTTTTCTCTTAACCTCATTCAACGATAAGAAACAATAGTCGGTGCGTAACGATATACAATATTATGAATTTTTCAGAGAGTAATATATTGACAACATTCAAAGTATGCGCACGTCAATCGTCTGATATCTGAGTCAAGTATCTTGCATTTTTCAAACTGGTCCAATTATACAATTTACATTCTGCAGAACCATGGTTCTACAGAACGGAGTTTGAAAGAATAGATCCTTTGCTATTGCCTATAGGTCCAGTTCCTGGTCGTCGATATTTCCACCGCTAATCTGGACCTTTTCGCCGCTACCATCCCATCCGTGTACGGTGAGCTCAAGCTTCTCCTTGGGCCACAGAGTAACATAGTTGTCGGACCACGTCACCGGGTTTACATCTCCTCCTTCTTCGTCTACCAGGGTCAGGCGAATGAAGAATGCAGGCACTTCTGACTCGTTCTCCAGAGTTACAGTGAAGGCTCCTTCTGAACTTTCTGACGCAGCGGAGCTTGCCTTGACGGTGGCTGTGTCGAGCTTGAACAAGGATGTGTAGTCTGCGAAATTGCTCACAGGAGTATGATACCAAGTTGAGTTCTCCCAAGCCAGAGCGTCGATGGTCTTAGACAACCAGTAGACATTGCGGCTCAAAACATCTCCATCCTCATCACGGAGATTGAGACGCAAGAAAACAACGTTGTCTATCTTGTCTAGACCTGGTACTTCGCCGACTTGTATTGCCTTGTTAGGCGTAGTAGTCGCATCGAGCGTGGCCTTGGAAACTTCCTTGCCGTTGAGATCAATAACGTCGACGTCAATTGTGCGGGAACCAGACTTGTCAAGAGATCTGTTGATCAACCAGATATCCTTGTTCACGTAGTCATACGCAACATGCTCTGGCCGGGTGCCGACCTTGGTCCCAAAGTAGCTGCCCGCAGGATGAAGATACCGATCAAATATGTTCCAGTGGAGACTTGGCCAGGCATTATCCAGCATCCAATAAATCATGCCAGTCGCGACACGACCGGTGCTCCAGTGAGAGGCGAAGCCTTCGTGTTGGGCCCTGGTGGACTCGTAATCTGAGACTTGGGCTTTCAGGAGATAATCATCGAGAGAGGTAGGGCTCCCGTAGCGCTTGTACAGTCCTTCGTTGTAGATGGTACGGGTGTAGAAGGACGAACGACTGGTCGACATGTGGTACAGACCCTTTTCGGGATTTTTCCATAGGTCATCCATATCGCTTTCTGTGAGGAAGTTCTTCAGGCTGCCCAGTTCAGGAGTACCAACGCCAGCACCGAGCTCGCTTCCAAACCCAAAGGCTGAACCATATCGCTCTTTGGATGGCTCAGTATCGTACCAGTAATTAGGTGGAATCCAATCGTAGGGACCCTCCATCTTCATACCGGTAGGCCCAAGCAGATCAGGATAGCCTCGCTTACTGGCGGCAGCTACAATGGGGACTTGCCAATTGGCTTGCTGAAGAGCATCAACATAGATCTTAGTTGCCTTATCGTCAGGCCAATAGTCGCTTCCTACCAGATAAGCAAGCATACTGGGGTGGCTTTGCATCATATGTGCCTCATGGAGCATAGAGTAGCCGGCCCAGTCATAGTCAGAGCCATTCCAGACCGGCACTGGGTCAACTGGGAGATCCGTGTTATATTCAAAGGCCTCCCACTTGTCGCAGCATTCCCAGCCGGCCATTACCATCAGGCCATAGCGGTCCGCAATTTCATACAGCTCGGGCTGCTCATTCTTTCCTTCAAGACGGAGGGTGTTGTAGCCCACGTCAAGCATGTACTTGACGATGGACTCGAATCGCTCCCCATCCCATCTCAGGAACATGTCACTCCCGAACCCTCCCCCAAATACCTGGAATGGCTGACCATTGACGTAGAAGACAATGTCGTCATCAGCGTTGATCTCCTTGGTCACTGTGCGCAACCCAAAAGTATGTTCGGCTACGTCGGATGTGGCATTATCTACCGAGATAGATATCTTGGCGGTGTACAATGGTTGCTCGCCCCATTGCTTCGGCCACCAGATCTGCGGGTTCTCGAATGTCTGGTTGAACTCCAGGATCTGTGACGACTTTTTCTCGAGGGACAGTTTCTTCTCCAAGACGAACTCTTCGTCCCCATCCGGCGCCGTGATTACAGCTCTGGCGACAGCCTCGACAGGTGAAGAAGCTTTAAGATTTTGGACTTGGACTCGCAGGGACACAGCTCCGGGGTCGATGCTGACCTGGGCGATTAATGCGTTTGAGAACCTCAGGGGACCCGTCTGATGAACCTCGACATCGCGCCAAACTCCTGTGCCATTGTCAGGCTAATGCCATGTACGTCAGCAAGTCAAGATCCGCCAGGGCCAGGCCATCATTCAAATGACAGATGGCATCGGATGAACTCACAGGTGCAGGATTCCAATCCACCCAGGCAATAGCCAGATCCCTGTAGTAATTGGTGGGATTGACCTTGATGACCAGGGCGTTGGTGCCGTTCACCACAGCCTTGGTGATATCGTAGTTGTGGCCGGAATGCGACCCGGACTGCAGCGTTTCGTTTGCAATCTGGTGGCCGTTCAACCAGATTTCACCGCTCGAGCTGATGCCGTGTGTTGGCAGCACATAATGCCGGTCGGGGGTGGCCTGGACGGCAAACTCGGATCGATAAATCCACGGGACATCGAACTGGGCTTTGTCCACGTGCTCGAGGTTGTTTGAGAACCAGAGGTCGTGCTCATTGTACAGCCCAGCCTCGATCATGCACCCCATCAGGGTGCAGCGCGAGAGCGGGACGTGTTGCCAGGAGCCGGTATCGACACCGGCCCGGGCCAGAGAGCTGAGACTGTCAGACACGTCTGCAGACGAGATGATGTCCCAGCTGGGGATAGGGACCACTTGGCCATTCTGGGAGACAATGGGATCTACAGCCGCGGCACTATGCCCAGGGCCAATGATAGAGAGGGCGAGGGTCAGGAATACATGCCATGCAGACATGGTGGGCAGTGATATCAGGTCAGACCAGGTGAGATCAATAACGCAATGTTTCTCCCACACTAATTGTGAGAGATGTGACAGGCCACCATTGAATCACGATTTGAACACATATTAATTCTTTATAAAGCGTCGCACAGGGCACATGTTTTCTTAGGTTTTCAGCCCCGCACGCGCAACGTTACGGACTCCTCTTCCTCCTCCTTTACGCTGTGCTTTTTGTCTTGGCCTACGAAATAAGAGGGATGAGACAACTGATTTACAATGCTCTCCACCCCGCATCGGAACCAAAGCAGAAGGATGTGACACTGGCTCAAGCCTAAATACAAGCCGACAGGGGTGGAGATAGTCCTCCAGGCAGCCAGGAACGAGGAGTCAGGGGGGAAGATTAGCAGTCGAAGACCAATTGCCTTCTGCTAAAATAACCCCAGGGCAGGAGAGAATGACTTTCCCTTTCTAATGGATCCTTGCATGTCCCTCTTGCCTTTCCCAGAAATGCTATAAGGAAGCTTGGACATGGATTGTGCGATGTGATTGACTGATTTGCGTGAGACAACCAGCTGATTTCCAGCCAGTCGGTCCGACCGAGAGCGACGGACTTCCGAGATCAGATGTTCTGTGCGTTCCATGCATTCTCCAAGCCCTTCGGGATGCCTCCCTCCCACAATTGGCTCAGAACCGAAATGGGGGTGGTTGGTGCTTCTTCGGTAGTTTGTCCCCCCGCACGCTACAAGTAGATGAATGAATATCCTAATCTACCTCGTCTTGGCTATTCTGCAGGAAGTCAGTCGCCTACTGGAAGGTAACCGTATTCGTTCTCTAGTTAGCTATGTGCTAATATGCAGGCGAGCAGATATAGATAGATCCAGCGCTTGGAACAGAGCAAGGGTTCGGAACAAGGGAAAAAGGCCTTGCAGGTCATTTAATGCATCCTTTTCCAAGGCTAAGGCAAGCCATGTAATACGGGAGGCCCAGACAAACAGGAGATCTTCCCCATGATACGATTTTCGTTCCCCCGCAGCCAATCCAGCAACAGCCATATCCAAGAGCTCGGCCAGCCCACCTCCCGTGGCAGAGATCCTATCCCGTCCCCTGCATGTGGAACCAATAAATTGGTCCATCAGGTCATCTAGCTGCAAGGACGCCTCCAGATCCCGGTCTCCGGTCCAACCGTCTGCGAAGCTCACACGAAAACACACCTGTATCACCATCAAATCTAGGGGGGTAGTGCGGACGAGTCGCGAAAATAACCTGGCTTTCACGGGTTTATGTTCCCAGTTTTTTTTTTCTCTCGGCCGGGATCTCTGTATTTGGCCTGTGTGCCTGGTATGTATGGTGTGTGCAGCCTGAGTACAGGCTGTAGGGCAACTATGTAACAAAGAAGTGAAATTTCAAATTGCATTTTCCGCTCGCTTAATGTTCAACCTTCTCAATCCTCCCCGTCTTGACGTCGTAAATGTACCCCGTAATAGGCACATCTAGCACCAGGGGGTTCCTCTCCAGCAGCCGAATGTCGTCCAACACACTCTCCCGCAGGTCCCGGAAGGGAAGAAAGGCGATGTGGTCCACGTCCTCGCCAGTCTTGTCCTTGATGCTGCACCTGATGTCGTTGTCCGATTTGCCTAGCATGCCGCAGTCCGTCTACAGATATTCAGTCAGCTCTGGATCTGCATTTTATGCTTGTTGCTTTGTAACATCCTTTTGTGCACTAGCTCTTTCGGTTCTTTTTCTGTCACTCTCCCGGCTCCTGATACAGGCGGGCTTCCCGGTGGATGAAAGAAAAATGGCTGACTTACATGGTGCACAACCACAATCTCGCGTGTGCCGAGCAGCTGTTGCGAGATGATAATGGATCGAACCGCATCAATAGCGCGACCTCCGGCATTCCTAGTCCCGTATGTCAGTATATTTCATTTTTCTGCCCTATCATCTTTGCCCAGACATCTCTAGCTGTATTTTGGGGTGGTATGTCGGAACCTACCGCACAACGTGGGCTTGGCCCGGCTGCAGACCTAGGGCCTCTGCCGGGTCAATACGTGCATCCATACAGACGAGGACCAAGACCTTGCTGTCTTATAGTTAGACTTCCGATGCTTGCCACTTAGCATCTCACCAGTCTAGATGTGACATACCTTTCATGCGAGTCCGCAATGTTAGCATGGCTGAAGTGATTCGCATACTGGGCATTGTATGCCTCGAACTGGGTGGCAATAGGTCCGGACATCATCTTGGCGACTGGCTTGTAAACGTCTTGGTCCACGAGGTGGAAAGTGCACTTAGCTAATCGGACAACGAAGATAGTTTAATGTACGCCTTTGGTCTGGATCCCTATTTTTGTGAAAGATAAAAAAGTTGAAACTTCTCTTGTCTTCTCGAGCGTTCCTAGGCGGGCTCTTTATCTGGCGACTTGGCACCCATACCTCTCGTGCATCTGCATCATCTGGCTCCGCGTATCCTCGACTATCATACCATATGCATCCCGTTTCGGTTGTTGGCCCCCTCCCTCCATCTCTTGAAAAAGGCCCTTGTCAGTCCAGGGTCTATGTTACCCCTCTCGAGGCTGAAAGTGCTCTAGAACAATAATGACCTGTATCTACACAACTAGTCGCACGCCTATTGGCGCCAAACACCCGTACACTCTGATCATGCAGGCTATGTTTAGGGTTGCCGTTATTACGCGCACACTTACACGTCAGGAAACATCACGACAATCTGGTACGATTCTCTCGGGTCGCGGCTACGCCGGAGATCGAGATGTCGGCCGAGTTGCCACCTTCATTTGTTTACTATAGAGGCTTTTTTGATATTCTCGTGTGATCGTTCTGTTTTTCAAACGACCGGTCGCTTCCGTTAGATATTCCCCACGCTCCTTTGCCTTACACAGCCTGCCACCTGTCATGCTCCCCACGATTATCCCCTCCGGGATGCCAGTCGACGTATCTGGATTACCATATCACCGATCGTACGTTCTTACTCCATGTATGAGTTGGACGGCAGGCTGCGAGGCCGTTTACAGTTCATTACAGTATCATCTGCTATACCTTTGTTAAGGGTGGGGGAAGGGGGACGGAGCGCCACCATGCATGCTTCTGCGCCGTCACCCGAACCTCTAACAAAAGTTTCAAGTGTAATTTACAATCAGAGGCCATCTAGAGTTCTTCCCGCGATGAAGCGTGTTTCACTAGATCTATAAGGATGTGGCCATCTCCGAAGCAGATCTAGTCGGCAATCTTGCCTGCAAGCCTAGATATCAAAGTCCGTTTAGATGAGTGGCGGTATCCTACCGCGCGCTACTCACAGGCCCGTATTGTTTGGTAACAGGGTATCATGTCACACGAGGAGGGGAATTTTTTCATAGAGAGACTGGGTAGACAGCTAACGCCCGGTGGTTGGTCACAATGATTATCATGCAGGAGGGCATGGCTCCTAAGCCAGCCAACCACATTGCCGGCGGTCGCAAAGGAGGAGCCTGAGACTGCCAACAAAAAGACACGCGGTGGACGCCGAAGGTAAGCGAGCGAGAATTTCACTCGAAATGATCACCCCTGTTGGCTGCCGCTCAGCTCGCCTGTGATATTCAAGCCGTGTATTCCTGCCAAGCCGGTTCTATCTTCACAATATCTCACAGATACAGATATCTAACCGCCAAGCAGGGACAATAGCTTTGTATCTACATGATCCGCAAATAGTGGGATACCCAAGCCCTTCGCCCCGCTCTTTCTGTCACTCTCACGAATGGAAATATTACCATTTGAATTACTGCGCGGAGACGATGGAGTCAAAGATCTGGGCGAGCTCAGGCCAGTAGGTAAAAATACGTAAAAAGGTGAATAGTGCCTTTGACTGACGGGATCATCCCTCCAGCGAAGATAATTCTTCCCCACCAAAGAAGCTATCTCGTCTTCTCTCCAGGGCCTAGTCGCTCCGGGAAACAATCAGGCCATCTTTGTAACCCTTGGCCGTGCCGTGAAGATGGGCAACGCTCAGCAGGCACAGCTAGAAGTTGTGTGGGCCATCGCTCGAGACCCGGATAAAACGGGCGGCCAAGATGGAAGAGCCCGGTTGTGCGTCGGCCAGTTCCGTTCGACCTGCAGATCTTTCTTTCTCGTGCCAAGGATTAAATTGCCCCCCCCCCCCGGCCAGACGCGGGGGCTGTGTCCAATGACGGCACCTCTGGTATCTGTTTCACTTTTTGTTGAGCCAGGTGCATTTCAACATGTTGCCGGTCACGGGACGTGTGTCTCCCTGCTGACACCCGGTCTGCCAGATGCCGTAAGTCAGAATGCTACTCCAGATCTAAAACTAAGATTCGGGGCCGGAATAAATGGTCAGGGAGTTCATGTGTGCTGATTGGGTTGCAGTTGGCCACAGGTTAGATTTTCAGTGATGCAATGATGCATACGGCGCACTCCGGGTACAACATTCTAGAAGTTTACCGTTTAACTGGGGATTTCCCGCTTTGCCGGTCAAAACAATGGCTACCAAGAGCCGGTACTACCAGCGGTCACCTGGAGAAATTTGTGCATACAGGAGGAGGGCTTACATGATGAGTTCAACTCACACCTAAGGAGGAATAAAGAGGTCATGGAATTAATAGCTTCGTGAATTTAACTAAGCCTGTGACCTCCTTTATCGCGAGAGAACCCATTTTCTCACATTTGGCAGTGTTTGACATCTAGTCGGGACCGAATGACGAAAGTGATCTAGTCCCATGGGGAGCGATTTTCCCAATCATCCTCTTCAACAACAGCATCAACATCAAACGTTGTCTCTAGACTCGCCCGTTTACCTTCAACAATCTTAGGGACAGAAACGATGATAGAGCAGACCGTGTAGGCAAGGCAACCAGTGGCTTGGTTGCCATACTGTGCGAGGTTAGTGGCCATATCGCAATAAGTCGCCGCGTCTTTTGGCTCATGTTCGAGGCATCGCACTTACTACAGCATAGGCAAACGCGGCTTTTTTGGTCTCTAGAGTGGGTTTATTGAGCCAGATAATGTCCTCAACCGACAGATGTTCAAGACCCCAGTCGTGCCGAACGAGTGAATCCCACTCATATGTGGACTCAACTTCGCCGTAGATAGCTCTAAGCTCGAATGTGCGGCCAAGCTCGAAGCGCAGTTCCCCATCGATGTCGAGGTCAGGTTCCAGGACCGGCCGCAAGCATACCCCGCAGCCAAGGCGCTGGAAACCCCTCCAAATGACCATATCAAGACCTTTTAAGGTCTCTTCCAGGCAACCCTCTGAATCATTGTGGGGGTACGTGTGAGTAGTATGAAAACCAACATAGCCTCCTATAGAAATGAATCATCAGCCCGGTTTTCAAAAGGAGTCCAAATTCAGATAATATTACCATCTGTTAGAAACGTGGGATCTTCGACCAGGGCTTCAATCTCTCTGTCAAGGGGAGTTTGGGTATTGTTGACAGAATTGAAGCTCCCTAGACGCTGGACACTGTTGAAGGTAGCGTAAAGATTGTATGTGAGAGTGATACGGTGCCCAGACTGAACAGGGAATACTTCGTGCTCGCAGTCACTATAAAATGCTGCCCATTGAAGTTCTGGTTGTTCAGAAGGAGATGCCCAATCAAACTTCATCACTTCACCACTATGCCGAACCTCGAGAGCGCCACCTTCATGCTTGACTGGCAGACAAACGACAAGAGACCCGAACTGAGAGCGAGATCGAGGGGTATCGACATGGGAACGGAAGTGCCCTGAGGGTCCGGTATAAACCTGGTATCGAGTAAGCACGTGCAACGGAAATATGTTGAAGCGATAGCAAAACACTAACATTAAGCTTGTATAGCTCAGCCTTGATGGTTCTCTGATCCGCTCGTCCCGGATCAGGAAGAAGAAGTCGGGATATCTCTCCAATTATACCAGTGCTATACGGGCAAAAGTTTGTGGAGAAATCCTGAGGCTCCAGTTTCGATGCCTTGCGGTAACTCTCATCATACACGTCTTCACCACCACGACCAAAGGTTGCAGGTTTCATTTCGGCTAGCAAGTATTTGAGATTGCCTGCAGTGGTGTCTTCGGCGGGAAAGATAAGCTTTGACTGGCTTGCAGGAGTCGATTCGTCCTTCGGGTCCCATCGAAGAGTGACTGGGGGTTGAGCTCCAGAAGTTGAGATGGAACTTTTGCTGGAGGCAGACTCGGGGCGTGAAGCTATCTCCTTGCTCATAGGACCTGGATGTTCCTGGTGCTTGGGACTGATTGGTACTGTACCTCCACAAGCAAAGAGAAATTCCTTGTAGTTGGACTCAACACAGTGCTGCAGCGCACGCAGTTGATCACCAATATCGGCGTCTTTGTCGTCTAGAATCTCCTGGTCAGTGCCATCTGCGGTGGACTCGATCGACTCATCCGATTCTTCATCTTCCCAACTCTCGTAATCTTCGTCTTGGAGGGACCAGCCGACTGGCCTGGGGTGTTGCTCTCCAATAGATGAAGAGGGTGCGATCTGTGGATCTTCTTCGGATGGCTGGCGGAGAGGAGCTGTACCAGGCACAAGATCACTGTGCCCAGTTCCAACGGGCTTTGAAGAATCTTGTGACTCCATTTTCGAGAGAATTCTGACCTTCAGGAAGCTCGAATAATTGAAGAAAGGGAAAACGGTGTGCAAAAATTCACGGTCGGCAACACAAAGCATGTACGTCCCCTGCCTCAGGCAGCAGTTGGTCACGTGGACCCAGGGTCGAAGATGCTGCTGACGCCGAAAGCGGATGTATGACAATCATTAAATAATGAAGTGTTCCCCAGAGATGTCAATTGCTTTCACTTTTGCCCGAAAAGGCTCATCTCGCTGTTGGTAGCCATCGGAGTAGAGTCGGTTACCTGATGTAACATGTGGTGCGCTTCATCAAACGGCTAAGCCATATCTACCAATTTACAACATTTCCGAAGAAATGTGTCTGCATTGACCAACTACCAAATACTTTCGCCTTTGCTTGATATTTAATATTGATATTAGGCCCTGGTGGAATGAAGACTTAAGAACAAAGCAGATCGGTTCCTCTAGATAAGCAACTTACCCTATTCTCCCCGACTCTTCAACGTGATACGATCACCAATGCTGACTTCATCTTTGCATTTTCTTAATTTTATAAGGACACTTTGTATCGCACGTTGGCTTTAAAATAAGCACCGTGTGAGCTTTTTTCTATATTTCACTTCCTCATAATACATGTATGCAACTTCATTCCATTAGACCCGAAATTCAGGCTCATTCAAACATTTACTTGATGTTCTACAACCCAACCATCTTCAAGGAATCTTCCCAAAGCCTACCCTCCTCCTTCTCATTGTAAGTAAAACTTGAATACCGAGGTCCAAGAATACTGCCGTCATCATCGCCACGCTCAGACTCAGCACAATCTGCAAGATACACACCGCCTCGACCCTCCCACTCCTTGCCAATTGCTGCGACAACAGTGGTAGCAGCACCTTGTGCTGTGTTCTTGAGAACATGCATGATCGGTTTGACGGCAGCCGCCATCACCTCGTCTGGGATGAATCGCCCGATGCCCGAGTAGACATTTCCGGGATGGAGACTCAGGCCGTGAATGCCTTGAGATCCGAAGCGACGCTCTATCTCATTGGCCATGTAGATGTTGGCAGTCTTGGAGCGAGAGTAGGCAGCCCAGGCATCGTATGTACTCTTTTCATAGTTGTAGTCGCCAGTGGGCGCTATGCCAGAGACGCGGTGTGCTGAGGCGGAAACAACGACGACGCGTGATTGAAATTCAGCAGATGATGCTTTGAGCAGAGCGGGCTTCAACAACTTGAACAGGAGGAAGTGCGACAAATGATTCGTCGCGAATTGTGTCTCAAAACCGTCTTTTGTCAGCTGTAGATCAGGGACAGCCATAACACCAGCATTGGCGATAAGGATATTGACCTGAGTGGTCTTGGCCAAAATCTCTTTAGCACCGTTCCGGACACTCTCTAGCGAAGTCTGGTCCATGTGGATGAGGTGCATCCTGTCTTCTTTCCAGAATTCGGCCAAGGCAATCTTTGCCTTGGCTGTATCCCTGGCGGTTAGAAACAGCGTAATCCCAGTCGCTTCAAGGGCTCTAGCCGTCTCAATACCGATTCCAGAGGATACACCGGTGACGATAGCAACCTTGCCAACGAGCTTGCCCTCCAGCCCGTTATCCTTGACAATTTGAAGGGCAGTTGGGCGGGCATCTCCTGGGCCGGTGGGATTGGCGTGGACTTCAGCGTATCGAGACATATTAATCTTAGGAGAATGAGAAGATATTTTCTGAATGTTAATGGACTATTGTTGAAAGTCTTGTGTTCGAGCGGTATTGTTGTGAGAGTAATGTTGAAAACAAGATTTTGTACTCGTGAGGCAAAGGGGTATTTATACTCAATTCAAACTGTTGCTTTGACTCCCAGAGAGCCGATCGTATTATCTCCGACTGTATCGTTATGCCTACAAGTAGGCAATAGATTCTCTTCGGACATAATGGAGTTTGGCAGAAACCTTCTTCTGGATCATCTCCAGATGATGCTCAAGAGTGACATTGTAACTCTTTCAGGATAGTGGAGCTAGAACAGAGAATGACATTTTTTCCCAACTTGGTTTAGAGGCATTCTCTGACGTTGGTTAGCGCTGAACCATGAATTGAATCCTCCGAGTGGGTTTATGTGATCTGGTGGCATCCCATTCCCCTGTCAATGACATTTTTCCCTTTTCAATCACCAGCTCCAAGCATCGAGGTTGGATATCTGAGCTATGGAGGCATCTACCAGAAGTTCCATTCCCGGATCCGGCAGTAGCCCGGAACATGTTCAACCGGCCGTAAATGATGCTGAGCGGAAGCACCGGAAGAAGGTACTCAATCGGATGAATCAGCGAGCGCGCAGTAGGTGGCAACCCGTGATGATCAGATACCCCGTGATAAAGGCATACTAATCCATGTGGCACTAGGAGACAGGTTGAGAGGAGACCGGTCGAAGAAGAACATCGGCTCGTCAAAATTCGAGACGAATCGTTGGAGGGTAGATGAGTTTGAACTCCTCGAAGTACCTCAGCCGATCCATGCCGTCCACGAAGAAAAGAAAACAAAGCGCGCCAGGATCCATAACCACAAATATGATGATCAATTGATTTTATCTAAAAAAGGCGGCACCCAGCTCCCCTCGGTATTTCACAGCCTGAGTCTCGCTCAAGTTGAGCAACACGCGCCACAATTTGGTCGATGGGTGAGGTCGCAATCAGCAATGTTGGGTGCATCTCCCTGCTCAGATCAACTATTGAATCTTGTCAATTACAACACATTCAGAGGATTATTTATCAACAAAGCCTTGCTGGCTACCCTTTCTGAACATTTCCCTCCAGGGAGCAACACAGCTGTCAACATCATGAAGGGACTCCCTGGCCAGGCCACTATTATTCCATCATCGTCAAGTATCCCCACATCTCTCGTTCCAACGCGACAACAAATGAGAGTTCCCCATGCAACGTGGATGGATTTCATTCCATTCCCCCGAATGCGTGATAACCTGATCAGGCATAAAGAAGAGTTCGACCATAGGCAGTTCATCAGAGACATGGTGGGAGATTTACTCGATGAACTATATTTTTTGAGACCAAGCGCCAAAACAAGCCCTTCTGGCGCCCTCAGGATGAAACTTCAGCATGGCCTCGACGACCAGATCACAGCAACGAGAAATGGCCTGATTATCTGGGGCGATCCTCATATACAGGAGAGCTGGGAGGCCACGCCGGGGTTCTTTGAAAGATGGGGTTGGGTGCTAGAGGGATGCGGTGAGATAGTCAAGTCTACCAATTATTGGAGGTCATTACGAGATGAAGAGCCAATCATACCGGATCTATATGGAAAGGAGAAGGAATATCGAGTTGGTAGAATCATCAACATTGACGATCAACAAGAAGGATAATGAGTAGGAGTACAGGACGTTTCTTCGGACTTTGCGGGGCCCAAACAACCCATTGCCTACCTCGGATATTCAATCATTTCTAGTATTTTGGGTTGCTCCGCTTCCTCATACCAAAGGATGCATGTCTTCGGTATATGATTATATTTTCCAGAGCCTCAAATTTGCATGGATGGCATCCCATCAATAAAACGGCTGATGGCCGTCTCAAAAGGATCAGAAACCATCCCCGAAAGTTGTCATGCGATATCATCAGACATTAACACTATCTATCAATATAAGCATTACGTTTCGCAAGCACACAAATTGTTAGAAGAAAATACTACCTAATAGGGCTTAAAGTAACTTGTGTTATCTTGCTTTCATCCTTGTTCAGTGATCAATTTAAAGTTGGAAGAGGGACTCGGCCCGTCACCGTCATGGTGAGATATAAGGCCATTTTCTCCAACGCATCTCTCTCTCTGGGCAAGCGATGAAGATATCCATCCAAATCGAGGATCAAGTCGATCAGGGCTTCTTTTTCTTCAGCATTTGCTACTTCAAGAGTCGGGAAAAGGTAGGCTATTGAGCTTGACGCAACGCAAGCCTCCAGACTTTGAACAAAGGGTATGAACCTCCACGCCTCCACACACAAATTTCTGAATCTCGCAAATAAAAGCTCAACATCATCAGCTCCACGAATGACGCTACAATCATAAAGCATCCGCAGTAAGTTAAGCCGTAGGCCGAGTGATGATATCATGGTTTGAGCCACGCGGACGAGTGATGGCCGATAAATACTTCCAGCGATAGAACCGGGATCATGCTGTTCGTGTATCAAACCCAAGTCAAAAGATTTCTGAAGTAATTCCTTATATCCCCTCTCTAGGGCGTTCTCGGTGCCGGAAAGGTCTCGGATCAGTTGTGCTGAGGCTTCTGCATCTTGAGGCACAGAACGGACCATTTGACAACGAAGTATCAAGTCTCGTGCTGACCTGAAGACTTCATTGTATGTAATGAGACTTCGTTTAAAATATGGTCTTAGATCTTCGCTTTCAATGAATGAAGCCATAGTGTCCGCAACAAGTTCGCCCCACGGATCTTCTGTTATGAAGTTGTTGCGGCCTTCGTTCATAAAGTAAAGGGCCTAGATTTACAAGAGTTAGCAAGTTCTCAAGACTAACAGGGTAGCTGTTTGGTATGAACTAGGAAGGTATACCATGGTGCCATAACTATCCGTAACCAGACCACGGTGGAGTCCGTCGTCAGACTTTGGAAGCCCTAATTCTTGTATGATGTTTGCAATAGCCGCTGAATGAGTCACACATAGAGCATCACGTCCCCGATTGAAAACATTCTCCGTACGTTCCAGCATCATGATCGATGCCAGTGTCTCCACGGTCAACGTTTTACCCGGTGCAATTGCCCGCCGCAAGCTACGAAGGGCCTTGCCATAGGCAGGCAAGGTGACGAATTCCTTCGCTGACTCGCCACGACGATATTCTCCAAAGACGGTACAGAACAAACCCACAGTATGCTGTAAACTAGTGCTTTCTGACAGACGTCTCGGCAAATCCTCCAGGTAGTGCATCGAGAACACCCAACCCCAGTCTCGTTTGCCATCGAGATGGTATACAATGCGTGAACCAATGCGGTCCGCCGTCGTGGTCAGATTCGGACGGGGCGTGGTTCGGAAACGAAAAGTTTTGGTCAGAGCCTTGTCAACACTCGCCAGGCTCTTGGTGCCTTCTGGTGGACGGTGTCGTTTGCTCCGAAGAGGCTCCAAGACCCCTACTCCATGACTAACCTGGTTCTCTATTCGCAGTCTTCCCTGGCCCTCGTCATGATGATTGACAAACTTGATCAAGGAGGCTGGTCCAGGACATTTCAAGCTCTTCCGTATACACTGGGTGCATGTAGGCCATTTCTCGTCACACTGAAAGAGGACAACATATGAAAAGTTAGAATTGCTGTCTCTCAAATGCATTGCCAAGCGAGGACTGTGGGATGATTTGCCTTTATTCTGCGCGTCTTGCACGTCTGGCAAGCGGTAGATTTGAGAGCGCCGGGCATGATACTGCATAAATTCCGATGCCCTTGAGACCGGAGACAACTACTGTGCTAGTTGGGTAGACGCAATGAATGGTTCTTGGGTGTTCAGCAACCGTAATTAACGCCAAGCCATAATGGAGGAAGGGAAATTCGGCCACTTCTCATTTGAGAGCGCACAATACGGCCACAAAGCAATGTATTACAGGTGGGGCCTATTGCTTTGCCGCAACATCTTCCCTAAAACATCCATCATAATGCCTAAAAGCAAGCTTATGTTGAGCACAGCCGGAACAAGGCCCACTCCGATGTGGCTGAGCATTAGGCGGCAATGCGCCTTCCTCAGCATAAGCATTACCCTGGGTTCTTCAGACAGATAAAGAACTGTGAGAGCCCTTCGCATTTTCCGCATTTTGCCTCCTCCCTATTCAGCCTATCGCTCACCGAATTTAACATGCCTCTGTACGAGCCTTTGCCGGACGATAGTGTGCGGCTGCTTCGGCTTTTGCCACTGTCAGACGGTCATAAAGGAATCGACTGCCAGCTTTTTACCTGCCCTCTCTTGAAATCCGGAAGTACACATCCTTATGAAGCCTTATCATACGTATGGGGACCCGAGGACAATCAACATTCTATCCGCATAAACAACTGCGAAGTTTCTGTCCGAAACAACCTTTATGAAGCGCTATCGTGTCTTCAAGATCCGTTCATCGAGCGGATCATATGGATAGATGCTATTTGTATCAACCAAGAAGACATCAATGAAAAAGGACAGCAGGTTCAGTGTATGGCAAAAATCTATTCCAGAGCCAGTCGTGTAATAGTTTGGCTTGGAGAGGTCGCAGACCAGAGCAATGAAGCGCTAGAAGCAATACGAGCGGCTGCCGAAGAACAATCTATGAATTCTACGGCTATCGAAGAACAACTTATGGATTCTACAGCTATCGAAGAACAATCTGTCAGCTCTGCGGCTGTCGAAGAACAATCTGTCAGCTCTGCGGCTGTCGAAGAACAATCTGTGAACTCTGCAACCGACGAAGCGATCCTTGCACTGCTTGACCGGCCATGGTTTACGCGTATCTGGGTAAGAGACGAGGTGCCAAGAAATATAAGCACAATTTATTGACAGTTTTCATCAGGTCCTCCAGGAAGTTGCTGCAGCCCGACATATCTTGATCAAGTCTGGCCGCACAGAAATCGATGGATTTGCATTCTGCTCAGGCTTAACTGCACTTAAAATATCCTATGGAACAAATCAGAGCCTTCGCGATATAATACGTACGACAGCCTACCTGATAAGAGGCGCAGTTTTCCGGCCTCGATATGAAGGACGAGAGACGAGTCAACTAGGCAGGTTTGCGCTAAATATACGTCCTCTAAGTCAGCTAGTCGACACCTATCATACTCGCCAGGCTACTGACCGTCGCGATAAAATCTATGCCCTGCTGGGTATGAGCTCTGACTCTTCGGGTGATCTTAACAATGCAGGCTTATCGCCCAACTACCAAACCCCATGGAAAGAAGTCTTTCGGAACCTTGTCAAATTCTCTACATCTGACCAGATGTCGGTGACCGTTTGGGATGATAAAGAGGTGGCGGTTATTAAGGGCAAGGGCTGCTTTCTTGGCCACGTATCTGAAGTTAAAAGCCATCATACTCGAGATGACATACAAATTGTAACGTTTCTTTGGCAGAGGCCTTTTTACCAGGAAGGAAACCAGAACTCTCGCTTGACCTTCCCAGCTTCGGCGAAACCCATCCAGGAAGGAGATGCGGTATATTGTCTGCAGGGAGCACTGATGCCTTCAATCATGAGGCTGTGTGGCGGTTATTTAGCTGTTATCGCGATGGCAATCCCCTTACCAGAATATACACGACCAATCACGACATTTCGACATGAACTTCCAGTCGTCTGGGACTGGGAGGCCTCACCAGGCAAAGCGCAAGATGGCGCATATGATGAAGGTCTGATAGCGAGCCCGAAGAAGCCCAAGTGCCCAAGCACAGAGTGCAAGTGCCAAGATTATCTGCACGAATCTAGTGAATTATGGGACTTGGGGCTGATATTGAATGGACTGGAAAGATACGAAGAAGCAGGGAATACCTTCCAAAAAGCCGTGAAATTTTATGGAACAGCTTTGGAAACCGCAAAAGCTAGTCACGGTCATTGGACAAACTCAAATAACGAGGCGCTGAGTGTAATGGATGATTTAATCAACGAGGAACAGGGCGCCGACACCGCGCTGAAGGTTAAGGAGAAGAGGATGCCGCTCTCACAAGCAGCAGCAAGTGGGAATGAATCCTTTGTGCGGCTGCTGCTTGACACAGGCAGTGACGTTGACGTAAAGGATGATGACGGCAGGACACCATTATTCCACGCTGTTGACAATAAACGCGAGGCTATGATACAGCTACTGCTTGATAGGGGCGCCACCATTGAAACTGGTGATGAATCAGGCACGACGCCTCTTTCGCAGGCTGCCGTGAAAGGGCATGCGGCTATTATACGGCTGCTGCTTGACAGAGGCGCTGATATTGATGCTTGCGACACCGAATGGGGAAGGACGCCACTTTCGCAGGCTGCTGTAAATGGGCATAAGGATATTGCGCGGCTGCTGCTGGATGAGGGCGCTGATATTGTTGCAATGGATTATCGGCATAGGACTCCATTATATCATGCTGTTCTAAATGGGCATAAGGATCTTGTGCGGCTGCTGCTGGATGAGGGCGCTGATATTGATGCTCGTAATAATGCAGGAATGACGCCGCTTTCGCGGGCTGCTGCAAATGGGCATGAGGACCTTGTGCGGCTGCTGCTTGATAGGGGTGCCAATATCGATGCCGGTGATAATTATGGTGGTGATCCGCTATCGTCGGCTGCTGGGAAGGGACATACGGCCATTGTGCAGTTGCTGATTGATAAGGGTGCCGACATTGAGGCTGGATCTCCTCTGTTGCAGGCTGCTAAGAAAGGACATACGGCCACTGTACAATTCCTGATTGAAAAGGGCGCTACTGTTGATCATAAGCCGCTATGGTGGGCTGTTCAGAATGGGCATGAGGCTGTTGTGCGGCTCCTGCTCGATAAGGGTGCTGATATTGAGGCTGGGTCTCCTCTGGCGCACGCTGCTAGGCAAGGACATACGGCCATTGTGCAGTTGCTGATTGATAAGGGTGCCGATATTGATGCTGAATCTCCTCTGGCGCACGCTGCTAGGCAAGGACATACGGCCATTGTGCAGTTGCTGATTGATAAGGGTGCCGATATTGATGCTGAATCTCCTCTGTCGCACGCTGCTAGGCAAGGACATACGGCCATTGTACAGTTGTTGATTAAAAAGGGCGCTACTATTGATCCTAAGTCGCTATGGGAGGCTGCTAAGAAAGGGCATGAGGATGTTGTGCAGCTGCTGCGTGATAATGGCGCTAAAGACTGATCCCGGGGATTCTTTTAACGACTATTAGAGGCTGTTAGGAATGGACATAAGGCTAGTGCTCGCAGATGCTAAATAATGGTACTCATATTGATGTGAAGATGACTTTTGGGGTAGAGTGATTTTGTCCCGCCGTTTTTCCAAAGGGAAAGGCGACATTCGTATAGAGGATAAAATTGAAGAGCGAGGTGGGAACGCACTTGTCAACTCACGAATCGTGGCTCATGAATGCAAGCGTTCAATCTCTCTTCATCAAACGCTAGAACTCTATGCCAGAAGAGGAATATCTGAACCTAGCCAAGGAAATACTATAACATGTCCTTTAACGTTCATTCATTAAAAATCCGCTCGTATCCTACATCCTAGCTTCATTCGGATCAGTGATCCGATGCATGTATAACGCGAGTCTCAAACTTGGAATATCAATAGAATTAATAAGCTCAAGGAATGCCGCTTTGCATACATGTATGAAGAAGCGCTGCTGGTTTAGGATAATACACTGCTCGTGTACAGACTGAAGTTTCTACGGACTTCAAAATATTCATCATGTTATTGAAAACGCAGATATTTAGTATGTTCACCAATAGCGATATTGATACTACTATTTCTTATCACTCCCATGATCTGATCGGAACTGTTCGCGATTGACTCGGGTTGCGACTCCGGAACTTGGCTCTCTGCGCACGAGGGATAGTGGGGGTTCCGATAATGCAGCTCTTTATCCGTCTGCGATTTGCCTAATAGCTCTTGTTCCAACCCATTTCTGGAAGGCTGAGAATGGACTTCTGAAAGGAGATCTTGTGAGCTTTACACACCTGCCTATTATAGCCGTCGATACGACGGTTAACACGGCTTGTGATAGGAAGTGGAATGTCATGGGACTTGATATAATAATGCCACTGAGGATCATGCCCTCTGTATCTATTCTTTCCTGTACTATATCCCGTGTTACGTTGAATGGGCCAAAATGAAGCGAGCATCATGGCTGTTCTTGATTCCAAGCTTGGCATCTGCCGGGTTCTTCCCACGGCCAGTCATAGACCTTGGCCCGCCAGTTGAAGAATACAGCCTTCTAGATGTTAATATAACGGCTACTAATGGCTGGGGAACCTTTGAACAGCTCATTGACCACTCTAACGCCAGCCTTGGCACATTCAAGCAACGCTACTGGTATGGAACGCAGTACTGGAAAGGACCCGGGTCACCGATCATTTATTTCAACCCTGGCGAGCAAAGCGCGACCAATTTCAACAACACATTCATGACCAACAGCCGACTGACTGGCCTCTTCGCGGAGGCTGTCGGTGGCGCCGTCGTGATGACAGAACACCGGTACTGGGGCGAATCGTCCCCGTATGACACGTTGACAATTGACGCCTTGCAACACTTGACTGTGGAAAACAGTATCAAAGACAACATCTACTTCGCCAAGAATTGGGTCCCTCCCTTTGATGATAGTGGTGAGAGCGCGCCAGACAAGGCCCCATGGGTCTTCTCAGGTGGCTCGTATACTGGTGCAATGGCTCACTGGATGCTCAATACCCAACCCGGGACCTTCTGGGCATACCACAGCACCAGTGGTACTTTGGAGGCTATTCGTGACTTCTGGCAATACTTTCGGCCTGTCCAGGAGGCAACTCCAGCAAACTGCAGCAAGGATCTAAATGCTGCGATGGTTTATATTGACAATCTCCTTCTGAATGGAACGGAACAAGAGAAGTTTGAGCTCAAGGATAAGTTTATGCTTGGAGATCAGGAGGATGGAGACTTTGCCTCGTAAGTTTATTTGACCCAAAACATCGTAAATGTTCCGTCAAAGATTGAATCACCCACTAACAATGATCCCACAGATGGCTTGAGGTTGGCCCATGGACATGGCAGTCCACCCAATTCTACACCGAGTCAGTCAAAGGGTATAATGACTATTACAGATTTTGCGATTATATCGAGGTATGAGAAATCTGTGACATTCGGTCTTCTCTCGTTCGCTCTGTGTGCATCAACCACACTACCACACTAAAGATATAAAAACCTTAAGCTAACCTTCCGTAGAACGTCTGGCCTGGCTCAGAAAATGAAGTGCCAGGACCAGAAGGAGTCGGAAAAGACAAAGCCATCGATGGATATGCAAAGTGGATGACTGAACAATATATGGCAGGCTGTAAGTTCCAGTGTACGCTCATGATGACTAGAAAAGCTAATCCACCTATGTGCGCTTTAGTATGCGAAGCATCGGGGTATCCAGAGTGGCAAGGAACGTACAACACCGCCTGCTTTGCTCTGAGCAACGCCTCGAGTCCCATGTACACGGACTTGAGCGTCGACAACTTTGCCGGCCGACAATGGGACTGGATGCTGTGCAATGAACCGTGAGTGGTGCTTGATTCCCTTCTCCACCCATTTTTCACATATTGATGTTGCGAATTGTTGAATAGGCTGCTATACTGGCAAACGGGAGCCCCCAAAAGCGAGAGCAAGACCCTCGTGCCCCGGACCGCCAGCGCGGACTACTGGGAGAATGTCATGTGCAACCTCGTATTCCCCGAAGGCAGATTCGGGCTCAGCAACGGCAAGACGGTGGAGGACTACAACAACTACACGTCCGGCTGGGCAGGAGAGTACGGTGAGGATGCCCGGATCATGGATGCGAACGGGCAGTTTGATCCCTGGCGCGATGCCACGCTGAGCTCAGTCGACCGGCCAGGCGGACCGATGGAAAGCACTCCAGAGCATCCCATCCGAGTGATTCCCGGCGGTATGCATTGCTCTGAGTACTACAAGAACAACTGGGATGTGAATGAAGAGACGAAGAACATTGCCTATGAGGAGGTGGAAACGCTGAAGGGATGGATAGACGAGTTTTATGAGGCCAAACACAAGGCAGAGGCGTAAAGTGGGATTACAGGGGAAGAGGCACTGAAGGGAGGCCTAAATCTCAATCACGTCCGCTATAACCACTAAAGCCAAGTTTCAACCACCCAAGTTCCGTAGTCAGAATTTTCAAACACATCGTTGAATAATTCTCATGCTGCTCGATGCCGGAGTTGATTATGAGGATGAGCTACGGACATGTGAGATAACAGTACAAGACGTGGCAAGGTGTTGGGAAATTTGTACTTTCTTTATTTAACTTTGATATAATAGCAATCACCAGGGAAATATCTGTAATATTTGGCCTACCCTACAATGCTTTTTGCACTTGGCACTTGGCCGTGGCTTTCACACTGGGATCAGACTCAGATGTCGCCGTCAACGTGACGACTCCCGTATCAACCGCCCCTTCTCCCGCGCCAACAGCAACAAAGGCCGTCTGTGTCTCGCCGTATTTCGCCACGACAAACACATTTGGCACCTCCACCTTCCAGCCATCGCCCTCGACCGAAGCATCGAGACGGAAGATGTCAGATCCCGCGTACGCCGTCACGTCGTGCGGGTGCGAGCCCCCCGCGACATAGCTGCCGCTGTTCTTCAGCTCAAACGAGCAGTAGACTCCTGTAGTCGTGGGTGTCCTGCTCTTCCCCGCGACCGCGCCACCCTCAGCCAGCTCAACACCAAACTTGCTGGCTCCAGATCCCTCCAGCGACCGCGCACCGACCGTATACGAAAGCACGCCGTCCGCGTCTCTCCGGCGCGTAAGGACATATAAATGCAGCTTGTTCGCCTCATCGACATGCTCATACTGGCTACCCGAGCCCGTGCCGAGGTGGAACAGCGCGTCAGCCAGCTGGCGGTAGTCGCCCAGCGTGATCATCTGCTCGCCGCCGCCCGGCTTCACGAAGTCAACTAGCTCAATGTCCTGCGGGTTTGCGTCAATGACCCACTGGAAGGGCGCGCTGTCGACCTGCTTAGACTTGCTGATCAGCACTCCGGAGTCGGCCTGGAACGAGTCGGCGCCCATGCGGTCGACCACCTCGACGTCGTAGTAGTTGTAGCCGCCGCCGTCGCAGAAGACGTCGTTGCTGACGTTGCACGCGGGGGAGAGGTCGCCGGCGTCCCCGAGCTCGACGCGCAGGCCCATGAGGTCGGATACGACGGATCTAGCTGTCAGGCGCGCGACGATGATGCCCGACTCGGCCAGGGCGGAGCGTGAGAGGCGGAGGAGGCTGCTCTCCTCAATCAGGCCGAGCTGGTACTTGTCCCGGACGGTGTGGAGCGATCCCATCGAGCTTCCCTGCAGCGCGGGGATCTTCCACCTCGAGTGAGGTCCGCCGGGCCCGTTGAACGAGCCGCGCGACATCATCGACCAAGGCCCAGTGTATGCGCGCTGCAAGGGGGTGCCGTACGGGTTGTTGTAGTTGTCGCCAATGTTGAGCAGGTGGCTGAGCTCGTGGGCGTAGACGGCCATGCCAGAGCTCTCGGCCTGGGTGGACGAGCCGTCGCCGGCGTTGGGCCAGATGCACGAGGCGGCGGCCCAGCTGGACCAGGGGACGTAGCGGGTGGTGGCCCAGTTGGTGAGGTTGGAGGACGCGTCCTTGGGGGGGCCGAAGTCGTCGGTGACGTCCTCCTTGGCGGCGAACTTCATCTGCCCGAACTCCTGCCAGGTGGAGGACTCGTCCTGGCCGGACGAGAGGAGGAAGACGAGCTCGTACGAGTCGGCCACGGCGTCGCCGACGTCCTTGCGCCACATGCCGAGGCCGTCGGTGCGGAGGTCGACGTTGCAGGCGTCTGCGACGGGGCAGGAGCCCTCGTTCATCCAGTCGTCGATTCCGTACTGCCAGGAGAGGGAGGGCATGCGGTAGACGCCGTACACGGTGAGGTCGACGCCGAACCGGCCCCCCGAGTCCTCCATCCAGTATTCGTGCAGGGTGTGGCCTTGGTTGAGCTCATTGGGGGTGTTGAGAAGGTCCCGGTAGAAGACAGGTACATCCGCGACAGGAACATCAGCGACATTTGACTGCGGGTTTCCAAAGATGGTTGATTCGGCGGGCTGAGTGATGACAAACGGCTTGTCCGAGTAGTCGAGGGTGATAAGAGCGATGTGGAAGTTGCGCTCAGAGCCGGTTTGCGAAGGGTTGCTCCAATTGGTCCCGGGAGGCGCGATGAAGTCGCCCCAGGTCATATCATCTGGATTGACCCATTTCTGAGGATCGAGAGGCTCAAAGGGATCGGTGCGCGGGATGCACGAGGCTGCGTGAGCCAAGACGGTGCCCAGGCCGAGACCCAAGGCGGCGGTCAGCTGCATGACTACAACTGTGATGGCCGCAGAAGCACCAAGATGAGCAGGTGAAGGAGTTTGGATAATGCGGTTACACCACCGCTTGTTGCTTAGGGTCAGTCCACCTTGAATTGAGAAGCTTCTCAGCCTGTCTCTTTCTTTATACTCCTCATCCTGCGAACCCGACTACCAACCCCGCCTGAGCAGCTTATCTCCTACCTCTCTGGACGGTTCTTTTGCTTCTGGCCTACCGTTCGATTATTAGTGGGTAGGCCTTTTGTAAGGTTCAGTGCCCAGGATCAGATACACCCGGACTGATCAACCGGCGGTCGACCTGCCAGATTCGGGGAGGCTGATGGGTCCTCTGGCTTGCTAAGAGTGACGAGCGCCTCGCCGAACTCGTCCATGATCTTCCGTTATCACGGGCGCCTTGGAGTCTCCGCACTCTGGCTTCGGATGAGCTCCCGTGGCCAGGCCATCCAACGGTTTTGTAATTTTTGACTTCTCGGTTCGTCTCGTAGTACTAGCCCATCGTTACCCCTGCGTGCCGTGGGTTGGTTATCTCGCTCAAATGCCGCTATGTACATTAAGCTTGCTGTAGAGGTCTCCATATCCAATGACACCAGCCACCCGATTTCTTGTACCGCTGTCTCGTTACATCGCATTAGTTGATCAATCGTAGTGATGTCAGTAAATGCAGGGGATTGTTATTGCCCTCTTGTAGCTGTCGTCTCGGCCATTTCCATCTTCGCAGCCGTGCGCTACCTAGAAGTGCCAACCACCTGCGCTGCACAATTGAGCGACATGGTTATCAGTGAGTTGGGTTCAGGCCAGCCTCTTTGCCAATGTTCTCATGTTGAGTGCAGCAGGTTTGGGGCATCGTCTCCGATTTGCGACCAGGATGCTTGCCTCGGTCTCAGTATGACTGAGCGCTGAATTCTTCGACGTCGACCTTGAATGAACAGACCGTCGCACACCATTCAATGGCGTGAAATGTGAGTTGTAAAATCTAAAAAGCAAAGCAGATTCAGGTAAGAGGGAAATGCCCCGACTTCATCATCCGCTGCGTATCCTGATCCATACGCACAAAGATACCAGCCGGGTCCGAGCCCATCGTCCGGCCATCCATCTCATCCTCATCAGCCAGGTACGTCGGCCCCGAGGCAGCCGCACTCCGCTTGTCCTGCTCCTCGTTGTACGCGAGTTTCCCCTCGGAGCGGCCCATCATGAAGAGCCGCGAGGCGCCGTACAGCTGGGTGGTGATCCAGAGGATGAAGATGATCGGAGTAACAACGCGGAAGGCGAGGCTCCAGAGCGGCCAGGACTTTTGCAGCAGGAAGACGGTGACGGAGACCTCGGCGGTGGCGGAGGCGACGACCCAGGCGCAGCAGAAGTAGGCGAGGCGGGAGCGCAGAGTGTGGTTGCGGTGCTTGACGCGCCAGACGATCATGGAGACGAGGACGGGGATCTCGGAGATGAGGTCGAACATGCCCCAGACCATGCACATGAAGAACTCCATGGTGGCGTCCGGGTGCCTGCGGATGTCGGCGAAGAGGGCGAGCGAGGTCTGGACGATGATGAGGAGGCCGATGTGGTGGGCGATGGTGATGGGGCTGGCGAACTGGGTGCGGAAGCACATCTCGTAGAGATAGTAGGAGGTGTAGACCTCGGAGAAGACGAAGAGCATGTCGCCGACGGTGATGCGCGACGAGCGGCGGTCGATGTGCGTCGAGAAGTCGGCGTTGCCCACGAGGAAGCTGAGCACGGGGAAGACGCTCGTGCACAGCAGGATGAACATCATGATGGCGCCGATGTGGTAATAAGTAAAAGACCGGCGGCGGCGCTCGTTGCCGCTGGCCAGGAGGCGCTGCCAGGTCTTGGGGTAGAGGCGGCGCAGGATCCAGCGCTCGAGGACGTTGGAGAGCAGGCAGACGAAGATGACGCTGCACACGAGGATGAGCGAGCCGTAGGGAAGCATCTTGGACAGCGTGCGGTTCTTGAGCGTGTTGATCTTGGGGCCCTTGTACCGCCCGCCGGGGATGCGCGGGCCTGTCATTGTCGCGGCTGTCTCCCCTCGGGTTCAATTGATGTCTCTGTGTCTGTCTGTGTCTGTCTCTGTGGTTTCTATATATCCCACGGCCAACTATCACGGCCGTGACGCGGCTGAAGACGATCAGAGAGGCAGTGTTTGCCCGGCGCCCGCGGCCACCCGCAAGAAAAATGGCCGCAAAAGGGTGCCAAGAAGGGGGCTGAATGACGCGCGACTTTTTTTTTTCCTATTCTCGAGGGATTGCGACGCAGGCAGATGGGAATAAGCAGGAGAAAAGTTCCAGGCCAAGAGGCTAGTCGTGTAACTAGTGATCAATTCATACTCGTATCACCGTTTCAAAGTCTGCGGATGTTCGTCGACACACGCCCGAGCCAAGCCGTGGGATCAGCAGGCCCCATTTCTGTCGCGTGTTTGTGTTTGCTGCTGGATGTGCCCCGGATTCTGGTACTTCTGATACTCCGCCAAGATGCCACAGCAGCAGGGGAGGACGGACGAGAGAGTGGGAGAGAGATGAGATGAGATCGGAGAATGGGCGGAGAAGAATCAGAGATTCACCAGCGGAAAAGGGGTCACTGACGCTAAGTGTTCAGCAGACGGGAAATTGACAGGTCCAATACTGTCCTGCTTCGGTCTCCGTTGGCTCAGCCGTTGCCCCAAACAAGCGGGAAAACGCCTCGCCGGCCAATATTGCTGCAGGGGCCAGTCTCATCTCTCTCGGGGTCCGGCCAGCGGTCTTCAGCAGATCAGATCCGCCATTCTACAAGGCCGTGAGCTGTCCAGAGTCACGCTTCTCCTCAGGCCAAGCCAAGCCCGTGTTTCATGCAGGGAGACATTGCTCATCCGGCAAATATAGTGCGCTGGTGCGTGCCTGGTCCCTGATGAGGGAGGGTCCAACGGTGACTCCAGTCTCCAACTCCCACCACGGCTAGCCGCACTGACATGCCGCGCGTCCTCGTGTTCGATTTCGATCAAGCAATTTACCTTATGATGGCACCGTCTTCGCTCTAGTCTCTATTGGGGTCAGCCCTAACAGCCGTCTGCCGCTTAGAGACGGTGCATCACTGCATATCCGCGTGCCGTGGGACTTTTGATCGACTGCCACGGTTGTCCAGATGGGCGAGATGCCCCGTAATCTCTCCGTCACGGTGGAGGGCGGGCACCCGTTTGACTCAATTCTCGGTTGCTGCTCCCGAGGGGCATCCTCCAGTCTACGTAGCTGAGTCTAAGCCTCACTGCATTGCCGTGATCCTTCCACCTACATGCCACATCCAGTACCATTACGGCTCTGATCAGACGAGCTTGGGCCGGCTTCAAAAGTTCAAACAGGAAGGCGCTGAGCAATGCCGAAACAGATGACGCTGCCTGGGGCTGGCAAAGTCTCCTGAAACGAAGCTGGCTGAGCATGCAGATAGACAGTCATGACACATGATGAATGTTTTTTTATTGGATACGTGCAGTAGCTTTATTCTGACCTACCTCCATCACATGCTTCTTCACCCCATGGACAGGATATTCGTCAGGTCCTCAAACGAGTAGGCCAACGCCCCGGCCGCCCCCTCGAGCACCGGGCTCGCCACCAGCCCGTCCGCCGCCGACGCCTGCAGCACTCTCGCCAGCTCGCTCTCGTCGGGCGGGTGGCACTGCGCGAGCGAGTACTCGACCACCATGGCGATGCGCATGTACGACTGAGGCTCGTAGACGACCAGGTCCGCCCACGCGTTGCCGGAGGCCTCTTGCTTTCCATCTTCGTGAGAGGATCGCGGAAAGACGGCATCGCGGAGCAAGGGGTGCGCGCTCCTGGGCGCGTGCAGGGCGCGCAGGCCCTTGCCGACACTCTCGGTCGTCTTGAGGTACTCGACCGCCTTCTGGATGCACTGGAGCGTGCTGTCGGCGGACTCGTACGTGCTTCTGAAGCTGCGCATCACGCTCGTGTAGGCCTTCATGATGCGTGGTGCCTCCTGGGATTTGGAGGTGCCTTTCATCATCTGCGTCTCGAGGATGTGCCATGTGAATGGGAGGGCGAGGAAGGTAATGCTATCGAGCGTCAATAAACGTTTCAGTACCTTTGATGAGAGACTCACAATGTGTTGGGGAGATATCTCGTCAGGTCAAGCCTGTTCAATTCGAGAACACTCTCTGTGATGCCTCGCAACGAGTGGTCCATGTTGAACCGGCTACGCACCTGATGCTCCCCGGGCGGAAAGAGGCCGTTGTTCGCCTTGACGGAGAGCAGCAGAGCATGATGGCAGATTGATGCTTTGGCAACACTACAGCTCTCAGCGAAAGCTCAAATAATAATGAAGGGTGATGGAGCCAGAACTTACAAGTAGTAAATGTAAATCATCTTCATGAACAATGTGACGAAGCGATGTCCCTCGGATATCTCAGCCGGAGATTTCACCGTTGCCTTGGACGTCTCGTACCACAAATCAAGCATCTCCAGGCACAACGTACCCTCCTGGATCATGCCTTCTGATGCTCCGACCGAGGAGGTAGTGGAGGAGCCATGGCGAAGGACGGCAAATACCTTATCAAAGATCACCACCAGCTGGCACAGTGCAGACGATATGTGGACAAGGACCTGCTTTGTTTCTCTGTCATAGACACTCTGGCACTCCAGCTCGTTCTGAAAGTCGCTCCTCTCCAGACCAGGCTGGCCAAAGTCGAACTCATCGGCGTGGATGTTGACCGGTCGTCGCAGACTCAGCGCCATGATCCTATCTCTCAGGATACAGCACCACCAAAGCCTCTTCAACGTCTGCGAGTTGCCGGACTGGTGGCTTGGTAGGTGATACTTGTCTGCCCGTTCGCTTCGGGCAAAATGGACGGCCGTGCTGAGCCAGTAGCTGTTTATCATGTGGTCGCCCTCCGGGGAGTAGTAGGTCATCAGTAATGCGGCTTGTGCCTTGATTATATTGTCTCTTTGGCATGTCAAGTCGAACAGAGCCTGGAAGCCATCAGCTGCGAGTTAGACAGCTGTCAGGGATGGGGAGGCAAACCTTTGTTCTGGAGTACAGCTGACTGCGTGCTTCTTTCACGCCAGGGAACCCAAGCTTTTTGAGCTCAGGTAGTGAGACATACTGGGAAAGGTCAGCTGTGATGCGGAAAGATGCCATAACAGATGATCAGATGTGCTCACAGGACATGAAGCGAAAAGCATCGCGTATAGCAGTAACAATGGAATGTCTCTCCCAGAAGGATGGAAGTAGGATGCCCAGAAGGCACCTTCATCAATCAGGGGAAGAATTGGATGTACAATGCGGAAGTACTGCTTAAGAAATTCGTTCATCAGTGCGCGCGACGGCACATGGAATGAACCCTGCTGCTCCAAGAAGGCGGCTTCGCTTGGTGACAGCTGCCATAAGCCTTGGCTGTCGATGAACTGGCAACAGGAGTGCAGCATCCAGGGAGGGTCGGCATCAGATGCCGCGTCTGAATGGAACATTAAGGCAGATTGATCCGACTCTATTATATGTGAGCGACATGGACCTTAGGGATTGGCAGCAGCTCATACCTTGAAGCGCAAGCACAGGTTGACGTGCAGGTTTCTTGCCTGCGATAATCTGTGACAAGGTCTTGCCGCTGATGGGGTCAACCGCGGAGTTGAAGAACTCATTGTGGTAGGATAGATCCACTGGGAGATATGAATTTCTCTGCTCAGACCTATCATTCTCTTGGGGATCCTCCCAGGGTAGCGTGATCTCCGTGATCTCATTTTCAGTAGCCTGCAGTGCCTCTCCTGATGTCTCAAGTACGTTGGGGAGCAAAACAGGGGATCTTAGGCTGGCTGAGAATGACCCAAAGCTTGCCTCACCAATCTCGAGACTCGACGACGGATTGACAACGTTTTCTACAGGCTCACGCTCCAACACGTCTTCCGAAAAACAATCCGACGGCGATGACCCCTCTGGACTCTTCCCAAGCTTAGCAGCCCGGCGCTTTCGATTCAGTGATATCCTGACACCATCGTGTAAGTAAACATGCAACACATTGGGCACATGCCGGGCCGGGGCTCCTCATACCGATGCGGATACTTGGGTCGCTTTCTCGGTACCATGGCACAGCATAAATCACCAATCCGGCAGTTGGTGCAAGGTGCTCCAGCCCGCAACACATCGCAGCGCACCTTGCGACTCCTGCATGCAGTGCACGCCCGCCTCGACCGAGCCGGGCGGGTCTCCCCAGACTTGTCGCATGAGAGGGTGCCAATAATCTCCGCGTCGAAGACGCCGAAGCACTCCATACCCTCGTCGTCCTCCATTGTTCTTACGTATGATTGCGGTGCCGAAGTGGGCTTGAGATCCGGTTCAATGGCTCACTGAGAGGCTGGTGCTTATGGAAACATGGAACTCAATCTTGGAGACCGAAAGTTGCCATCAAGTGAAGCCGACCCATGGGGGGGATCGGGACTGTAAACGTATTTGGCAATTTCCATGCGATTCCGAGGCTATGGGCGGCTGTGATGATCAAAACGGATCCGATTCCATCGGATCCGGTGCACTATGGAATAAGCCAATGATGAGTTGTTCCGGGTCCTCCGTCTCGGAATTAAGGAGTCGCTTTCCGAGTTTCGGAACGAACACGGTCCGGCTCCGTGGAAAACTGGTAAAGGGCTACTTGATTCAAGTTATCGAGCCAAACTCTATACTCTTATCTTTATCTTACATATAGACGGTATCCTCTCGAGAGTGGGGGAAAAAATTGAAATTCAATGTTATTCATACTAATATTTACCCATTTTGTTGAATCCCACCGTTGTTTTATATGCCCGGAAAAACACTGATCCATGTATCTCAATACCTATGAATTGATGTGGTATTATTATCACTGGCTCATCTATACTTCTTCTATGTATATTACTTTGTCTGATTAATATATACTCTAGTTCATAGGTAGTAAGAATCCAAGCCCCTCTTTACAACCTTTTCTATGTACCGAATGAAAGATTCAAATGGTTGCTTCGATGACTGTGCATATCTCCATTTCACGCATGTTTAGGCAATCACTCTCTTGGTAGCACGCGGCCTAATCTTTTACCGCATTCTTCACATTGACTTGTTTCATTCGCTAAACAAAGGGCCATTCACCATCGTCACTGCATACACCATGCCTGACAGTGTCAGCTCCATTGAAAGCTATGACTCGGATGAACCTCCCCCGTTAGAGATCAATAATAAGCAGCTTCTAGCATGTGCGACAAATATCTTGGGAACCCTTTGCACAAGTGCTGTCCCCATGACACGAGGGGTCAATCATGAGGTCTTCCTTCTCTCATTTGAAGCCAAAGGCAATACTCACCCAGGCCTCGCACAGGCTGGTCATCGCTGCATTGCACGATTCACTCGCGTCAACTCGGTTGATGCCACGCGGAGAGATGCGAGCGAAGTGGCGGCACTGCGGTACCTGAAGTGCAAAACCGACATACCTGTCCCTGAAGTCTATCACCAGGATCTCGGCCTTGATAACCCAGTGGGAGCACCTTACACCTTGATGGAGTATATACAGGGACGACATCTTTACAAGCTCTGGGATGCTCTTGACCTCGTTGCAAAGAAAGCAGTGCTCTCGCAAATCGCCACAGTAGTCGCCAAGTTCGCATCGCTGCGCTTTCAATCAATTGGATCTCTGAACGACGAAGGCATCGTCGGACCTCTTATCACTCCTGCTACAAATATTCGAAGAGGTCCATTCTTTTCAACCAAAGAATACTTGCTCTCATTCGTGTCAACTGATAATATCTCTTCGCCAGAGCTGATTCAACTCTTTGGTCAGATTCAGACAGAACTTGATGCATTCTTTACAAAGACAAAGGAGGACTCAGGTCTTGCGCCACCATTTGCCATGATTCATGCCGATTTTGATGGTCAAAACATGCTCTTCATTGAGCAGCCTGGCGGTTTGCCACCAAAACTAGCTGGGATCATTGACTTTGAGTACTCTTATACCGGACCTCTGTACTATCTGTTTGAATACCCGATTTTCATACAAGATGTTTCTTGGTCCAAAGAGCTTTACCCCATCAACGCCATTTTGCGGCCTCATTTTGTTCGCGAAATTTTGAACAAACTACCCGATGAAGAATCACGGAGGATCCTCATTGCATGTATGAACAGCAAAAGCTATACTCTGAATAGCTTCCAATCGTCTTTCATGTTCATAGAATCCACCGAAAATGGTCTCATCGAACTGGCTAAATCTTACTTGCGGTGTGTGAGAGAGGGTACACACCCTGCCTACATGGGAAGGTTGGATTACACTGCGGAGCTGTATCTAGCAGACGGGAGTGTGAGCATGGCTGAGCCGACGGGTGTGTTGCTGATGCAATCAACCGAACTAAACTATCCAAATATGGAAACAGGAGACTCTTGTTTTCAGGAATGACCACAAACTCTTTGAGTATGACTGACGATCCTCTACAAGCCTGTATACGCCAGTGACAGCTTAGGGTAGCCGTCATAACCCCTGGCGAAAGTGGGACGGCCTCCGAGTGAGCTATTATCGCCCTAACTGGGTTGCTAAGCTCTAGCAAGCGGGGAGCTGCTCGCCTGACGGTCTGCCTTGCTGGAATTGACCTCACACCACAAAATGGCAACCACCACGGCAGCATCCTAGAGATTCGAGACGGCGTTGTGTTGATGGCCCCTGAATAGACGTCGAGTTTGTCAGATGGCGATAAATTTTACCAATGCCCTCAATCGACTGAGACGCCGATGCATAAGCAATCTTTACGGCCAACTGAAATGTCAGCCCGCACGTGATCTTCAGCCCCTTAATATTACTTCATCTTCGGTTTTGTTTGGGGGCTCCATGCCGATCATAGCCTTAGGAGAGTTTTCAACGGTGTGCCACTCGAGAAAGATGCAACAGGACAAGACGATTCCTCACCATGATGACGATAGCGTAGATGACATGGGGGAGAGTCTCTCCCGAATTGTCGCGCGCTCTGGAACATCAATCACCGACCATCTGCTCAGCATACAAAAGCACCAGTTCAAGGAACTTGAGTCGACCTCGTTTGTCAAAGAACTTGTTTGCTTCTCCCATGAACCACAACTCAACTCGGATTCACAATACAAAAATGGCTACGGGCAGACTCATTATGGCCATTTGAGTCGGCACATCATCGACGGTCGAACACAGCGAGACTATGTGGCCCTCTCTTATACTTGGAACCCATCGGAAAGAGAAGGGAGTTCGAGTGGAGGCTACACAGTTGAGCAGGCCGAGAGCTCTCAGCCTCAGTGTCTTCCCTCACCTGTTCGAGACTGTGCTCTGAATCGTGCCATTCGTTACATGCAGCACACGAAGGTTGGGTACCTGTGGATCGACCGACACAGCGTCGATCAAGATGATGAACAGAAGAAGCAAAGGGGAGTTCAGGCAATGCATCTCGTGTACTCCTACAGCAATCACCCAGTTGCACTTCTCGCACGAACTGTTTACTCACACACCGAACTCGAACGTCTTCACAGACTTCTCGCTGGCAAGGTCGTAAGGAGGGTTACGGCCCGAGTCGTGAAGCAGCATCGCATTTCGCTTAAACTCGCGAAAGGCATCACACGCGTAGAGGCTCTCGAAACCATTCGTCTGCTCTACGAAATGTCACGAGATGACTGGTGGACACGAGCGTGGACATTCCAAGAAAACTATCGCGCCGGTGTCAGGATGACTTTGCTTATCCCTCATACCACTCTCTTGGAAAGTGAGAAAAGGCGCTTCGGGGTCTTTGGAAACTTGCCAGGCGAACTATCTATCAAGGCTGTTACCCTTTCAGACCATGCCACCCGATTGTGTCAGGTGCTGAAATCCGGGGCTGTCGGCACGCTCTCCCAGGAGACGAAGACGATGATCAAGAACATACTCAAAACTATGGGCAAGTATACCCGGATCCTCGACCGGTCGCAACTGATGACCCCCAAGATCATTTCCGATATCTCCAATAGAGGGATCAAAGATTCCTGGGACCGTCTAGCCATCACGGCCAATTGCTGCTGGTTCCCAACCCGGCTGGATACCCTAGGACTCAAACGCGAAGGCCACAGTCTCAGCCTGTCAGTTCTAGCCCTATTTCTACTTAACGGTGGAATTCTAGATAATGGGGTCAGAAACTCACCACATGAGGTATTATATTATACTACTCCTCAGTATCTCAAGTTCCAGTCATTCAATCGCTTCCGCAGCCCATACCAAGCACACCCCCTCACTTTTAATAAGAACTGCCGCTTCCACAAAGTGAGCCTTGTCGACGATGGAATCAAGACGAACGGTCACTTATGGAAGCTTGGGGGGTTGATTGATAGTTCAATACTCCACGACATTCCAATCGGACCGGAAGCCAAGTCATTTCGACTGAACGAGGAGCAAAGGCACAGTCTCCGCCAGTTAGAGTTGTCGCTGAAACAAGAAGGCATGAGAACGCTCGCGTCCAGTATTGGCTGGTTGCTGGAGCTGGATGGCAGTACAGGACAGGAAGAGGACTGGAAGCTGTTACCATTCAAGGAGCAATATCTATTGCAAATGGCCCTGGAACTCGCATACGCGATTAAAAAGGGAGGAAAACTGCGGGTGGGAGCGCTGTGGGACTATCAGAGTCCCTCGCCGCCTTCGAACGAGCAGCGGGCTCTCTTCGTTTGGAACGATGATGCAGATGGGATAACGAATTCGTATGATGAGGATGCTATCCCGCCAGCATTTGCGTTCACTTCTATTGTTCCGGTGGGCACTGACGACGGAGAATATCGCAAAGATGTCAATAGGCACATTTCCCTCGAGGTGGAAATGGAAGGTCTGGATAAACCTGAGGGTGACACATATATGCCACGGCTTTATATCAAGAACTGGCTTCTTGGTGTGTGCTTCGTTGAAGAGGCCGCACCAAGCGACGTAGTTTTTCCATGGCCCACGGAGTTCCAATAGCATATCGCACGAAGGTAGACAATTGTATCAAAAGGTCTCTTCTCCAACTTCGTTGAATATCCTCGCTGGGGATTTCCTTTCTCTCACATTTCGGCACGACAGCTAAAGGGCCGATCAAACGGCTGTGAATGAAAGGGTCTAGAAGACTTGATGCAGCCGGATTCAATGTTCATCCTCATTTTGATATTTCTCTGACAAGAAGACCTTCCTGCCGTCCCAACTTAGCAAATCTAGAGACTCATAGACCAACATCACCAGATTGAGCCACACCATATTGGCTGCACTGGAGGCTTGATAGTTCCCCCGGACTCTTTCCAAGCTAGATGGAGTTCTCTCGCCGTACTATGGGGGAGTTCAAGAAGCTCTCCATTTCCCCTGCAAAAGGTTTCCTTCACCGTTAGTCTTGCCGCAGATGTCATCAGACCTGGTTTTCGAGGCCCGTCATCGATCACTTTACGCACATGTCGAGCATCGTTGATGACAGCCTAACCCCCTATTAGAATGCTACTGGCCGGGGTACCTAATTCTTTTGGGAAATATAAGCTGGCTATGTCAAATAAGGAATCGTATCCCTTATAATAAACAAAGTCGTGATTTACGAAGAGGCCCACTTCGGAAGTGGGATAAATAGTCACGTCAACGAAGATGAGTGAAACAACGGTCACCGGCAGATGCCATTTTTACATTCCACAGCGTCTTACTGCCCATAAAAGATCGCGGAATGTGACAATGACGTCTTACACTTTTCGGGATACCAGATCGCCAAATTCCCATTGATGGATAATCTTTGCCCATCTGCACTGCAAGAAAAAATGACGGAGGATGAGCTTTGATGAATGCACCTTGTGGGTATCAAATACGATACTGGCTTTCTGAATATTCATGCTAGCCCCGTAGCGTCACTTATCCATGTGCTTCTCCATCGACCTAAAAATCGGATGTTGTCCTGTTCCGATCTAGTCGAAGATAAACAGAAATTAGGGGTCTTCTTCTTGGTTATCATCGGGGACTCGGCCGACACTGAATCGCCAGCGCCAAAAACCGTTTGAGCTAATTCTACTCCGTACTAAACACCGATCTCGGTAGTGAGCGGTGGATTCAGGGTCCAATGAAATATGACGACTTCTACGCGCTATCTGTGCATTCCTTCAGGTCTTAGGTCTGGACTGGTCCGACATCATCAAACGCGAGTCATTATTCATGGACCTGGACGCCGAAGTAATGCCCGATGTAGAATTTTTTTTCTCCTGCCCCTGGCCTAGTAGAAGCTTATTTGAAGCTACTCCCCTAATAAAATTAATTTCCTCTTCCTGGCGTGCATCTGGGTGGACGACAGTTGTCTGGGATAACCAGGAGACCAGTATTCTTGTTTATTTTACTGTTGCAGACTTCACCATGGGGGTTTTCACGAAACATTCCAATAAAGAACTTTCTACTGATCAGGTGATTCAAGTATATCGTGAGCTCCAGAAGTCTCCATATACCAGTGACGAGGAGGCCGTGCAGTCTCCAAAGAAGGATGCAATCTTATCCTCGGACTCACTCCAAACCACCGATTCGGAGTTTGAAGAAATTTCGTACCCAGAAGGAGGCGCGAAGGCCTGGCTAGTTGTTTTCGGTTCGTTTTGCGCCACAGGGGCAGTATTTGGCCTGATCAACACCAGTGCAGTTTTTGAGTCGTATCTCAAGGAGAATCAGCTTAGGGACTACAGTCACTCGCAAATCGGATGGATTTTCAGTATCTACCTTTTCTTGGTCTTCTCGCTTGGAATATTTGTTGGGCCAATCTTCGATAGCTATGGCCCTCGCCTCCTAGTCGCTGCTGGCAGCGTCGTGACGGTGGCCAGCATGATGCTTCTCAGCCTTTGTACAGGTAGAGTACCGGTTTTCCGTTTTTGATGTGACTAATTGCTAATATCATGTAGAATACTACCAAATCCTTTTGACATATTCCATCTTGGGAGGAATTGGCGGTGTGCTGCTTTATGCACCAGCCTACGGGTCCATTGCACACTTCTTCAACGTCAAGCGAGGGTTCGCAACAGGAATCGCCACCACCGCTGGAGGGATTGGCGGTATAGTCCTACCGCTTTTACTACAATATCTCCTGGGAGATGATGGTGTAGGATTCGGTTGGAGCTGTCGAATTCTAGCGTTCATTTTCCTCGGGCTTTGTTCAGCATCGAATGCCTTCATCCGCAGTCGACTTGGTCCTCCTGCGAAGTCAGCCACCCTGAAATCCATATGGCCGGATTTCTCCATCCTCCAAGACCGAGGGTTTGCTCTTGCTACCATCGGTATCTTCTTCATGGAATGGGGTCTTTTTGCTCCTCTGACATATGTGGTGTCCTACGCCAAATCTCACGGGAACACCAGTGCCGAGAGCTCTGTTCTTTTGGCCCTCCTCAATGCTGCATCAGTTTTCGGTCGATTCCTACCAGGCCTGTTAGCTGACAAGGTCGGCCGGTTTAATGTTATCATCTCGACTATTGCGTTATGTGTTGGGAGCATACTGGGACTGTGGTTACCAGCTGGTGACTCCAAGCCTATTTTATTTGCCTTTTGCATCTGCTTTGGGTTCGCCAGTGGCAGCAATCTGGGTCTAATACCGGTTTGCATTGGCCAATTCTGCGACTCGAGGGATTATGGTCGATACGTCACCACTGCCAATACAATCGCCAGCTTCGGGACACTCTCCAGTATACCGATGGGCGGTGCTCTGCTAGGCGCTGGCGGCCAGGCTGGATGGGAGCGGCTTATTGGTTTCTCATCGGCTTCTTACAGTATCGCATGCATTTGTTATACCTTGGCACGCGTATCTGTTACAGGTTGGGAGTTGAGGAAGAAGTTTTAAAGCTTCGGTCGCATGGCGATAGATATACATTATACTTAGATTCATCGAAGCACGGCATATTACAATAGACATAGAATCGCATCGCAAGCGTATATTCACGAAATCAAATAGAGTTTCTCAGGCCTTCAATCTAAAATCTGGCTTCTTATTATACTCCATATGTTAATTGGTTTCTGTCGGTGTGCGAATGCAACTGACAAATAGCATCAATTACCAACTTAAAGCTACTCGATATATGGTAGAATGCTTATCAAGTTCATTCTCAACCGAGTCTAGTGGCACCGCTCATCACAACGCATGTGAATTTCACTAAGGATTGCACTCATAGGAAGCCTAGAGCTCACAAATAGGGGGTATTGTGCATGTCACAGGAGCCGTAGGGGCAAGTTGAAAAGCATTAATTCCTAATAAAATGACAGGCACACAGGTATCGAAGATGCATAAATCTGGCTACCTTAGGTAGCTATGCATCATCCGTGCCTCACCAATCAAAACCCGTAAACAGAATTCTGTTGGAGGGCCTCCTGCATGCTGCCTATCTTTCTCCGCATTGTTCAGTCAGCCAGCTGCGTAAAAGGAATCGTCATAATCGCTCCCAAACCCAGCTCTGAGCCTCCTACACTGTTGTATGCTCATTTCTTTTCTACCTAGAATTTCTAGCCCAGTCCCTAGGTTACCGAATGAAATAAAAAAAACCGTCTCTTTCACTAAGAATTTTACCAGGAGGCCTTTTCGCAGCCGAAGACAAATACCAGAGCAGACAGCAGTTTAGAGTCTCCTATCATCACCATGGAATATCGATGCGGCACCTGTTACAAGCCATTCAGTAGGGAAAGAGGGCCGCAACAACCACTGTCGCTCGCTTGGCCACTCGATCCCGGAGTTTGAATGCCACTCGTGTCCGAAATTCTTTCGTAGCGAGCAAGCATGTGAGCAACACATGAGCGATCTCAGCCACTGGGATGAAGAAATATGGTCATCATTGTTCCCTGCGTAATAGGCACTTCTCGAAGAATGATAGCATTAAGATGGTGTGGTAGGGTTTGTCTTGGTTCTTCACTGGTGGTTGATATGAGGCTTGTCGGCATTTCCGCGGACAATGCTGAGAACAGATCGCCTGGATAGATCTGAATGAAGGATTGAAGTTGACTTGCATGATTAAAGAGCCTAGGTGAAATTTCATTGTATGATGTTTGTTAAAGGACCAAATGATTATCCTCGCGAGAATCTTTGCTTTGTTGCGCAATCTGTCGTATTTCTCCTTTGTATAGGTACATTCGGTAAATCCAAGGTCCAACCACGGTCTTAATGGTATGTTTAGTAGATTTTCTATATGCCCACCTATTTTAAAAATGATGTTCGCTCAAGATTAATCTCTGAACCTTCTTGTTGATGCAGAAATCATTCATCCGGTGTGTCTAGCTAACTTGTGTGGCAATTGCGACAGTGCCCTTCAACAAGCACCCGGAAAGGTGCCCGGTTAGCTCAATCGGTAGAGCGTGAGACTCTTACGAGTTCACATCTCAAGGTTGCGGGTTCGACCCCCGCATCGGGCTGTTCCTATAATGAACGATTGATAACATCTTTTTTTGCCCTTTTCCCGCTTCGTTCCCTATTTGCTTCATATTTCTTTTAAGCTCTGCATCAGAGGCTACATTTCAATATCATACAAATACGACAAGACCTACACGCTAGCGGTGCCCAGTGCCAGGCCAGCGACCATGTCACGTCTACCAGAAGCTCGAGATCGCGCTGGCGTTGGGTCCAGAAGATTGGAAACGAACTTTTGGGCCTTTAAATTCGGTCTTTAGAGTATGTTGAATGCGCTCATTGTAGACTAATATGTAGTCGGTTCCGTTCCTTGGGTCCAGCGTGATAGACTGTATCCGTGATTGTCATTAGAGTTTATACGTCCCGGCCATATGTTGGATAATTCGGGGCCTAGACTTACTAGAACAACAATCTTCCTCCTTTCGTTATTAAGGAAGTATGCAAGGTCTCCATAATGGTTCCCCAGGTCGTACCTATAAAGATTCTTGTCACCCGGGGCGGTATAGGCGACGAAATAGGTGCCTTCATAGCCAAAGGCTACACTGACGACACCGATTTGGCCGTCAAGAATCTTTGGTATATCTACTGGCGATGAGTAGAGATGCTGTCCGTCCTGCCATTTAGCGAAAAATTGTCCATGAGGACCAAGAAAACAGCACTTGAGCTCTTGAAGACCCCGTGAAGTGATACCGTGCCCGAGCTTGGGGTACACTTTCGCCAGATTATTGGATGCCACTAAGAAATCGGTTAGACTCGATGACTTTGCCTGTATTGATGCACGGCCGGGAAGCTGAAGGGAACCAAGTCACTTACTCCATCCCTTTTCATAGCGGGCGATCCATGATCTGAACCCACCGGATGCCACGTCACCAAGACTGATTGATCGTAGAAAAGCCGAGTCTGAGTCCAATTTCAATCGCGGGTATTGTGTAGAGCTGAGGGCTACATCCCCAATGATACATACGACATCTCCCCACATGGAGACAGAGGTGTCAGAATTGCGGGGTGGCATGCGTACGGCTTGGGAAACTCCTTTCAATTGTGGTTGCTGGAATTGTCTTGGCTGAGTTTCGGACAAAGAAGCTCTGGGAGGTGTCGGAGGAAGCTCTCTCTCCGCAAGGCGTGCTTGGGTGTCTTCATCCAAAGACTGACGATGTATGACTGTAGTTGGGATCGAGTGGTCCACGGTGTGCCGCCTCCGATGATCTTTGTCGATGAGCTTCTCTACGGTAATTCGAAGGTTCGTGATTTCCATTTCCAACTTCCTAATTTCGTCTGCATATTTCTCGCGCTCCTCGCTAAACATTGCCACAGCTGCTGCATTGCCCTCTTTGATGGCCTGTCGAAGATGCGCCTCCATGTCGCGACTTATCCCAGCAAGCTTGTCCCTCTCTGCGAGCAGTTCACTCTGTATCTTTTGCCCAGCTGAGGTTTCGTTCAATGGGAGATTTTGTTCGACCAGCTCCCTCTGCAAATCCGTAACAACCGGTTCATTATGGCGAGCCAGTTGACGAATGATCCGCACCGCTGACTTGGTAGTATGGTCGTGACGAGAGACCATGCATCCCTGAGATTTCATCCATCCCCAGAATTCTTCGGTCTCGATAAGCTCTCGTTCACGATTCTCGGCTATCTCCTGGTCGGCGATATCCCACATTGTTGTGGCAAGAACGACCTTTTGAAGCGCATCAAAGCCGCAAAGCTTGATGAATACATTCAGATTTCGTCGGGCGGATCCAAGCATGCGGCGGTCTGTGATAGGATGCAGATAAACGATTCCATGGAGCAGTATTTTATGCTGGTACGACTCCCCAAGCCAAGCAGCAATTTGAGTGAGCACTTCGGCATCGCCCCTGTTGGTGTCATCGAATCCGGGAGTGTCAATAAGATAGATAGTTTGGGTGGGGGATAAATCAAAGGCATGGACATCGACCGTTGATGTACCTGGAATTCAATTAGGATACTCAAGGCAATCACATCTTGGGGACCTTTTAACGACTTACACCCAGTCAAGTCATGGCCAACCCGGACCATCCTTCCACAGCATTGAGAAATGAAAGAGCTTTTTCCGGAGCCAGTAACACCCATGATAGCGATGAACACATCATTCGGCCTATTGAACGTTAGAGACAAAACATCATTACCTCCCGAGGCCGCTTACTTTGGGGCCCGGCCACCACGAAAGATGGCGGGGTTTGGTCCTGGCGGATCAGACAAACCGAGAACGGAATGCCTGTCCATTGTAGCAACGCGTCTGCTGGAGCTGGAATTCATGTGAAGTATTGCGGTATGATCCCCATGCGATGATTAAATGACAGGCTGGGGCCGATCCAGATGCATCGCTTGCCTTTTGAGGTTTGGCGGATTGGCTCAGCCTATGTAACTCTACGATCAGATAAGAAGAGGGGAAATCCGGGACGTCTAGGACGCCTCGCCTATCTCAGATTCTCGTATCCTAAATGAAGTGCAGGTCTATGCGCACAATTGTGTACTGGAAGCGCCCAACAACCCACAAATGTGACAGAAACATGCACGCTCAGGCAATGTTTGGCGCCTCTATCACCCGGCTTACCACCCCTTTTGAGGGTGGAAGTGGCTATTGATCAGCATGTGCATATTCGTAGCCAATAGATTGCTTATTCTGTCCTGCGCGGCACAGTTATCAATCAATAGTTTATACGCCATGCTCAGCCCCCGATGCACATGGCGTAATTACATACAGCCGTTCAGAGTAGATATGCAATTTGCGGGTTCTGTTAGCAAAGCAAAGTGTGCGTCGAGTTTGCAAGACTTTCAAACGGAATCATTGTATGCCAGTTGCGAGCAAACATCCGAGAAGACATGGACCTTCCGGCCGAAGAACTGGTTGACAAGGTCGCTCTCTATGCGGCCTTCACCGGAATCACAAAGCCCAGCAGTGACGACATGTTCTTCCTCGTAGTAGGAAAAACTGGCTCGGGTAAAAGCACCTTCATTAGCCAATGCACCGGCAAGAACGTTGACATTGGGCACTCTCTCCGATCTTGTCAGTTTTGACATATGCCTCTCTACTGTTCATTCAGTTAACACATGGCTACTAGGTACACAGTCCATAGAAGTATTTGACTTCCACTGGTTGGGCCGACACATATTCTTGATCGACACCCCCGGCTTCAACGATTCGAACCGCTCCGACGCCGAGATCCTCGAAGCACTTGCCTCTGGACTCAGTGCCTCGTATGCAAACAAAGTACGCATACATGGCGTTGTTTTCTTACATCCGATATCTGATACACGTATGTCAGGCTCGAGTCTGCGCAACATAGACATGATGAAGGCCGTGTGCGGGTTCGCGCGGTACGATAACCTCGCCATCGTGACAACCATGTGGCCCCGACTACCACAACAAAACGACGAACATGACAGACTCGAATCTCTATCCAAACTCGAATCTCGATACAATGAGCTTCGTACAAACGATCGATTCTTTGGAGGCCTTCTCCGCCAGGGCGCTGAGGTGTTCAAGTACGGGGCAGACAGCGCAGGAAAAGTTGTCACCCACCTCGTCTATCAAGCACTTATGCACCCGATTACGGCTCTTCGAATACAACATGAGATTGTGGACCAACACAAGCCTCTGAGCGAGACAGCGGCAGGCCTTGTCATCGGTACCGATATATCACAGCGCATGGCAGACGATGAAGAGCTCGTGGCCTCGCTATCAACGACAGATAGCACTGATCTTACACACAAAGCTACGGAGCACTTGGAAAATTGCAAGAAGGAGATGGAAATACTAGAGAAGTCACTACACGACATGCATAGAGATGGCAAGAGCCGATGGGAAGAGAGCAAGGTCAAAATAGATGCGATGCTTGACCATGAGCTGGAGAAAGCTGATCAGGAATTGCTCGATGTGCAATCATCTAAACATCGGTCCATAACCTTAACGGACGATTTCGAGGAACGCTATTCTCACATCTTGTGTCTCAAGGAGAAGGTCTCAAACATTCGTGCAGCGCAAGAGAGGTTCGCACGATATAAGGGACATATGATCAACGGCGCAATAAATGGCCTTGCTGCTGGTTTAACAGGTGGCATAATAGCAGGTGAGGCTTTCAACTCTACACTTAAGACATATCATGCGCTAACTTGTAAATGCTTCTAGCTGCTGCGACGGGGCTGGCCTGCAACATAATGTAGTAATAGAACAAGCGTGCTATGTGTGAAAATAGACTACCGTTCGGGTACGCGTGGACATAAACAGTATTATCGTGATATCATATCCCATAACTTCTATCTCTATACAAGTGCTATAACTATTTGTAGCATGATTGGCCACGTTTCCAGCAGAGCTGTGCCCTCGTCAACAGACCACGTCCCAGAGGGAAAGTGATGTGCCTGAGCTGATGCACGAGTACTCTAACAAGCAGCCTGATTGTGTGCTACATGCAGAAAACATGAAGAAATAGCATAAGCCTTCTTTGGCGAATCTGCCATCGCTTAAGACATTAGGCAGACAGTTGGGCAGACCATCGGATAGTTGCATAGACCGGGGCTGGGCTCAGCCGTGCGGCCGCCACGTATTGACACATTCTCACAATTGCGCATGCCCAAGCCATAATATTACAGGTCTCCCAATAAATCAAATCAGGTGAGGGGTAATACATAAGGCGCGTAGGCGTCCATTGCATCACCCAAATCAGGACAGGGTCACCTTCTGCTCCGACAGGTAGCTCACCCCTCCAAGATTTCTGATTCTTGCTCACCATTTCATCAAGAGGTCTCCTCAATCTATTCAAGATGTTTGAGGAGCAGAGCCAAAGTAGCAGAGAGGAGTCAAAGTATGGGCGGGCGAGTGTTTTACCGGCAACCTCCGAGCCGGCTTGGGAGATGGAGTTTGCGCCCGTAGGGGAGAATCCTCCAACTGCGCCGCCAGACGAGAGCTACGACATGAGCCGAAGGTCGAGCAGAGAGTTTGTCCAGGATGGTGTTAGAGGCATGGAGGCGATATCCTCATCTTGGACTGGCTGGTCCCTTCTTGTTCCTTATTGCAGGTACGTGTACACGACTTTGATACATAGTCAGACTGATATCTGATCGGCTAACCGGACAATCACAGCCTTCTTCTTATGGCATTCGTTACATCCCTTGAGGGCCAAGTCACCACTCCATTATTGTCATTGATGACAAAGCCCTTCCAGCAACACTCACTGGTATCAACCGCCTTTGTCGTCCGGGACATCATATATGGTTAGTTGGTGAACTCTACTCAGTAAATACTATAGACTTGGGACTAACTGTCTCTATTTTACTAGTCGTTGCCAAACCTCCCATAGCCAAGCTCGCCGATGTATTCGGTAGACTTGAAGCTTTCTGTCTGACTGTCGGTCTTCTAATCCTCGGCTATATTCAGCTTGCTGCCACGACAAGTGTTCAAGGCTTCGCGGCAGCACAGGTCTTCTACGCGGTGGGATCTACTGGCCTTCTTGTAGTCCAGCAGATATTCATTGCCGATACGACTGACCTCCCCAACCGTGCACTCTTCTCAACTTTGCCCGATCTGCCCTACTTGGTGACAGTATGGATTGGCGATATTATTGGGGATCAAATAGTAGGTTCCTCTGGATCTTGGCGATGGGCATTTGGGATGTGGACGCTCATTCTTCCCGTTGCCTTCATTCCATTGGCCTATTCTCTGTTCATTAATGGAAGAAAAGCCAGTCCTATGGGTCCTGGGCCTAGAACCTACACCACTCTTCAAGGCGGCCTAACAGGAGTGCTGCAGAACCTCTGGAGAGATCTTGATATAGGCGGCATCATCTTGCTGAGTTTAGGGTTATCTCTCATCCTTATTCCGTGCTCGATTGCTGGATATGTCTCTGGAGGCTGGAATAATGGAAACCTGGTCGCCATGGTCACAATTGGAGCCATCTTCCTCGCTATCTTCCCTTTTTGGGAGGCGAGCTCTCGGTTCGCGAGGAAGCGGGGGATGGAGGGCAGATTGGGGTCAGTTCTGGGTAGCCTCGCCCCCTATCCACTCATCCCCTTGCGCCTACTCAAGTCATCTACCTTCAGCTCTGGCTGCCTTCTTGCTGTTTTCTACTTTAGTAAGTGTGCTCTCACCACATTTTCTCATCATGTGCATTGGATCATTGCTTACGATAATATCAGTGGCCTTTTACCTTTCCGTCCAGCCGCATCTATACTCCTACCTGATTGTTGTTAGAAACTTCAGTGTTTCGGATGCAAATTATGTCTTAAACATCTTCTATGTCACGGCAACTGTTTCCTCATTGATTGTCTCAGTCTTCATCAAAATATCGAACAGATACAAGTGGTTTGTTACTGGAGGCTCATGCGTCTACCTCCTCGGGATTAGTCTCATGATCCAGCTCCGCGGCGAGCCTTCACGATCAGCCATCGTCGCCTCGCAGATCCTCATTGGTATTGGCGGGGGTATGCTCAACGTCCCTGCACAGCTAGGCGTGCAAGCAAGCGCAGGGCATCAAAACGTCGGTGTTGCCACGGCCATCTTCCTCTCCCTCGTTAGTGTGGGCGGTGCCATCGGCTCGGCGATTAGCACTGCCCTCTGGGAGCGTTATATTCCGAGCAAGCTACAGGACTACTTGCCTGACGATGAAAAGAGTCGGGCGAGGATCATATATGAGGACTTCAATGAGGCTCTGGAGTATCCTATGGGTTCGCCGGCCCGTGATGCCATAGCCCGCAGCTATCGGGAGAGTATGACAGTTCTCCTTATCATTGCTGTTGTCATCGCTGTCTTAGTAGTTGCTTGTTCTCTTTTCATGGAGGATTTCAGTTTGAGCATGGTCCAACAAGGTGTAACAGGCAGGGTTGTGGGAGGCGAAGTTGATGAGAATCAATGGAAGAAGGGTGACAAACGGTCTTACCTTCGCAAGGCATTAGATTGGATCGCAGGACGGCCGTCACCGAGTGTTTGAAGCGGACTTCTAAATGATTTACATGCAGTATTAGACGTGGCCTGTCTATTTCACACCGTAGTTGAAGCATAGTCTATTTGTAGTCAAATTCTCTATGAAACATGAAAGTACCAGCATGCAGCTTATCAGTCCAAACCTCATTAATTCATAATCCAAACTCATTTACATAAATTCAAACCGAAAGATAGCGAACGATCATCATAATTTAACATTTTCCAAGTTTCTGTCGTAGCGCATTAAATCGTGTTGCACGTAGTTGACATAGGAAATACTCAACCCCCTCATGAGACGCTTGTACTATATCGGCACTAGTCCCCTTGTCTCGTGTAAGAGATGTGACTTCTAGAGTCATGTTTAGGAGACAATAATTTAGCCCAGCTCAGATCACTCGCGAAGAGAAGGCTCTTTTGTGACTTGTTCCTTAGAAACGAAAACCTCTGGACGCTTCTCGGGGTTCTTGGGTACATCTTCGCCGTCGGCGCCAGGATTTGCCATCTGTACGATAAGAGTTAGTGGAATTCTCAGGGATCAGATTCGAGGCGAGAGACTTGCCTCGTATTCCAGAGTCTTGATGAACCGGTAGAAGCAGACAGCAATGAGAGAGCCGACAAAAGGCCCAACCCCTAACCGACACAAAATCAGTATTTGTCTCTTGATACTCAGCGACTTATAATAAAAGGAGAAAGAACTCACAGTAAATCCAATGCTCCGCATCAAAGGTGCCGGTGATAACGCAAGGGCCAAAGCTACGAGCAGGGTTCAATGAGCCACCAGTAAATTGAACACCGACAAGCTCTGAAATGAATAGAGCCAGTCCAATGCCGACTGGTGCGATGAATGTGGCGCGGTGCTTCTCCTTAGCAAGCATGAAGATTGTGAAAACAAGCTCTGATGTCAAAATGGCCTCAATAAACACGCCTTGGACTGTCGAGGCACCACCACCAAGAGTTGTACGGACGTTGAACGACTCGGGGAAGAGGTAGCGGACGATGGCGGATGCGGCGATAGCGCCGGCCATCTGGGCGATGAGGAGGCAGATGGCACGGACGATGGATATGGCGCGGGTAAGGACCATGCCGAGGGTAACAGCGGGATTGAAGAGACCTCCCGAAATGCGGAAGAAGATCCACACGTTGACCATGAGAGAGAAACCGAAGGACAGGGAAATATACAACAGAGTGGCAACGCTGAAGCCGGTAGCCTCACCAGTGGTGGTGTTATCGCTATTAGACTGAGAACCAATGTTGGCAACCTCGGTACCGGCAAAGGCAAAGAAGAGAAACATTAGGGTTCCGACAAACTCGCCAAGACTCGCGACGAAGTGGTTTTTCACATCAGAGTTCATCCACTCGGTCAGAGGTAGACGCATGACCTCGCGCTTCTCCCTAGGCGAAAGGTTGTTCCAGTCGAGACGGGAAAGTCCCCCACCGAAGCTGTTTTGTTGGCTAGATGTCTCACGACGGATAGGAGTTGGGTACTGATATCCCATCTCCTCGTCAGCCATGCGTCGCGTACGAGGGCTCTCGTAGAAGGGGTCCTTGGAAAACCGCATCTCTTCGTGGTACATATCATCATCTGAGTCATGCCCACCCATCATCATGTTACGACGATTGTTGAAAATGGCAGGAGGGGGTCGAGCACTCCTACGAGAAGTGTATCTATCCAGTCCGGTGCGGTAGTCACCCCGCCAGTTGCGTTCGTAGTCTCTCATGGTGGGATAGTCACGTAGGTCATACTCGTACTCCCAGTCATCACGATACCGAGGTCTCTGAGACCTCATAGGGTGGCCGGTCCCGTCATCGAAAGAGTACCGTCTAGCCTTGGAACCAGATGCAGAGCCGAGGCGAGAGGGCGGGCGGGCGCGAAGACCATCGTGGCTGTCGTTGCGAGCAGGCACAGCTGTGTCTGAGTCTGATTCCCGGACCTTTGCTTCTTGGACATCGTGTTGTGATAACCCCGCCGGGGAGTCGATAGCAACATTATCTTCTGGCACACTGAAAGGGGAGATGTTGGCAGCAGGGGTACTCCGCGCCGATCGGTGTGCAGACGGAGATTGGAATGCCATGTCTAAGAGACCAATAAGAAAACCGAAGCAAGATAGGGAGGAAAGGTAGGGTGGCTTCTGTATCCTGAATAGCCGAGAAAAGGTAGTGATTGTCAAGTATATTAAGGAGGAGTAGTCAGAGACATCACGGAAATGTGTCGTATTATAAGTGCAGGAGAAACCAGCCACGTGGAAAGATTGACGCCGAGTTAATGAGCCAAATCTTCGGCATTGACGACAAGGTCTACATCCCGAGTAGTGACACGAGCAGCAGCAAGCCACGCCAGTGCCGGTGGGGAGGTGAGGCAGTTCCGGGGGGCGAGCTGAGTGCCTAGTTCGGTTCATACAGCGAGAAGTGAGGCATGCCAGCGATCATAGCGGAAAGAGAGGATGCTGGAGCAGAGATTTCACGAACTTCTGTGCAGTGGGCTGGGAACTAGGATCCACGTTCTAGAAAAAGTAGGTTATAAAAAAAGGAATTAAGGGTCTCGATCTGGGGAGGACCCTGAAGCGATCTGTAGGTCAACGTGGCTCGAGGGTGGGATACACAGAAGCATAAGAACATCGGTCTGCAAAATGGGAACATGACGTAGCAAAGTAACCCGTCGATCGTGTTCGATCTTTGGGATCTCAGAAAGAAGTCTGGATCGGATGTGGGCAATGTCGTCAAAATGCAAGGATGGTGGCTATAGTAAGACGTCCGATATACTGCTAGTGCTTCGTCTAAATGGTCTCTGTCCAGGTGCTCCACCGGTGACAGCAGAAGACAGCTGCGCGAGTGGCTGCCAAACCTGACTGACGTATGGGCTGTCAATGCGGTTCTCCTCCTGCATCTAAGACAGCCTTGGTTTCAACGCTATGGGCGCCTTGAGATAGTCCGGCCTTATTCTCGAAGCAGGTTTTCAACTCTCGCCGTTTTGAGATGCTCTTCTCGGGCTTTACCGTGAGTCCGTTCTCCAGAAAGCTGAGATAATACGATCCATCCATTCCATCGAGGATCATCACTGTCATCTTATGTTCATGTAAAGTAGAGCGCTGTCGTTCTTGAACTGTCTTTTACATGGGCGTGCCTGAAGACATGAGGCCTCTTTGGGTCTCGCTGGGCATTGACAACCCAGCAAACAACACACCCCTTAGATGGCATGTCCTGATCTTAGACCGTGACATCGGACAAAGCAAGACCTTTAGCGGTGATAAGGCTCAGAAGGCCATATTTTCTTCTTTCTTCCTCAATGGCATACAACTAGCTTGCGCCTTCTTGGGAAGAAGACGCGACTTAGCTGCCGCGTCAAAGCAATTTTTAGTGCGCTTCCTTTGCCCAAGACATGCATCCATGCAGGGCTGAAAGCATCGAGCTGCAGGAAGTAGGCAGCTGTTGTAACATTCTTTGTGCCCGCACGTCCTCTCGGTAAGCAAGAGATTTTGTCAACTGTGTGAAGCGCACATACCGGGCACACCGCACCTGGCCAGCTGAACAAATGGAACGAGGGCTTGGTGTGAGGCGAAGGTCCCCATTCTTTGCCCACAACTTTTTTTTTCAGCCCCCGAGTTCTTTCAGGTTCATGCTTGCTCGAGAGGTTGGTAATCTTATCACCGCTCGGTGGATATTGGATTCATGCGTGGATAACTCTATGACGTAGAGACAGGGTTCAGGGCTGAAACATGATGCCTCACATGGTGAAACGCCTTCACTGTGGGTTTTACTCTAACAGCTGTTTTTTGAGCATTGCGGTGGGTTGTGATAATTCTCCAGTCAATCACTGCTATGGCCGTACATAGACAGTCAGTGAACAATTCAACAGTGGACCGAGATCAAATCCGAGCGCACACTCCCATCATATCTAGGGCACAAGGATAGAGATGGAAATAAAAAATAATGCAAAAATGTAACCTACAACAGCCGGTATTCGCTGGTCGTCACCGACCCAACTACTAATCGGCCCCTTACTAGCTTAACGTGCGGAGAGCAGACGGGATCCAGTGCTGTCTAGTAGGTATGGTCGTAGATGGGAGATGGTGATGTTTTGTGGGTTATACAGGTGTGGTTGTCTCTTTGGAGAGTTCGTGATGTGGTGTTGCGACTCAGAACCAAATTCGTCAAGACCAACACTACCGGCCCAACCCACCACCCAATGTCACAGACCCAAGGACTGCTTGTTTCAATTGAATCTCATTCGATAGAATAGCTTATCGCAGTTTGCACGATCTTATATTTGAAGTACTAGATTCTATCGAGGCAAGGCAATGCACTCATGTCGTCCGGTGCGTGACTACAGGGTAGCTGTAATACATTGGAAAAGCTGAGGGGGACATAGTCAAATGCAGCGCCGACCCACAATAACACCACTAGATGTGACAAAGCAATTTGGCGCAGTGGAAGCGCGGTATGTGCGACCCACTTCTTCCCAACCTAGAATTTCTCACTAACTCATCCCAGCCGGGCTCATAACCCGGAGGTCCTACGATCGAAACGTAGAATTGCTATATCTGGCTTTCTTTTTTTGCGTTTTTTTTTTATGTTTGTGCCCATCATAATGTTTCTCCTCACATACTTGATGCATGATAATTTTCTTCACTCATGTATCTTAACAAATAATCTCATTTTTACGTGTGTCTTTTGGCCGCACTGAATGCCCGAAGCGATAGCGCATGTGCATCACCTCAGAAACAGACTCGTAAAGCTGCTGACTTGGTAGGTGATTGAGCTGATATCATTGAAATTTTTCGAAAGGCCTTCGTTTTCAACCTTTCAAACCTGTCAATGATCTTGGCTTTATACTTGAGTACACGGCAATAGGTGTAGGGCCTTCCCACATTGAGACCACTATGTGCCTCTTGCCACTCTAAGGTTCTTACCATGAGACACTTGATATCTATCCACCACGAGAAGGGCTCATTCTTCAAGAGGAAGATGAGTTTCTTCCTTGTCAATAACCTTGATCAGTTTGTTGAGATACTTTTGCGGGATGGGACCATAACCGCAATACAGGTCTGTTGTAGAGGATGTTAGAATGTCAGCCTCATATTTCTGTTCCATTTGAGAACTCACATGCCATTCCATCGCGGCTGATATGGGGAGGATACAAAGCCCCAACGTTCTTTGTGATTCCACGTGGCCCAACAAGCCCGTCGAACCAGGTTGGCCTCCCGCTGTCTGGATCTCTTCGAAGTCCTACCACATCCACTCTTGTTAGCTGATGTTGCAATATAATGTGGATACACCGGCTAAGTTCATTACCGGGAATGTGCTACGCTACGCAAGCTCCAGGCTACCGTCATCGTTCCATTTGAAATCGGATGTCAGTCTATGAACTTGCTTCTCCACCTTAGCTTTCCTAGTCGCTTCATCATCATCGGGAAGAATCCCCTGCCCGAAGCTAAACTTCCCCGTCCAGTTGAAGCCGTTGTGTAAGCGTTCGTTGCCTGGGGCTCGGAAGATCATTTTCATGCCTGAGCCCCGGTTATGCACCTCCTTGACGAGGTCTGGAATATTCCTGCCTGCACTTTCCTGAAAACAGTGGCGCTATGTGCAGTAGGTGACCTTCCTCCTTTTTACTCAATTTAGTTCTGGAGTGACATTCATGAGCATCAGCATTAGGTAAAGTAGATTGAATTGGCTTTGCACACCCTCAGGGGGTTTTCTTATACAACGAAAACGAATCTTGGGTGGAAAGCGAGTGTATCCCGGGTGCTGTCCCGATGACTATGATTACAAACTACAGATAATCCAGGAACAACTCATGCGATAAAAGTCCTCAACTCGTTATGCTGGTAGAACCAGTCCAAGGGTAAGCCATCGTTAGCAGTCTAGATATTCTTGGCCACCTCATTCCTCTTACCAGCCAGACCAATCTGCTTATACGGGTGGTGACCTCGCGCTTGCTCGGCGGTACCGACTAGTTCCGCAAAGGTCTCCGCTGAAGGGTGCCCAAACTCGCGGATGAGAACGGCGCCGTGCTGGTCTAGTAGTTCCTGGATCTTGCCCGATGCGGCGATGCGGCGTACCCCCGGAGAGCTTCCACCGAATCCACGACCGGCGGAGAAGCATGATCGGCACTAGCCTTCACCTGTAGCCCAAAGGGAAGGACGTTACCATAGTAGGTCCCCGCACCTGGGTCGTCAAACGGGTCAAGTCGACAGACATGGCTCAGGCGAGGGCATGGAACTTGCGCAAATAGAGAGCTAAAGCTAGTATAGGGGAGGAGGTTGTGGATATAAGTGTCAGGGTGTTTGAAGTTTCATTGATTCTACGGAAGTTGGTTGCCGGTAGATAGATGAACTAGGGGGAGAGACCCTCTTTGAAATCACGACAAGGTGAGCAACCAGCACGCCATCAACCAGCGCGTCCAATCAGCCACAACAATAATAGAAGGCTTCTGGAAATTCTCAGCAAATAAAAATTTAAGCCGCGATTAAGAAAGGCCCGGGCTCCCCATTGAGCGGCACGACAACCGAATGATAACCTTACCGTTAGTCATGGCAAGGCGCATGGAGTTAGTGACGTGATCTGGAATTTGTATTGCACCACGACCAGATCAGCAGGAGGTGCCGTACCTGCCGCGACAAATCTCCGTGAAGATAGCATAGTCTGAGTGGTATATTAGCTATATGATGGCCTGTTTCAATTATGCTCTGACCAGATGGTTAGTCTGTTCAGATTTTGGCCTCGAGACTTGTTTGTTCCAGATACAAAGGTGCCCAAGGGACAAACAGGATGGGAGAAAAAGACGAGATCACCGCTGTTCAAGGTACATTTTACCGGAAGAACCTACACCCTTGTCCTCTCTTACAAGCTAACATGATGCAGCGGCCCCGGATCTGCATCCCACCATCAGCGATAGCGATGGATCCGAAAAGCGAGGTTTTGAGAACATCAAGGAGGAGAATATTCTGCAAGAGCGGACAATTGGGCTCTTTGGCGCAGTGTCGCTCATTGTGAACAAAATTGTTGGCGCTGGGTAGGTTCTTCTTCACTCTTTGGCCTTGACTTGACTAAATGCCAGGACGTAGTATCTTTTCCACTCCATCTGGGATCTTGAAGACCTCCGGAAGCGTTGGAATGGCCTTGATGTGCTGGATCATAGGAGCTGTTATCGCAACTTCTGGAGCGTTTGTGATGCTCGACTTTGGTACCGCCATTCCCCGGTCTGGAGGTCTGAAGAATTATCTTGAGAGAGCATTCCACCCTCGGCTACTGCAAACATGCATCTACGCCTTCTACTGCGTCTTCCTCCGTAAGTAATTTCGATTGAATCTTACATCCCCTTGGCTCAGCATATTAACGGATAATAGAGGTATCGGCCAGTAATGCGATCACATTTGCTTCTTATATTCTTGTCGCTGCCGGAAGTGAAGAGACGACATGGAAACTTCGTGGAATCTCGATTGCTGGCGCAGCCTTCTCTGTCGGAATTCACATTGTTGCCCCCAAGTACGGGAGGTGGCTACAGGATTTGCTCTCCGCAGTCAAGCTTTTCACGCTCCTCTTCATCTGCTGCTGCGGATTTGCAGCTTTAGCTGGACATCTTAAGATCGAAAAGCCCAATAACTTCACCAACGCATTCGAAGGCACATCGAATAGTGGCTATAACATCGGAACGTCTATCTTGAATGTTATTTTCTCCTACAGCGGCTATGATAACCTCAACACGGTACGTCAATCTACAATGAATGAAATTATCCATCCTCATATGAAGCGGATTGCTGATATTGCTGTAGGTATTATCTGAAGTCAAGAATCCAGAGAAGACCCTTAAGAGAGCGTTGCCATTGTCGATGATTTCTCTTACTATTCTCTACATGTTGGCCAATGTTGCATATGTAAGTTCTTGCACTTTGAAAGGTCCATCGAATAGAACTGACATCATGATTTCAAGTTCGCTGGTGTGCCAAAAGACCAATTCATCGCCGCAAAAGTTACTGTCGCGGCCAGCCTTTTCAGGAACCTTTTCGGCGAGTCTGCAGCAAGCAAGGCCATGCCAGCACTAGTGGCTCTCTCCGCTCTTGGGCATTTACTTGGAATTGCTTTCACGATCCGTATGTCTTCCAAGCAATCAAGTTTCTGACTGAAGTGAAAGCTAATGGTGTATCAGCACGAGTTATCCAAGAATTAGCAAAGGATGGAATCTTGCCATTCTCCAACCTGTTCATGCAGAACAAGCCTTTCAGAACTCCGATCTGGGCCCTTCTTCTCCACTTGGGTGTTACGATCATCTTTATCTGCGCTCCTCCCGCCGGTGACGCGTTTTCATTTATCGTGAGCTTGTCAACTTACCCAGGCGTGGTAATCTTGACGGCCATTACCGTTGGCTTAGTAAAGCTTCGTCTGTCCCCGAAGGAGAATTTCGTATCTCCCCAACGAGCGCCATGGGCTGTTGTCATCGTGTACTTGGCAGCCAACATAGTAAGTTTGGTCCACAAAGACCACATGTGCATAATCTGTCCTATGTCTAACAATGTCTTTCTTTAGTTTCTGTTGGTCATGCCCTTTGTCCGGCCGCCTAATGGAAAGGGTAACACTTACCTACCATATTGGCTATCTTCTGTCGTCCCCCTTGGTATCCTATCCCTAGGATTTATCTACTATCTGCTTCGATGGGTAATTTTCCCCAAGGTGTTCCGTTACCGGATTGAAGAGGTTCAGGTGGAGCTCAGCGATGGATCAAAGATCACCAGATTCAAGAGAGTGTGATAGATTTCGAAGGTATGGGCTTTGGTAAAATCATTCCCATTAGCCCTTCATTGCCGACAAATTAATGTATCATAAAAAACACACGTCGAAGAAATGAAAACAAATCGCTTTGTCGTCTTATGTATTCATTGTTCGGCCGTTGTTATTCACATGCAGCCCAGCAAGGCCCTTCCTACTCAGCTGATTGGGTGACAAGTCGTGTTGTTGAGGCACTTTGGGCACTCTGGTTGCACCTAACGCTTCTATCAAATCATATGTGAGTGCAGATTGTAATAAACTTGGTTTGGATTGGTCGTTGGAAATTACCTAGTGTTGGTGAAATAGTCCTCGCTAAACAATGGAGATGAGTTACTGACAAATTGTTTCGGGATCGCCAGTCGCACCATTTCATTGTTTTCTGAGTCAGCCTTTGTGATGCAGAGATTTTCTGCAGTTTCAGTAACAGGTTTTAATTACCTGCTTCCCATCCGCTTGATTCAGAAAGCTGACATAGCTGGTAGAACAGAGTCTTAATCTTAGCAAATTGAATTGCCAAATTTCAAAATTAAACTGTAGTTGATAAACTAAACGTCTTTCAATTTATGAATAGCCTACTGGGCAGATACGCGACATCTCATTGTTCCCATACAATGTGTGTCTAACTTCATATTCCAAGCAATGTCACTGCCCAGGCTACAAGTGAATCATGATAATTTTCCCATTTCCAAGGTTGAATCATCATCATACCTCTTAGGTTGAAGTTCTGAACAACTTAGCTCTAAACCGAGTGGAAATTGGAAAGAGGAAGAAAGGTACGATCGACTCTTTAGTTTCTCAAATGGATTCTCAGCTCCCGACCGCCTGGGCCTCGTACAAGGGCATCCCGAGCGCCTTGAAAAAAAGGGTCGACTCGTGTTTTAAGAGGCTTGACACGACGCCAGCCCTCGAAGAGGCCAAGAGAATTTTCGGGAGGGAGTTCGAACCTGCACCCACATTCTCAGCAGGGCGGAAGTGGCTTTGCATGCAGCTTTTATCTAAACCGAAAAGCGGCGAGGAAAACGGCCTCACAGTCGTCTTGCGCGTGAGAATACCGCCCGCGAGAGGTGAAATTCTTACTGAAGCATTCATGAGGAATGATAATGCCGGGTTCTTTCGCGAACAAATCAATGCAAAGGTAATGGGGGAGCACATGAAAAGTATCCGGATACCAAAGATCTACCATGTCTCTCCATGGGGCTCGGCACCCGCCGAAAAGGCCGGGTATCCCTTTATGCTGATGGAACATATGGGTGGTAACAAACTGAGGGACATTTTGCGGCGCAAGGAGATCGAGTCATTTTCGAAGTTGGATGTAAGGGCGCCCTGACCTCTCCGAACACACATCCTTACTTGATTTGATAGATACTGACAGGCTTATAGACTGCGACACAAGACCACATTATGTCTCAGTGGGCTGCCATGGTCGTGGAAATGTCCATGCTCAAATCCAACCTTATTGGTCCTGCTGCAGCCGATGATTCCGTGTCTGACGCCAGCGGCACCTGCCTGGGTAACCCGACGATGATATACGACTCTACCGACTGTGGGCTATTCACTCACCCCTCGCTATACTTTGCATTCAACCTAAAAGAAAGAATTGAGAAGCTTAACAAGGCCAGAGAGGACCAACCTGAGTCTCAACCAACCGATGTCACAGCGGAGTTCCTCGGCGTAATGGTGTTTGGAGATATTTTGCTGGAACATTTCAAGGGAAAAGACGAGACACAACTCGCTGAGTTCCCGTTGGTGCATAGAACACTGACTGACAAAAACATCTTGATGGATGATGAGTTCAACTTTGTGGCTCTCGTCGACTTGAAAGATGCAGTCTTTCTTCCAGAAGAACTGCAAGAGTCGTACGTCTGGGATTGGTGGATTAAGAATGATTCCAATACCAAGTACCATTCTATGCTCCTCAGAGCTGAAGAGAACGAGAGGAAGAAAGGGCGCGTACTCCACTCCCCCCTCAGCAAGGTAACGGATAACAAGCTCAAAACAGCCTTCAAGCTATACAACAATCTAGGGGTTAATCTCTCCAACGATCCCGATATTGTGATGAAACTATTGGGCTTGGTTCGAAAACCAGACAAATACGAACCGATGCACTATCTTGCTGGATGTGTTACTAGGCATTGGTCTAGTTGCTACGGGATATCTGTGGATTGTGCGAACCATTCAGAGACGGGTAGAGTGGCCTTTGAGGATGTCATAAGAATCATGTACCCTGAAGCGGATGACGGCCGGTACACTGACTTGGCGAATAAAGGTTATCGTCACAGTCTCAAACAGATATTCTTGAGTTCAATTCGTTGGGCAAAGCTAGCCAGTTTATAGTCTTTAAGCAGTTGATAAACACCTCGAGGAAACGCTATCAATACTGAAAAGTACGCTCATTTTGCTCTTAGAAGAAAATGAAATCCCTCCTATGATGATATATTCCAATCTACGGCCAAGCCACGTGAGAATTCTGTAGACACGTGGGTGCATACTTGAAGATGTTGTAGACACGTGGGGAGCATTCCTGATGTGCGTTGAATGGTTGCGTAGTAAGTAGCCGACTTGATTTGTTAGCGAGAGCTTGTTGAGAGATTTTGGTGCTAAATGACCGGAGTTAACGGTGAGCATGTTTAGTGGTCTATTGAGCCAGACTCTTGGGTCTACCTCCACATCAAAACGCCTTATTTCAGGGCCTGCCGAGGGGGAGGAATGTTGTTAGACTATGAGATCCCACGTGCATCTAGACCAACTGTGTATCCATAACAGAAAGAGTGCGAGAGCAAGGAAGCCATGGCTCAGTCTCAGTTGTGAAACGGCCAAACTCTCATCTACGGTGCACCCGGGAGATGGGTAACTGCTCACCCTAACACCATTAGAGCTTGCACTATGGTGAAGAAGTGGCGTATTTATTTCGTCTTCTTCCAATCATTGAAGGTGAGAAGGACTCACGCTAGCTGAGGATGGTAATTCGGCGTTGTCTACATTCCATTCCAAGGTCTGAGAACCCAGCCGTCCGGAACGGACCCATCTACATTCCAATCCACGTTATGGCTCACCATGTGCTGAAAGCACTTGGCGGATGGGCTTGAGCCAGGCGACACAGTTCGATCTGGGCCTGAAATTCTGGCGTGATGAGCCTGTAGGCCTCCAGCTAATATCTAAGAGCAAGCGTGATCGTGGCAAATTTGAGAAGCAAGCAGATAGTCAGACCTTATAAGTTACCAGTCGTTCCAAGACCGAGTACAGAACACAATCACTGGTGATATCCCATAATCTTTGCTCCGTCTCAACAAAGTGCTGTGATATATGGACATTGCATTGCTTCTTGAGACTTGGATGATACATTGACGACTTCTAATACTCTGGGAAGCACGAGCTATATCGACAAACCGTCAATATGACAAAATGGTACCCGCCGCCTGATTCGCAGGGTTACATGCTGAAGAACCTCAATATCTCACTTATCGTTACTTCTTCTATCATATTAATCGCCAGACTGAACACTCGGGCATTTATACTCAAGTCTCTGGGTGTGGATGACTTAATAGCTACTATCTCATGGGTATGTCAACGCTTTGCCGCATCGTACATCGGTTATATTAACATCGTTTCGATACCCCTTAGATTTTACTTGTCACATATTCATTAATGATAATTCGAGGTATGTAAGGCCTCCTCAAACTACTCAATTTCTCGTATCTTACCTGGAAATAGCTGTGGGAAATGGGGCTGGGACTCACATAGATCAAGTCCCTCCTGAACGGCTTGCCGAGTTTTTCAGAGTAAGTAATGTCATATTTTTTAAGTAATGTCATACTTTTGATCCATGTGAAGTTCTTGCGGACTATAAGGTCTAATCTGGCTCTCACAGTCTTTGCCTACGATACAACTGTTATTTTTCGCAGAAATCGCGATGGTACGCTTCTCTGTGATTGCCTTTTACTCGAGATTGCATAATGACAGTTCGTCCACCCAAAATTGATGACATCATGTTAGGGATGGCTCTAATTCGAAACTCATAGGATGGTATCGCTGCGGTTTGTTTGTCTTAGGCTTCATCAACTTCGCCATGACCATGATTGTCGTCTTCTTATTTGTTACGGAGTGCAAGTATATTCCGTACGTATTCTCTTATTATCCTCAAATCGGGCCATGTCTGACAAGATTTTATCTCAGTGATCTCTGGGATAGCAGGGCAGAGAATAGAGACTGCATGGACAAAGCAGACGAGAGGAAGATATTTTGGGCCCACGGCATCACTGGTGTGGCGATCGACCTTGGCCTGCTTGCTCTACCTATCTCGCTCATCTTCCGAGTCATGAAACTTTCCGGTCAGAGAATGCAAGTGCTTCTTGTATTTTGCGTGGGTATGGTGGCTCTTGTTGCTGGAGTTATGCGACTAGCATATAGCATAATGATCGACTTCACTGTTGACACGTATGTATCCTCTCCTCGGGGTTTCTGCAAAAGATCCCTTCTAGAGACCTTATTCCTCTGACTTGACTCGGTTACAGAACCTACAAGATCTTCATCATTGTGGTATGGGTTGATCTGGAAGGACACCTTGGTCTCTGGACGGCGTGTTTCCCCGCCCTCCAACCTCTCTTCCGTTTGATCAACGAAAAGAGTGGTGCTCGATTCAAGTTCCCAAGAGAAAAAGGGAGGAGACTCAGTGCTCAACTGAAATGGCAAGGGAGGAAGTTGAGCACCCAACTTAATTGGGGAGGCTATTTCAACAATGTTCCATGTGTGGACAAGTTTGGTACCTCTGTCAGCTCTGAAAGCTCTGACAGTTCGATTGCGGACAGTGTATGAGTCACTGTAAGAAAAAAAAAAAAAATGGCAAGGCTGGATCTTGAAAAGGCTGCATCTGTTATTTAAAGGGAGTATTTAAGAAGCATACCAACACGGAATGGAGTATTGAATATTAATATTTCTTGGGGGGTTGTTGAATTTGGATATTTAAAAAATTAGATTGAAGCAGGTTACGTTAGAAGCCTTCGAAGTTGTAAATCAAATTGAAGGATATTCACATATTGTGTCGAGAACATAACCGAGTATGAAGTCTTCTATATCTGATTGACAAATAAGTGTATTTGAGGATCATTCTCTTTGCCAAAAGCCGCCTGTCTCAAACAGGTGATATCATTTCGCCCATGTACTTGGTGTTGATTGTGCACATAAAGATGTTCACGATAATACCCTACTTTATTTAGAAGCGTCCCTGCAGAAACTAGATGTATGAGGCTTCGACTAGATAGCCAATGGCAAAGTGGAAATGTCGTTGAACTGTTGGCCACATGATGGTATTTGGGGCCTACTTGGGTTAGTATAACTCTCCCATGGGACGTTGCTTCTCCTAACTTACATCATTAGGTGTGTGGATGTATGGGCTGGTGTTTGGATCGAAGTCTTCGAAAAGCAAGGCCGAAGCTTGGGGGAAATATCGTCAGACATTGGGTTACAGATTATTATTCTTTTTATTAGGGGCGATAACTTACGGAATCCATTGGCAGTTGCAGAGGCATGATCAGAGCATCCATATCCGCACGAGAAGGCATTGGGCTCAAGAGGCTCGCCGGTCTGGTATTGGGTCGCGAGGATTCTCACAAACGCATTCAGACCCGGGTCTGTGTAATCCTCGACAATGGCGGCAGTCCCACTCGCCGAGTAGCCAGCCATGTCCTGGTTCACAAAGGATACCACAGTCTTGTTCTGATTCTTGTACGCCTTGTACACGTCGGCTGAACCCAAAAGACCGCCTTCTTCACCGCCGTACCAGTGGAACTCGAGTGTGTTCTCTGGGGCGAAACCAGCTTGGGCGAAGACTCGAAGGGACTCGAGAACTACAACACTGCCTGACGCATTGTCATCAGCACCAGGGGACACACTGGTGGCATTGCCAGAGGTGGAGTCATAATGGGCCCCGAGGATTACTAGAACGCAGTTAGCATGAGCCCATATGCAGAATCGCTGATGGGATGTTCCCACCAAGCTCATCGCTTTTTCCTGGAAGGCGGGCAATGATAGACGGCTGGTCGAACGAGTGCTCAAACTTCTCCACGGTGATGGCCGTGTTGGCAGATGCGATCTCAGTAACTTTCGCAAACAGCCAGTCAGAAGCCTCCTTGCCGGTCGGAGACTGGTAATGTCGGGTTCGGTATCTGGAGAATTTAGTCTAAGCACGTAGCGGCTCTGCTCATTGGGAGATACGCACGACGCAAGATGCTCAAGCCACTCCTTTGGACCGTCGGTACTCGAGCTATCAATCAGGGCATTCGCCTCCTCGATGTGTGCTAATGCGGATGGGTATTCGACTGCTTGAACCCCAGCCGAGTTCGCAGGCTTGGTCGACAGGGCCGCAAGGACTTCGGCGTCTTTGATGTCTGTAATATCGATGAATCCAAGGCCCTTTGAAGTGAAGAGTTCGAATTTGGCCTCTTCGCTGACCCACTGGCCAGGATCATCCTCTGAGGTTTTCACTAGACGTAATCCTGCCTCGGCTTCCGTGGATGAGCTGGAAGCCGGAGCGGCAGATGCCAGTCGGGCTAGTACCGCAAGGGCAAGTAGAGATATTTTAAGAGCCATGTTGGGACTGCGCGTATCTAGAAATAAATAGATGCAAATTGTTGAGAGGTACGAGTCCGAAATCTCCTTGATCGTGGCGGAGACCCTGTTCTATAGCCAGCCCATACGAATGGTGTCGACCCCGCTCGAATGTTGTTATGTTTCACTCGTTCAAATGCCTTGTATGGACGAGAATCAACTTCCTAAACAAGTCTCGAACCCATCCCAGGCATGCGGTTTTGTTTCATTAAGCTTAGAGATAAGGAAATCAAGCTTGCCGATCAGGCCTTGTTTGGGGCCAAGTCAAGAGGCAGCCGTCTGAACGGGCAGGTATTTGGTCATCATGTCGGAATAAATCAGTAGGTTTTGGGTATCATTGATGATCTTCCCCGCAGATAGTGTTGCAATGCTTGGGAATGCTACGTAGTGATGCGGCACGATAATGGGGCATTTGGTAAGGTTAGGAAGGTGAACAACGGATAAATTGGAGTGTTATGACGCTACGTGACTTGATAATGATGAAAATCATTCCCTAAAATAGAGATAGGGGTGACCCTTATTGTGTGCGAATGTCGCCATGTCGGATCTGAAGATCTAAAACCGGCCCCTTTACTGCGAGAATTCATGCGTGAGTACTCCATGATTATCCCTTGCTCCGTCTTTTATCTCCAAACTCAACAAATGGCATTTCGGAGAATCGGCTAGAGTGATTGGTAGAAACGCGGATCTGAATCTCTCCGATTGTACGCGGTCCGAACCATCCCTGTTGATGAAATCCAACACTCCACCGTCTAGCGAGCTCGCATTCGGACCAGTATCGCGTTGAGTGCTCAGTGGGCAACTTCTCCAAAGCCGTGCCGAGGTCGAAGTCTCGCGATGCCTGCATTTAATATGCAGATGCCGCGCACTGGCCTCAAAATGGCTGTTGGGTTCGTTCGATTGTTAGCGAAATCCGCCCCAAGAATTTGGGAAGCCCATGAAATGTCCGGGATTCGCACTCGCACTCGTGAAATGCCGTCCGTCAGTAACTACGCATGAATATTTACCAATTTTACATTATAAAGAAGAGAGAAATACAAGTAAAGGGCGGACCCTATACCATTCTTCGTCGATAATTTGAGAATATATGTTATGGTATTTAATACATGGTTGAGCCAAGCTAAACCTAGCCCCTAAAACACAATTTCGAGTTCTCAAATAAACTGCAAAAACCACCTTCTCAGACCGTTACGTTTGCCCGAATAAGGAAATGGCCGCATCCGACTTCAAGATCATCATAGCCGGCGGGGGGCCAGTCGGTCTGACAGCCGCTATCGCCTTGGCCAAGGCCGGTATTAGATTCATCCTCCTCGAGAGACGTTCTCAGGTCATTATAGATGCCGGATCGAATCTGGTTATGCTTCCAAATGGAATGAGAGCTCTCTACCAACTTGGCCTTGGTGACTCTCTGGACAAGGTCAGCTCGGCACTCTCAAATGTCGACGTCTTCAATCACCAGGGCAGGTATACTGGTGACCTGCAATGGCTGAATTTACTCGAGCAAAAGTAAGAACAGAAGGATGCAATCTGGGTTTTTATTATCTACTAATAGTTTTGTTACGGCAGCTTCGGGGCTTTCCCTAGAGTACTCAGCCGTGAGGACCTAACTAGAATCCTCTACGAGGCTGTTCCTGAGGATGCCCGGTCTAATATCTATGTCAATAAGAAGGTCTCAAATATTACTGTCGAAGGGGAAAGCACTATTGTCCACTGCGCGGACGGTACATCTTACTCAGGCTCCGCCGTAATTGGAGCAGATGGCGTACACAGCGTCATTCGAGCAAATATGCGTACGCTTGCACTTGCCGCTGGAGCCTCAGAGGTGAACAAGGAACAGCCGTATCTCACCACCTTCAGATGCTTGTGGTTTAGAGTTCCATCATCAACCGTCAACCTGAAGCCGGGAACTACTCTAGAAACACATGGATCCGGTGCCGCGACCCAATTGTTCGTCGGTGAGGACTCGGCCGTTATTGGGCTGTATGAGACGCTTGACGAACCAACGCGGGTGAGATTTCGCTTCACTGAGGCAGACGAAGCTGCCGTCGTCGAACGTTGGGGCAACCTCGCACTGACCGCCGGAGGTTCGCTGACCCTGAGAATGGCCTACGATCGACGAATCCAGTCTGGACTTGTGAGTCTTGAAGAGGGTGTTACCGAGCACTGGAGCTGGGATGGGCGTATCGTCCTTGTTGGAGACGCAGCGCACAAATACACACCCAGCACGGGCGCAGGCTGCAACACAGGTGTCCTAGACATTGTGACACTGGCCAACGAACTTCACAAAGTGGTCTCTAACGCAGAGGTAGGCGCACCCAGCAGACAAGAAATGGCTTCTGCTTTCAATGCGTACCAAAAATCCCGCTATGCTGGCGTAGTGGACGGGTGTCAACGAGCTGGTATGGTCACTTCCATGACCACCTGGAGGACGTGGAAGCTCTGGTTCCTCGACCAGTACGTATTTTCCTGGCACTTTGTGCAACGTTATCTAGCCAAGTTTGTGGCAGTAAAGTATGCATCGATGGAAGTGTTCAGCTACATCAAGGCCACTGAAAGGATGGTGGGGAGGCATCCATGGGTAAACAGTTTTCCGGCATCTGCCAAAGCCAAGTGACGAAAAGTTTGGCTCTTACTGTGTCGTAATTTTTAATTTCGTTTTGCCCGTTAGAACATAGATCGAGTTTGAATTACAACTTTACTTGAAGACTTACTCATTGAAAGGGTACATGATCAGCTCAAGGTACTGTTGTGTAATTGCCCGTGTCCGAACAGCCGATATAAGCTCACGACGCTCGGTGAATTTTCACAGGCTGTTTCAAAGGCTTAGATAAGCGAGTTATCTCGTATTGCCATCCTGTGGTCAGCCGTCCAGTTAAATAGTCCGTCTCACACACCCATAGGAGTCATGTCTTGAGATCTAATTGGAAACACGTCCATGATCAGCTGGACTGAGACGGGGAATACAAATAATGTTTAGTGCTACGCTAGGTTCAGGTATCCAGCTTTTGAGGAATGAAAAGGCAACTTATGTAACTGTGACAATTTGTTGGTTACTAGGGGCGTCCCGATCACGTCTTACACTATCGCACTATCAACTACATAAGAGGGTAATCATCCCCTTGAATTATTTGAGTAAGGAAGACTCTTCGTATTTAGTATCACAACCTTCTCGCTCATAATTAGTAGCATCATTTGAACGTTCCTCACGCAGCAACATTATATCATAAGAACAAAATCACAATTGTTCCTTGCTTCTTCGTAACTTGCCAAAGCCAAGGGAAACGCACCAAGAGAATTATGCCACAGCTAGAAGATATGGAGAAATTCGACTGTGTTGTCGTGGGTGCTGGTAAGTGTCACCGAAGGGGGTTACCCTGCTATCCTAACTCAAGCGAAATACCTTGATTCTCGACTTATTTCATCTCTTTAATCATGCCATGATCTAGGCTTATACGGTCTTGCCGCGGCTAAACAGTTTCGCGCCTTGAACCAAGATAGCTCTCTGGTCATCTTTGAAGGCGAGTCAAGTATTGGCGGCACCTGGGCCCAGCACCGCATATACCCAGGCCTCAAGAGCAACAATCTGCTTGGAACATACGAATACCCTGATTTTCCCATGATTGCAGAGAAGTTTGGCGTGAAGGAAAATGAGCATCTGCCAGGAAGCAAGATACATGCCTATCTTCAAGCATATGCTGAGCATTTTGGCATCAGTCATCTGATTCGGTTCAATTCGAAAGTTACCGTCGCGGAACACATGGATGAGGATCAAGGCGGATGGCAGTTGACTATCAGAAATGTGAGGACCAATCAAGAAGTCAATGTATTGACTCGAGGCCTCATTGTGGCAACCGGCATCACTTCCGAAGCTTTCCGTCCTCAATTTGCTGGACAGGAAACATTCCGGGGGAAGGTGTTTCATGGAAAAGATTTCCCCCAACATAAAGCCACACTTGAAGAAGGACAGACTGTGACCGTATTTGGAGCTACGAAGTTCGCCTGGGATGCTGTATATGCTTATGCAACAGCTGGAGTAAACGTGCATTGGGTTGTGCGTGGTAAGCATTTAAAGGCCAAATCGATTTCCGTCTTTGAGTTTCATGCCTAACAGCGTATCTTAGCATCAGGACACGGTCCTTGCTGGATGACGCCTCCGTATGTCACCCCCTTCAAGAAGTGGATCGAAGAGATCGCCAGTACGTATATTCGTCTATTGGTGCCTGCATCAGGGTCTCAGCTAATGGATATAGATACTCGTGCTCTAACTTGGTTCAGCCCATGCGTTTGGGGACACGCAGATGGTTATCCAAGGATTCGGAATTTCCTTCACGGCACTGCCCCAGGCCGACTGCTCGTCGATCTGTTCTGGAAATTCATGGAGAACGACGTTTTGTCACTCAACAACTATGACTCGCACCCTGATACGGCAAAGTTGAAGCCTTGGACGAGGGCGTTCTTTACAGGTCCCAGCTTCAGTATTGACAACTACGATAATAGTGTTTGGGATGTGATCAAGAGCGATCTAGTCAAAGTCTACGTTGGAGAACTTGATCATTTGAGTGACGACAAAGTTTATCTGGCTGATGGGACAGAATTAAAATGTGATGCCCTTCTTGCTCATACAGGGTGGAAGCATGTACCCTGCTTAAAGTTTCTCCCTGAGGGCATTGAGGCGGAGATAGGACTGCCTCATGCAATCCCACAGCAGTCAGAGGATGTGGATGTAAGTGCTCGAGAGTCACTACTCCAAGTGGCAGATGAAGAGATCCTGTCCCGATTCCCAAAGCTTAGAAAGCAGCCTGTATGGAACGCAAACTACGTTCCTATGACGGAGCAGAAAGGGATCAAAAGTAACGATGAGGTCTCACCTTATAAGCCGCTTAGCTCGTATATGTTGCATCGCTTCATGGTGCCTCCCTCCGAGCGGCTGCTGAGACATAGAGACATCGCATTTGCCGGTGTTATCGGAAATTTTAGCAACCCCATTACGGCTCATTTACAAGGCTTGTGGATTAATGCCTATCTCAAAGGCCAGCTTGACAATGACCCGACGGCTGCGGTGGGAGATAGCGAGGCTATGGCGAAGCTGCATTATGAGACAGTGTTACACAACAGGTTTGGCAAATGGCGTTATCCTACGGATTGGGGCACCAACAAGACTCCGGGCTTCATCTTTGATGCCGTTCCGTATTTTGATCTACTCCAACAGGATCTCGGCCTCTCACCACATCGAAAAGGGGGGTTCTGGACCGAGATGTGGAGTCCCTACGGTCCAAGGGACTATAGTTCTGTCAACGAAGAGTGGGAGAAGAAGCATAAATAATACTATGGTGAACAGCAAGAATGGGACTTTCATATTGGGTAGATGTTCAGTGATGACTATTCTAAACGCAAGCTCCGGGAGAAGTTATCCTCTCGTGGCGTCGGAATTAACAAGGGAAATAATCATATGAGATTCCATTTTCATATTTCATGCCATAATGAAGGAGGAAATCTGAGCTTCGTTGTTTGATTTTACAATTTTGTTCCCACGGGCTTGAGTTGGTTCAGATTGGATAGCATAATCAACGTTCTCCATGCTTCATCAGCATCTAAGTGCATTACGATGAGCCTAAATCTTTTCGAGTGCGTCAGCCATAACGTGGCTATTTGAGATCAAGCGAAGCGGTTGGCTATGCTGTGTATATTTGTCAATAAGCCCGTGGTGCGGGTAGTTGAAACTCGGGTTACTTGTTCCGGAACGAACGTACATCCATGGCCCACTACTACTGATACCATTTTGCCACCTATCAGTTCATCTCGTCCACGTGGGAAGACTTCGCAGCAAATTTCGCAAGTCCTCAGCCAAGAGGGCGGGGCAGTGGGAACAATGGCTCCAACCGATCAACGGCCAAGGACACCAGATTACCTTGAGTCAGCTCGCTTCTACATAGTACCATTGTCGAAGAATCAGAGGGGCAGCTCATACATACGATCCCTCCAATCGAACGAGATTGTCGTTCCCACCTGCTGGATCTGCTCTTACCTACCCCTGTTGTTTGCCATAAGACGGGCAAGGGGTTAACGGTGGAGGCAGGGCACAAAGCGGGGGAAGGAATCAGTGATAACGGTTCGGTGGTGCTTTCTGAGCCATGAATGCAGGTGAGGAAATTGCTTATCTTACGCCGCCTAGAAGGAATCAACGTGGCAGCGTTTCAGTTGGATGGATAACAATCTCGCAAGTGGCAAGTATTGCCAGCGCCCTTATACGCCAGAGTCTTTGTTTTTAATGTGTTTCTATCCTAGCATTGGTTAATGAAGATAGAATTATCATCTCGTTGCAAGGCTTAAGAGGGACAGAGGTGATCGGTTGTACGGCGAGATCCGCCATGGCCCACTGGATGGAACGTGTACGGGCTGCCATTCCGTCTCAGCCAGTCGGCTAAGTGGCCGATGACTTGGGAAGTAGCCTTTCAAGATCCATACAACCTCTAGCAGGCATCACAACATATTGTGGTCTGACTCGTGCCGAGTGGGCATGGGGCGATCAAACCGAGGCAACGTAGGAAATCGGGCCGCCATCCAGAAGCCTCCAGATACCGGTAGTTCTTCATCAGAGCTTTATTCTATTGGAGCTACACACACTCAAGGCTGTTAGCCTTTTAGCTCCCTGCAAGATAGCTGCATGGCCACGTGTGGCGAAGAAACTAAATGTAATCTGCCCATATGCGTTCTCTAGGGTCATCCTAGAACTTGCAGCATTTTGAGATGTAAGCAAGTTATTTACCTGTGGGATGACAAGGATAATCACAAAAGGGTATCAATTTTTGCCCATAAACGGTAGGATCCTCTGTTAGCCTGAGTTATTTCCTTCTACTCCGGGCTGATATCCCTTGGCAGCACTATTGGCGAACATTGCGGTTCTTAGATGAACTGACGGATAATTGACCCTCATGCACGTCCAGAAGGACCTTCCAAAACTAAGTGTAGAAGTTCTTGGAAAATCGGAGCCCAGGCGGTCTTGGCATATCCTCATGGTAAATAACAAGGCGCCTGCTTAGGCGGTCGTCGAGAGTATAGATACTCGGGTTGACACAACCGTTTTCATCCGGACCAGCTCACTGCCTCTCCGCTTGCAACTTTACCTTCTTCAACCGTCAAACTCTTACACAGACGACGATAAATACCGACAAAATGTTTGCCAAGAAGCTCATTGTTGTGATTGTTTCCCTCGCCGCCACGGCAGCCGTGGCCGCTGTGCCACCTTACTTTCAGTGTGGAGGCAAGAACTGGGAGGGAGAGACTGAGTGTCAGACAGGTGCGTGATTATTCTCAGTATCTAAACAATGGCCTAGCTATTGATGAGAAGCTGACAATGGATTCTACAATATAGGATGGAAATGCGTCGAGCAGAATGAGTGGTACTTCCAATGTGTCCAAGACGACGGCGACTACTGTTAGAATTAAACCAGGGATTGAGGAATATGAAAAAGAGGATGGCTTTGCATGTCTTTCTGCCAGAGGTCCGGTTCTCGGGAAATAGAACGTTGGAATAGAATACGAGTCTGACGTTATAACGCGACATAATTCTACAAGGCTAGAGATAGCAATACTATAATATTTTTTGGGCGTTCAATCGAACTCCGTTTTGCTAGACATCAAGCGATCTTCTCATCTTTTCACCATTATGCGTTCTAGTTCACGGATCACATGGACTCATGAGAGTAGGGGCCAGAGATGTGACTCATTATCTTGTCCCATATCCCGTCATACGTTACATCAGTGAGGCATTCAAGATTATCTTCGAGAGACTTTGGAAGTTAACCAACTAGCCCTAGGCCTGCATTAGTCGTTTTCCTCCATTGGCGACAAATAAGGGGCAGTCTTCGATAGTGACGTCAAAGGCTGTACATACGACGGGATGATCATTATGTCCTCAAGAAACAAGCCTTGATACAAATTCTTGCCAACTTTGTCCCGCACAAGACTCCCTACTAAGGGGCCGCCTTCTCAACACACACCCTCCGGCAAGTCGAAGTTGTCGACGCGAGGATCAGCAGTGACGGCACCGGCACCCAGCCCTCTCTTTGCGAAGCCCTTCCAAAGCTCACATGCATTTTCTCCGCCAGTGAGTGCAACGTCGGCATCAATAATTGCGTCTCGCGCTTGAACCATGGTTGGGTTGCAAGGCTGGCTGCACATGGTGATATTGGTTAGAATATTCAGAATATGGTAAACGAGAATCTTCAGGGACAGGATCTTACATTGCGAAAGCATCAATCAGAAGTTTCAGCATCAGAAACTTTCCATCGGTCGGAACACCATTGACTAGATCTGGCCGCGAATTGTCGTGTTTGCCGTGCTTGTTGATGAGATTCCATAGCGATTCGTATAGCATCGTAGCCCAAACCGTTCCGACTTCATGTACTTTCGTAAGACCGTTGGCCGACGCATATGTGAAATCATTTACATCCATATTGGTAGAGTACATCCTCAATCGCGCTGTTGGGGGATCTGTCTGGTTAAGTGGCCAAGCTGCAAATCCATAAGTGGCTGTATCGGAAGTATCACTTGGCTTGATGGTAAGTGCCGCAGCGAAGAGATCACTCCATCCCTCCGCCATACCGTCAGCTTCCCAGGCATTAAGGCAACCTGTGGTGCTCGCTCCACCAGTGAGGCGATCCGACACTTTGAGCAGTCCAGGTCAGCTTTACGCTCAAGAAAATCTTCAACAATCATTTAATGAGTACTTACTCCCATGAGTGTATTCATGAATAATAAATCCGTTGTCAAACGCGCTATCTCTTTCTGGGTCGGTGTGATCGAAGAGGTACATCGTGAGGATTCCTCGACCACCATCAGCCGATTGCTGAAAATTTCCGTTGTTCTTCCCTCCAGCTATAGAGTTTAGCATGATTCAAGATATACACAACATCAATAATATTGAAAATTACTCACCTGTTTGCAAGTTGACCTGGACTGGATCATTTGCCCTTCCGCCTTCACCATTGTTATCTTTCTGGTAATTTCCAGCGGCTGGTGTGAAGCCCAACAGATAATACAGGTCATGGAGCATGTTTGTGGTGTAAAATGCCTGCGTGACTGCAGCCTCATAAAACTCGTCTGGAGTTCCGGCATCAGGCGTGTAAGGGAAAACAAAGGACTCGTTTGGACTCCGAGCCTGGTTAAAGTTTCCCGGTATTACCGGCACGGCCCCGGCCATAATATTGTTGCCTTCTGTGTCATACATTCCACTGACACTATTCTTAGCATCGTGCCAGCCAAACGGCGAGGCCGTTGAGTCCTGCGGGTTGTCAACAGTTGCGCGCTTCCCCTCGCGTGGATCATTTAGTCCAAAGGGGCTGAAGCCGTCAGTGATTTTACTGCCTTGGAGAGGGGAGTTATTACTTACTAAACTTCATATGACCAATAATCAACATGATCAAGAACGGCAACTACTTCTGAAGCGCCAGTATCGATTTCCACATAGGACGAAAAGGACGTGTCCTTCACAATTGTCTGAATCTTCCATGCGAGCACCAATTTACCATCGGGTTTAACTAAATACGCCTGTTTAGCGGTGGGGTCCGTTTCAGCACCTTCCACATTCTTGATAAGATAGCCTTCTTGTTCGCCAGAAATCAATTCAGTAACTGCATTGTTTGGGACCTGAATTGGCAACTCCAAGGTCTTGCGAACGGCATCCAGAGCCCCAATAGGATCTAGGGTCAGTCGTCGGCTCTTCGAAGACTCTTTTGAAAGGTCTCCTGCAAAGAAAGAGTTTCCATATGAAAAGATGTTTCCTTCTTTGTCGATCTGGCGAGGATGTTAATATGAATACCACCCTTGAAGGGGTAAATCAGAACGAAGCTTGCCACATACATTGACATTGAAGATGGCATTGTCGATGTCTACATCGTGGACGGTTTGCTGGAGGAACACATGACTGAGACCATTTGTTCCCAGATAGCTGTCATCCTTGACTCTAAATGTCGCATTGGGGGTGATACTCTGTACCAGGTTGATAGCCGTTCCCACAAAGTCACCCCGTTTGAGCAGCTTAATACTAGCATCGTCTTCTACATCAGATGACTTGGTATAACTTGCTAAGCTTTTCACCCGCAAAGCGTCAAGGTCCACTGCTCTCATCGAAGCAGCGACACCGATAGTAGTCAGAAGACAGTGAAACCGCATCGTATTAAGGGAAAAGCTATTGTCAGAAATCACTTGCCCAAGAACGCCGAATCAGTTAACAAACCCGGCTATTTAAGCACAAATAAGCACAAGCATGTTATTACGCTGTCAGCCAGACCCTTGTATGAAACTTGGCATTTAAAAGCCTCAGTCACCACGGTCAGCGTTGTATTTCGAAGAATTGGCTCTAGCTAATCAGGCAGGTGATTGTCACAATTTCATCAAGCGGTTTGTGTATCAAGGGTTCTTGAACGATTGCCCTCATGTTAACGGCGCGTCTGAGCCGTAGCACAGACAGGCAATCCATGCTCATCTTAACGCTACCAGTACTAAGCAGAAATTGACCAACTGTAATTGCCTAGATGCTCTCATAACTTATTTAGCACTTTTATATTCGTCCTCGTATTTGGCTTTTCCTATCAGAACTCAACTTGGGGCTTGGGATATCACGAATACAGAATTGAAAGTCCTACAAGCACCTCCGAAGCTTATCAAAAATTCAAGGTCGCTGAAATTTATGTGGTACTTTCACTAGAAGTCTGTTCCGACTCGACGAAACCCTTTCTATTCCCGCCATCAATCAGCAGATCGTCGATCTTCAAGACTGCATTTGTTGATGTGGAGCTATGAGCATCTCACACCCAAGGAAATTTGATTGCAATGAGTCTATTTAGGTCTGCCAACGGCTAGCGGATAATTGATTCCCTTCGGACAATTCTGATGTGTACTTGGGGCGATTATTTAGTTCAAAAAAATATAAAATCTGCTCGTGGCAAAAATGAAGATCTAGAATGATCTTCCATATTCATGAAGAAGTGATTGCATACTTCTTCGGCAATAGGTATGTTAAGATTCCCCACGAACCAGCCGCATTCTGAATGTGGTTTCATCATGTCATCTTTGACAAGAGGCGTGTCGAATTCTCCTCCATCAGTCTTGAGGAATGTCTCAAGAGCCTGCATGGAAAAGTTTGCCGAAATCCAAGGCATTCCTTCATCAAGCCTTCGATATGTGAGGAGCTCAGTCTGTATTGTGGCCCACAGAAGACCCAGCTTAGGCTCTCCGCAGTGAGCGTCGTAAAGTCCGCATGTCTCGCAAGGAACTATTATGTCCTCTTCTTCCTCTTCGGATTCTATTTCGGCAGCGATTCGGAGGATCTGGGTCATGCATTCCCACCCGACTTGACATTCACTGCTCCACCGCTCGATAATGCCCCGAGGGACTATCTGTATAAACTCAAAGGCATCCACAGATTTATGGTAGCATCGCCCGGGCTCCGCGATCCCGTACAAATCTTCCACAGACACATCAAACTTTTCCAGCACGCCTATGACCGACCGCGTCTTCAACAGGCAACTGAGTACTGCGATAGCTCCAAATAATGTTTCTCCAGCCATACCGTTGCGTGCCAAACTGGCAGCGACAATAATGAGCGTGTGGAAGGGGCCCAACGTGAGCTTCAGGCCACAATTGCTGCAATAGCGAACAAATAACCCACCCGACTGGACGCGCCCAAAATGGGCTACCGAACCACTAAGCACGTGGCAAATCGCCTGCACTGAAGTATGACAGAACGGGTGCTTCCACTGGACCGGGATTCTGGCATTGCCATCCTCGAAGAGTCTTCGAATAATTGGTGAATCGGTATCCCAACGGCCACATACATCTTTTTCTTCTCCTGGGAATCTAGTCATCTCGCGGAATCCAGGACTAACCTCCTGAGGGTGGAGATTAGTATGCGAACTGAGTATAGATACCATTAGAGAATCAAAGACAGTATGCCCGAAGTTGTCAACACGGTAATGCAATGTGCTCAACGTTTCCAGGAGGTCTTCGAACACACCACAGCATGACTTGGCACCATCCAAAAAGGCAATTGCGAGGTGGAATGGATGGATATCTTTAAGATCTTCTCCGATTGTCTCTGTGATCTCGTCACGAAGAGTTTCAAGGAGATCTCTATTGCCTGCGATGATAGCAAGCTTCCAGGCATCAATTTCCAAGCAACGCGGATCTTGTGAGACGGAGGAAGCAATCATATTCATCGAGATTGGTAGATCTTCGACAGGAGTGTGTGAAAATGTGTGGTTTTCAAGTGAGTTCTGCATCGAATCGGTAAACGACGCGCTTGACAGTTGTTCGTTAGTCCACTCTGCCCAAGAGTTAGGATTTCGTATGTCAAACAGTTCGTCTTCGTTCGCCACCTCCGGGATAGGTACGTAGTCATGCTTCTCCGCATGAATTGCCCACCTACAAAGGTTGGTGGGTGCTTCACTTCCCATTCCAATCATTATACTGACTGGCGAGTAGGCTGAGTTGCTAATGCCCTGAGCAGTCTGGCTCATCTCACTACCTAGTAGAGCAGTGATCATCCCAGGGGACCAGACTCGAGGTCCTTTTCCCCAATACTTAGCTGTCACAATGGAATGAATATAAAAGTCGTGGAAGAAATTGTGGACAACCCTGCATAGATTAGTAAAAGATATTCTTCGGAAATGGGAATGTATTTCGACTCACATGCGCTTATCCCGCCCCAAGGAGGTAAGGAGGGCGTCAAGCTGGCCTTGTAGCAACATGCTGGATCGATACTGGGCCCTCTCCGTTTCTACCAGTTGCATCGCGGGGGATGGCGCGGCTATTTCTTTCCCGGGGCTTATCGCAGCCGGGCTTTCGATGCTCATGTAATTCGGTGTTCGCACACTCGTGCCGAAAGGAGACGGCTGATCAGGTTGTTTTTCAAATGTCTTGATCCATGCTGCATATGGCAAACTCCACGATGAAAATCTGTCAAATGCAAGAGTGAGTGAAGAGTTCTCCCACATAAGAAATTCCCACTTACACTCCTGGTGCAATCTTGCAGTTCTTGTAGGCCTGCATTTCGCTTTTGAGATACCTTACGAGCTGTTTCTTGTCGATATGCTTATCAGAATTTCCTTGCTGAAGGGTAACGTTGGAGGTGCTCTGTCCAAGTCGTTGCCTTTTTCCAAGTACTGAAACGATGTCGCCTTTCTCTGTTCCAGGGGTGCGCTTTTGTATGCCCCATTTTTTAAACCAGTTCTTGTACTGGTTCTCTCTAGAAAAAAATGAGAGTGAGCATGATGATATCAATCAGAGCTTGTGAGTTCCAAACTAAAAAACGAAGGTACTCACGTAGCATGGAAGTCGTAATGGAGCTTCATGAAGGCTGCAACCTTGGCGTATGTCATAGTCTTTCCAAATGTATCGCGGCAGTCCATGTACAATGGGACTATCACGGGTTTGAGGTGCGTCCACCTGTCATTATGGTGATGATTGAGGAACTTGGCCTCTTCTGATTGGGGAAGTAGGTCGTCCGCCTTCATGATGACCTAACTGTGGGAGATGAAGCAAAGTAAAACGATGAAAAATATAGATAGAGTGTAGGATGTAGTGTGGGATAAAAAGAAAAAAAGAAGCAGTTTGAAATCTTAGAGTAGGAGATGGCTTAAATACCCTCCGCCACCCAAAGTGATATCTGATGAAGCTTTTGCACAAAGCAATGGGACGTAAGCAGAATGCCATTACGGGAACTGGGAAATGAATATTTGCATGGATTGACGCCTTAAGTTTCAACAAAACGTCAGTGACCAACCAACGATGACGGCCACCCTCCATTGGGGGAAGCTGCATGATGACTTGGCAAAGGCAGGCCCGAGGCGTTTACCGTAATGTAAGACATGCAGGTGGATTCCTGTGGAATAATTTTCACAGCGTTAATCAGGCTCACAATTGATTGCGTTCGTCAGGCGCAGCTGCTTGGGCTGGCTCAGTCTGGTGCAAAAGAAAAATGTGCGAGTACTGCCAAGAGGCGGAATAAAACGTACTGAGCCAAAGCCACCGACATTACCGACATTTACCAACCAAAGGTCCAAGCCCGACAACCACCAGAGTTAGTAGAAGATCACTGTTTCACAGTCTTGATACGATGCGCGAAAGAGGGTTGCGTCATGTGCTGTCGGTAAACAAACATCCTCTCCGCCCCCCTGATTCACCTAGGTAGTGGGCCAACCTTCGAGCTCAGCTCCGTGCATATGCATATGTCATAACCCAAAGCCAGTACCCAGAAAACAAAAGTTCACCGCCCAATCAGAACTACGGAATCTGTGGTCTAATTATAAAGGCGTCTACCACGACGCAACAAATGTTCATGGGCCAATCATGCAGCAGATTCGGTAAGACGGCGCATCTATTGTCACAGGCCACTTCGCAGCTGAATCTCTTCGGTAGATTCATGTACCTGATTGAGGGCCCTGTAATGCTAGTAACATCCCAGGTTCCCGACCTTACCGATCCATTCATGCTCTGGAGGCAAGATCTGCCCCTCAAACAAAAAGCCACCAACAAATCAGATGCCGAGTATCAATATCCTCACATTCAAATGGACTAAGAATCCCTTGTTTTTCATCACGAAATATGCGTAAATTAGGCAGAAGCCCCGTCTTTTTCTGAAAACGTAGTCGACATCTGCCCAAGCCACTCAGCGTGCAAGTATCTTATACCAATGCCAATATTGCCTGACGGAACGCACTCCTATCACGAGTTCATTACGCCGAATACATAGAAAGCTCTCGGCCTAAGATGCAAAATCCTCCTGTTTCCATGTTTCCCTAGGCCTACAAAAGGTGGCCATCGGCCCCCAAAGCCTTTCCATCTACCTTCTTTTATAACTTCAAAGCACCATACACACATACATCGTTGACCTATCCAATACAATCCCAGTGACACGGCTCTCTCACTTCAATTACCATTGACAAACTGGACATCATGTCTACTAGGTACGTGGAAAGTTATCTCAGTATTTGATTAGAATTTGCGCTACAAACAACAACCCTTTCACCTACGCCCCCAACCGCATTGAGCCAGGTGATACCATCATGCCTTTGTTCTTTGACATTATTCGTTCAAATCCTATTTCCTCCTTTCATTCATTTCAAGTGTTCACTCATCCGTCTATTCACGCCGTCTTACCCGGCAAGCTGTACTAGCTAGAGTATCCGTCGCTGAGTCCCGCTCTGATTCTATTTAATGTTCCAATTGCGTTACTGTCCCCTTGAATTGTGTGCTAATAGTCAGAGGAGCAGTGCTTGGAGCGTTACCCCAGCTTATGACTCGTCTGAGCATCAGGATGCCAAGACAACCAATGACCCTGCCACCCCAGATGACTCTTCATCTTCCTCAGTGGTTGGCCCAAGCGACCAAGATTTTGCGTTTATGGGATCTCAATTTGATCCTAAACAGTAAGTGACTAATGTAATAAAAAACTACATCTGCCTACGAATCTAGCTAATCTAAACACAGACATGCCTCCGCCACGCCTGCAGCTACTTCGAAACAGTCAGCTTAGATAGGGTTGTGTGTCATTCCGTCACATCACGAGAGGGCTATTGTCTTGTGGAATTCGGCTCATCAATAGGGAAACAGTACTTTTGGGAGGACTCGGGTAGTTTGGGTATGGGCTGTCATTCAAATCACCTCGCCTAAAGGTAATCCATCCGATAGCTTCAAGAAATATTACTCCAACTTTGGAATTGTCATCTATACCCAATGCATACACTCATTCACATGTAGCTTCCTTCATATGCTTCTCAGAAAGACTACCATAGCACATCCGCCAAAGACAGAATAGCTATTATTCGATGTGCTTTCTTGAAGATATAAGAGATTAACAGCGATAGCAAGGCTTTAGAGCGCCCGCGGACTTGTAATCCCATGAATCCATCGAATTAAAGAAAGTGCAATGATTATATTCATACTAACCGCCTTACTTGACCTGGGATGAGGCGAAATCTTCTCCCGCTGATCGCACGCCTTGATACAATCAGTCACAGTGTCTGAATACCCCGTTTCGTAGCAATAGATATGCAATTATTATGACATGAGTATAAAGCTCCTAAACTCTATCGATGAAATGTAGATAGCAAATTTACTTCGAATTTTGAAGCCAGGAACTTTAGATTTCGATGTAAGAGCTAGAATACATACTAAAAGAGTTGTTCGCACCTAAGGACACATAGCTCACTTGTATAAGTTACAGATAACTTTAGGTCTGTGTAGTTTTATAGAAGATCTATCCAGAGTTAGACTTCTTAGTTCCATTTGGTTTTCCATTCTTTCCCTTTGTTACTATATACATGCATAGAGAGCTAGCCCCGTTGTTTCTGCTGCTGTCTCTCCCGCAGAGCCATAAGATATTCTACTTTTCTTTCTCCCTCTCTGTGATAGCTCTACCTTCCTGCACAGGAAGAGTCGCAATAAAGTGTGTTTATAAACTTAGCACTTCATCGTCCAGATCATCATCCGCTATTGTTATCAGCGATTCGCTAAAAAGCTTGAGAATTTGCCTCTCACTTCAGATATGACTAGCAGTTGTGCACTAACCCAGTCATTAGAATCCCTTTTTAATAGCATCCATCTTCTGGTAGGCTAAACCAGTTTCTTCTCCTTAGTGATAACCATCGGTAGGCCATACTCTTTCTACGATCCCGTCGGGTTGGTCTGATAACAGACTTGGTGTGCATGGCCTCCTCAATGTCTGAGGCTGTGTTTACGGCGAAGCAAGTGTGTATTTGCTATGTATATCGGTTAGGTATAGGCACTCCTACCAACGAGAGCGGATCTATAATTTAACAGGAAAGAGAAATAAACTTACTCATCACGCCGAGGAGATTGATATTAAGATTACCTCACCATGTCCTAAAGTACCAAATGGCGTGCATAATTACATCCAGTATCCTCAACAAAGCACATATCGTGCTGCATTATGTATTTTCCGTATATTGTAAGCATGAGAATGCAAAAGCGGCAAGCAATCTCCATTAAGTCCACAGTAGCTATGGAGGCAGATATCAGATGTCTTTCCAAGAGAAGCTCATAAGATTCACTGAAGATCCTTGACGACAGCTTATGTCTGGGGTATTATCTTGGCGTTCTATACGCTCTTTTCGCCACCCCAGCCCTACAATTACGCGGCGCATTTCAGGGAATTGCCCCATTATTGTCTTGGATGCCGTGGGCTGATAAGCTGCCCAGGTAATACAATTAGGAACTTGAGGAGAGAACGCGAGCAAAGTGTGGACAAAGTGCTAAAAATAACAGGTACAACGCGCATTCCATGCGAGAAAACAGATCCGAGGCAGAAGCAGCCAGTTGGAGAGCGCAAACGCAAACATCACGTTTCAGCGACCCATTTTGGGGCGCCTCATGCATGCAGTCATGGTGTCCTTTCAGGCTGATACGTTGCCAATCAAGCATAAATGACTGGGGTTTCGGCGAAGCAACAAGGGGGAGCGATGTATCATTCACCGATTTAATAAAGAAGCCCTCTCTAAAACAAATTCCTTCGTTCCCCCTCCTGTAACAAAATCTATCACCCTGCGCCATTCTCAAGGGCTTCCTCCACACTTTGTTCATAGGGGCCTCGAAATACGCTTGGCCGCGAAGAAATGCATAGCCGGCTAGACGATGCGAGTGAATACTCACGTCACTTCCCACCCCAGAACGCCGAGACCGATATCGCCCTCGGGGAGGCATCATGGTACGATGACGCTCGACAGTCAAAGCTACCACCCGCGCCCAAGGGCAAGGCGCCTGATCCACAGTATGAGGTTTTGGAGCAGTGTCGCGAGGTGAGGGACGATGAGGTCCCGGAGCCTTCGGTGGTGAGATATCGACCAGGGATCGATACTTTCTTAGCCGACTTTTTCGCCTTGACAGTGCCCATCGCATTCTTGATATTCGTGATTATTCTAGTATCCAAGAGTGGCCACAAAGCCGATGTCGGGAGTATACAGCAGTGGAAGGATGCAGCATACGTTGTGAGTGCCAACATGCGAAGATATCTTGTTGACATCCCGACTGACTAGGAATTCGCTAGCTATCGACATTATTTCCACTCTTGTTTGCCGCCATCGTCGGTCGCCTGATGACCCAAGCCGCCCGATGCAAGCTTGAAAATGGCAGCACGATCGAAACCCTGGAACAGCTGATGGGAAGCAGAACCGTCGGTGGCGTCTTCGTCACACAGTTCCAGCTGCGGGCTCTCAACATCCTTGGCCTTTCGCTCCTGCTGCTGTGGTGCATTTCACCGCTAGGCGCGCAGTCAATACTTCGCCTGGTAGAAGTAGGAAATGCCGCGGAAACAACATCACGACCGATGATGTACTTCGACACTCTGGGCTCGAGTCCATCAGACAACGAACTCCCTCCGTTCCGAGAGCACGAAGCCTCGGTACAGAACGCGACGTTTGACAGGATCAATGCTCTCTACAACAGTGTGATTCTGGCCCCTCTCACGATCAAGAATAACACCATGGACATGTGGGGGAATGTCAAGATCCCATTTCTAAGCTCACTAGAGAAGTCTGGCGACGACGAATGGCAGAGCAATGAGCCTGGGACCGAAATGCTGTACTCGTCTTTGGTTGGTCTACCAGTGCTCAACATTTCCTCCGGGAACACAACCTTTGAAGCAGAGTCGACGTATATCGAACTCGACTGTGCCGCCGTGGAGAATTTGAGGACGTCGGGTTCTATCGAGCGAAAGCCATACAACTCTACATGGCTTGGAAGGCTCGCAAGCTCGTCGGCAGATCCCCCTCCCAACGGAACATTCCAAGGCTTCCGTCTCGGGGGCAACGGTTCCATCTACAATGAGGCCGCCTGGACCTTTGCCATTGATCGGTTCATTAATCACTATTGGCTGTATACAACAGAATCCAGAGGTATGTCGACCAATTACCAGACAAATGCGAGTCTACAGAGATTGAGAATGTTTGAGAATGAGACGGGCATCGAAGCCGGGCCTACGACTCTGATGCTCGAAGCCTATATCTCATCAGCTCTCACACAACCATTGACGTATTTGGGAACATCCTGCGATGTGAAGCAGAAGTATGTCACCTCACAAATCACATGTTCAAAGCTGGAGCAGGTCGACCAGCAAAACTGCAGCGTCACTGCCCAACGTCCCTCGCGCACCTACAAAATGCCGGAATCTTTGAACATACTCAACTTTCCCGAGGCAATGTACATTGTGTCCAAATTCTGGCCGGTGTCCTCTGGGCAGAATGTGGCCAGGATTGGTGTCTACGATATCACACTGCAGTACCTGGCGGACCCAGCGCTGAACACGACCGCGTACAACATGTCCAGCGTCGACGCAAAGACGTTCAGCTATCGCCTGAGCCAGGTGCTGAACACCTTCATCCAGATCGCCTCCATGGACGTCAACGCACTTCGGCTCGGCGACTCAGGATCCACGTACCTGGAGAAGAACCAGACGGCCAGCGCGGAGGTCGACAGCCCAGTAAATGTCTTCTCCATCCCCAAACTGTGGGCGGCTTTCTCCATCGCGTCGGGTCTCATCCTACTCATCGCAGGCGTCGCAAGCGTCTTCTTCGTGCACTGGGCGGTCGGGCCAGAGGTGCTGGGGTACGCCACGACGGCGCTGCGCAATAATCCGCTGGTGAGCGTACCAGAGAGCGCGATGAAGATGGATGGGATCGAGCTTGCAGTGCAGCTGCGGCAGAGACGCGTGCGGTTTGGGTTTGCGGGCACAGGGAGCACGGGTGGGAGTGTGGTTGGTGTGAGCGACGAGAACCTCACGGACAGATTTAGAGACATGATTATGAAGCGATGAGACCTGTAGAATGATCATATGACGCGACGACTTCGATTTAAACCTTCTCCTTGGCCTGTTACTTGGCAGGCGCGTGAATGATTGACGCGTACCCTCCCAGAATCTACCTGTGCCCAACAGTGGCATGAAGTCTGACTTGACCGCACAAAACTCAACTTCAAACAACCCAAGACGTTTCCTCTGGTCCTGGCTCTTCGCCTTCGGCTTCTTTGCCTTATCGTATCGTAGCCACGAACCACGAACGCCATCGACGGCTCTGCCCTTGGATGTTCTTGTCCCCAACGAGCATACTCTTCCCAAACACCTCCAAAGAACGCGCGTCTTCTTCACCATGGCGGCAAGCCGCCAAAAGCAATGAAAATGACCTCAATGGTTCGCGTCACCTGGAGGCAGTGTAATACCAGGGACACCGTGGGCGGAATCATGTGCAAGCACAGAGGAAGCCGCCCGAGAGCCAAAAATAGGAATAATCACGATCGGTCTCCTTGGAGACCTTCCAGAGATTAAACTGAAAAGAACAGATACTACACTTGATCTAAGCCAAAAGGCAAAGAGAGCTAAAGAAGAAAGAAGAAAACAGGCAAAAGCTGGGCGAGGTCGGCGAGGTTTTATAGGGTGTGCGCGGGCGGTGAGAGCGAGTGATTGGCAGAATTCTTAGGCAGCGACGAGAATTAAAGTTGGGCCAATCAGAACGCGCCTCAGCACAAACAAAAATTGCGCGTTCATTTGGCGAATTCTGATTGGTTCATCTCCAGGCAGCCGCATCCTACCCTAGACTTGAGATTTCGACACAACAGATGACAGCTTTTCCATCCTCATCGTGTTATGGCTCGCTAATGTGCTCGTGAATTGCTATGGACCTTGATTCTTTATAAGTTTATCTCGATAACCCATGTTTGTCTTGGTTTGAGCAAGTGGTGAAAAGTGTAGTGCGCTATGCGCATCCTTCATACAAAACGTAAATGAATCGGCTCTCGTTGTCTCCAAAATAAACACTTGAAGGGTGCCGCTGGCTTCATTTACTCGGTTTGGTTGAAAGCTTAATACATGTATGTCTCTTCTTGATACAATAATTCTCACCAGCCCTAGGCGCCGCTGAAACTTTGCCACCATAAGAAGTTTTAGTAGTGGATTCATAGCTGAAAATAGTGGCGTTGGAGTCTCGCTGCTGTTGGCTCATTAGGCGCCAGACTCGGATCACGTTCCCTGCAGCTGTGATATCAATTGCCAGCTCGATGAACTCTGATCGTCTGCCGACGATATGGAGAGCGACAGAATATATTGCCTCAGGCCGTCGCTTTTTGCTCATTTGGGCTAACTTGTCGTCGACATGGTCAAGTCTTACGACCACCAGCCGTTGCAAAGTCAATCCACGATTCGCGTCCTGTCTGTCGCGCCCGCGCGTCTTCCCGATGCTCAGATCGAGTGCCACGTTCGCCACATCGATCTCAAGAAGACCCGAAGACGGCCATCGTACGAGGCACTCTCCTATGTCTGGGGGTCTCCTAAAGGGACGATCCCGATTCTCTGCGATGGCGATGAGCTCCTGGTCACTCCAAACTGCCATGATGCCTTGAAACGACTTCGCCTTCCCCGGCAGAGTCGCACTCTTTGGATCGACGCGATCTGTATTGACCAGCGTGAGACTCCTCGAAGTACTCGCGAGAGGATTGAGCAGGTCAAAATGATGGGCGAGATCTACGAAAGTGCACAACGAGTGCTGGTTTGGCTCGGGCCGTGTGAAGATCTGGGGTCTAGCGCCAAACTGTTCAGTCTGATGAAGCAGTCGGAGAATATCTACAATTGGCAGCGGAAGTCAAAACTGACCTCTATCGCATTGAAACCTGTAGCGACTCGATTGGAGGCGAAATTTGATGGTATGTTTCTCCATTCTGATTGGCGATTAGGCTAACCTCTAGCAGGGCCCAGCGATGAATCTCGCAGATATCGTGAGTCGCTTACCCAACTCCTGGAATCACCTTGGTTCACGAGGGTTTGGACCGTCCAAGAGGTCGCATTTTCCAAGCGGTGCACAATATTCTACGGACCACTGGAGATTTCTTGGCGAGCTTTGGCCGACGTCAGTTCATACTTTTGCAAAGAGATACGAACAAGTCACACCGGAAAAGTCATGCAAGGCCGTCAGCTCACGAGATTACTCGTTAAAGCCTACCCGAAAGAAGTGGATGGACAACTCGATAGCTTTTCCCAGAGGTTGACGATCTCACTTCACCAACGAATGCAATCCCAAGACCGCAATTTGTTTGGTCTGATCAGCATGCTGTCCACGACTGTTGCTCAGGATCAAATTTATGGCTTGTATGCCGTCTTTCGCAGAATGGGCATAACTATACCCGAACCTGACTACTCAAAGAGTGTGGAGGAAATATTCGAGGAAACGGCGCGGGCAATCATTTCCGGACGAGAAAACCTCATGATTTTGCTGAGCTGTGTGCGCCCTGAAGGATACACTTCGTTGCCTTCATGGGTACCTGAATGGACCGAGCCATACCAACTACCATTCGAGTATCCTGATCTGTCCGGAGTTGCGTTTTTCAGAAACTCAAAGTCAATCTCGGCCTCTTCGACAAGTAAGACAAGCTTGAAAAACGCCCAAGCTAAGGGAAAGCTGGGCTTGCGAGGTTTGATCATTTGTCGTATCAAATCTCGTTTCGCGTCTTCTGTAGTTGGTAGTTTGGATGACCATGTTACCAATAATGGCGGATTGGAGATTATCAGAATACACCAGCAGTACTGCCGAGCCATTCAACTAACTTCTCAGTATCCTGACAACAATGGCAGAACTGAAGCAGCTGGGCGAACCCTTCTCCGAGCGCATCTATTCAAAGGAGATGAGCTCAAGGCACCGCTTGATCCTTCCTTTCGCTACTGGTATGATTTAATGCTCTACCCAGAGTGTACCATATACGATCCGAGCCAAGTGAAGGCGCTTGCAAAGGAGAGTTCCATTGATGCGTCAGAGGTCATAAGAGATTACTTGTTGCATTGTGCTTCTTCTGAAGAGAAGAGTCTTGAGGGACAAGTTTGGGCAATGCATGCTCATGTCCTTGGAATAGCTAATTATGGATTGCTCATTTTTGACTCTGGCCACCTGGGACTGGCTTTCCATAACTGCAGGGAGAGAGATGTCGTTGCTCTTTTGGCTGGTTCATACCTCCCCGTGATCTTAAGAGAGAGCGGAGATGGTGGCTATCGGTTCGTCGCTCCCGCCTATGTGCATGGGATGATGGGTGGGGAAGGGTGGCCAGAAGATGAATCCTCGCTAGTACATATTACATTAATATAACATGACGAGATGCCACCGCCTTAAGTGGTTGTGTAATTTGCTGTAACTTTGAGATTGCTGAATTCTTGACCCACTGGGCATAACCCTTTCTTCACCCACTGACGTAAAATTTGTTCTATGCTAGCGTTTTCGTACCAATCTGAGCATTCAGTGTTATTTTAGTTTGTTTTCGGATAGTTGAAATTTGACTAAGATTTTCTTCAGCCTATAGCCCCCTCGAGTTGTAAGAGCATACAGCTGGGGTTTTCTCCTGGAATCATCCGACAATTTTAGCACCTCATCCACTGATGAAACTACTCCTGAAAAATTCTCCTATCAATAAATGGCTGGGTATTGAGGCTGTATTTTTTTAATGTGGTCCTCATCATCTAATGTAGAAAAATGACCACAACGCTCTCTCGCTGCAACTGGCAGCTCGGAGATGCTGGCTCGACTCAGCCGACCTTTGGCAAAATTAGGCAGGAACCAGACTCAAGGCTGAGTTTCTCATAAAAGCAGTGCCTCGTAGAAATGACCGTATTATCGGACAAGATCATTGGCGCTAGCAAGGGGAAAATCGAGATATTGACTTGATGTTGTGGTTGAAAATCACCTGAATAGGCTAGACGAACACCCTACGCCTTATTTCAGTAAGTACCGCGGCGGCTCGCTGACCCGAGAACAGGCTCAAAGGCTGACAGAAGACCTAAATGTAGAGTAAAAGGAGGCCTAATAAGCTTGGCCTTTATGGGGTGAGGCGGGTTCGCTCAGCCCCAGATTATGGCAAAGGACCAAGATAGATACGCGAGCCATGCATCGCCACAACTCACCAACACGAGGCTCGCTGAGGTCTATTCTCGGTGCAGGTTTGGTTGGAATATCAGGTATAAAACCACGAAGTGCAGCTGTGTAATGGAAACTTTTTTCCATCAGCATCACGCGCATCAAGCATCTCTCCTCAACAACAGTCATTTTTTGTTAATCGATTACTATCAACCAAACCCTTAAACATATTCTTTGAACCAATCTTTCAGTCAAGACAAAAGAAATTAACGATTAGTTTTACTATCAACATGTCTTTCTCCAAGATAATCGCTTTGGCCTCTCTCCTGTCCGTCTTGGGCCCAGTCTCAGCAGCACCGACCGACATCATCAAGCCAGGCCCTGACGGAAGCCGAATTGGTCCCTTCCAAATCTATAACCTTTACCCCCAGGAACCTGAGCGTTCTGAGGCGCCTATCCAGGCAATTCATGTCGAGGCCTACAAGGGACAGTCCATCCGAGAACAAGTTGTCGTCTTCAAAGGCATCCCGCCTGAGGCCCAGCTGTGCCAACTCAAATGGGCCCAAGCCCCGACCCCCAACCAGGTTTTCATCGCCAAATATGGTTCAAACACCGAGCCGGGAATCTCAACCCGTCAGCTCTCAGGCTTCCCTGCCGAGGGTGTTGCGCTATCGTACGCCTCAGTCCAGCCTTTTGACACCAAGGCGGCAGAGACTTCCCCAACCATCAACTTTGAGAACTGGGATACTCCAGGCTCGTCTGGCACCCATGAGGGCAGCTACATGGATTGTGCCGAGACTATTTACCTTAAGCTAGCGTTTAAGAACACCACTGCTGATATGCATGCCTATATGGCCCAGGATTACGGCAACGGCCTTCGCATGTACTACAAGTGATTAAGTGCCTTACGCGACTTAGTCAGGCAAACGAAGAAGAAGGAGTCCTTGCTGTGGTTATCATGCAAGACTTACTTTTGGACATGGAGTGGTTGTATAGTTGATTTCTGCTTGCTTTGGCCCACATTCTTTTCTCTTTACTTTCATTATTTCCTTGTCTCTTTGTTGAAGCGTATTTGAGCATTTGAAGTTTATTTTTCATACTAGAGGCATTAGATAGTTGGTACTTTTTTGATTTACATTAGGTAGAATTCATATGATTGTTTATATTAAGTTGAGTTAAGTATGATGTGAGGACTCGTACATGAGATGATCTATATAAAATTCAACGCTGGGAATTGTAGAATTTGCCTATTCAGTCAGATCTCTAAGGAACAATTACTACTTGCTAATTACATAGCTGTTTGTAGAAATTCAAAACGAACCAAAAGTGTCTTGACTTTTTCATTTTTCGCTTCAAGTCCTCCCATTCTAGAGCCTCTCCCCCTTGCTTTTACATAACTCGGTATAGATTTGTCATCTTCACGCTTTTCTTTATCTTCTGTGCGAGATATTCGACGATTACTGAATAAATTATTATTATGAATAGTTCTAGTGATTGGAAAGAAATGTTAAGAAGATAAAAGAAGGATTCCCGGGTTGTAGAATGCGGCTAGACGCCTTCAAGCTGCACCAAAGAACCTCGATGACGTATTTGCCTCAAAATTAATTAAGGATGTTTAGGACCTCGTTGAGGATGTTGCCCACATCATCGAGAAGGTTTCCCAGCTCATTATCGCCCTCAGGGTTGAATGCATCATCTTCTGGGTTCTCGATACCAGCTGGATCCTCGCAGAGCAGGCCTTGGCTGATGATCTTGATGGTACAGCACTTGGGGTACGATCCGGTTTTGGCGCAGGTTGCTTGGAACTCTTCGCCGCTCAGTGTAGGATAAGGCCCAGCTATAGAGCAACTTGTCAGTCATCTCGAAGGAATTATGAATTATGAAAAGGGGGGAAACTCTATCAAACTTACGGGTGTGGCAGTCGAAATTGATGACATTCTCCAGCCCAGCATTGCAGCACAGGGCATGGTTCTTAAGGTCATTCGGGCAGGGGTCGTACGACTGCCCAAAGGCTCCGACAGCGAGAGTCGCGATAACAAAGAAAGATTTCATCTTGTCGAATGATTGTGAGAAATGATATGCTTAAGGAGTGATGTGAAATGGAGTGGAGTTGAATGAATAGCTTATGATGAGTGATGAGTGACGGATTATGGGAGGGTTATGGGCTGGTTTTATAGACGCCCTCTTACCACAATCTCGACCAGTGATGCTTCAAATTGTATGCGGTACTGTTATTCTGACCTGCACGGTCAGAGTAGCTACCCCCTTGCTCCTTCGTCTGGAGGAATGACGGAAACAGGGAAAAGTTGATTGAGTGGAACGCTAAGAAGCAAGAATTCGGATATTACGACCGTTTCCATACCTCGCAGTCCATTTCGGCTCTTCTTCTACTTTGTGTCTTAGATGAGAGCCCGGTTCCCTGGAACAATCATTTATGAAGTCCATATAGCACAATGGCCAATGTCAGAGACAGATCTCCGGGCGGATGAAAGGCGAACTATGCAGTTGGTCTCTTGACATGTCATGCACTCTCCATCCTAGACATAAATCTGAGACATTGAGACCGGTAGGAGCGTTTGTGCCGCAACTCACGCAGGCAGACCAGGACTTTGGAATGTACTCCAGCACTCGTTCATTTACCAGTGAACTGGCATACCAGACTTTATGGATTGAGAAGCGGCGTTACTATTTTCATTGTACATGTTGTTCTGGAGCTTGGTTGGACTCACTCTAGTTGTATTTCTGTTCGTTGACATTACCAAATTGATGCATGGTTCTAGAGCGCTTGATTAAGCTCCCGCATTAAGCTCTTGTGAGGTTTTTATTCTGTTTGCGCGAAAACCCCAGTATTAAAAGCCGAAATACCGGTGACATGGTAATGTCTTAATTGGACCTGAACACAAATATTTGCTGTCGGATGTTGGAGAAGAACGGGAGCAACAGTGGTGGTGGAGAGGAATGAAAATCACTTCTATCCGCGTAACTGTCTCAGTTATCACGGAGAAACGGCAAGTCCTGATTTATGACTCGAGCAATCACTGATATCCGTCTCTGAAATACCTCTGGGTTGGAAGGTGAGTGCTGACATAAACCTTTTCACCGAGGAAGGTATTCTCACCCTTAACATCAAGTTGCTGTGGCGTCATCTACCCGGAGCTTTGGTATGGGAAATTTCTGTTCTGCCCCTTCTCTGTATCAGCTTTTTATCCTCTCGGATTACTGGATTATTGTGAAGAATGTCTTTTTCGTCAGGATCAGCATGGTGACATGCAGTGAGAATACCGCAGATTCAACTGGGCTCGCATTCACTAGGATGGAAATAACAGCCTGATTGGAAGATCCCCAAGCGAAACAGAGTATGCTGGATCAATATACTGCGACCTCAACCAAGTTGTAGTAATTGCATCGTGGACCAGGGCACTGGCGGCAGAGGCTCGATATCCGAACTGCAAGCAAAGCCATGCGGCGCGAATGACAGCCTCGAGAGTTTACTGCTCTTGCCGGCAATTTTAGCAATCTCTTTTTGTAGGACAGGATGACTGTTGGTGCTCTAGGTTAACTACCCAAGTATACGATGGTAGGAAAAGATATTGTAGATGAAAGCAACGACTATGATGATTTCTGATACTCCCTAGGCACATGCTGAAACCAAGACACTGTCAAGACTCAACATCAGAGTCTATCAGAAGCCTAATTCACCGTTGCTGACAGCACGTGAATAATGGGACACCTCAACTTCCAAGGACCTTTTACATTGGCAAGTGGGTGGAATAAAACGTGGCACACCAAAGTTCTTTCCGCGTAAGGCAGGGACCTCGCTTTTTGCCTAAACACAATAATAAGAGAGTAATTAGAGAGTAATAAATTATTCTATAATATTTAGCTTGATATTGTATTCAGTACTGGGTTATTTATTGAGATATTATGTTGAATTCAATACTGAACTATCTCGATGTGCCGTATTTTATTTCACCCACTTGATGGGTATACAAAAGTGTGCTGACTTACCTATAAAGGCAGGTCGCATAAAAAACTGGCCCTATTGCGCGATAGCTCATGCGGCAAAAGTACCTATGATTAATTAATTATAAGAGCTGCTCCGGTCATTAAAGAGCTTCCAGTAACTCAGCTGATGCAACTCCACTAAGACCAGTCACATTAAGCCAGATAAGATGGCCCCAGCCAGTATTCTTTTGTATGATATCCCTACTAAGGACCCCCAACGCTGCTGGTCCTTTAACCTCTGGAAGACACGATTGCTTCTTAACTTCAAGGGTCTTGACTATACGACGCAATGGGTAAACTTGACTGCTTCCTGACAGAGCGTAATGGGTGTACTGATTGATGTCGTTTAGGTTGAATATCCTGATATCCGCCCATTGTTAGAGAAGCAGTGAGTATATTTTCTGTTCGCTTCTGATGACTACCTGAGCCTAGAGAAATCTATGACCGGCCTGCGAACTTTGAATCACGTAGTCAAAGTCGTTAGGTGGCACTAATGACCGTTGTTGTTATAGTCTTCCAGGGGAGGAGGAGTACACTCTCCCCACCATTCATCTTCTCAAAGATGATACATACATAATGGACTCGCTTAAGATTGCTCGACATATTGAGGCGATTCATCCTGAGCCTCCACTTTACCTCGACTCTCCCCTAATTGATCAGCTCTGGCAGCACCTACGAGGAGTGCTTATTGCAATCCAACCTATCCATATTCACCTCATAGCGACACGTTTGCTCTCCGAGAAGAGCACCCCGTATTTCTTTGAGACCCGGGAAAAGGATATCGGAAAGTCTACAGCCGAATGGTACCGTGAGCACGAAGGGACCGCATGGGAAAAATCCACACCACACTTCTCCGCAATCACCGCCCTCCTGAAAGAGACGGATGGCCCGTTCTTCATGGGCGGGGTTGTATCGTATGTCGACTTTATATGGGCAGCCGTCCTTTTATTCTTCAAGACACTTGGAGATGATGTGTTCGCCAACGTGCTGAAGGCAAGCGGGGACGACGGGGAAAGTTTCAAGGCTCTTCTGGAAGCGGTCCAGCCCTGGTCTGCAAGGAATGACTTTTAGAAACATCGAATATCAAAGTGCGCTTTCGCAGATAATTAGACTAACCTCTATCAAACCTGGAACGATTTAAATTATAGTTCATTGCACTCTGAGATGTAAGCGCGTCTTGGATTCACAATTGTGTGCATGACACTCTTAATTTTTTGAAGTGTTTGGGAATCTTAGACATACAAGAGGCAGCAATGGTTGTGGACCTCACTCAAACTGCATATGGCTCATAAAATGCTCTATTTTGTACATGCTTCTACTGATTTTAATGACTGTAGTCTGAGGCATTTGTTTCTAATTAGGCAACTAGTCAAAATAGATCTCTCGGATGAGAGAAGATAGCTCATATTATCTTGTAAGGTGAGCTGAAGTTCCTTGGCTGGCTCAAAGAAAAACCCAATACTATCTATTATCAATATAATTAACTTGCCTATGGCTTCACAGGGGCAAGGTGGGCCTGTGCGAGATTTGTGAAGAATGATGCCCCAAGGACTTTTGTAGGCGTGGCAGGGTCAGTTGTGTTGCAAATGGAAGCAAAGTTGCCGTTCGCTTCAAGCTTCTCGGCGAGGTACTTGGCATACTTGGACACTTTGCAAGACTTGCCAGGTCCATCTTGACAAGAGGGCACCGGGTAGACGGCGTCATTGATCCTGATACGAACATATGTCTCGTTTGCAGCGCTGTTGCGTTGAGCTAGTCGAGCGGCATGCGCCGATGACCTTGGTTTGCAAGAGGCGGTCGGAGTTGGCGTGGTGGAATTGGGCGAAGAGGAATGGCCACGGCAGTTCAGGCGCTCAAATGCAATGGTGCCTCTCATTGGAGAGATGTAAGAACTTCTCCAAAGACGGTCTTCCGGAATGTGATCAAGAGGCAGTGATTTCTGCTTATCAAACGCGCCTGTCGCCACAGCCAACTCATTCAGCTGTCCGTCGTTGAGGAAGCTCATGAGAAGCTTGGGCACCGCGAATGCTTTGCCATCAAAGCCTGTGCCGGTTGCATTTGGACCGGCGGTGAAACGTTGAATGAGGGCATCCAGAAAGGGGACCATCATTTTAGACGCAACGTCAGCAGCGGGCCCCACGCCATAGTAGTATCGCAGATCTTGCTGATACTCGTATTGAGAGAGCTCTTCTTGTGTGAACGTATCGCAGAATGGTGATAGTCTTCCTGTGATTTGCGACTCAAAGCCACAGACATAAGGAAAGTCGGCCCAGGTTGAATCGTCCAGCTCGAGGGTACCTTCAATATACTTGGAGAGGCGGGCTTTGAACGCAGGCAGCCAATGCCCGCGCCAAGTGGTCTGCTGCGCGTCGCTGCTGTCTACAAAAGAAGGGCACATGTCGGACGGTGCCAGAGTATCTCCGAGGTGAGCAGGGAAGTTCTTCCCCGTTACAGAAACCACGGTTCCGAGTGATGAGTTGGTCCCAAGGTACCCGTGCAAGAAAAGCTGTGCTGTTTGTAGAACGCGGGTGTAGTTGTTGGCCCAGACGTAGAAGGGCTCACCTTCCTGGTAGAGATCTGGATATCTAAAATCGATCAGTGAATTTAGATCTACTAGTAGTGGCAAAATGAATTTATATTCACCTCATCCTCAAAGTATATCCCATGTCGAAAAGCTCCTTATATCCAGTTTTGCTCACCTGGGCAATCTGGATACTCGGATTCGTCAGAGGGGTCTCCCATTTATGGAAGAACGATAATGGCCCTGTAGCGGTGTAGTTGCTCTCTCTAAACTAATCATCCAAATTGATTAGAGGAAGGCCGTTAGAAGAACAGTTTCGATAGGCTGTACGCACCAGCTTTGCCATCTTTACCCAGCCAGAATAAGCACCACTGTCTGGATAGCGAGAACCATGTCGTGATACGTACGCCGCTTGGTCCACGTAACAGTTTTCTGGAACATCACTCGAGATTCCAAACACATTGGGACCTTTCTCATCAATTAGCTTCCGAAGTAGCAGGCGCTTTGCCATAACCCTGGACTTACCTGCGCTCCAAGGCCCATTGGCACCCAGGTGACCAAGAGGGTTCTTCGCCAATGCAGCGTCTGGGAGGAGGACCGGCTGGACTGGGTCAAGCAGAGTTCCTGAACCAGCGGCAACCGCAATGGTCACCAACGGAACAACCCCCAGTACTGTGGCTTTCAAAGACATGGCGAAAGATTGTCCCGAGAAAGTTGAGTGGATGTTGGACATTCACCGTGTTCTTTGTGACGCACCGATTGTTCATATACCATTACTTCTCCAGAATTCGCTGCAAAATTGTCATCTCGCTAACCCACATCGTTTGCGCGTCCACCGTCCAAAACGTGCCCGTCGAAGCGGTGCTGCAACCCCCCGTGCCGCATTTGGTAGGTGATGAACAGGTTTTCAGTACCCATTATCAACACGTGAGCTCATGACGGCCACTGATTTGAGGTTGCATCCAACGTTAGGTTCGTTGACAGCGTCGGCCCCACAGCGCAAAATGGGAAATAATCTCCTGGTTGACATTCCACTAGAGAGGCCCAGCTATGGACCTCTTGTTGTGTCCTTGACCCAGTATTGTGGATTGGCAATGATATCATCTTGATAAGACGTGGAAACTCGATGTTGGTGGCTTCAAACCATCATCGGATGACCAAGAGCGGTGTTGCTGTCTCACTCTATTGAACTAGATATCTAAATCTTGTATTAATTCTACTTTACTGGAGAGAAATCGCTTTATATTTTGATGATGCCGAGTGCTCAACCTGACCGGCGTTTGTTAGGCCTGAATATTGCCTTTCTTGTCCTCGACCCATCGTTTTCTCAAAACATGTGTAGCCATCTTTGGACGTCTGTCTCTAGTAAAGACCCCCTTTTTGTTTCCATCTACGCGGAAAATGAAGCTAGATGGCGTTTGGAAGTCGGCGAAATTCCAGACCTGCTCCCCAACAACACTCTCAACTCTGTCAAAGACGCGATGGCTCATCTCCAGGACTCGAGCTTGATACTCCTCGCTCCAAGGCACGTCACCAACGGTGTGCAAGCCAGCAAGAGTATCTGCCCCGTATTCGGAAATTAGAATCGGCTTCTTGTATTTGTCTTCCCATTCACGGAGCTCCTCTTCCAAGCCTTGCTCCGCTGCTTCCAAGTCCCCAGTATGCAGATACCACCCGTAGTATCGATTCAGGAATATCATGTCAAACAGATCCGTGATCAAATCCTTTTCAGCGCTGGCCTGTTTCTCGTTGGCAAATCCTACTGGCCTTGTGGGGTCCAATTCCCGAGTGAACTTCACCAAAGCCTCAAAGTATTCTCTTGCTCCGGGCTCGGCGGATGCGGGCTCGTTCGCAATGCACCAAGAAACCACAGACGGATGGTTCTTGTCACGAGCTACCAGCTCTCTTATAGCCTGGGCATGTACCTCTCTGGTCTTCTCCGAGGCAGTCTCGGGAGAAAATGTCGGCAAGGCCTTCCATCCAGCTAGACCCGCGACAAGTGTCAGGTTGAGCCCTACAGCCGCCGTTTCGTTGATGACAACAATGCCATGGCGATCTGCGTACTCCAGCACCTCTTCGGCATAAGGGTAATGGGAGCACCTGAAAGAGTTTGCGCCCATCCACTTCATGAGCTCAAAGTCGTGGATCATGTAGGCAGGGTCGAAACCTTTCGCTCGGATTGGGGTATCTTCGTGCTTCCCAAACCCTGTGAAATAGAACGGTTTCCTATTGATCAGGAACTTGTTGCCGGAGACTTCCACTGACCTCACTCCGAACGGAAGATCATACGTATCGAGAACTTCCCCGTCAGGCTTGGTGGTAATCTTGACCCGGAGCTTGTACAAATATGCTGCGCCAGGTTGCCATAGATGTACGGGATCGATGGTGACACTTCCCTCTGACTGAGATGCTTGGTGCACAACATGGGCATCCTCGTCAATTATTTGAACGAGAAATTCTGCTTCCTTGAGATCTGAGTTGGATTCAACTTTAAAGTTCACTGTTCCGGATTTTCCTCCATCCGCAAGTTGGGTTGTGACCGTCAAGTCTTTGATGAAGACTTCGGGAACAGTGTACAGCCACACTGACCGGGCCAATCCTGCGTAGTTGAAGAAATCATGTTGGTAGTGCTGCTTCCGTCGACCATTTTTGAGAACCTCGATCCTACCAGGTGGTATTGTCTGCCAGCTCAACTCGTTGTTTACAGCGACTGTTAAGCGGCATGAGTGGCCAGGCTTGACGAGCTGGCTAATATCAACCTCGAATGGCGTGTAGCCCCCGTTGTGCTCGGCAACAAGCTGGTCGTCGATGTATACACACCCCTGATGAGTAGCCGCGTCAAGCCGGATAAAATATCGTCGCTTTGCCCATGAAGCAGGCACAGTTATTTCCCTTTGATAGTATGCCCAGCCGACATGATCCCGGAACTTTGAGTCAACGAAGATATCATTGTAGCTGGCTGGGACAGGCACTTGAAGCGTCGATGGAATGGTTCTTTTCCATACTTGCTCGCTTTCAATACCATTGGCAGACTTTTCTAATTCAAAGTTCCATATCCCGTCCAAGGAGACGAGGTCGCGTATAGCGTTGGCCTGCGGTTTGAGCATCTTTGTGTGTGAGGGAAATCTCGGACTCTGATTGAGCAAATCCGACTAGACAACGGAAGAAAAACCAACAAATTATATTACATTATTCAATACGAATGTCATCGTCATGAGCCATTTGATCAACTTGCCTCCAGTGTCCAGGGTCGCCACAGGGGGTGGGTACACGGAAACCGGCGTCGGTGTCGGAAGTCCAGCCCGCAACGTCGCCTTACTGGCGTGAGTCTACGCATCCAGAGCCGAGGACCACTGCGTTGTAGTTTACCTAGTAAACTGATACCGAATATCCTGAATCCCCTGCCCCGGTCATTGGATACCCACATGCACCTCTTTCTCTAGTATGGTTCTGTGCTCTCAAACCATGTGACTTTGTCGACATCCCACCGGCTTGGTTTGGGTAACCTAAGAGCAGGGATACCTTCGGCCTTGAAATCGGTATTGCCCCTAGCAACTTCGAGATCAGGGCATGATTTGTTTCGTGGGATTATCTAGAGCACTGTTGCTAGCCTCCTCACGATGGAGATGATGCACCGGTGAATGGGTCGGATCTGCTTCTATGCTTGATGGTGTAAAGTGAAATGTTGCAGTCATCTAGGAAGATCCCGGGCTTTCATATCAACTCCGTGGTATAATGAAAGAAAATGAACCCATCGTATCACATGATTGTCCTGACCAGCGTACCCAACTCATTATTCGATCTGAACCAGATATCTACTTGAGCGAGCGCTGACCAAGCCGATCGTACAATTTGGGTGCCCAAAGAAATCAGAACCCAAAAAGGAAATATCATTCTCCCCGGTAGTTATTTGTCCTTCCATCTTGCAACCTACTGGGGATGCTAGAAGCTGAAGGTACATGTCATGCGGCTGGTCTGACTGCGTCTCGATCTGCCCGCCGCGAGTCATTAAGGGATCGCGGCATCAACCTCCACCTACGTCTACCGTAGATTAACAAGAGAATCTCCATTGAATAACCGAGATGTGGACTGATCTATCTGCAAATATTGACAAAATCTGTTCAGCATTGGCTTGTATGGCTTCCTCCGACTGGCTCGGTATGGGGCCCAGTCGGCCGGTACCTTTCCCGTCTCCGGCCACACTAGATGGAGGCAGCTTAGCTGTTTTCCACCCATGAATTGCCTCGTAAGATCTCCCACACATGGCAAGCATGTGGAGAGGAAACCCGGTAATGAGCACGTCCAGAACATGTTGGACAACCCAGTAACTCCCCCAGCTCTCTCCACGCCGAACTTGAGCCGTCTCCACGTCCCCAAGTTGTGGGACAGACTTGCGGGGAGGAGAAACCAGCCGAGTCACACGCGCCTTGAAGCTGAGAAAAAAGCCGGGATTGTCTGAACAGTAGAAGGGAACTCGACAGCCGTGATCGATCCCCACTCCCTCTCCTCCCATGACATTCAGTATATAAGACTCCCCTTGCTCGATATTCTAGCCTCATATCCTCTTCAGCAAGTTCCAAGCGGCTCTTTACTCATACTCGGACGGAAACTCTTCTCCACTGTTCAACGACATGACCAATTCACGCCCTGGCTCTCGCGACGCAGAGTCGCCTTCCCTGGCCCCGAAGGTGGCTAAAGAAGATGTGACACAAGTTGAGACCCTGGACGAAAAGACCACTGAGCGTCCGTCTGTCATCTCCGACTTCGCAACTTGGGATCGAGCAAGATGCATGAAAACCTTTTGGCGACTCTACTTGACAGGAGTTGGTGTATCTCTTTGCGGAATGTGAGTCTCCCCCAAGCTGACCTACACGTACAAAGAGAGTGTGTTATTAACATCAATCGCGCAGGTATGCTGGTTATGCCAACTCTGTCATCGGTAGCATCGTGGCCAACAAAGGCTTCATTGAACAATTCGCAACAGCCAAAGATCCCGTGACTGGTCAGAAAGCTCTCGAGCCAAATCACATCTCGCTCTGGGCTGCTGGATACTTCATCACAACAATCGCAATTCAAACAGTTGCCCCGAATACGGCCGATCGCTTCGGTCGTAAATTCAACATGTGGGCCGTCACGTTCTTCCTGACAACTGTATGTTTGTGCCTGTAGTTGATTTTTACAGTCGTTTTCCTATTGTATTCACTGACCGCTCAAATTGCTTTACAGTCAATCATTATTCAGGTCTTCGCCCCAAACTGGTGGGTGTTGTTGATTGCACGCCTGATCGCCGGATGCGCTGGTGGCATGATGGGAACTTCAGTCATGGTGTACTTGTCCGAGGTCGCGATGCCCCAATTTCGTGGCGCTCTGCTCGGGAGTTTCTCATTGGCTTTTGCGCTTGGTCAGGTCTTTCTGGCCATTGCCCTGAAGATTCTCGAGGTCACCTCGCCTTTGGCTTTCCGCAACGCCTTCTACTCCGAGTTCGTCTTCACAGGGCTATGGCTTATTCCTATGCTGTATCTCCCCGAATCCCCAGGTACGTTGTCACCCCACTCAACTGTTATGATAGATCTGGTTTCTGACAGACTGGTAGCATGGTATGCCGCCAAAGGAAGGCACGAAGAAGGTAAAAAGGCTCTTCGTAAGCTCGTCGGAAATGTCCAAGGGTACAGACTCGACAACGAATATGCCGTCATCCAGCAAGAGGTAGAGGAGTCACAAGCCCGGGCTAAGGCTCTTGGTACCTCCGACTGGAAAGCTGTTGTTTGCAACAGAAGCAACCTCAAGCGTGCAGTCATTTCCAGTCTGCCCTTTACTTTCCAGAACATCGTCGGTGTCCCGTTGATGTTTGGCTATACCACCTACTTCTTCCAGCTGGCAGGTGTCTCTGACCCTTTCTTGGGTAATATGGTCAAGCAGATGGTTCTCGTCGTGGGCATTATCATAGGATTCTACACCATTGACAAGGTCGGCCGAAGGACGCTTGTTATCGGCGGCGGCTCCATGATGGCCGTTCTCAGCGCAATCGTCGGTGGACTTGGATTTATTAAACAGAACTCAGCGTCTGGTGCGGCCCTCGTTGCGCTTTGCTCGCTTTGGGCCTTCGTGTATGCAAACTCACTTGCGCCAATTGGTAGGGACTTTCTACTTCGTGAGCTATTGAAGTTTACTTCTGAACAATGCTAATTACATCTACCAATAGGTTGGATCAGTCTCGTCGAAATCTCAAGCCCACAGCTCCGGGCTAAGACAACATCTCTTGCCGTTACGATTCAATATCTCACTGGAATCATTTTTGTAAGCGCAGTTACGTTCAAACTTCCGCACTAGCTTTGGCTGACCATTCGTGCTTCTAGAATTACTGCGTGCCATTGATGTTGTCCAATCAATATGCTGGCTGGGGCCAGAAGACTGGATTGTTTTTCGCCGGCCTTACGGTAATCTATCTGATTCCTGTTATCTTTTGGTTCCCAGAGACCAAGGGCCGCACTTATGCCGAGTTGGATGAGCTATTTGAGATGCGTATTCCTGCCTGGAGATTTGCCTCAACAAAGACTACTCACCAGACAGAAGTTGAAGCTAAAGCCCAAGAGGAGAAGTAAATGTCGATGGCGAGTTAAGAGGATATCTGGATGAATTAAGCGGCTATGTACCATATATTCTCGGTAGGTTGGCTCGAGATAAGCCCCAAAAGCAGCTGGCAGAAAAGAAGGCGATCCAAGACCAAGGACTAAGGGCTCTAGCATAATCTTTAAATAATCAACACATTAAACAATAACTATGAAGGCACTCAATTGCAAATTGTCTTCAACAAGCTTTATATATTGATAGTGGAAAAAAAAAGAGAAGATAGATGGAGGTAGTCTTCTAACAGTGGAACATGCCTGGCATGAGTCTAAACTTCTAATTAGGGGAATAAAAATTCAGCACCAAATTTCTTTCAATGTCTATATGTCCTGACTAGAAAAGTTTAATTGTTTCTAACTACCCAAGGCCAATTGCAATCAAAGCTTTGGCTCATAATTCTTAGGCGTATGAGAGGCCTCTCTGCCCTCCTTGGGAAGCTGCCAATACTTTTCATATAAATCGAGCGCTCCGGGGTTGGCGATGGTGCCACTCGCGACAGACTTTCGCCCATTGACTATGTTCTTGACGTTGATTTCGCACTTCTTACCATTCACGGTGTAAGGAATGTCCGCCACTTCAAAGATGAACTTGGGAACATGTCGTGGCGAATATCGATCTCGGATAGCGCCACTTATCCTCTGGGCAAGACCTGTGTCAAGCCTGGATCCTGACTTCATCTTGATGAACAATAGAACGCGTTCATCCGCATCAAACTCGCGTTTCTGCCCTACACAAATGCTATCGGACAATTCTGGGAAGGTTTCCGTAACAGCGTAGATCTCAGCCGAGCCAAACCTGATGCCAGATGGGTTGAGGACGCCATCGCTAGAAATATCGCAGGTTAGCTAGTAACTAGAAACAGAGCAACCTCGAGGTTGAGAAAGACAATCTTACGATCGCCCAAGCATTACCAGCCCCCCAGTATCTGGAAGTTGCTTCACAAGGTCACCTTGGCACCAGATCGTCGTGCCATACCGCTCAAAATAGGACGATCGGTATCTCTCATTGCCGTCCTCTCCTAGAAAAGCGAGAGGCTGGCTCGGAAACGGCTCTGTGCATACTAGCTCACCGGCTTCGGCGCTGTTTCCAAGGGAAACAGGGTTAAGCTGTGTCGCATCAAAGATGTCCACTGCCATTCCCAAGGCCTTGCATTGGATCTCGCCAGCGTACACAGGGAGCAGAGGGGTCCCTCCTACGACTGTTGGGAAAGATGTTAGCGCAGCTCGCTGATGTCATTGTAGAAACACGCACAGCAGCCAGCAATATCTGTCCCTCCACTCATGGAGCATAACAGCACGCTTGGGGGGAAAGCCTTGGAGTAGAACCAGCGATAAATATCCTCAGATAGGATGGAACCCGTAGAGGTCACAACACGCAATTTGCTGAGGTTAAAGCTTTTGTCTGTATGGAATAGTCAGCTGGTTAAGCACGCCTATTGAAAGGAGATTATCCACGCACAGGGGATGATACCATGGTCTCGTAATTCGGTTAGATAACGTGGAGAGGTGCCGAACACCCCAACTCTATGAAACTCTTAGCTTTTTTCTTTAAGCCCAATGGAAAAGCAGACCTTGACCTACCCTGTCTTCTCGGCAAGCTCTAGAAGTATTGTTGGCCTAGGATGGAATGGGGAGCCATCGTATAGGAGCATAGAGGAGGCGCACGAAAGATTAAGCAGATTCAAAACCCACATGACCCAAGATGTCTATCATCTTGATGTTAATGTAGGTATTCATGAGTGGGGCTGTCTTATCACAAGAGACCTACTGTTGTGTATTGAAAAACCGTGTCTGTATTTCTAACATCGTGCTGAAGTGTGTAATCTGTCTTGATCTTTAAAGCCGCGCCCTACAATCAAACGTACGTTAGATCTGGCGAAATGAGTTAATCGTATCCGACTTACCCCAGTACTATGAACTATACATTTCGGCTTCCCAGTCTATAAAGCGCCGTTAGATCGCAATACATGCGAACCCAGGGTTAGTGAGGGAGCTCACCGTTCCTGAAGAGAAGAGTATAAATGCAGGATGTGAGAACGGAACTAGCTTGAAGTTCAGTTGCTCCCCAGTATCTCGTTGCAAGAACGACTGCATGGTGCATCCCAGATGAATCTCCTCAAGGGCGACGGGGACATTGCAATATGGAATTAAAACCACATTTTTAAGAGTTTGGTCGCAGTCCAGTTGATGAGACCAATCCACGATGCGGTCACCGAGCTTGATAGTTTTCCCTGCGTAGGTGTAGCCATTATCGGCAAACACCAATTTCGGGCTGATTTGCCTGTATCGGTCTACGATACCCGTGCTCCCTAGATCACATGAGGACGAGGACCACACAGCGCCTAGAGAGAGGGCAGCTAGACAAATTGCCATTGCATCAACCGAGTTCGAGATGACGGCTGCCACAACATCATTCTTGACAACTCCTGAATTTACCATAGCGCTGCGGATCGCACGAATACGCTCTTTCAAAGATTTCCATGTAACAGGCTCAATACCAGAGATGCCCTCACGGGCAAAGTGGATGGCTACTTCGTTGTCTGCTCGACCGCGCAGTATGTTCTCCGTAATGTTGAGTAAGCTCGCGGGAAAGAATTCTGCAGGGGGGAACATACCCCCTTTGGCCGAGTTCTGGATAAGCAAGTTAGCCAATATACTGTCTACTATTTGTCGACTGATTCGACTTGTGGGTTATTAAGCGTTGTACTGACCGAATGTCCGAGCATGCGATGGACATGCTGGGAATCTGGAGGAGGCAGTTCAAGCCAAATGAAAGCGTCTTCCCAGAAGGTTTGGATGGATGCCTTAGCCGTTGACCAGCGATGCAATTCATGGTAAGTTTGGAGCGCAAGGCCATGCTTTTGGTTGATATAGCTGATAAACTTGGCGGCGTTGGTTTCGGAGATGCTTTGAGGGTTGGGCAACCACAAAGGCTCCTTCTTTTGAATAGAAGCCATGGTGTCTCAATAAGGAACACCAGCACTGGCTCTAGGAAGATAAAGAAGCCAGCTTTCTATTCATGAAATGTGTTAGAATTGATATAGATGCCCCAATATCTCTATCTAGAATTCACTGCCTGTAGCCTGCCCTGGGGCCGATTCGGGCCGGCCTTAGCCGAGGCCGTATCGGCTTTCTACCAGGAACAGAAATTCCGGTTAACGTTTAGGCCACCATTTAGCACTTCATATCATAAAGCCTAGATTACACATATTCGGAACATTTATTTCTATGGGATGAATAATTTCTTCAAGGCATGATACTTGGTCTTTGTAAAGATAAAAGATTATTTGCGTGTTGTTTTATGTGGTCAATTTCTCTCTTTTGAAATAATGCCCTCTGTTCCCTTCTATTGGTATCGTTAGGAAGGAACTTTGCCTCTAGAGACGCATGAAGACTTTTGAAAGGGAGAGTTAATCAGACTCATCTTTCAATCTTTTGATGACTTTTGACAGCTAGGATAGGTCCTACATGTCACTTTTTCTGATTAACTGATAGCAAAATAACGACATATAGCATTCAACTTTCTTCTACAGCTAGCCCGATTGCCACTTTTCTTCTTGGATATAGTTATTAGTATAACTAGGGATTGGGGATATTTCGCTTAAAACATATTATCTAACAAACTGGCTATTTAGCAAATTATATCAACGCCTCACTTTCCACCTCCTGTGTTTGGACGGCGAACATGCTTATCATGAACACAGATTCCAAGTCCCTGCTCTGCTCTCCTTGTCCGAAGCTACTATTTTCCATGGCCAGATGGGATACGATCCAGGACAAATGTGGTTTTAGCCATGGCACACTCTCTCCAGTACCAAACAAGGCACAGTGTAGCGCCGGGACCGATCGCGAGGCTTCCCAGAGTAATCAACGCAATAGCCTTGCCAATATGAACATTGGTTCTTCCGACTCTCTTGATATCCCAGATAGCCATGCATAGCCAGCCGTATGTGCCAATTTGAAAACCCCAGAAGTCTGCGAGAAAGAGCTGACGTAACCCCTCCCCTAGTTCTTTGGGCTCCGGTGAGAAGTCGGGCCAGAAGACTGAGGACAGAGTCATCTCCGTAGAGAACCGGATCTTGACGAGGAAATAGACATGTTGAAATACTCCAATGGAAGCCATAGAACCGTATAGGAACTTCAAATAAAGGAGATCTTTGAAAGCGTCGTTTAACTTGCGCGGCACAACCTTGGAGCTGTCCATTTTGGAACACAAGTATCCAAGGACGGCGCAGAGGAGCGGAGCAACGAAAGGGGATGGTTGCCACAAGGCTTCGAAGCTTTGCTGCAAAGTTGGATTGTTCCAGGGGTAAAACATGAGAATGGTAGGCACAATATATCCAAGTTGAGCCCAGACCACAGATACCGCATACTCAATGGGCACCACTCGATTGAGAGGCCACCAATAGGTCTCAGGCTCAGACACAAGCGTATAGGAGGCGTAGTATATCGGCATCCAGGTGCCGATGCCAGCACATTGAGTGACCGTGAGGAACATAACAAGCCTATCGCGCAAAATGTGATAAGTATATAATATTTCATGTGCAAGATTAATATCACTTACGGCCATAGTGAAAGTAGTGTCAGCTTGTTGCGGATGCGGAAGGCTTTGACCGTCTACACTGTAATAGGCTGGATTAGGCCAAAGAGGAAATACCTTGATAGGGTTCCGTAATTCAGATCCCACTTATTGATGCCTGGAATGAAGATTGCCGTGAGGAATTGTAGGTATTCATCAATGGGGCCAATGCCTGTAAATCTGCGCTGTAGTTCAAACTGAGGATGTCCGTCGAAGCTCCCTGACTCGATGATAGATATAAGATGTGGACCGAGCTCATAATGCGCCGACCAAATCCACATGCCGTAGTGTACCAGAGCAGCAACAGCAAGATAGAAGCTAACCCACAGCCACTTCTTGACGCCTCGTGGAGTGGGTGTACTTATAAGCTCGTCCTTGTAAGGAACAAGCTTTGCTTGGTGCTTGGGCTTGGGGAAATCTAGCCTCTCTGCTAACGGGAGGTTGCGGGAGAAATTAAAAGTGACATCTTCCTTATCCATCATTGGCAACACATAGTGAGCAATCAATTGATGTAATGGGGTGTCGAGGAGTTCGAGTCTTTGTTGTTCATGAGAGTGGCGTTTGAGAAGCGTAGCCCTGGCTTGACGGGCTTGCTGAGTTTTTGCGAAGAGGGCGTCGATATCATCCAGAGATGGCTTTGAGTTGTCTCTGCTATCTCGGCCGAGTAGCTCAACAAGACCGTTGACCAAGGTGGCGGCTGACTCGATGCAGGCATTGCCTCCATGGCCAGTAATAGGGTGCATCTGTCCGATCATTTAGCATTGTAATCGGTGTAGCGACTGCGCGCTGACTTCTGAAGTGGATGTTCACCTTATGCGCGGAGTCACCGATAGTGATGATGCGCTTGTAATGCCACTGGCGGAATACATATTCCTGCAAGGGAACAAGGACAGAGGATATCTTCTTGTTGAGGAGGTCTTTGAATTTCAAGCTTGATGTTATGTTGTTGTTCTCTGCCTCCTTAAGCACCTGATCATGGTCTTGCTCGGAGTACTTGGGGATGTCGTCCCCATGTAGTCGTGTGGGCAGCTTAAAAAAGAAAAACCAATAGACTCGGCCCTTTGGACCACCTATAACTATGTATGACTGGTGCTTCCGGAAGATTGAGTTGAATGCCCCTGATTCAACACCTGGACAAGGATTGGAGATGCCGAAGACGCACCCGAAGTCACAAGGAACACCTAGCCGCGAGGGCTTCCAGTCAGAACATCAAAGGCGAAAGATACCATCAAAGAGGAACACACTCACTCTGTTTCTCGTCGCTAGGGATCCATCCGGGACGCTCCGAATTGGCAATTCGCCACATCTCGCTGCGAACGGTGCTGTGAATGCCGTCACCACCAATCAGGATATCACCTTCATACGTGGAGCCATCAAGAGCTTTGACAATGACTCCGCGGTCTGTCATCTCTACCTCGTTAACACGCTTGCTGCTGAGAATCTTTGACTTGTCCTTGACGTTCTCATACAGGACCTTGAGTACCATTTGTCTGTCGAGGAATGTGATTGGATACCCGTGTCTACAGTGCAGCGTATTAGCATGAATACATAGATATAGTGAACCTATAGAGCTAAGACCGTTGTCCTCGGATAAAATGTATACCTTTCATGCATAGACCCTTTCATGCCTTTGAATTCGTGAATGATGTTGCCAGTATGATCACGGAAGTGCATTGAGTCTAGTGGTGGACATAATTCTAGGACTTTCTCATACAGACCAAGTTGATCTAGGATCCTATTGCCGTGAGGTAGCATACAAATACTGGCTCCCACCTGAGGTGTCATTTCGTGCCATGCCTCAAGCACCACAAAATCAATGCCGTGCAATTGAAGCATGTTGGCCAACGTTAGGCCGGTGATGCTGCCGCCGGCAATGACGACCTTGAAGCCGGATTTGTCTTTGGACCCCATGCTGAGTCCCGAGATTGTGCCACTGCCACCCAATAATTTGAAAAAGAATTCTTTGTTTCGATTAATTGAACTGCTTGCACGTGTATGTACAGACCGTAAACCCGAGCTGTACTTTCGTCGAGGACTATAAATATGTGAACGGACTAGATAGTCAGTCGGCTATCGTATTGTTTGCCAAAAGTACTCTTCAAGCGATCAGCATCTCCTTCCTTGTCCATTGCATTCGTCATGCGTGACAAAGACATTTGGGACGCTCGTCCAAAATCATCTACTGGCTATTGGACCCCTACATGTGAGCAAGAATAATGCGTAGTGACCTCGGTGATAGGGACACGGAGATGACGGGCCGTAGACGGCTCGGCTAAAGCAATGTCACTCAAGTTGTTCTCGTATGCTCAGTATGCTAGGATTCGTAAGATTTCGCAAGTCTGCAGTACGAATGATAGTTATGCCGGCCAGTCATGAAGTTGATATGCGCGTCGGAGTATGGTGAATTTTGGTACGGATATCTACACCGGTCATTGTACTAACGGATGAATAAATTTGTCTCGACCACGCGTAGTATTGGAAGTAGAATATAGTGTCGACAAATCAAGCTTCCTTGCTTGCTATTCGAGACTCTCATAAGGAGTTACAAGTAAGCACCCGGATTATAATTCAAAGAAGCATATCCTCCTTTCCTAGGACTCGTTGTTTTCCTTCCAACAATGGATCATCTGCTCAAGAAGAGTGTTGTCAGTCGTCGCTCGTTTACTTATGGTTATTATGTCTCACCCGGAGACAAGTCAGCCCCAGAACGCCCGGCACTAATTTTCATTCATGGCTGGCCGGATTCTGCCTACTTGTGGAGCGAGATATCCAAGGGCCTTAGCGACCTCCCAAACAAGTTGGTATTCATTGACTGCTTGGGCTACGCTTCTACCGACAAACCCCAACAGACAAGTTCCTACTCCTTTCAAGGGCAAGCTGATGATGTTGTTGACATCCTTCGAAATGAAGATGTGAAGTCTGCTATTGTTGTCGGACACGACTGGGGCAGTGTATTGGCACAACGAGTCTTCCTACACCATCGTGAACTGTTCATTGGTGTTGTGCTCGTGAATGCTGGGTACATGGTACCCACAGATCAGCCATTTGACCTCGAGGCAGTCAACAAGTTTACGAAGGGGGCAATAGGCCACCCGCAGTTCGCATATTGGGACTTCTTCGTCAACGAAGAAGCTGCATCTGTCATGGACCCTAGGTTGGAGCGGGTGTGGCAGGTCCTTCACGGGCATGGTGACGACTGGTTAAAAAGTAACTTTTGCACTCCAGGGGCTATGCGCATATTTCTTGAGGGGAAAGAAGATGTGCCGTTGAAGCCATATGCGCAGAACCCAAAGTGGCGAGATCACTGGATTGAGCAGTTCAAACAGGACGGAATGGACTCAACATTCTTCATGTACAGGGCGATGGTCACCGGTGTGCAGAGTCGATCGGATTTGGACCTTGTGAAGGGAAATCTGGCCATCGATGTCCCTCTACTGTTTATCTTCTGCTCCAAAGACACTCTTTGCCCCGCATCAATGATGTCACAGGCAAAGCAGGAGAACTTGGTTCCCAAGCTCACAGAGGTCGAGGTCGATGCTGCGCACTGGTCTCCCATGGAGAAGCCTCATGAATTGGTTCGACACATTAAGGAGTTTATGAAGGATGCTCTTTAGATGGCAAGAATTGACTTGGAACGTGTAAAAACCATTCTGTGTCACGGCTTTTTGGGGTAAAAACTGCAAGAAGAATGAATGAAGCCATAGTTTCTAAACCAGATAGTCTCTTCTGAAAAAATGTAGGTATTTGTCTGGTATGCATTCTCGTGGAGAAAGAATGCGTGTATACACAGCTGATTCCATTCTTATCGTCATAACTTAAATATATTCAGTGGAAACAACTACCATAGCTGTCAGAAGCCAGTAAGCGTATTTCATATGTTGCATTGTTTCTTTATGTTGAAGCAAAGGCGTTACATGAGGGAGGTGGTACTAGTCCTGAGAACCACAGTTCTAATGCTGTTGTACATAAATCGCAGAAGACTATATAGAAAGTCTTGTCTCAAGACCCGCCCGGTATTAGCTTTTTCTTAAAATATGTACAAAAAGAGCTATGTCACTGATATCTTGCGATTATCAAAGAAGACGGAGAATGTCCCCTTACCATGACGAGATTTGCCGAAGTGCCATGTTTTCTCACGCCTTCTCCAGAGTTAAGCATGTCATGTGACATATGAATTTGGCGGCGGATCTTTAAGTCTAGATCCGTAGCCGAGACCGGGCTTCATTCACCTCGGGCTTTTCAGCGTAGGCCTTGTGGCAATCTGCTTATTATTGATCGCCCCATTCTCCCCAAGTACGTTTTTGATAACCGAAAGACCGCCCCACGGGGTATAGCCTGGCATAGGCTTGGTTGTAGTATTCCTCCACGCGGGGAAATCGATAGACTGACTCCCCAACGGCCTGAGATGCCACTCACCCGTGCAGAGGAAGTTGAGCATCCCCATTAGCATGATTAGCCAAGCTCAGCCCACCTCGGCCATCCCCGCATTATCTCATCGGTAGCAGCGGGTCCGATTTCCGAATATTGGGGTCTCAGTGGGCGAGCCTATGGAAAAGGGGGTGTATGTAATGCGTCGCTAAAATGGGCACGAGTCCACGAACATGAATATCCAGCCTCCGTAGTGTAATGAACTGACTATAATCCTGTCTTCTATCCTCGGCAGGCGTGTTCGAGGACATTTCTTTAGTCTCTTCAAACCTTAATTCCAGGCCAGACTTCAACGAAGCCCACAACAAGAGCGATGGCTGTTTCAAAACCAGATTATGATGCTGTAGTGATCGGAGCCGGCTTCAGTGGCATCCGATCTCTCTGGGAGCTCACCCAAAATGGCCTGACTGCTCAATGCTTCGAGGCTGGATCTGATGTTGGGGGAGCGTGGTATTGGAACCGCTATCCGGGGGCCCGAACCGACAGCGAGGCGTGGGCTTATGCTCTAAATTTTGCCCCCGAAGTGGTGAATCAGTGGAAGTATTCGGAGCGTTATCCGTCCCAGCAAGAAGTTCAGGGTTACATTCGTCGAATTGCGGGTAAGTGAACATGAACTCTTCCATGTGTCTGAGTCGTCACTAAACTATCGCAGCGCACTACGACCTGCTAAGGCACATTCGATTCGATACACTTGTGGTGTCAGCTCATTTCAACGAAATGGACAATCTCTGGACTATCACTGATAAAACCGGCAAGGCTACAACATGTCGTTACTTTATCCCAGCAACTGGCCCGCTCTCGATTGCCAAAAAGCCGCCCTTTGCGGGTCTTGACTCTTACAAGGGCGAAGTGTACCAGGCGTCATCGTGGCCCAAGCAGAATGTGGACATTCGCGGGAAACGAGTTGCTGTGATTGGTACCGGTGCGACTGGTGTTCAGATTATCCCCAAGATCGCAAGGGTTGCCAAGCAGGTGACTGTATTTCAACGGACGCCAAACTATGTGCTCCCTGGCCGTAACTACTTTATCGATGATCATGAGGCGGATGAGATCAAGCAGAAGTATGACGATACTTTAAAAAAGGCCTCGGGGCATCCTTTTGGCCTCGCTATGGACTTCACAGGAAAGACTGCCGATAAAATAACCGACGCCAAGGACATCAGGCAGACCCTTGACAGCGGCTGGGAGACTGGAGGCTTCCACTACATGTTTGAGACTTTCGACGACCTTTTCACCAATGCTGAATCCAATGCCAATGCCTCAGAGTACATCCGTCAAAAGATTCGCGCTATTGTTCGTGATCCAGAGACGGCTGAGTTACTTTGCCCCCATTACCCTTTTCTCTCCAAGAGACCACCTTGCGGACATTTCTATTATGAGGCATACAACCGCCCGAACGTTCGTCTTGTCGACGTTTCTAAGCGGCAGATTGAGATGTATGAAAAAGGGATCCGCTTGGCAGATGGCGAAGAGCATGAGGTCGACATGATCATATGTGCTCTAGGCTATGATGCCGGCATAGGGGCTTTGAGTGAGATAGACGTGCGAGGGCTCAATAATAAGTCTCTTGGGGAGCTGTGGGCGACAAAGCTACAGACATTTGCCGGTGTCCTTGTTCCTGAATTCCCGAACATGTTCATGGTTTGTGGACCGCATATCCCTTTTGGTAACATGCCGGTCATTCTTGATGCACAAATGGATTGGATCGGTAAAACTATCCGCCATATGGAAGAGAACAAATTAGGGCGTATTGAAGTGCCTGAGAAGGCCGCTGATTCTTGGAGTGATCATGTTGAGGAGGCCTTCCAAGCCACGCTGTTTTCTCAAAGCGCCAAGGATGTTGGAGCTTGGTTTGTGGGAGGAAACAGCCCGCTGTTTTACTTTGGCGGTGTTGCGAACTGGATTTCATGGCTGGATAAGGAGAAGGAGGCGACCTGGTCAGAAATGCAGTTTACACAGCCAAGGGCAAAGCCATTGAATCATCTTTGAAACCTGCATCCTGATTGGAGTAGAGGTTCGTTTGAAGAGGGGATTATGGTTTGAATGGCATACTCTAATCCCAGGTAGTAGCAATATATCTAACGTCGTCTGGAAGATCGCGTAACAAGCTCATATGCCCCAGGATCCCATGTTGTAACCCTCCTTTAACTATGTATAATAACTGTCCTTCTAGATACTTTCCCCTTTTGTATGTCTCAACGACTAGCGCCTACACATTTCTGTACCAAATTATGGTCTACTTTGTTGCTTAACAGAGGTTATGATTTGCGATCTTGAACCAGGCAACATGCACTGGCACTGGTAAGCTATAGGTTAGGTAATTGCTTTGGTCAAATCTCAAATCTGGAAAGAAGGATAAGCCCTCCTACACAACGGAGTATTTTGTTCGCTTGTAATGTCCTAGGAAATCCTAATTTTGGCACCGGCATGGGATTTACTTCTTGGTGTGAGGTAAGACCGAGGGCCGGTCCGGATTTCCGAAGCACTGGAACCGCCGGCAATCGAGTTGTACCAACGGCGCGGCTATTTGCTAAACGCAATGTCCGATAGAGGCATAGGAGGATAATTGCGTAACCGAGGGGGAAATCTAGTTTGGCCGAAATCTATGTTGGGCATTATCGTACGTTTTTTTGCAAGCCGTGCAGTGGGATTTGCAATTGCTCCCATCAAGTATTGCGGAATCAAGTATCATATATCTGCTGACTTTGAAAGTCGCTGTGCTTAGATGAAACGTACATGTTGGACGTCACTTTTTGTTTCCTCTGAAAACCAATGAGAACATTTTGACCAATACTTTGATATACACGAGTTTAACCTGCAATTGAATCGCATAAACCACAAACATGGGTCCAGCAGCACCAACAACGAACGGAGACATGCAAATTAGAGAGCTCGATGTGTTAGTAATTGGAGCCGGTTTCGGTGGATGCTACAGCTTGCACAAACTTCGCAAGGCGGGCTTCAAAGTCCACGTCTACGAGGCAGGCACTTATCTTGGCGGCGTCTGGCATTGGAATAGGTATCCGGGAGCACGCGTCGACTCCGAAATACCATATTACCAATTTTCCCTGCCAGAGCTATGGCGCAAGTGGAATTGGACAGAGCGATTTCCTAGCGGTGACGAGCTGAGGCAGTACTTCAAGTTCGTCGACGAAAGGCTGGATCTGTCCAAGGACATCACCTTCGGCGCCAAGGTTATCCGCGGAGAGTTTGACCAAGCAGCTGCCAGGTGGACAGTTGAAACTGAAGTCGGTTGGAAAGCAACTTGCAAGTATCTGATCTGTGCGACTGGGAGCTCGTTCAAGCCGCACTATCCGGCCTTCAATAACTTGGATAAGTTCAAGGGCCAACTCATACACTCAACCGACTGGCCGGCGGATGCAGATCCAAACATTGATGGAAAGAGGGTTGCTGTGATTGGATCAGGCGCCACTGCAATCCAATGTTGCCAGGAAATCTCAAAGAGAGCAGAGCATATGACCACCTACATTCGCACTGCCAGTATCTCTCTGCCCATGGTCCAACGTCCCCTCGGCGAGCTTGAGCAGAGGATTGACAAGGCCACCTACGGGAGAATGTTCGACTATTGTCGGCAGACTGCAGCAGGTTTGGGCTACGATCGCAAATTTGGGAGTGTCTTTGAGCTCAGCGACGAGGAACGTGAGGAATTCTGGGAGGAACTGTGGTCTCGTGGCGGTTTCAACTTCAACCAAGCCAACTACCGCGACTTCCTTGTCGATAAAAAAGCAGGCGAACTGATGTATCAGTTCTGGGCTAAGAACACGCGCCCGCGAATCAAGAATCCTTCAAAGGCGGCCTTCCTGGTCCCCGAGAAGGCCCCTTTCCTCTTTGGCACCAAGAGGAGCAGCTTAGAACAAGACTACTATGAGTGCATGGACCGAGACAATGTTTCGATCGTTGATCTTAAAGCCAATCCTATTCAAGAATTCACCGAGAGGGGCATTATCACCCAAGATGGCCACGAAGAGCAATTTGACACTGTCGTCATGGCCACAGGCTTCGACGCTATGACTGGAAGTCTGACCAACATGAACATCAAGGGAACGGATGGTGTGACCTTCAAAGAACGTTGGAAGGATGGTGTATTTACTCATCTAGGTCTTTGCAGCAACGGATGTCCCAACATGTTTCTGATCTACGGGCCTCAAGGTATGTCGCACTTGCCACCTTTCCTCCATATATCAAAAAAGAGTCTGAGAAACTTACTGACGATATCTTAGCACCCACTGCCTTCACTAATGGGCCGGTATTCATCGAGAGTCAAGTCGAGGTTCTTCTCGAATTGCTCGAAAAGTTGGAAGTAGAAGGCGTGAATTCTATCGAGGCCACGCGGCCTGCTGAAGAACAGTGGAAGCAGGCCATTCAAGAGGACGCTGCCAGAACCTTGCTCCCATTGACAGACTCTTGGTACATGGGGGCAAACATCCCAGGGAAACCTCGAGAACAGCTCAACTACATGCGCGGAATTCAGGTATACATTTCCGAAGTCCGGGAGGCGTTGAAAGATTTGAAGGGATTCACTGTCGTTTACAAAACAGCTTAGTACGTAGTAGATTTAGCACTAAGTATTGAGTAACGCTGGAGAATAAACATTAATGTCTATAAGATTTACGAAAGAAATGTCAAGTTATAAGTCTTTGAGTAAAATTGTATTTGGGGAAAGGGATTAGATTAATAGCCGAGCTATTTTAGCTTGATACTGGTAAGAAGGGAGTTAGTTATGCTTTCAATATAAATAGCTTCGAACATTATAGAAAAGAAAATGTTACGTTGTTGTTATAGAAGTGGAACAATAACAATCTGTCTATCTGACTCTGAGCATATATCTAGGCATTCATGTTAATGAGCACGGTTTTTGGCTCCGTGAAGAGTCTCAAAGCATACTCTCCAAACTCTCTCCCGATACCACTTTGTTTCTTGCCTCCAAATGGCACTTGAATGTTTTGAACGCTAACGCAGTTAATTCCCACCACCCCAGCTTCGATGTTAGCTGACACACGGAGAGCTCGGGTAATGTCCTTTGTGAAAACGCCAGCCATAAGCCCGAATTCAGAGTCATTGGACAGCCTGACAACCTCTTCCTCGTCCTTGAACGTTTTGATAATGCTCACCGGCCCAAAGATCTCGTCTTTGTATACTTCAGCATCGTCTTTGGGATTTAGAAACATTGTTGGCTGGATAAAGCAACCGCTCTCCCCATGCCTCGCACCCCCAACGAGTAACTCCGCCTCTGATCGCTCTATTATTCCCTTGACGCGTTCGAGTTGGCCTTCATCAACTAGCGGCCCAAGCTTAACTGAGGGGTCTTGGGGATCCCCCAGGTCATCCGACGCGGCCTTCATCTTCTCTACATAGAGCTTGATGAACTTTTCAGCAATGCCCTCTTGGACATAGACCCTTGATGCAGCAACACAAAGCTGCCCACTTCGTGTTATTATTCCATTCACAGCCCAGGTGACGGCGTTGTCTAGATTTGCATCATCAAATACTACCGCTGGACTCTTACCACCAAGCTCCAAGGTAACCCGCTTTAAATTGCTTCTCGCGGCCATCTCTTGGATCTTTCGCCCTGTACCTACAGAGCCAGTGAAGCTTATCTTGCGAATTTTCATGTGCTCGGCGAGAAGTGCACCAGTTGAGCCTGGGCCGGTAATGACTTGTACCACACCTGGAGGGAACCCGGCCTTTTCAAAGAGGTGCGCAACGGCTAAAGAACCCAACGGTGTCTTTTCGCTAGGTTTGATAATGATTACATTGCCTGTTGCCAGTGCAGGAGCGCTCTTCAAGAAGAAAGTTGCTATGGGTGCATTGAATGGATTGACTGCTGCGCAAACTCCCAGCGGCTCATGTCGAACAAGTTTAACAAATCCTAGACGGTATGTGATTAGCCATAGCGGTCATATTTCGAAAGGCTCGTGTGCGAGAGCTTGAATATTGCTCATACCATCATCAGCTGGGAAGTAGTCGCCTTTTTGCTTGTCTGTCCACCCAGCATAGTAGATAAGACAGTTCCTGATGTAGCTTTTCTCACGAACTGGAGCCAGAGAAATGGGAATGCCAGAGGTGAGGGAATCCAACGTGAGGATCGGAGTGAGCTCCTCGTCGAGGATCGATACGAGCTTCAGCATGCACTCGGCTCTCTGGGTGGCGGTAAACTTGCTCCAAGGCCCCTTGAAAGCGTCCTCGGCGAACTTGACTGCTGCGTCGACATCTTTGGCGCCGGCAATGGGAACTTCAGATGTTACCACCGAATTATCCTTTGGATTCTTGAGAGTGTACGTATCTGTGGACTGAGCAGATACGTACTGGCCGTTCAGGTAGAGCTTGTTGAAACTCTTCGGGTCTAGGATTTTCTCGCTCATTGTGTTCACTGGCAATTGGTGATATTTCCGCCTGATTTCTCGCTTTTTCGGCGATACGAATAAGGGCAACGTTCTTTAAAGACGCAAGGTACAGCAAATCAGCGTTAACCGGCGAAGATGTTGTCGTAGAGTTAACCAGACGGTCATCTGCAGCCCGGCCCCGGATTTCCGGGCCGAGGTACTGAAACCAGAAAGGCGCTGCCGGCGAAGAAGACCGGGAATGAATGGGAGAAGTAAATGGGACCCACGGATCGGCTACTTCGTCTCTGGACTAATAAAACGTACGTGCTCAGTAGCCGGCTCTAAGAATACAGAGCAAAATCAAGTTCTTGTGACTCTTTGACCGCATTTACAGACAAACGCACGATATGGCAGACAAGATGGACATTTGGGCTTTGACAGCGTGGGATAAGCCTTTAGAAAAGATCTCACAAGAGATACCAACACCAACAGGAACTGAGGTTCTCATCAAAGTGTCCCATGTCGGCGTCTGCCACTCCGATTTACACTTTGCACAAGGTCATTATGACATGGGCGGGGGCAAGAAGTTCTATGTGAAAGATCGCGGTGCAAAACTTCCAGCTGCACTGGGCCACGAAATTCTTGGCCAAGTGGCTGCTACGGGACCTGAAGCGGCACACCTAGGTATTGGCACAAAGCAGATTGTGTATCCTTGGATTGGGTGCGGCGAATGCACTCGTTGCGGACAAGAGAATGACAATCTGTGTGCTGCTCAAAGGGGACTGGGAACGTTGAGGAATGGTGGATTCGCCGAGTACGTCTTGGTTCCACACTCCAAGTATCTCGTTGAACTAGGGGATCTTGACCCAGCCGTGGCATGTACATTTGGGTGCTCTGGTATAACGACTCTCAGTGCCGTGCGGAAGATTCTGCCCCTGCCCCCTAATGAGCCTATTCTGCTCATTGGAGCTGGAGGCCTAGGCCTGGCTGCCATCTCAGTCCTTAAGGCCTTCCGCCATGAAAACATTGTGTGCGCCGATGTTAACGATGAGAAATTGGCGGCTGCGACCAAGGCTGGTGCATCCGCAACCATCAACACCGCCAAGTCTGACTCACCAGTTGCCGAAATCCTAAAGGCAACCGGCGGGCCTCTCCTCGCCGTCATCGACTTTGTCAACAACACAGCTACAGCAACGATGGTTAACAAGCTTGTTGCAAAGGGAGCCAAATGGGTGCAGGTTGGTGTTATGGGAGGCACAGTTGAGCTGTCACTTGTCGGAAACATTTTCAAGGGGCTGACTATCTACTCCAATATCACTGGAAATCTTGAGGAGCTCAGAACATTAACAGAAATGGCCAAGCGGGGAGATCTCAGCTCAATAGCTATACAGAAGATTCCATGGGACTCGGTTAATGAAGCCATGGACTTGCTGAGAGCTGGCAAAGTCTCAGGGCGCATGGTACTTGTGAAGTAGTCACACAGTAGTTATAGTACATGTTACTTAGATGTAATGCAATTGTCCATTGCCTAATACATGATATCATAGCGCAGGTCCTAAGACATTAGTTTAGGGGAAATCGAAATAACCTCTTTTTATTTTTCGTATCAAGGACTGTGGATGGTTAAACTCTACGCTCTAACCTAGCTCGAGCTGTAGCAACAGCTTATAATCTAATTACTATTGTGGTCAGAAGACCTTACAAAAGCGGGGCACATAGTTTTTATCAAACTTCATATATACTTCAGCAGACTTTCGAAATTATAGAAATCTATCCTGATATAGTATATATTGTAGATTGATACTATGCCTAAAAGCTCAAACATTCCAACAGGCTTACCAGTGGTGACAGATGTCCGCGCTCGGCATCCTGTATTTTACTACCTAGGTATGTCCAGGAACACCCCTCATTGTACGACAGTTATGTATCTAGTATGTATTCCCAAGTCCCATTATGTAGAGGTACCTCAGACTTGCCTGCGCTCGACATTCTCGACTTCTTCATGCCCGCCGGGTTCCTTCGAATCGATTTCATTGATGACTTGCGCCTCATTGAGCTCACTCTGGAAGACCACAACATCTGACTCGTCGCCGAAAAGGACCGCGATCTCCTCAAGCGGCTTGCCCAGGGTGTTTGGGAACCACAAAAGAGCAGCAACCCCTCCAAAGGCTGCCTGTACAATGAAGAGAACGTAGTATTTCCACCCGATGCTGTTGAACGCCTGAGGGGCAGCCGCAGTCCAAACGAGATTAGAAAGACACATAGCTCCGATGCCGAGGGAAAAGCCCTGTGCACGCACTTGCGACGGCCAAATCTCGCCAATGTAGAAGAACATGGGACCATCAAGGAAGATCACGTAGAAAAGGACGTACAAGTAGATAATTGCCACTGCACCAGCTAATCCTGCTTTACTCTCACCTCCTAAGAAGTTCTTCTGCAACGCTGCTTCGACAACCAAAGTGCACATACAGAGAAAAAAGCCAGTAGCGAGCATGTACGTCCGGCTGAGTCTGTCGACAAATGTCATGGAGACAAAGGGGGCAATCATAACGATGCACACCCAGCCAGCAAGGAAGAAGAGGGTATCGAGCGGGCCATAGCCCAGGCTTGCATAGATGGCAGCCCCATAGTCTAGATACATGGTCAGTTTTGGAACTCTTATTCGCGTTAAATGGGTGACCTACTGTTGATGACGAGAACTCCGGACCCAACCATACACCACGTCAAGCAGATGGTGATTAGAGCACGCTTGCGCATGCTTGGATGTTTGAATATTTGGACGTAAGACATCTTCCGTGCAGTATCAAATTCGATTTGCTTCTGAATTTGGTAGAATTCAATTTCAGCGAAGTGATGGCTTTCGTGACCGGATCTAGAGTGAAGGCTCTGAAGGTTGGAAAGCGCTTCTTTATGGCGGCCCTGGGCAATGAGATATCTCGGAGATTCAGGTAGCCAATACATGACCGAGAGAAGGAGTCCAGGGAAAAACATCTGCAAACCAGTCGACCCTCGCCACTGGCTATCTCCACTGACGAAGTAAAAGCCGACAGAGCTGAAGGCGGCTAACACATAGCCCACTCCGATGTTGACAGCGATGATATTTCCAAGTATTCCGCGATGGGAAGGAGGTGTGATCTCGGTGACCCAGGTAGGGATAGTAGACAGAAACTGATATGAACTGGATTCTATAATTGAGCATCAAAATATGGGTCATAGGATGGGTTTAAGACTTACGACCAGCCGCAAAAGAAGCGAAATGTTATGTAAACTGCAATATTGGGTGACCCGGTGCATATAGCTGAGGCGATAATCATAATGATGCCCGAAACTGTTGCGGACATCTTCCGCCCATAGCGATCGGCAAGTATGCCGTGGCAGAAGGATCCAAAAACGCCGCCAGCGTAGTACACGGCGAGTACAGCAGAGATCAGAGCCTCAGCATGCTTGGAAGTATCAAGTCCCATCTTAGAGAGAAAGGAGGGCTGTCCAAGGGTTGAACCTATGACGCTGTTGGAAAATCCGAAAGCCGCTGAACCAAAACAGATGAAGATGATAACGAATACCAATCGGCCACCAAAGTGCCGACCGCCATGGTCAGGGGCATCCTGTTGAGCGGTCATGATGGAAGTCAAAATGATGGATACTATGTATATGATAATGGCCCAAGTAATAAACTTAGAACTCTTGTTTCATCCATCTTCTTCACAGTACGAAAGGGAGGATTTGTGGCTTTTTATATACGGATTTCTATTGTGTAAGATGCCGACAGTCTGAACGACGGCAAATACTGAAAGTCTAGCCATGTATGGCGCTAGCTTAGCACATTAATTATCATTTGATGTCTCACTAGGCTAAAGATCATTTTCATTGCGTAGCTCGGTGGAGATATTCAACGCATTATCATTAGGGAGGAGGCCCTGCATGGACCTGTATACCACCGTGGAAACTGTCTACTATTTAAGTGGAAGGAACAACATCGACAGAATTCAAGCCCTCATATCTCTGTTTCAGTCAACGGTTACGACCTGGAGGTCGATGGCATCAGTGTCATAGATTCCTGATTGTGTGAAGGGGCAAATCCGGGGTACCAAGTCCCCCAAACCCCACTGGCCCCATGGGGAAACTTCATTGCATACTACTAGAACCCTGGATCTAGACACCCTGATAACCGACCTAGTCATGAAGATGATGGTGTCGGCTGGGGGAGTCTTGGTTGTGACTGGAGTCTAGCGCTATTCGGCTACTATCCTAGGCGTTGACGGACAGTAATTTCCGAGGCTATAGAGAGGGGTGGGGGACTTTCAGAGACAATACTTGCTAAGCTCTTATATGAATGTCGGATGTCATGCGGGGAAGGGCACAGATAAGGTAAAGACTGACTTCGGGTAGCCCTTTTCTATGGAGGGCTTTTGATTATGTTGGGCACGTAATAACGTTGATTAACGGATATATGGCAACAAAACCGCCTCTGCTTCGGCTATCTCAAAAACAAAACAGATTCTCCTACTCTAGGCGAGAATTAAACTAGAGCTTCACACGTGGACCTTCATCGAGCTAGAAACCCTTCTGTGACAATTTGTCTGTAGAATAAAAGAGCCCGTCTCAACCTTTTATCCTATCAGTGTTGGCTGTCTGGTTGAAAAGGGGTATTATGTAAAGGCGAATATGGTTAGGAGGTTTGGAAAAAATTGTTATCATCTTCTCCCAACTGATACATTGTGTTTACATGTGTCTTCATTCTGAATTACACGGCTGGTTTGTTTTATTCGATGGATCAAATTACGGAACTCAACGTCCAGAAGCTTGCACTTAGTTCTTAGTAGATGGACTCCTGCACTGGGCTTTGATTTCCCCAGAAGTCGGACCACTTGAACGTCTTCACCTTCTTGCGGAATTGACCAATTCCATGTTCACCCTCGGAGCCAGGCACCATCATGTTTTCAAAAGTCTTCTGAATGAGGCGCGCTTGAGTCTCACTCTCAGGATGGTCCCAGGCGACCCTTGTTAACTCCTTGTTAATGGTGGCAGAGCGAGGGGCACATTTCTCCAGCTGGTCTAGATAGATGTCGACTAGAGATGGAAGCGGTGTCTCCTCGCTGCTGATTTGATGGATGGCGCCCACTCGGTGCAATTCTTCAGGAGTGATGTCCCTTCCAGACACCATACCTTCTCTTGCCATAGATGGCCCCCACTCCCTTACGAGGTACTTGGATATAACAGCTGGGCTCACGCCTATCTTGACTTCGCTCAACGTCCAACGAGCTCGTGGTGAGACGATGCGGACATCGCACGCAAAAGTTAGCCCAACACCTCCACCGTAACAAGGCCGATCCACGACAGCGATTGTAGTCTGAGGGACATGATCGAGGGCATCGTACAAGGCTACCACTTTAGAGTAGTAGCTTGACTCTCCGGAGTTGGCTGTCTCTGTCTTGCCACTCAAATCCATGCCCGTGCAGAAAAATTTACCTTCTGACTCGAGGATGACATGGTAAATCGATGACTCCAAATGAAGGTTTTTGAATAGTGCAGTTAGTCCCTGGAGCATGGAATCTGTCAGGGCGTTGCCGTTCTTCGAGGAAGTCAAGGTGATTTTCATGACAGACCCAGAACGAGAAACACGGTACTCCCCGGTATCTTGCATTACCTTCCAAGATCTCTCTGACTTCAAAGGTTCGGTTGGTGTCGATTTGGGCTTTTGAACGGATGCTTTCTTCTTTGAAGCTATAGCCATGCCAGCCCTACTTCCGTAAGGGATGCCGATTTCATTGGATATCCACTGGCCAATGCTGCAGAGCCTTTCAAGATCTACGCCAGTGCTAATGCCAGAGTTCTCAAGCGTGTAAATGACATCTTCAGTGGCCACATTACCTCGGGCGCCTGGTGCATAGGGGCAGCCACCCAGACCGGCAACGCTGCTATCGAACTTCCTGATGCCCATATCGTAAGCACGCACGATGTTGGCAACGCCCTGGCCGTATGTATCGTGAAAATGCCCGGCAAGTTTGTTTGCCGGAATCTCTGTCAGTAGCGTCTCAAGCAGGTCTTGAACCTTCTTTGGGGTGCCAACACCCAGGGTGTCTCCTAGCCCGACTTCATAGCATCCCATATCTAACAATCTGCGCACGACTGGCAAGATAGCTTCAGGCGGCGTGGGGCCAGAGAATGGATCCGAAAAGATACAAGACACAACACTTGAATGTTAATCTTAAATTAGCAATTGGACACAAGTAAGGATAGGGCAGTTGCGGGACAGGCAATCTTAAACACTCACCCGCGAACTCGCATTCCAAGTTGAATAGCCTCTTTAGTAACCGCTTCACATTGCTGAAGAGCTTGGTCCACGGTGCAGTTTTGATTTGCCTTGCTGAAAGCTTCTGTTATAGATGCGAATACAACGATCTCCTTTGCGCCTGCCGCATGGGCGTTTTGTAGCCCCTTGTAGTTCGGAGCCAGCACAGGGTAGTTGAGCCGGCGAGATTGATATTCGTGGCCGGGATGCTCCAGGATTTGTTTCATCACTAAGGCACCATCTGCAAGCTGGGGAACCCATTTGGGCGACACAAAAGACGTGGCCTCGATATTTACCAACCCCGTATCGGCGAGTCGGCGGATCAACTCGATTTTGGTAGTTGTAGGGATGGTAGTTTTGATGTTCTGTAGTCCGTCCCGCGGGCCTACTTCGACAATTTCAACATCCCTTCTGCTGTTCAGACTAGAGTAAAGCCTAGTAGGAAGGCGTGAAGACGATACAGTACTGAGACGGAATTCTCTCAGTGATGGGAGTCTAATAGAACTGACAGGCAAGGGCGGGTGGGAACGGATAGCAATGATGGCCATGATTACTGGCTGATGTTTGGATTAGTGGCGGCAGATAGTAAGACGATGGGCCAGTGAACGACCAATTCACGATCCAAATTAACAACAACTCTTCTTTCGTACTGTTCATATGAAGTGTTGGGTTTATCTCACCCCCCAGGATTGCGTGTACTCTGCTCGGCAAAAGCTGCTCAGTTGGTCGGATACTATCGGTCTATGGAGAACTACGGTATTGCAGGCTTCTTAGGCCGAGATTGGGAGAAGATAGCCGAGGCAACCAAGCAGCCAACCAAAACGAGCAGTTGAATGAGAGATCTAGGAATCACGCTCACACATGACGTGTGCTGATGAATCTAGTTTGACGGAACAGTATTTTGAAAGCGAGAAACGACAAGGTAGGAGATGCAATCAAATCAAGGTTGTTGCGTCGAAACCGGAGCATAGACACCTGGCTACAAGCCACTGAAATTCGTACCAATTCCCTGGCTGTCTCTTTATCTCATTCTCAGTTGACAAATATTGTTTATTCCTGATGGCATTGATCTATTCCTACACATAGTAGTCTGGGGATAAGACCAATAGAATAGCATAGTGTATATTCAGAGCCCTCATTTCTGCAGTATTCAATTGGAAGGTAGCAAGGTAAAACCACTGATACAGCTGTCATTGATGTAACTGCTGACTAAAAGCAACCTGGGTCAGCTCTGTGGATGATGGGTTGCAAGTTCCCGAGGCTATCCGTTTAATAGCCGCCAACAATAGAGCTTGCAAGTGGCGTAACGTTGATCTGTGTTGTATTGGCTCTTTATCCAGAAAATGTACAAGAAAACTTACAGTACGCACAAGGTACACAGAGATGAACCCCTCATCATACCAAACAGGTACAAAGTAAAGAGTCAAACTACTTGCTAGAGAACCATCGTGTCTTGTTTGTAGAATACAAGAAGCCCATCCTTCCTTTGATGTTCAGCCTAATCGTTTTATTTTACCATCGTGTGTATAACTTGAATTCTCTCCCATTCCAAAATGTCCAAACGCATCTTTCCACTGGCTTCGTTGCCACGAGCGTCCCTTACAGCATGGTCGGCTCGCGCGACATCTGCCTCGTCTAAAGCTTGGAACTGTGCGCTCAACAACCAACGCCCCAGGCGCATCCATGCCCGCGCAAATGAGTACCTCCCAACAAACCTACCAGAATGGAATAATTCTCAGCGCGCCGTGCGAGAGGCTATCGCGAAAATCTGCTCTCAGTATACCGACGAGTACTGGATGGAGAAAGATACCGAGCACAAATTCCCCTGGGAACTCTACAATGATCTAGCTGCAAACGGCTGGCTTGGTATCTGTCTCCCCGAGGAGTATGGGGGCTCTGGGTTGGGTATCTCCGAGGCGGCTGTTATGCTGCAGACTATCTCGGAATCAGGAGCGTGCATGAATGGAGCTTCCTCGGTACACATGAACATTTTTGGCCTGGAGCCTGTGGCCAAATTCGGCACAAAGGAGCAAAAAGAGCGCTGGCTAGTGTCTCTCATCCAAGGAAAGGAGCGGGCATGCTTTGGCGTTACAGAACCTAACACTGGCCTGGACACCCTCAGGTTGCAGTCTATGGCTACTAGAAACGGTGATCACTACCGTGTTAAAGGATCTAAGGTCTTCATCTCTACGGCTCAGGTGGCAGAGAAGATCCTCCTTCTCGTTCGAACTGCGCCCTTCGACGCCAAGAAGCCCAGCCATGGTCTCTCGCTCTTCTATACCGATCTAGACCGGTCTCAAGTTCAGATTACCGAAATCCCCAAGATGGGTCGCTCAGCTGTCGACACTAACACCCTCTTCTTTGAAGACTGGAAGGTGCCAGCTGAGGATCTAGTCGGTCAGGAAGGAGAGGGATTTAAGATGATTATGCACGGGATGAACGCTGAGCGGATTCTCGTTGGTGCTGAGGCTCTAGGAATTGGATACGCAGCACTACGTCGCACTACTGAGTATGTCAATGAGCGAGTTGTTTTTGGCAACCCGATTGGCAAATATCAGGCTATACAGCACCCTCTAGCGGAATGCTGGATGAATCTAGAGAGTGCGAGGCTGATGATTTACTTGGCTGGTCGGATGTACGATGATGGCTACACAGATGGAGAGTACGCAAATGCAGGTAAATTTCTGGCCTCGGAGAGTGCTTTCAAGGCTGCCGAGAGAGCTATAATGTCTCATGGGGGTATGGGCTACGCCAAGGAGTATCATGTTGAGCGCTACCTGCGCGAGGCTACTTTATCCAGGATTGCGCCTGTTAGCGGGGAGATGATTAAAAATTACATTGGGCAGAAGGTACTGGGACTGCCCAAGAGCTACTAGTTTTAGATAATTTCGGCTGGTTGCTGGGCTGTTACAAAAGTGTATATCACAACTATTTTTTACTCAACAAAAGTAGTCATATCCGTGGACATGGCTCAAGGCGGCAGGACAACCGACCAGTGAGGTCTTACGATCAATAGAATTATTTTCTTGACGCTAGCAGCCTTGCTACGCACCGTCACTTTCTGATGAAGTAATATCCAAGGACTTGTTGTAAGTAATCCTGCTCTAAGCAGGTATAGGTTTACTCAAATTTCATCCTGTAGGGTAATAAACTGCACGACAGTTCCCGGAGTATGAAAAGTATTGCCGAGGTTGGTTGCCGGGACCGGAAGAAGGGCGTGCTGATGCAGTGGGAGCGTAGTGGTCCAATTTACAATTTACCATCTGGTGCTAGAGGCGGCTGCTTCGGTGTGTGTTGTGTAGGGTCCGATCCGGAGCAACTTTGGGAATGCCCGAGGTAAGATGATGATTGGGGCTCGTTTGCCATTCCCGGATTTATACACTGTACACCAATTTCTGTTACTAAGGAATGGTGAATGGATATGCTGCATTACTGGATACATTTACTACGAGCATAGATATATACTGGAGCTACTCGTGCATGTTCATCTTTCAAGCCGAGGACACCCACTCGAACTTATGGATTCAAATGTCATAATGAACACCATGTTGCGTCGTCTTAGAAGATGCTATGGTCCCAAGATAGGCCACACGGAGCCGAATGTATTCAGGAATAACCAACTATTGATTCAACGTGGATATTGCGCTCGAAAATATTCCCAATCGACAGCCCAATCAAAAATGGGGGATCTGAAGAGCCAGGGGGCACTCACCGGCCTGAAAATTTTAGATCTTTCCCGAGTCTTGGCTGTAAGGCTTATTTTTTGTTCTCTGCTATGACCAGAAGGATTTTCTAACATGTTTCTTTCTCCTCGGTGCGGCAGGCCCCATTTTGCTCACAGATTCTGGCAGATTACGGCGCCGATGTCATCAAGGTTGAGACTGTTGATAAAGGAGTATGTGCCGACCGGCCGTGTATATCACCAGCTACAACGGAGCCCCTAAGCTAACATGGAAAACCAACTAGGATGACACAAGGCATTGGCAGATGACGGGAGAAGCAGCGACATGGAGGAAGTCGGCCGGTCCAATCTCCAACTACTTCTCTGCCGTCAATCGAAACAAAAGATCCATCACCTTGAATTTGAAACATGAGAAAGGCAAGGAAATCTTGAAGAAGCTGGCGCTGAGCGCCGATGTGGTGTAGGTCTTCCCGACCCGCGTCTTGTCAAGTTAGCAAGACTGACCCAAAAGAAATCGCTGACAAGATGAGCCTTTCTGTGGAACAGGATTGAGAACTTCAAACCAGGAACAATGGAGAATCTAGGGCTTGGATACGACACGTTAAGAGAAGAGAATCCGAAGCTTATTTATGCCAGTCTCTCCGGTGAGCTAACAATTTCTACTCTTGAAGAGCGCAACATTGACAATCAGCTCCCTGGAAGGATACGGGAGATCTGGACCTTACGCCAAGCGCGGAGGCTATGATCCGATCGCAGCAGCAGAAGCCGGCCTCCTTCATATTACTGGAGAGCGGAATGGCCCTCCAGTGCGAGTCGGTCTCGGGATGGTAGACATGTCCACGGGCCTCTACCTCCACGGTGCAATCCTCGCCGCTGTAATTGCTCGTCAGCGGGACGGGCTGGGTCAGCGTGTAGACACATCACTGTTCGGAACCCAAGTCAGCATGCTGATCAATGTTGGGCTATCCTGGCTCAACTTGGGCATTGAAGCTCAGCGCTGGGGTTGCCAACACCCAAGCATTGCCCCGTACGATGCGTTTGAAACCAAAGACGCCTACCTCGTCTGTGGCGCGACCAACGACGTCCAGTTCTCAGCCCTCTGTAAGCTTCTTGGGCTCGGGGAGTTAGCTAAGGATGAGCGCTTTGCAACCAACCCTAAGCGCGTGGAGAATCGGGACACGTTGGGTCCTATGTTCAACGACGTTTTCCGGACGAAGACGACGGCTGAGTGGGTTCCTATCTTCGAAACCACAGGTCTGCCTTTTGGGCCCATCAATAACATGGAACGCACCTTTGCTCATCCGCAGACGGAGGCACTTGACATGGTCAATCGTGTGGACCTGGATGCAGCTGAATCAGGGCAGCTTCGTCTGATTGGACCGGCGGTTAAGTTCAGTAGGACGGAGACGACTTTCAGGCGTGCTCCTCCAACACTCGGGCAACACACATCGGAGGTGCTGGAGGAACTTGGAATGGAGAGCTCGGACGTGGCGCTATTGAAGGAGCAAAAGGTGGTATAGATTTGACCTATTGAATATACATGGGGTTAATCCAAACTAATGGTACCGCATTTTAATACCTCCTCACCGTGACTAGATAAATTCACGATATCTAAGAGCACTCCTGACAGCACAAGCGTTTAACACCCTAGTTACTTTAGTATAAGCTTATAGCAATATATAAGTGGTGGCTCTACGAAAGACACGCATTGGATATTTACAGGTGAGATGAAGGTTAGACTTTTCTAGGCGTATGACTGCTTGGGTGTACTGGGAAAGGCTATGTATTTCAAGCTTTTCGTATTCACTGCGTCGAGTTGGTCGGTCGGGCACTGGCAGCTTCATTATTGTTAAACTGTATCCTCTTTCGCCTACGCACAGGTGAGATGATTTGCCTACTGGGGGGTCTTTTCACTCTCACGTTTTCGGACTCAGTGATTCGAACTGCATTGGAGGCTACCAGTATGGAGCATCTACAAAAAGACCCTCAAAAGTCTGTATTAGACCTAGCCTGTTCCCATTCTTTCCTGTCCCTTCCTTTATCCTTAAAAATAGGTTGAAATAGTCTCTTCCACCGTTCTATAGCGCCGTGGTGGTGGGCTACCATATATCCACGATTTACCTCCGAGCCCCCGTCGGTTGGTTCTATCCAGTCCACGATCTGGTTATGAAATCCGAAACAGTAAGCATAATCATACTGTAGAAAGACTCGTTGTCAGCGCTTGGTCATCCTTCATCCACCAAATGGTACAACGGATACTTACGCATGGGGAGCAACGCGAAAGAAGTACGGGACAAAGCCGCGCCCAAAAGCGCTCAATCCCTCCGTCTTAGCCACCTTGACAATGCAGTCAAAGAAGCCCTTGTAAGCTTCGCCATCGCCCGCCTGCCTTGTTTGCCATTGCATCCTGGTCTTGACAAAGTCAAACGGCAGACTTAATACCGTCGCTGAGAATCCCGCAATAGCTGAAGCCACGAGGGACTGCACGTAGGGTGAGAGACTGGTGTGTACGGCCAACTGGTGCTTGGACTCTGAGAAGAAGGTTAGCTGCCCAAAGTTCGTGGAGCATGCGCGGATAACAGTTGGAGATGTGCCGCTCCAAAGTCCCTTGATCCCTTCGGTCCGTACGATCCTTCCAAGGGCATCAAAAACTGAGCGGTAGTTTGCTCGCTCTGCTGGTGGTTTGGCGCCATCACTCTGCATCCGAATAAGTGCGACCTCTGTAGGATTGCCAATCAGTGAGCCCAACCCGCCGGCGAGGACTCCCGCGGCCCCTCTCTCCACGAATGTTATTTCTCTGTTCTGATGCCTCGCCCTTCTCTTGAAAGTATCCTCAAACGTGTAGAACAAACCTAACCGTGCGGTTCCATAGACAATTTGACGGAGATAGCCCGCCGAGATTCCTTGGTACAAGTCCCAGACCTTGCCGTTGGAAACGATTCCCCTCATAGTCTCGAAAGCGCCAAGTTGTAAGCTGCTCCGGGCCCCTTGGCCAGAAAGTTGAAGGCGGACCTTGACTACGTCGATGGGGTGGATGCATGTAGTCGCAACGAGTCCTGAGACTCCACCAACTATGAACGGCTTCCATTTGGCTACAGGGCGCTCAAAGCTGCTATCATTCTGTGTGCGGCCCATGGCATACTCTTGGCTAGAGCGAGTGGTAGAAGGATACGTCCTGTTGGAACCTGGTCGAACAACACACTCACGGAGTGGCAATATTATTCTGGGTTATGCACAAAATACTCAATAAACCTACACTATTAAATTTTCCTAACCTGTACATGGGTGCTTTTATTCCGTTTGTCGTCTAGAAGGACGAGAGTTCCTAGCATTGAGTCCCTTGCATTGCTAGGAGTCTGACTTTCTGTTACAGTCTATATGAGGTCTTCACTACGGTTGCCGCTCCTCGGCTATGACTGTGCGTTAGTGCTGGAGATTTAATAACCGAGGTGACTTGCCAGTCAGGGTTTCCGTATTCGACGTAGCGCTGGTGCAGGGCCAAGCATCGTTGAGTCCTTTCGTGTCCAGACTCCAAGTCCCTTCCCAACTGGATCTGTTGTTTTAGTCCACCGTGAGGTAGATCGAGGTTTGATGAAATCTCTGAGTTTAGTTGCTTTATAGTTTATACGCAGGGCACACTTCTCAAATTATTAGTTGTGCGTGGCTTCGCTGGCCAAAAGGAGTAGAATACTGTCACACGCGACGTCAATGTGTTAAGCACCAGTGTGTAGCCTGGTTTCGGAAATGCGCCGTCTCCGAGACAAGGGACAAGTTGTAGTGTTAACGCGGGGCCCCGCGTCTTGTGTGTGTTGGTGTTTCCAGCATTGACGGCCCAGACTCTGACCCCGGATCTTCGACTCTTTAGTATCAAATGCTCACTGCCGTGACCACACGCGGGGCAGCATCTGTAATCAAAGCCCACATTGTTAGTTGGTCACTCTGGAATCCGTTCACTGAGGCACCAGGACACAACTTCACAAGGGCCATCTACCAAGGGCGACGAGGCTCAGGGCTAGCTTGTCTTTTTCTGCTTGCTTCCTGCTTCGACCATGGTACCCGGAAGGTTGAGCATAGAGCCCGAGGGCCAACCGGAGGTCAGGCCCAACGGGAATGCAATCAACAACAACAATAACACCGCCACGGTTAACTCCAACGAAGGCTCAGGAGCGGGCCCGAGCGAGGGCCAGAAGCGCAACGGCGACGAGCTTCAGTCGGACTCTGCCGTGAAGCGACGAGCATCTAGAGCGTGCCTCTCGTGTCGTACCCGTAAGGTTCGCTGCGACGTAACCAACCGCGGCGTGCCCTGCACAAACTGCCGTCTAGACACAGTTGAATGCGCTCTCACTGAGTCCTGGCGAGGCCGCGTGCGTAGGGCACCCACAACAGCACATGTGGCAGAAGCGAGATCGACGTCTTCGAGATCAGAGCATCCGGACCCGCCTCCACAGGCACATATACAGTCGCAAGTGCATGCTCATACCAATCTCTACGCGCAAACGAACGGTTCCTATCCCGAGTCCGCTGCCGAAGACTTTCCAGTATCCTTGACATTCGAAGGTAAGCATATCACAGGCCTCAGACATCTATTGTATATTCTTCTTCCAATGACTGACATGTGTCCTCGTCACCCATCTCAGGCTTGCGGGACGTCTCTGATCGCAATGAAGACACACTGAACCGCCCAGACAATGACAATGCTGAGGCATCCCTCGCCAGCTCAGCCCTTGGGGCCCTTGGCACATCATCGTCCGCAGGCCCTTCGCCAGTCGGCGGGAACCAGGGGCTAACCCTGCCTCCGTACATTCGACCGTTGCCGCCGCGGCTGAAGGCTGCTGATCTTTACTACCTCATGGCCAAGGATGCTCTAAGCATACCAGACGAAGAGCTTCAGCGGCAGCTCCTACGGCAGTACATAGAGCATGTCCACCCTTTCATGCCCATCTTAGACCTTGCAGACTTCTTGCTACCGATCGCCTGTCGCGATGGGTCCTCGGGCTCTCCAGTCAGCTTGCTTTTGTTCCAAGCGGTGATGTTTGCTGGTGTGGCATACATAGATTTTGAATATTGCACCTCGAGAGGCTTCGACCACCGTAAATTGATGCGCAAGCACTTCTTGGATAAAGTCCGGGTTCTCTACGATCTCGATACGGAGCCTGACCGGACGGCGCGACTGCAGGCCCTGCTCCTCATGACATATTGGTACCAAAGGGCCGAGGATGAGAAGGACACATGGCACTGGACAGGCATCGCGTTGTCACAAATCTACATGATGGGAATCCACCGCGACCCCAACCAGTTGGATGTCCCCCCCAAAGTCATCAGGCGAAGGAAGAGGATATGGTGGGCGTGTTACGTGCGTGACCGCCTCATCGCACTGGGGATCCGCCGGCCTGCTCGGATACGAGCAAGTGATTTCGACGTTCCAAAACTGACATTAGAGGATTGCGAGTTGGAGCCCCTGGATGCGACTGTTGTCTCCTTTTTAGGCCACCTTCCAGTGGTAGATGCTACGACCCAGAGGGATCTTATGCGTTGTTTTATCGACCTCACGAAGCTGGGTGACCATATCGGCGACATTCTCAGCACACAGTATACAACTGTGGGCACTAATACCTATAAATTCAAGACAGAGGACAGAATGACTATGATGGTTGTGCCCCAAAGATCAGCCCAGCAGATGGAAGATATGACAAAGTGTGTTGCGAAGCTGGATACGTGGCGGCAGAATATGCACTCATCCAGTCGATATCGGCCTAGCCGACCGCACAGTGACCATTTTCATGAACCGACTGAGCTAGAGACTCATCCTGTAGTGAATCTGCATCAGGCTATGATATACATGATTTATCTCACCGCCACTGCTATCCTCCACCGGCCACGCGCACAGCATGAACAGTCTCGTGGTGACGGCATCAGCGATGGAAACGTCATGAATGTATCCACCACCAGTCCGCGTCTCGGCCCAGGTACAGCCAACCGAGCTTCCACGGACACAAGCACAGGCTCGTTGACCAGCAGCTCCGCCGAGAAAATAGCCGACGCTGCTGCTGGGATCACAGAGATAGCTTACGACCTACACTACGGCCGGCATGGTAACCAGCTGCGCTTTGCGTCCACCTCGGCGATTCCGGCGCTCTTATCCGCCATTCTCATCCACCTGAATGAGATCAGCTCCTCCAAGAAGGACCCCGTAAGGAGGTATGTGGCTATTGGCCGTTTCTACCAATGCTGGCAAGCTCTCCAGTATCTCCGAGATATGTATGCCTCGGCAGACCACGTTGTATGGTTCCTGGAGGCCGTGATAGAAAAGACCAACGTCGAAATCCCCATGCTGAATCTCGCAACGACATCACATGCTTCCACGCCCGACTCTAGGCGGCTGCCCTTGGCCAAAACTACTGCACATCCGGCCTCCCACCAACGGACTAACGCTCCCACAGGCATCTCTGGGCTCGGCGAACAAGTCGGGCGCAACGCCATGATTACGCCGGTCACGCTGGACGATCTGCCGACCAGCGGCTCACAATCTAATGGCGTCTACGATATGCGAGGGGACTGCTTCCCGAGAAGGCCGCCGGCGTTCCAGAGTCCCTTTTCGCAACCACAGGCCAGCATGCAAGTAGGCGACCACCCTGTGGTGAGTGACCCGCATGACGCGTGGACGATCTTCGACGATGAGGATAACCTCCTGCAAGCCCTGGTGCATTTTGATGCGGATCCGAATTTCTTTCCGGCGAGCGGATTTTGAGGAGCATGCGTTTATGTGGGCAAGGGTTGGTTTTCAATGTCAATGATGTCCAGGAGTGGAGTTGCTGCATTGTAACGGAGAGAAGGCCTAATATTGTTGGAAGCGGATTGTTAACTCTGAACGTCTTCAATGGTGCTCTATTGAACCCCCAATGGAAACAGTCGAATTAACCAATCAATTAATCAATCTAGTCAAGAAGTTGAAGCCCTGGAAAGGTGGCCGATAGCTCATTTTTCTATCTATAGGCTAAATATTCATCAAGTTCTTGCAGGTAATTATGGCTATATGGGTGAGCACTCTTCTTCCTATATGATACAGCAAGACGTAGTGGCGATCCTATTTGCTTGTTGTTATACCTTCCACAAACTCCATCACGGCCTCGTGGTATTCCTTCGTTTTCTTGAAGTGGCTATATACGTAGAAGGCGTGTGGCATCCCTGCGTGCGTGTTGAGGGTAACAGAAACCCTAAAACTGTTAGAACAAGTAACATAGAGCATCTCTCCATAAACATGATACTTACCCGCTGTTTTTCAAAGCTTCGGCATAAGCATAACCTTCATCCCTTAAAGGGTCCATCCCGGCGACCTGGATTACTTTTGTATCGTTTCATTCAGCGAATAAACTCTTCACACGAGGATTTCTCATGCACTCACATGCTGGTGGCAGGTATTTCAAGTTGTCAGACAGCAACGGGCTCGCTTGCGGGTCGTTTGCTTTTTCCGCTGCGATGTAGTTATCCCAAAACAACCGCATTCTCGTAGCGCTAACAATAGGTGCGTCGGCGTTCTGTTGGTATGAACTTGTCGTCCCGATACTGTATTTCGACGCAGGAAAATGGTCCGGGTGGCAAGTCACGGGGATGTTGAGGATTTGCCCTATTATGGCCGTGATTCCTTCGTCACGAGCCCTTCGTGCCACAACGGTTGCCTAATCGAAGAGTTACTTACATGAGGTGACTTGTTCAAGAAGATGATGAGGGGTTCCAGAAAGCGGAACATACCAAATTCGCTCCTGCGCTGCCGCCCCCAATGATAATTCTCTTGGCATCCCCTCCAAGAGAAGCAGCATGCCTAAGCAACTGAAAAAGCAAGTCAGAAGTCTTCTCCCTCATATTCCAGGATTCAAGATTTAAGAGCAGTGCCGAACCCATTTGAAAACGTCGTAACAGTCGTTGAGTCCACAAGGGTAGGGGAATTCCGGAGACCTGAAGGATGGTGAGCATGCTGCTTCATAAGCATAAGGAAATTTGCATACCTTCTATAATCCACACTAATCACCAGTACTTTATTCCGAGCGGCTACGAGTCTATTCTGAGTCTCTTCAGACTCAGTATTGCCAGTCATCCATCCTACAGCGACCGAAAACGTCAGCCCATCTCACACCACATAAGAACAGAAGGTGATTAGCATGGAGGCAGTTTCATTGGAGAACAAGTTGATAGCTACCTCCTCCGTGAATATTGTAGTATATTGGTGTCAACGAGTTTGATTTTTCATTGCTTATGTGTTGATAAATGCGAACTTCGATTGATGTCCCATCTCGCACCGTCACATGAGACTCTGCGATGCGTATGTCTCTCCCTTCAACGGGGGCATAAGTTGCAAGCGGAGGCGGTTGGTAGGGGATCTTGCGGAACTCTTCAATCGGTAGAGCGTACAGCTTTGCGGCCGCCTCATCTACCATAGCATGCTTATCAGCGACTTGTAGCCATTCTGAGTCTGGCATAGACAAGTGGAAGAATCGACCGTGATTGACTGGCTGCTCGTCAGACATGTCGATCATTCGCTATTCATCGCTGGTATAAGACTCCGTGCTGGGTTGTTCCTTGATGATCAAGTTCGCGACCAGTGTAAATGACGTCCGTGTGAAGCTTGTATCACTCCTTCTCATACCGCAAGCAAAATACCAGAATAATGAGACATCGGCATGCTGAGATGAGTACGGGTCGGAAGTCAATATCTGGAGGGCCGGATCTCCGAGAAAACCTCGGCAACGGCTTTGAAGATTAGCCGCCCACTAACATCGAGTTCCCGATCACGTATGGTCGGATGATTTGAGCCGTACTTGTCATAAGTTCATATCAGTGCCGAGAAAATATCACTGGTTAAATTAGGCCCGGATATGATCTGCCAATATGCCATTTATGATGTATTTGTAGATACCTACACTAGCACCTCTTCTCCCAGGGGTTTCATGATACCGTCGTAATCTCATCTCCGAAGGCTCAAGCCCTTTATTCCAGAAAAGAAAAACAGAGTTAGGCATTATGGCTGTTGCGAAATATAACGGTGCCGTCTGGGACCTTTCCGAAGTGACGAGCTTTGAGAGCCTGGTTCACAAATCAGTCATCATTACAGGAAGTTAGGCTAAGCCCCTCACAGTTGCTCCTTACCAGAAACACTCCATGAATGCTAACAATCTGATCAGGCGCAGGCGGACTGGGCAAGGCATACGCTGAGGCCTTTGTTAAAGCTGGGTATGCTGCATCATTCGCCTCAAAAAATTGACGTCTCAGATATAGCCCGCTCACGAAGTTTCCCGTAGATCATTCGTCACCATTGCCGACTATGACGAGAAAACTGGCAAAGAAACCGCTGCCCAGTTGGGAAGGTATGGACCTCACTCATTAAACTGGACTGGGAGCATAGGCTGCTAATAAGCAGTTGCAACACAGCAATGCACAGTTTGTGAAATGTGATGTACGGCGCTGGGATGATCAAGTCGCCGTTTTCGAAGCTGCAGTCACCAACTCACCGGATAAGAGCTGCGACATCGTCATTTCAAATGCAGGCATCATAGTACCAGACGATATGTTCAAGTTCGATGGTAAGCTTCCTCATTCTTTATTTCACCCGTTAGTTGCTAAGTTGGTCTGACATAAAATGTAGACCCATCCCAACAACCTATTAAACCAGATTTGAGAACTCTTGAAGTCAACCTTCTCGGCACAGCTTACACTATCAAGCTGGCCATTCATTATTTCAGGCGTCAATCTTTGGACGGCGCACGAGATCGTTGCTTGATTCTGAAATCGAGCCTTTCTGGCTACGTTGACCAGCCAGGAGCCCCTCAATACAACGCTTCTAAATGGGGGGTACGGGGATTTTTAAGAAGCTACAGAAGGGTCTTGCACAATGAGAACATCCGAGTCAATCTAGTTGCCCCATGGTGAGTCTCCTCGTCTAGTTAGGTGCAATCTAACTGAAAGGTGGCTGAACAAGTGATACACATAGGTACGTCCGAACCCCCATTCTGTCCGACGCCACCGTCGAGTTCTTGCAGTCAAAGGGTGTCAACTTTGCGACCATGGATGACGCCGCTTCAACCATGCTGAGGATTGCCGCAATGAAAGAAGTCAATGGTAGGTATTTCTTTTTGACCAAATGCTTTGAAGAAGTGAAAGTCTAACCATGATCTTACTTTATAGGCAGAGCCTTTGGAATTGTCCCCAAAGAAATGGCAAGTTTGGGATGTTTGGACTTGGAGCATGATGATTACCAGGAAGGCGACTTCATGAAAGGATGGCAGGAGACAGTGTTAGAGACCGCCCAGGCAGTAGTTGACCTTGCTTGAGGTAGCGCCGTGTTGAGTACCAGATTATCAATGAAGCTTTATGTAGCCGGATATTTAAATATTTAAATACTATGAGCATGTAGCTCTGTACCTCGAGGTTCACATCATGAGTGGTTCACATTGCAATAAAAGAACTATAGTGCCATAGTCACCTTAGCTAGTTATTCAAGCCTTGGGTATTCTTTTAAAACACACCATTACATCTATTCAATGGCACGTGTTGTGCCGTACAATGAGGTAAATCTAAAAAAACCATAGTCATTGGGGTGTGTGTACTGCCTATGGTGGGGGGGGCATTCTTATGTCCTCTGTTCACGATCTAGCCTTTCTTTGAATCATGGATTAGGACGTATCCCTGGCTACCTCAGTGACTTTATCTAAAATTTCAAGCTATTTGTGCTTGATAGTTCCGTTAATATCTACCTTAATTTGTAGAGAAGCCGCCATCAATGACGAGTCCTACGCCATTAATGAAGCTACTCATCGGCGAAGCAAGGAAGGTAATGCTATCCGCTACCTCATCCATTGTTGCCAGTCGTTTCAAAGGCGTTCGTTCTATATCCACCTTCAACGGAGCACCAGCTGATGTATCCATCAATTTTCTTAGAAGAGGTGTGTCCACGTAACCGGGACAGACTGCATTGATGCGAATGCTGGAAGATCCGTACGAGTTTGCATCGCCCTTAGTCAAGCCCATAACTCCTAACAGACAGGTTCAACAAGTTGGACTCTCAAGGATAACACTAAGTAAATGCATACCATGTTTCGAAGCGACATAAGCTGTGTTGTGCATGCGTCCATTTGGAGAAACAAGACCATACATTGAGGAAAGATTGATAATATTGCCGCGGCCGACTCGTGGGCCAAGGTCTCTGCCAGAAGGTTAGCCCCATGCCGTTTTATACATAATCACCGACGTACTCCTGGTTCAACATCACTTTGAGCTGTTCCTTTTGGCACTTGCGCACAGCATTCAGGTTGACATCAACCACATTCAGCCACTCTTCTTCGTCCACCACATGCGTTTGCTTCCCGCTACCACCGATACCCGCATTGTTTACGGCAATGTCTAAGCGACCAAACTTAGCGACCGTATCAGCGATAGCCTTTTCAACTTCCACGCCCACGCGTACGTCAAAGGACATCTCAAGGACTTCTACATGAGGATATTTGGCCTTGAGCGCGTTGACGGACTTGTGGAGTAGCTCGCCGTTGATATCAGTGAGGGCGAGTTTAGTGGCTCCGTGCTCAGCAAAAGCCAACGCCGTAGCTTCTCCTATGCCTGAACACGCAAGTTAGCTGTTTCAGATGGGTGGGGAGCTTGAAGTGAGACATGTCATCATACCTGAAGCGGCGCCTGTGATAAAGGCAGAGGTACCCTGGAGTAGACTCATTATTGTAAGCGACGGCTGCGAGTTCAAGCTGATCCGGGAGATTGACTCTTTGAGGGTGTTTGAGGGCGACAAGTATCTTAATACCTATTTATGGCACATATTTCGCATATACCCGAGGTTTCTTAGACTTCTGCTATCCGAGAGCACCAAGGCGAGCGCAACTAGCAATGGACGGATAAACTCCCCGAACCAACAACTCGAATAGATCAGAAACCTTGCAGTAACCATTATTATCCGACGATTGACACATTCATCATTTCCAGCATGAAAAAGCGCAGTGACTAGAGGGGTTTATTATTTAATTTATGATGGTAGAGAATCAATTAGGGGGCGCTTTCGTCTACCTAATATCCTTGCCTTAGGAATCATATAAATTAAAACCACAAAAGAATTCATTTCATTCAAGCTATACATTTAGTAACATCAAAACTATCCTAAATGGTTTGTAATTGCAAAGTATCTCAAGCTTGTGCCTACATCGTCATTCTTAGGGAGTCGACTCAGGTAGATTTGAAGGCTCATGATGAAGGTGCTGGAACCCAGGTTCCCACAAGAAGCTGGCCCGCTCAGAAGCCTCGCCATTAAGGAACTCAGGTTCCGGAGTGATGATTATTTTCTCGGCAGAGCATTCCAAAGCTTTACCATAAAGAGTTTCGTCATTCAGGAATTGATTTAGCGCCTTCACAATGGTGCCAATCGGAGTCATACTGTTGGATTATGCTCAGCCACCTTGACTCTGCTCACTTCAAGCGACTGAAGACTTACTTTTCTGGTCGGGCAGCAGCAATCATGGCAGCAGGGGCGAGAGGTGTGGCGACAAAGCCTGGCCGAATACAATTGATGCGAATGTTGTCCTTCTAAGAAGATTTTAGTGGATACAGATGCAGGGAAAATTTTTTTTGTTGGTGGTTGAAGCGTCGTACCAGTTTAAGAACTCTTCCTGCCGCCCGGACAAAGTTGTGAACCTGTTCTTGCTGTTAGGTTGTGATTCATTTTGTCTTTAAATGTGATATCAACGCACGGCAGCTTTGCTACCGCTATACTCTGGGTAGCTCTGGTGAGGATAGAGGCTCGACGCGCTGGCAGTGATGACAATGTTTCCACCTGGAATCTTATTCTTTCTCATGAAGTAGATCGCAAGTTGAGAGCTGAAGTAGACGCCTTTGACGTTTACGTCAGTGCAGGATAGATCTGGCTCCGGTGGTACTCTGAGGCTTGTGTGTCAATGATAGAGCCCACATACAACGTACGCCCAAAAGCAATTGGAATAGAAGACTCACGTGTCTGAATTACGGTAATCAAACACATAGAGGGAACTGTAGTTCTGTTAGTCCGTTCGACGGTATCCTGGGGATGAGTCCAATGTAGGTTGCTCGCCTGCGATCGAGAATTCCAGCATTGGGGCATACTAGGTCCAGTCTACCGTGTGATTTCCAGACATCTTGGAAGCCCCGTGACTGATCCTCATAGCTCGCAACATTGCACTTGTGGAAGGTAGCCAAGTCTCCGAGGTCCTTGACGAGATCCAAGTTGTTTTTGAGGTCGAACAAAGCGACCTGCCATCCTTGACCGACAAGGTCTCTGGCGAAGGCCTCTCCCATTCCGGACTGGTTAAAACAATGTTAGAATACAAGGTGAAGATATCAACGAGATCTACGTACGCAACCACCGGTGATTATGGCAACAGGCTTAGAAGACATCGAAAAGAAGTTGAGCTGTAGCCGATGTGACTTATCGAAAATCTAGATTCAACAGGAATCCTTCCGTAGAAGACTTTGGATATAGACGAGATTAGTCCAGACACAAACGTAGCGGTCACACTGGTACAGCATTATTCTTATCCTGATCGCAACCTCATATTACTAAGACGTTAAACCACTGTGGAACTGACTCGTAAGTAGCAAGGTGGAAGCTCCGAGGTAATGGACGGATTTTTAGGCCGAAGTATGAGAGAGGATATGCCTTGAGCCACAAAGCAGATTCATCCTGTGGCTAAAGCCACCCGTGACTAGGTCTCAGGAGCAAAGCTCGGAGAAAGGTCCCTAGGGGTGAATATGTGGGGTACGATTGTAAGCCTGATAGCCGAATCTGCAGGTACTGGGATGCACCGGCTATCTGAGCAGACTATACAAAGGTCTCGGGCTTTCCTACCATCCGGTATGGGTGGGGGAAACGTGCAGCGAAAAAATGCTCCCGCTCCCCATTCGTCTTATTTTTGCGACGTAAGGACATTCTCCTTTACTTTAGTTTATTTTAAGAATATTGTATGGTGAGCTGTGTAGGCAAGTTAGTTAGCAAATGCAAGCACGACTCGTTCATTATCGATGGAACAAAATGCTGAGGTGGGATGCCATCCTATAGACGACAATTTGTGAATAGCATCTTAATATACAAATACATGACGTTGAACTCGGCGCTGAACCCGTCTTATCGACAACTGACCACGACAGAGAGTACCAATATCGCCACTGGAGTCAAGTCTATACCTTGATAGCCGAGGTGACCTCAGCCGGCTATTAAACCCCTGTTGCCAAGCTGATGGATATGGGAAATATGTGGAGTAAAGTCACTGCATCGGTGCGTTCTTCTGTACTAATCAGTGAGGGCATTGTGGTGTGTATAAGCGAGTATTGCATAAACCAACTAGCGTGAGGTTGCAATGGCATGAAATTTGAATGGCTTTGGCTAAATCTAAGCATTAGGATCACTATAGCTGGTTATAATATCATCAAAGGCCTCGTTAAACCAATCTGGGTCAACTGAGGATCCCAACTCTTCCCAACTGTGGGTAGTAATCCCGTGTTGGGGCATGCGAAGTGATTGGGGGAAATCAGCTTCGGACGGACAATGCCCATGAGCAAGAGAGTATTCCACCGTCAACACGATTCGCAAATACCTCTGGGGATCTTCAACCACGAAGTCTTTCCAGCTAGTGACCCGCCCACCTCGTGGTTGAGTTTGGCTATCGAGACCAGTTTGTGGCGACCCCTGGGCAAAGACCTTTGGTTGTGGTAAGGGCTCCTGGGTCTTAACGTGTTCCACAATATGTTTGACGCATCTGACTGTGCTTTCCGCGTTCTCATAGAGGTCATTAAAACCACCCATCACGTCAAGATGGGTCTTCAAGTCTTTTTTCAAACCCTGTGCTCTGTCATCAAAGTTGAGCATCTGGGCCTGCAACAGATCCCACACCAATGGCGTCGCTGCGAAGCTGATGCTGATGAAGATGGTTAGCGGTGCGACTAATGTTCAAATTTAGTCTTGATCTTGAAAGGCTCACAAGGTTATTGGTAGATATTTTACCAAACCAAAGTTTTTCAACTCCATTAGGTTCTCAGCAATACCACGAACGCAGCGGCTTAAGTTCCCCTGTGCCTCGAGTCTAGTCCGATCATGATTTGGTGAAATCGCATCATTTGAGGAAACTGTACCCAGTAAGATATAGTTGTATAATAATGCCTTGGCCGCACTATTTTAGTTTCCCTTGTTAGTCTGTTTTTCGTAGTGCTGGCTACTGAGTTAAGTAGTACTTACTAGTAGTAAGTATAGAGGACATTAGAAAACAGAATGATGGAATCATGTGCGCCCGCGGAAAGTGATGCCGTGCGCAGTTCGACATAAGTGTTTTGGTACCAGTTATCGAGCTTTGAAAGTAGGGCTTTGATCTGATCTGGGCGCAGCTTGTTCTTCATGCGGCCCGTGGTGGAGTGATGCTCCAAAGGTACGTCGTTGAGAATCATCCCCAGATCGCAGAGGACTATCGCGACCTGAACCAGAACCTTCTTCACTGGAGCTCCATACACCCTCGAAGATCTGACTTCGTGAGCAAAATCGCCAAACACAAACCCCCCGTGGCTAAAGTCAACCGCTTCAGGACTTATTAATGGTGCCTGGCGAAGAGCCAAAGCCAGGACTCTGTCACGTAGAACGCAACACCACCACAAGCGTTTGAGAGACAGGTCCAGATTTTCATCGTAGCAGTAAGCTTCAATGTTTTTGGCATAATGGATGGAAATACCAAGCCAGTATGTGGCACTTCTATCATTGAACTCCGTTGTACGGTACGTTAGCATCAAGGCTCCTTGTGATCGGGCTCGATCATCCAGGTCAATTTGGAGGTCAAACAAAGTCTATGGTAGATAAGTTATTTGTCAATGTCTTACTAATCTGGAAGATGAAAGGAAATGCATACCTTGGCTCTTGAATAAAACTCAGCGCGGGCCTCCTTGACAGTTCGAAAACCGAGTCTATCGAGTGACTCCAATGAAACATACTACAAAAAAACATGATTAATTTCGTTTCCTTTCGCACTTTTTCCAAATCTGGATAGATTGCACTTACAGGGCAGGATACGAAGAGCATGGCTTGAAGGATGAACAGTGGAATCGCCCGGGCCAAAGGGTCTGCTGAGCCATGCCCGTCGTACGCTTCCCAAAAGGCTTGCTCAACCAGTAGCGGAACCAGCGGGTGGAAGTACAAGAAATAACTTTGTATTATCTCTTCCAAGATCGGGGGGGCAGGGAGATGCAGGCATCCCCTCTTTTCTAAGAATTGGGCGGCATCGGGGTCCATCTTCGTGAAAGTGGGGAGTTTGACGAAGTGGTAGAAAGACGCTAGAAGAAACCCAGCTGAAGACTGGGACGACGTAGCTTTGGGTTTTGTACGATTTTCTTCCAACTTGGATAGTTCATGTCGTAGATCACATATAGCGTCGGCAGAGTCCTCTGGAGCTGAGTCAGGCTCATTTTCTCTGAAAGTAGCTTCTATTGTTGCCGATGACGTCGAAAAGCATGTCTTGGCCGAATGTTTATGTAGGCTCGTTGATGTAGGTGTGGTATCTATGTCCACAGTCGCTCCAGATTGGTCGCCAGACGTGACGAAATCCTCGATAAGATCTGGGAGGTAATGCGACGGTGACATGATTGCCGGGGAGACGTCGTGGGGCCCTTCACAGTCTCCAGCTTCGGCAGATTTCTGACTCTCTGAGCTTTGAATTGTGGCCCTAATGACATTGTCAGCTGTTGCGCAGAGCACCTTTAGTTGATGGTATTTCTTGGTGAGATGCTTACCACTTGCGAATCCTTGGTTTCACTACACACTCCTGCGAGTCTAGCTTACAGTTCAGGCACGGCACACCGCTGAAACATACATCACACCGAATCTTTCGCGCTCTACAAGTCAAGCAGGCTTGTCTCGCTCGTTGCCGCCGTCCGAGTTTGCTATGGTAGGAGGTAGACATGGGATCATGACTTCCCTTGCTCGTCAGTGCGGACTGCTCTACAGCTGACGGATAACGAGCGTGATTCGGCGCATACGCCTCAACTGGGTCTGAAGATTTATACATCCTGTCTTGTAGATAGGTAATCCTGGGATGAGCCACAGACTTTGTCCTTTCTAGGGAGGCCAACTTCGACAACTTTAGGTGATATGTTATAGGACAAATGGATCATGAAATAGTTCATACATCTTTCAGCCGTTGATCCTCATAAGCACATATAGATCAGTGTGTTAGTAAAACCTGGGCAGGTCAGTCCCCGCACTAGAAAGTCGAAGACGTATCGCGAGGTAGCCCAGTCCTAGTTGTCCTCTTCGAGTACATGTCCGGGCCAGAGTTAGTGTACTTCGTTGTAGTTTGCCGAGGCTACATCTGCCCCATAACTTCACCTTATGCACTACTAGGAATGTACCAGCATCGGTTACTACGAAAATACCCCAATTTTCATAGCAAGTCGCTAGCTTTGGAACAGGTCAAGTCACGTCTGAAAAGAAAGTCGACCGTTTTCAGTGCAATTATGTGCGAAGCCAATCTACAGGTGAGCGGGTCGCCTAAAGCAATCGCACAAATCTTACATGCTATACATCAAGAGCTCTCACGGGCTCGGGTCCGGGCTCGGGCACGGGTTCGGGCGGGCTCGGCTATGGGTTTCATACTCCAGCCTACCTAGTATCGCATTAACCAGAGTCTGACTAGGAATTAGCGCTTCTTGAGTATTGATATTGATTTCTCATGGGACTAAAAAGCTAGGCTCACAGACAGTCATAACATTGCTCATAATAGTAGGCTCCTACTGAGAAGAGGCTCCATATTCAGGTGTGTCTGCCACCTTGTACACAAGCTTCTCTCCAGAAACCTTGCCTGCTTCTAAGTCTGCCAAGCCTTGGATGACACCCTTCAGTCCATCCTTCCCAATATGTGTTGGATGTGGATGGAGGCGACCCTATATATTTTGATATTAGCAACAATACATAGTAAACAAAAGCCGGGAATTATCTTGGATTGAGCCCTGTGAGTGAGCGAGATAACACATACCAATGCCACCATTTGTTCCACAAGGTTGTAGAAAGACTTTCCAAATTCGTAGTCATACTTACTGGCGGGCATGAATTGAGACCCAAATTGAAAATCCCGGCCGAAAGTGGTGTGGAACACGGTCGCGATAGACTCGACATCCTTCCTAGGGCTCTTGACTGGTAGCAGAGTGGCATACACAGTCCTGCCAGACGGCGAGCTGGTGAGGGCCTCGGCACAAATTCGAGCCGAGTCTTCGATACTAATAGTATCCCACGCGAACCGAAGCTTGTTGTCAGTGTATTCACGAATCTTGGTCCCGGCATTGAGGTCCTTGTAGTCGACGGCGAAGTCTGCACCCAGAGTTCTGGCATGGTCGATCTGCGAAGCTGCACAGACAGTGACGACAGTGTAGCCGGCCCTAAGTGTAACGGTAAGGATTAGAAAAGGATGGTAGACCAGACATACGGCCGTGGGATGCAGGTGTGGGCAAGTACAAATAGAACGGGATGTCACCGTACGCCTTCGCAAATTGAATCCCCAATGTCCCCGTTGCAGTGCCACCGCCATAGATCAAAACAGGCTCATCACGTTTGGCAGTGCCAGCTGATCCCAAGTTGGGCCACTCCAGCTTCAGACCTTTCTGGAACAGACCCTGGCCAACAGTGCCAGTACCCAAACCTAGAGTCGCAGCCTGTTCAAAGCTGATGGAATCCGGCATACGCATCTGCAAATCGCCAATGACAGAAGCTACCTCCGCAAAGACGCCATCGTCCGGGTTCACCAGATTGGCTCCATGAGCACAGCCAAAGACCCTGTCCCCTAGCTTCCATTTCTTCGTCACGCCGGAGCCGACAGCCTCAACGATGCCCGCGTAGTCGCAGCCCACGATGCACCCGTCTTTGGCTCTCCTACCACGAATATGTCTCCAGTCCGTGGGATTCAGCGCTACGGCTACCGGCCGAACGAGCAGGCCGTCATCAGCAAGTCTAGGTACCTGGCGGACGGGGTCCAGACGGGCTCTATCGCCATCTATGACAACGGCCTTCATGGTCTGCATGCTGTAAGGCTGTGTGAACCGTGGGCGCCTGAAGGCGGCATGGCTGAAAGGGCGGGAAAGAAACATAGTAGTGATCTTAGGCATAAAATATTTGGTTGCCTATGAGTAATGAATCTCAATCTGCATTATCAACGTCAACAGACAACTTGTATGGGAAGGGTCAAATCTCGCCCTGCCAGATCTACTTTGAGCAAATATTGTAAATATAGACCTAAAGGCACTTAAAACTATGCGTCGACTTTGGATAGTATTTTCTTAGTCTCCAATAGTCTTCAAGAGTTGAATTGACGCACCCCGTGGCTAGCTGAACCCTTACGACGGTAATTGGATACTTGTGTGCGGCTTACGCAGGTTCGGGCGGCTTCGGCCCTCGGCAACTGGAAGACCTCTTTTTTTATTACCAGGGAAATAGAGGCCGAGAGCGGCCATGTAGAATACACGAGATGAAAAATTCCTGCCACTATTGAGTCCAACTTATGATGATGACTCTGAGACCAATCATAAACAGTGTTGTTCCAGTCTCATGTTCGCTATCTTTGGCCCGGTGATCATCTAGGCTTCAAATTGGAGAAGACCAAAGATTTCAGCTCCAAGTTCTCCTATCGGAAGAATATCTGGCACATTGTTTGGATCAAAATCCCAGTCCCTACTCGCGTGTGACTCGTCTATAGAGCTTTGGTCCTGTGGATTGAGCGACACAGGCCCGTCGTTTGAAGGTGCACGTAAAGAAGGCACTTGGCGATAACAAGCGCATGGTCCATCCTCGGATCTTAGATGAAGAAAATCGTGTAGCGGACTGGACATGTCCACCATCCGGCTCAGAGATACAAGCATCCGCCGGACTACAGGAAAATGCGGCCGCAACGCTTCCATGCTCTTGATCAGATGATTGAACCATATCGTATCTTCGGGTTTACTATGTAGGGCGTTTGTGGACTCGATCATGACAGTCGCAGCCACAACGCAGTTGTCGAGCATGACAGTGGGAAACCTTTCCACCCCAAAAGCTTCTCTGTAAGTCACCGTCAGGCGAGCTATGCGGACAGCGTATTGGTAAACTGTAGGGTCAAAGTTGTCCTGTGGTGGCAAGAGCGGCGCTTCGCCTACGAGTAGCCGCTTCCTGGTATTTGATAGCTTTGTCATGGATTGCCGTAAGAGTATCTGGGTTCTGCAGTATTGGCTGTGCAGCCCATATCCAACCAGACTCATGGCCGTGACACAATCTTTGTTGTAACGTAAGTCCGGGGCTAGGCTATCGTACCAGTCCTCCAGATCTTGAAAGGCCTCGCGCAGGAGGGTTGTCCTCTCATCAGGACTAGGAATGGATTTTTCATTCAGTGCACGGGATACTTTGCCCATCGGCGTGCAAAGTCCTACCCATGCATTAAGCCATGCCGAGTCGCATTTCAGCTTTCGCTTGCGTCGGGTCATGATGGAGTGCACCACATAGCTCGGTATGCTGTTCGGTCGGCCAAGATACATAGCAAAGATGCTTTCATATACAAGACAGCCCGACGCTAGAGTGTATGCGAGACAGCCTTCTTCAGATGGATCCTGATCTTGAGGCTCACACATTAACTCATGAAGTCCAAGGTCAGTCAACATTCGACAAGCGATGCCTTTACCATCCATCATGTTAGTTAATGAGACTTAAGGGAGAATGTACTGAAACTTGCCGCAATACATCCACCCCAGTGAGCTTTGGCCTATTGTAGACTCGTACTCGCTCAGAAGAAGAAACCCTTGTAAATTTGCAGGCGAGGGTTCGTACAGAGCTTTAGAAACGCCTTCCTTTGCCAACTCGTAGTAGTTCAGCCCAAGCCTGCGCACAGATTCAGACGTGCTTAGTCGCGAGCTGCAGGCCAGTATGATATTCTCCAGAAACTCGGAATACCATCTGGATTCATTGCCGTCTTCATTCCGATGCCGTGAAAACAAGTCTTCATCAACGAGTTCGACCAGTAAAATCTGGTATTTGAAAAATTCTTGCAGGAGGCTGTCCCGTAAGTGGCATGAGTTCGGGTCGAGGTCGATGTATCCTGGATCGTTTTTGGCTTCATTGGCTAAAACTAGAAGAGATTCGTCGTTGGGAAAAGAAACGTGGGGTTGAGATGAAGCACCGTAGAACCTAGAAATGCTACTACGACGACATCTAGGGGAGTCTTGTTTTTGCTGGACTGGCGAAGATGGTACTTGGTGGATTTCAACGGGGCCTGGCGATTGCACAAAGTGCGAGGGGGGATCGATGTTCTGAGGAGACGTAATGCTGGGAATAGTGGCTCTCGGTAGGCTCGTGGGAAGTGCCTCGCTCGGGTATGCGTAAGCGCAACTGTGCATTATCGGAGTTGAACCTTGACATACCTAGAATTTTCTAATGGGATAGATGTGAAATTATCAGCGGACGTAGCAGTCACATCGTTACTTGGTGCAGGCCGTGCAGAGGATTGGTTGCTTGTTCCCTGGTTCAGTGCCTCTAATGTTTCTATTCGTCGTTGAAGCTTGTGAACGAATTTGTGACTGACAGATCTACATACGATATTAGGCACAGATGACACCAACGAGGTTAAGATCCAGCAACGAACCTTCGACCATCGGACATTGGGTCAAAGAAGCAGTTCTGACGCGCTCGTCGACACGGGCTGCAACCCTCGCCTTGCGTCACATATTGCGCATCGCACTAAGCAAAGTATTGAGCAACTGACCAAAGAATACAAAACATTATTCCACTTACCTTGACCTTGCGCAGACGGCAATTCTGGCATGCAACAGCCGCACGTTGAGGCATCCCTGATGTCGCCGGACCAGCCGAGGTTTTCATTATCTAGTCCGGAACGGTGCCTGTTGGCTCGTACGTTGGTACGCAATCGCGATCACACGTGGAGTATAGATGAATTCTCACCTGGCACTGATAGATGGTCGGCGGTAATAGATTATCACCCTCAATCAGTTGCGATCATCACGAAGCAGGCGAGCGAGGAGACAGTCGCTTTCCCACGGCTCTGAAGATCACGATCAGGGACAGAATGCGGGGTACGATTTCCCCAGCCCAGGAAGCGGGTGTGGGCCTCTTTGGTTAGCTGTGGCCGGTGTCACGGGTTGCTGACTCGTAGGTTTTAGGCTGTATGAATTAATATTTCAAGCTACCTTACATAAAGAAGTATATAGAAGTCCTTTAGTAATATGGTAGAACAGTCATACTTCTTTGCCACTCGAGATAGAACAAAAGAGAATATAGTAAGAGGTGGTCTTAATGAAGAATACCTCAAGGATTATAAATCATTTAGCCTCGGCCTGACGTTCCATGGAATAGCTTTCTCTGTCTCCGTGATCCTGTCTGGCCGTTACAAGAAAAGATAATTTACAGCTCTCGAGGAAAACATAGAGCTCGTGCAATTACCAAGAAGGGGTCATTAAACTGATAACAAGGGAAAGATAGAAAAATACATTGCTCCAAGCTAAGTAATTCGAATATCAATCCAGTCTTTGCCTTGTACGAGTCTATTTGTGCAACTACAGGATGAAATACTCCTTCTATGATCAATCTCTAGGCCAACCCTAGGCGAAGAAGTTGAGTCCCAAACTCAATTAGATAGTAATCTGCATAAACCAATCCATGGTCTCTTATCTGTGCATATCCAAGAGCATTATTAGAGACTGTGGCATTTTTCAAGACTGCTTCAAAGGTGCTGCCCTCCAATTCATCGACACCGATGATATCTCCATCCCCTGTGGTGACCGATTTCGCTCGTTCTGAAGCGAGCGAGCATAGAATTGTTTCCTCGACAATGGTTAAAGCTGCTTTCAAATATCTCTTTCCCATATCATATCTCCCAAGGCCAGTGAATGCTTGGGAGAGAATCAGCATGCCATTTGCCGCGGCAACACCTGCTGAGGTATCTCGTAGGGGTATACCGTCCGCCTCAACTGGGGCATCAAAATCCCACATTGGCACGTAGCGTCCTGATGTTGTCCCATCTGAAGTGTAGGTTTCGACGCAGCTGGGAGCCATGTCTAGCCGAAGCAAAAAGTATTCGGCAAGACCACATGCCACGTGAAGAAAGGTTTCGTCTTTCGTCCATGTATAAGTCTGCGCGTAACCCAGTATCGCCCAAGCCTGGCCACGAGACCACGTTGAGTTTGCGTCAAAGCCCTGCGCAGTGCGTTTCTCTTTTATGCCCCCAGTCTGCGGGCAAAAGTTGACAACATGTCCAGTACTGTATAACATACCGGAGAACCCTGGGCGACACGCTGTCGGCTCCTCTCGCAGGTGAGTACGGATGAGAGTACGCGCATGATGCTTTGCCGCGTCGCTCAGATGAGAAGATCCACTGTGAGCTGCGGCGTAGAACAGAAGATCAAGATTGCATAAGGAATCGATAATGACGATGAAGTTTTCATCCATGCTGCGAATGTGAGGCGCGTTTGTCCACACCAGCTCGTCCCAGCAGCGAATCGCACCGACCGCCGAATTGTAACGACTATACAAGCTATTGGCAGCCGTGGTTATAGTGCTTAAAGCTTTTTCATCGTGGAAAAGCTCCCATCTAGGCTTCATATGGGTCATCATAATGAACCCAAGATCATGCGTGTTTGTAAGCCGAGATTCACCGTGGATCGGATCAGACCAGGTTCTCCCCAAATTTTCAAGAGTCGAGCGCAAAGATTGCACCTCAACCTCTTTAACTCGAAGCTGAGTGGGGTATTTGATTGCTCGCTCTAGAAGGGAATAGATAGATCCCGGGAAGAACCCACAGGTCCAGAAGTCTATCCCCTTGGAAACGTATTGGCCGACATCTGGTCCAGTTTGAGGGACAATGTGTGGATATTGTGAAGGCGGGTTCTATAGCTCGACAATAAGACCGGTGTTCAGATATTTGCATGTTGTGACTTACGTTGTTTGATAGATGTTTTTGAGCCGTTCGAATTATTTTCGCTGTGATGTTCTCCGAGAAAAGTTCATCTAGTGGTTCTTTCTGCCTCGCTCCCACTGTATGACTCTGTAGTCGTATCTTCCCAACTGACACCGTACTACCGGCGTAGACATTCGTGATTGCGTGCAAGCTACCCATTATCGACGACAGAGGGGAGGTATTGTACTGGTTAACGGCGCGAGATCTTCTCCTGTTTCAAATATTGTGATATATGGAGTCAGAGTATCCTCCAACTAAGAGAAGTACATCAAATGGCCTTATGGAGTAAAATCTCTTCTTAAGCCCAGCAGATTCAGGGGTAGACCCCTTTCATTTCTTGAACGTGACTACAACTCTTAACCGGAATGCGGAGCCCCGCGCAACCCCGAACATCTCATGCGTCATATTTTTCGGGTCTCGTCCTGACTCTCGGCCGGTGACACCCGACGAGATTTTGGACCACCATTCCATACTCCAGATGCCTTGAGTGCTTGGCACCATCTGCTGGTCGTGCGAAATCATCCTTAGGCGTTCAGCATTGACATCAAACTGGCTCTCCACCATGCCACCTCTCCCTGGCTTTTCGGACAACCCGTTCCGCTCTCGAAGCGACGTCCTCGTTGCCGTCAAAGCTCTGCTCCGACCTTTACTTCCTTATTTCTCTCCAGGATGTGCCAAGATTCGTATCCCCGTTGCCACTGGCACACATTTCGACGAAACCGCGGCCCAGCTCGAAGGCTACGCCCGGCCACTATGGGTCGTCGCTGCTCTGCTCATGAATAGCGATGAGCCTGACTGGGATCTAATACAGCCATGGATTAAGGGCATAGAAACCGGCACCGACCCAGAGCACCCCGAGTTCTGGGGGCACATCCGGGATTACGACCAGAAAATGGTTGAATGTGAGATGATATCTTTTTTACTATTGGCCGCACCAAAAGAGCGCCTGTGGGAGAGCATGGACCCCAAAGTTCAACGCAATATAATAGCATGGTTGTCAGAAATCCAAGCCAAAGCTATGCCACCTGCAAACTGGCTTTGGTTTCGCGTCTTTGCCAATTTGGCTCTTCTGAAAACATGCGGGGTAGACACACCCAGAGTCCGAGAGTCCCTTCAAAGTGATCTCGAGCTGCTCGACACCTTTTATGTTGCGGATGGGTGGTCTGGAGATGGTGTTTGGAGATCAGCAGAGCTGGATGAAAAGGAATGGGACATCTATAAACAAACTGGGCGAGCAAACGCGCTTCCTAATAGTAGAAATATGTGCTACTACTCGGGCAGCTTCGCCATCCAATTCAGCCAGCTTCTATACATCCGCTTTGCTGGGGATTTGGATCCTAAAAGAACCGAAAGATACCGCCAACAAGCGCGAGATTTTGGTGCCGGATTCTGGAGATATTTCGACTCCGAGGGTGCAGCGATACCATTCGGTCGTTCTTTGACGTACCGCTTTGCCTGTGGTGGCTTCTTCGCAGCACTCTCTCTAGCTGGAGTTGACCAAATGCCCGTACCCCTTCAAACATTGAGAGATGTCAAGGGGTTTCTCCTACGCCATCTCAGATGGTGGGCGAGACACTCGGACAATATCTTTTATCCAGATGGAACGCTAAATATTGGCTGGGTTTACCCGTATGTCACTTGAGGATGCTCTGGCAATCTACGCATGGCTGACGTCTGCTGAATAGGAACTGGTATCTTGCCGAAGACTACAACTCGCCTCAATCCGTCTATTGGGCTCTGAAATCTCTTATAATCGTCGCTTTAGATGCCGATCATCCATTCTGGGTCCAGCCCGAAACACCATATCCTGATGGCGGTGGGGTGAGTCTCGTTCCTGCACCACAACAAATACTATGTAATCATCCCCGAGGGAGTCACCATTTTCTCCTATCCTTCTCCCAGTTTATCGGTATTCCTTTCAAAGCTTCAAGGGCCAAATACTCTAAATTTGCATACTCATCGGCATTTGGATTCTCTGTCCCCTATGGGCCTGTTTCACTAAGACAGTCGCCACCCGATAACACGCTTGCTTTTAGCAGAGACGGTGGCGATACCTGGGCCGTAAAATACAAGACAGAGCAAGCTGAGTTTGGCAGAATCAAGGTTTGTGATGAGGAAGTTCCCATAGGGACTGTATCATGGTACCCCTGGACCGATCGTAGCATTGTTGTGACGACTACTATGATCCCGCCAACGTCGAGATGGCCAGACTGGCACATCCGCATTCACAAAATTAAGGCAACCACATCAACGTCACGAGTGTTCTTGTCCGAGGGAGGTTTCGCAATTAACAGTCGCCAGAAGAGCAATCATCTACTGCTGCCTGAAGTGGCAGTAAATGAGCAAACTGACGGAGTGGATGAAGGTATCATTCGCACCGAAAATTCGGTTCTGGTCTCAAATAATGGCGATGCAGTCGGGATCTCCATCGATGAACCAGCAAGAACCTCCCTCAACTTCTCAATGTCGGCCTTCGATCCGGAACCAAATACTAATCTTATGGTAGCAAGAAGCCTAATACCGTTGGTTGAATATGACATTGAAGACGGCTTCAAGGAAGGAGAAGACATTATTCTCGTTACTAAAGTCTTTGCGATCTCAACAAAAATCAGTTCTGCAAAGAAACCCCCGTATCCAATGGATCGATGGCTAGACGCACCTCGAGTCATTTTCGAGGAAACAAGGCTGTCAACTGACAGTGATGGTCATATTCATCTCAATATTTGATGATTCAGACATTAATTGATGAACAAATATTAATGTACAATTACTTTTTCGCCACCAATATTTGGTGACGGAAAGCCTACTACAAACATTCTTCATGCCTACGTTTTACCACCCCTGTGGCTGCGATGAATCATTCCATTGCTCGCCATTCTGAGCCAAGGCCATATCATCAAAACTAATGACACGGTCCATGTTAGAGAAACCTTGCCCCAGGAGAAGCTCCGAAATGGCGTTTAGGTCTTCATTCGAATCATCCAGCTCGCGCCCTGTCGTAGCTGCCCATTGCTGGATGTCACTCTCCATGGTGATAGGCCCTGGCAGGCTGCTTCCTGGGACCCCAGTGTCTACCTGGGCGTTGAATTGCCGAGATCCTGTGACATTACCTTCTGTCGCCATTCTGCGACTAGAGCCACCTTCTGCTCCAACTGCCAATCTGGGCGTGGAGCGTAAAAGCTCATCGACCCAGACTGCCTCCTCAGAATCACCGAGAAGATCAATCTTGAAATGCGGGTTTCGGATACATTTCTCGTGCAAGTCTCTCAGTCGGAGTGCAAACTGCAAAAACAAAGTTATGGGATCGTCATCACCAGACCAGCGGCGGGACATTTCTTCCAGATTGAGCACCATGGACCAGAATTCGCGGGGGAGCTCTGTACGAGTATACCTCCAGTGTACTAATTCACAGGTCAGTCAGCTACCGTCTATCCCCTTCCCAGCCTTAATTGATACAAGAGCCCTGGGGTGTCACTTACCCAACAAAATCCTAGCACTGATGAACGCACAGAATCCGAGTTGAGGAGTTACAAGAACCTCCTTGGTAGTTTGTTCCAGGAACTGGTTGCAGATATTAGCTGTCTCAACAGCGGCACTTAGGCACGTTTCTGCACTGCAAGAACTTGGCAGCTTTATTCCAGACAGCTCTGGGCCAGGGTACGCAATCTTCTGATGGAGGAGTATCATGGAAACATTATGTGTAGCATTTGCTGCAGTCATATTAGGATCCATAATGCCGGGCATGGCCTCTCTAGAGGCTCCAGAGTCTTTCCACTGATTGGGTAGGAACATTTTCCAGCTATTTTGTTCATTAGAAGTGACTATAGAATAGAATAGATGACTACTTACTGAACCAGCCTCAAGTCAAGCTCCTTGAATCGGGTCAGCCAGCTAAGCACCTCTTGCTTATCTCCAAAGTCAACTTCCTGTTGGAGGAAGTACGTGTTTACTCGGCTCAGGGACTCGATGGACTCGATATAATATGCGAATGCACCAATATTGGAAATGTCCAGTGGTACATCTGGCTTTGCCCGTTGCCGTATCGGGACAGGGGACTCCACGGCTCCGCTATCCGCATTTGAAGTTTTGGATGGGCTAGCATAGTGGTTTGGTAAGAACGTAATGGAGTTGCCCAGAGATGCAGCTGAGCGCGACCAGATGCCGAAGTAGGGGGTTAAACAGGGCGTTTCGTTGTACCATTTGCCACCGCAGACCGGGAGTCTCCTACTCACGTCTGTTGCGGTTAGGCTGTTGTTCCACCCTGTTGTTACCGAACAGAACCTGAAGGAAAGTGGTCAGCATGAGTCAAATGAAAAGTGAAAGCGAGTGTACCTATCGAGAATAAAGATATTCCAGAATACTCTTCTTCTCTCCTCCTCTTCAACCCAATTCTCGGGGTCTGGGAGCGTCGGCAAGGAAGTAAGAAACGAGTTTCTTTGTTTAGTATCCTCAGACTCGACGCTCAACTGCAAGTATTGAACGCCTCTAGTCATTGAACCGATGATCGGCCAAGCCCTTGCTGATTCTCCACTTCCTATCTATAAAGTTAGGTCAGTCTACTAGAACGGTTCGAAAGATGTCTGGTGGAGTGTCTAACGTGTATAAAAGCAACAATGGCAAAGGCCTGTAGATTTTCCACTGACAAACCACTCATTGCGGCCCTTAAGACGTAATCTTGAGATCTCTTTACGGTCGCCTTCATTGCTTCTCTTGAAAGGTCGTGGACATCCGGAGAAAGATGCCTTAGTGTAGCTACAATCATGGCATGCAGGACAACTGTATTCCGTTGGCGGCCGTCGTGTGTTTGCACTTCCCGCTGGAATTTTGGCGCGTGAATGAGCGGTATCCAAGGCTGAATCCGGAGGAAGTAGAAGTCCATGATAGCGTCAAGGAGAGCATTGCTTGGGAGACTATCGGCTGTTTCTTCACCAACATCGCATGCTTGCAAGTGCTCTTCATGTATGCCAAGCCTCCTCCTCTTTCTTTGCTGAGGCTGAGGCTCAGCATTTGCAAGATTTGAGTTAGTTCGCAAATTGCTTTGGGACCAAACGATGTTTGAGTTTAGCTTCTGGATTTCCGATGCCAACGAGGTAAGTATACCCAGGACTGGTGCTGCAGTGATATTACTGTTGTTGGTACCTCCTGACGGCTGGCCCAGCCCTGCGGCGTTCGGGGGTGGTGACGGGCGTTCATCGTCACCTTCCTCGTGCTCTCTATTGAATAAGTAATTCTCAATTACCTCTAGTATCTGAACATTAGCACAAAATGCACGGGCTACTGGAACTGGTTACGAATGAAGCATCCCAGTCTAGGTTCTTACGACATACGCAGCCTCTGAGATAGAGCATCTACAGCTCCCGTCTTGAGCCCCGGTTTGTTCCTCCGGGCTTCGTACAAGCAGACAGTATCTGGACACGACCGTAAGCGCGTTCGCTCATTTTGTTTCAGCGGAATACAGGGCGAAGCGTACTGTATTTTTCGCAATTGGAGCACAGGGGACGCTGCCGAGAGCACTTGAGCTTGCGTTTTCGACAGCCCTCACACGACGGGAGATCAGTCTCACCGCCTGGCTCGGTGAAAGGCTCGGCCATTGTTCTGCGGGAATCAATCCCTCCGTTTGATCTGAGTTTGTCCGTCATCTCACGAGGATCCGCGTCTCGGATGACGCAGAAATCACCGGCCGAACTTTGGGCCGAGTGGGTCACATATGTCACCAGGTTGGAAGCCACCTACCCTACAGTCCGGACATGATCACCTACCATAAACAATACACTCTTCTGCAAAGTTTTATAATATGACCTAGCATATAGTAGGTTATTTGTTTGCAATTAGATATTATATATATTTATCAAATATCTCTTTGGTTTGTTGATAACATATTCAATCATTGCCTCGCATGCCGTGCGGAATAAGGTTAATATTACTCCCGTCAACTCATTCGAAGACCTCTTTGTGATGGATCAGAATGTTTTCGGAAAATATCCTCTATGCTTTCTTATGTATCTTTTAAGTGGACTATCTATTTCTTCTTTCAAGTCTGTTAAATTGTATTTCTATCATAGCAAGGAGTGTATTCCAAAATCAGGCCACACGTGATTTGTTGCACTTTTCTTTTCTTAACCAATTTGCGGGTTGAATTGTATATATGATTCCATTTTTACGTTATTTTTTTTTTCTTTTGAAAAATTCCCAGCTGATTCTCTACGAGTTGTCTACCCAGGAGTTATACTAGTTGCCGTAACGTACAGCGCATTTAAGACATGCTATAGCTACAGTCTGGACCAACCTGTCAACTGAGTGTAGGGGGCAGTTGACATGATCTACCAACACTCAGCCTTCACAGCCGACTTGGGTACATGCAGCCAGCTGGGGAGCCTTGCAGTCTGCCTAAGGGGAGGGGTACAACAATGTGACGTATGCTTACTCCTTTGATCCTGGCCCCGAGACATAAATTTTTCTTCACGTTACTTTTGACACATGCCAATAATTTTAACCTGATACCGCGCATATCATGATCAAATGCCTGGAATCTATTTCACCTGAGTCATCTGAGCGAAAATGCCTTCTGTTGGATCTCGGTTTACTTATGAAGCCCTCACCTTGGGCGAATTCCGGCTCCTCTCAATCAGGCCTGGCCACGCGCCGTGCGAGTATAAGTACTCACTCAGACACGAAAGTTTATCCAACCCTCCCCCATACAAGGCACTATCATATGTTTGGGGTGACCCTACTGCGCATCATGAGATCAAACTCAATGATGGACGTTTCGCCATTAACTCAAATCTCAAAACTGCTTTGAAGTACTTGCGTTTTGAGGACGAAGAAGCCATTTGGATCGATGCGATCTGCATTAATCAGAATGATGACCAGGAGAAAAGTAGACAGATCGCAGCGATGTCGCAAATATACCGCGGTGCGAATGAAGTGATAGCTTGGATAGGAGAATCGTCACAAGAGAGCCGAAGAGCCTTTGCATATCTCGACACTTGGCTTCGATCCGTTACTGAACTCATGAAGATTCAACAGGCGCCAGTAGATGGCAGGGACATCTATGATCTGAACAAGAGAAAGGACTTGATCGTCTCGGAATTTCCATTGCTCAAAGGAGATACAGTCCACCAAATTTTGAAGATTATTGAAGAAGACATGTCCATGTCTCTTGGCTCTGTGAGTTGTCTGTTATTGGAGATATGCCAAGGTTCAAGAGTGCTAACGGTTATATCAAGCTTAATTCCCCTCACATCTTGTCGATTGAAATCGATATTCATTTCCTTAGCCAACCTGCAGAGAGCAGAATTCTAGATTTGATCCGTGACGATGTGAATTCTAGAGATGACGCGGAAACGCCCGAGGATGAAGAAGCACCCCACAAAGTGAAACTATCGAATCCCAATGGCCCTCTAGCAAAACTCCTAGCTTCTATCGATGGTGACTTTCACGCTTTACGGCATACGTTCTCTGAGAGGGCATGGTGGGAAAGACTTTGGGTGATACAAGAAGCTGTTGTCTCAAGAGAGTTGAGTCTCCAGTGCGGACAAGAAAAGATACCTTGGGTGTGTCTCGATCAGACTTGGCATCTTGTCTTGAGATACTTTCAACAACCAATCGCCAGAACCTTGACGTCTGTATTTCATCGGATGTGGGAAATCTCCCTCCTCCGTAAACTAAAATTCGTCGAGTCACAGGAAGGAAGTTACTATTATGGGCTAGATTTCGCGTTGGAGAGCTTTGAACGATTTAAGAGTACCGATCCACGGGACAAAATATTTGGCCTTCTAAATATTGTATCTTCGACTGGTCCCGCCATTCAACCAGACTATGGGAAAAAAACGTCAGAGGTGTTTACTGAAGCGGCCGTATATCTGATATCGCAGACTCGGCGCTTAAATGTTTTGTGCGGTACCCAGCGAGCAGATTCAAAGCCGCAATGGCAGGAAGATGATCCATTACCAAGCTGGGTTCCGAACTTCTCTTTGACAAGCGGCTACGAGCCGTTATTAAGACTCAATGAAGGGAGTGGCGTTTATAATGCTAGCGGGGAATCACATATTATTGATGCAGTTTCATATGATGATCTTTCACGGTCCTTATATCTCACAGGCTTTGTCTGGGAAGAAATTGATCATGCGACAACGAGGTCACGAGCCGAAGACCTAGATTGGGAAGCGACATTGTTACAGTGGGAACCTGAGAGCTTGGAGGCAAGGGAATATCCCACAGGAGAGAATATTGTGGAGGTATATTGGCGGACTCTTTTAAAAGACTCATCGTTGTTGGACCCCGATAACGAGCACACGCACCAACTTTGGACTCGACTCAAGCACTGGACGTCATCCCGCAGAGGTCCCATTCGAAAGCGACTTAAACCAGATGAGATGTGCGACGAGATTTGCATGCTTAGGTCTTGTTTCTGGGTGTGGTCCAATCGCACGCTACTGCGCGAAGGAGTATTGGAGTTGTGGCGAAGTCCAGGAATTTCAGATCAAAGGTATTTAAACAAAAGTGCATCATATGTTTTGGAGGGAAATAAATTTAGGCATGTTCGTCAGCCCGGATGGCGGACGACGGACGATTCGTCCCTTGGAGAGGAGCTCGACATAACGATGTCAATGAGTGTCGTGAGTGAGATCCGCCCAATGCGTAGAATCATATACTCTCTACAGTGGTTCTTTGAACTGACAAACTTTCTTCCCAGGCCGCCGAAGACATCAATGACCGCTCAGAGAGTGAAAATAACAAGGCGTTGACGCAGGAAAGGGAAGAATCCGACCAGGAGACTGTGACGAGTGAAGACTACGACATTCTATGCGAAGACTGCACTCCGTTCACGAAGGATGAGCTTTTAGAGGAAGGTGGTCCATTTAAGATGAACTATCGCGATCGTTTGCGACACAGCACGCTCGGGTATATGTTCTTTACAACTAAGAAAGGCTATATGGGACTTGTACAAGGAGATGCATCACCTGGAGATCTAGTGGCCATCGTACAAGGCTCAGATGTACCGCTCATCCTCCGCCGACAGGCATCCGGCCTCGGAAGGGATGGAGAGGAGAGAATTTTCTATACATTGGTTGGGGCCTCGTACGTACATGGAATTATGGATGGGCAAGTTGCTGAGCAGTGCAGCTTGGATGAAGATAAGATATACCTTCAATAAACAAACACACACACACAATTAAAAAAAAGTTCTCCTCGATGGGGTGTGGTCAACCGTTGTGCCAGCTGCTAAGGGAGATACTGGAACACTTTGACTAGCCATCCACGTCCCTTTTGTGAAATAATACCTGCCTTTTCAAGTCATGGATGACAACTGGCTCGATGAGCTCGCCAATCAGCGCTGCCTTATTGGAGACCACACCATTGTTGTTGGGCTCATATCACTGTAGAATCAACTTCACTGCCCCAACAAGTGCCAAAGACAGTCCAATCGGGCAGCTTTCGCCTTGGCTCCGCGAACCGGTCTCGGGGGTCCCATGCTCTAGAGGCTCACCGTGCTCCGCTTTCTCGAGCGATGGCCCATTGACGGGTTTTAGACGGGGCAGGGCAGAGGAAATGGGCGTGCCGCTTTTCCATATTTTCGTTCTCCGACCGGTGACCGACCGAATTTGAGCCTTTGTTAGAGCGGGATCCTGCCGCTTTATACGTCGCATTGCGGTCATCGGCCTGAAAAACTGATAGATGGAGTCAGGAATATGACCGAGCCCCCCTTTTCATGTCGTGATCGTCACTCGCTAAAAAATAAGAGAAATCACGTAGTATAAAGGGTGGACGGCAATCTTCTCCTGTGGGGAATGAACGATGAATGATCCTTACTTGATTTCTAAAACATAAATCAAAGTGACACCATGGGTCGGCAAGCTGCCCTTACGAAGGCAGAGCTAACGCTCCATGATCAAGTCGAGATTCTGCCCAGGCAAAAACTCATCGCAGTATTTGGGCTTCTCGCGTTGACGGTTTTGATCAACTTCATCGATCAAAATGGCATCTCCGTGGCTCTCCCGACCATCGCCGCGGAGCTGGACGCCCGCGACACCATTTCGTGGGCTGGTACGGCCTCATTGCTTGCCAACACTACCTTCCAGATGCTATGGGGGAGACTCTCCGACATCTTTGGACGAAAGACGGTGTATATATCTGCGATCGCCCTCTTGTCTATCGCCGATCTTCTCTGCGGGCTGAGTCGAAACGCCACAAGCTTTTACATCTTTCGAGGTCTGGCAGGTGTTGGCGGTGGAGGCATCACCAACCTCGCCATGATTGTCGTCTCCGATGTTGTCACCTTGGAAAACAGAGGTAAATATCAGGGAATCATCGGTAGCATGGTTGGCCTAGGGAGCATCATTGGACCATTCCTGGCCGCTGCCTTCGCAGAAAGGTTGACCTGGAGAGGCTACTTTTGGCTGTTGTCTCCTTGCGCTGCCTTGTCGGCCGTGTTGACGTACTTCTATCTCCCGACGAAACCACGGACGGCATCGTGGCAAGAGAGTGTTAAGAAGGTAGATTGGTGGGGATCATTTGCTATCTTTGTTGGCATCGTCTTTTTGCTCATCCCTATTTCTGGAGGTAAATTTAATAATATTCCCTTCAAGGAGGTAATGAACTCAATGAATGAAATGCTAACCATAATAGGGGGTGCGTACTTCGAATGGAGGTCCTCCATGGTGATATGTCTGCTCGTTCTTGGGGGTATCTCGCTCATCCTCTTTGTCGTAATTGAGTGGAGAGTTGCGAAGCTCCCGATGATGCCAGGTAGTTATTCCCCCAATGTCAAACTGCCCAGGTCTAATATGTCGCAGTTGATATCTACAAGAATTCTGCGGTTTCAGCCATGCTCGTGCAAAACTTCTTGATGGGGGCAAGCTACCAGGCGGTGATATATTTCGTGCCGTTGTACCTCCAGAACGCTCACCAATTCTCCATCATCCAGTCGGCACTTATATGGATTCCTCTGGTCGGACTCCAGTCTGGAATTTCTATTTTGTCGGGCCTGTACATCTCTAAGTTCAAGTGTTACGGAGAGTGTCTTTGGTTTGGCTTTGGGATCTGGACTCTTGGGTCCGGCCTTTGTCTTTTACTAACGAGGGAAACACCAATTGGAATCATCATCATCCCTCTTATAGTCATGGGCATCGGCGTAGGATGCATCTTCCAGCCTATTCTGGTCGCCTTGCAGGCTCACTCTCCTAAGGCCCGACGTGCCGTCATCATCTCGAATAGGAATTTCTGCAGATGCGCAGGCGGCGCATGTGGTCTCGCCGTCTCTGCCGCGGTCATGCAGGCGAGCCTGAGGGCATCGCTCCCGGTCGAGTACGCAAACCTGGCCGGATCGACATTCACGCTTCCTGATTTCGATGGGGATATCCCAGCCGGGGTGCTTGATGCTTATATGGCAGCCAGTCACTCTGTCTTCATTCTTCAGGTTCCCTTGATTGGACTCTGCTTCCTAGGGAATTTCTTCATCCGGGACAGAGGGTTGGAGCTTCCAGACGAGAAGAGCCCCGTGCAAGAACAAGAGCCTGAGCAGGCCGGAGGGGAACGGGGCATTAGGATGGAGTTTGCGGAGAGCGATACAAATGCTGAGGCGGGAGTGAAAGGAACTTCACCATCGAAGTAGATGCTCTAATTGCTCTAGACCCAACGCTACAGGACAGCTGGTCATTTCCACCAAAAAAAAGGCAAGAGACTTTGAGATGCATGTTTTTACAGTTTACCGGCGAGTTTTAGGGCCATTATTGGAGATTAGATTAAAAGTAATTAATACTCAGTCAAGGCGGTGCGCCATCGGGGGTACGACCAACTTCTCATCGCATGAAACATGTAAAACATGGCAGGGAAATTGGAGAGCCCATTGGGAGAATACGCGAGGTATCACTATTATCATGTCACCGACATGAGTTGACCGGGCACTGTCACTCAATTCACGTGGGTTCCGAAGATGCGCTTTTCTTGTGTTTGCTCTCGAAAGGCAACTAAACAGAAGAGGAAAGGCCTCGAGAATGAGATCCTGGACTGTTCTCGGCTTAGTAACAGAGAAATGAATCCATGCCACCAATAGCCTGCGCCTGGGGTAGGGGCTATTTGCCACTGGCGTTGGTCGATGGAACGCTGCAAGGTGATTGAATGAAGCAGGGGAGGAGACCGAAGTCAGAGACTTGGCAGCCCAGATCTCCTCAGGCAGATGATGGAGGGCGGCCAATGCACAATGATGTATCTCAGTCGATCCCAAGGCCAATAAAGGAGCCGCAACAACGCGTCAATCCAGGATCATCGAGGCAGCCACCTATGTACGGCATCCTCCCTTGATATGGAAGCGAACTAGCCGCCGTATTTCTTTGATCCCCCCAAATTATGTGGGACCGTAGCCTGAAACATCAAGGGGATCGACATGGGGTTTGTTTGTGCCTCGCTTCGTGATAAGGGGTCCAACCGCCGCCTTCTCCATCCCCTCAGCTGCACTGCTCCTTTGAAGCATCACACGGCATTGTGCCCGTAGAGTACGTCCTGGGTGGTATCATTGAAGGCGATCCTCTAGCAACTGCATCCATTACTCGCCATGCCTATCCGCGTCAAGTCCAAGGTGCCACCGGGTGCCCAAGAGCGTGAATTCTCGCCTGGCCCGGTGGTCCGCATGGATTGGGAGCTCCCGAATGTTGGCCAAGACGATGCTTTCCAAACTGTCGTCGAGAACCTTTCCAAGTAGGCGTGCCCGACGAGTGACCCCTTTTACCTGCGCATCTAGTCTGACGTACCAAAAGCTTCTTCAACGACGCGATTGATCTACCCAGCTCTTTCGAACAGCTCCGCACCGCAGAGTCTTTGAAAATCCTCGTGGAGCATTTGAGTAGGACGTGTACCAACCCGGCCATTGTAAACGCATTGCTGTAAGTGAGCTGTAGTGGGAGGAAGGGAACATTGGCCATGTTCTTAGAGGTCAATTCGGCCATTCGTCTATTTAATTTTCACTTCGCTCAACCTTGTTTTCATCTAGGGCTCTTCGCTGGCATTATTCATGCGACACTGAGCATAGCGGCCTCAGTGAAGCGCGGTCAAACGCCTGTGAGATTGTCGCCTGGCGGTTCCTCACGCGTCTTTCAGAGCGAGATGCTGTCGATTACTGTCTTCACGAGATCCCCGGAAATGAAGCCCTTGAGGCCAACCCCACTTCATCACTTGGTCTGTTCGAGGATGATCCAAGTGAACAGTCGCCTCTTCTCCCTCATCGACGCCCATTTAGTGCCGGCACCTCTGGACTGGGTCTATCTACACGGAGATTTGAGCTTCAACGTGCCGTGCCTAAGATCACATTCTCTAGCAACGAGTCAGTTGAGAGTGGAGGTAGCCACTCTGGTGTCGGAGATTCCGCCAAGACCTTCAAGAGTTTGAATGCCCTTGAGATTGCGGGCATTGCCGGCGCTAAGCGCTTTTTGAGCCAGAATATTGTGCAAAAGATCATCACGAGCATCTGGGACGGTGAGATTGTCTTTTGGGATACTATTTCCGGTAACTCGGTCATGAAACCAAGGTACTATAACCCCAGGACAGCCGACCCGTACTCTCGACTGCGCGTGCCCAAGTATCTAAAAACCTGGGAAATCCTCTTCTTTATCGCCTTTCTCTGTCTATACTACTCGGTTGTTCTGAAGAGAGAGATGCACTCAATCCCATTTGTGGAGGTTGTATTCTACATCTGGCTTGCATCCTTCCTCCTTGACGAGATTCAGCAATGGGCAGATGCTGGCTTGTTTTACCTGTCTGACCTGTGGAACATCTTTGATATTGGAATGATTACGCTTGGAATTGTCTTTGCGATCTTAAGTATGGCGCATTTGTCCCTTACCCTCACCAATCATGCTGACCATTTCAATAGGAGTTGTTGGGATTTCCACTGGCAGGTCGAATATAAGCGAGCTGGCTTTCGACATATTGTCCCTGGAAGCACTTCTTGTCATGCCTCGTATCTTCTCCTTCCTAAGCTTGAACCCTTACTGGGGAACTCTGATTCCCTGCATCAGAGCCATGGCCAAGGATTTCATTAAGTTTATCATCTTAGTTATCATTGTGTACATGGGATTCCTGACGACATTCTCACTCATTGGACGAGACTCGTTCACGCTGCCGCACATCACCTGGTCTTTGGCCAAGATCTTCTACGGAAACACCGGTATTGCGTTCGAGATTATGGATGACGTGGACCCAACCTTTGGCCCGCCTTTGATGATTCTCTTCATCACGCTCAGTTCCATTCTCCTCACCGGCTCCTTGACCGGTATGCTATCGAATAGCTTTTCCCGCGTCATGACCCACGCTAGAGAGGAGTATCTTTACATCTACAGCGTCTATGTCCTCGAGGCATCCACCAGCTCCCGCCTCACACACTTCTACCCACCTCTCAACCTCATCTCTCTGGTCTTCTTCCACCCATGGCATGTTGTGTTTTCCGGGGACGATAAGTTCCGCCATAGCCGAGTTGTCGCTCTCAAGATTACACACTTCCCCTTCGTCGCCGTCATCTACGCCTACGAGTGGTTTTGGCGCAAGGCGTGCGACAACAAGGACCATGAGGAGTGGGCGAGGTACTCTGGCGGCCGAACCAGGAGCGACTCCGAGGCACCTGGCACGCGTCCTACCATTGGTCAGCCTCGCACGTCAGGTTCGCCGTACCGCGCAGCTTCTGGCACGTACAGGAGCCTCAACAGATATTTGGACACACGGTCCAGGTCGAGAAGTATCGGGAGCAACGACCGCATCAAGGAGGAAGACGAGGGACCTAGCAATGCGGAGCTCATGAAGCAGATTCAGAAATTGACGGAGATGGTGGTCGAGCTTCAGAAGAAGCAGAGTCAGAGTGCCGAGGAGGCCAAATCTTACCACCACCTTGACTGAAACCGAGGCGGTCGTGGATAAATATTCATGTGCATGATGATAGCGACATGGTTGCAAGATTATGAAATTGTTCTACTTGAGAGCTTGGAATTTAGATACTGCTAGGTGTAAGTGCGGTTGATTTGTGAATGACTGGCTGCAATGAGGAAATTGAGAATGTTTTGTAGGCCAACAAGTTTCAAAATAGGAGGGATTTCTCAATAGTTTGAGGATTTGTGATGAGAGGAGTTCTGAGTATAGCGAATAGGTTCAAATGAATTTAATACTCCCTCTACTCCATTCTGCCTACGCCTTACCTTACCTACCGGCTGTTCGTCCAACTCTCTCCCATACTTGGGATTTCTCGAACGCTACCTCAATCAATAAATGGCTCTGGACCCTCCATCATCATGAGTTTGGCGAGGCCCAGCGTCTCATTATCTCAGGTACTTATGAAAACTTATAATAGTGCTATAAAATGGTAACCGCGGAAGACTAGGCAAGGAATTTTCCTTTTGGCTAGTTTAGCGTAATCTGTGACAAGACTGTAATGTAGCCATCCAGTCGCCGATTAGGAAAGCTCGATAAATACAGAATGAAGGCCAAGAAAGTTGAAATTACTGCTATTGGTATTCCAGAAACAAAATCTAAAAGAAAAAAACAAAAACGATACATTGAAAGGACCCCCTGCTCGATACTTTTATCTAACTCGCCGCTGTTGTGAGTTCGTCTCCCGCCAACTGAAGTAAGATATCTTCCAACGCCCACCTACAAATGGCGCTCAGAGCCGGCTCGGATAATGGTCCGTCGTACCCATTCTGACTCAAGAATCTAGAAACTATCTCTCTACCATTAAATTCCCAGTAATCCCATGTAATTGATATTTTGACCTCGTCTTCCCCACTGAGATAGTGAGAGCGGGAAGGGCTTTCAGTGTCAGGGAAGGCAGTTTCCCAGATACGAAGCCAGCGCTTTCTCTCACCAAGTATAATCTTATCGCGTTTCCATAGCTTGGTTCTCTGAAAGCTGTTCACGCCCTCGACATGAACCCAGTTTCGGATCTCGCACGTTTGGGTAAGAAAATGCCGGTCTCGATCCATTGCCCGACCAAATGTCTGGCGGCAGCGTGGACAATATGGTGGCTCCGCGTGGAACCGGTTGACATGCCTGATTACATCCTCAATGGACTGCATATCATGTTCAACCAGGCATTTCCTATGTCTTGTAGGATCATTGACGTAAAACGGGCAGGCCAGATGGTAATATCCATCTGCTTTCCTAACCAGAATAGTATTTGAATCCTTTGGATCTTCCATTTGCTCGTAGAACATTTGGGGCTTGGATTGATCGTTTGATGAGCTGTAGCGGCTTTGGGGAGGCAGCCTGTCGTCTGGAGGCGCCACATATCGTGTTCGCTCCATCCGCTCCTTGATCTGGGGCAACGCCGCTTGTATCAAATCAGTGCGGATGCATTGATAGTTTAAACGTATGTCGTGGTCCAAAATTTCATGGGTTGTGTCTTCGTCTTCAGTATCAGACTGTGAGTCAGAGCCGCTGCTCGAGCTATCAGAATCATAACTGGAATCGGTGTCCTGATTACGGAGTGCCTCTTCCACTATTTCGTCCCACGAATATTTTCTTGCCGGATGGCAGTATCTTGGCTGGGAGCAGTGATAGTTTGAATTCTTGGTCACACCGCTAGGTTTGACTGAAGATTGAGTTTGTATTGTTCGGTAAGGCAATCTTCTGTTTGGTGTTGAAAATGGACTCCGGAGATTGGAAATTGAGGTAACAAGCCTTGGATGGTCTTGATCCTGTCTCACAGAAGCTCTCCTAGCCTTGTTGACAGACATTGCTGAAGTTTCTCAGAGAGTTTTTGCAGCAATTGCACGATATTCTTTCTTTACGCCAATAAATCTTGAACGGTAGGTCATCCGAAACTTTGCTCTGCGTAGTGGAGGAAATGGTCTATCGCCAGAAGTTGATTTATTCTGGCGGCGACTTCGTGAAGAGGACATTCAAAGATAATGAGATGAATCAACGTAAACTAGATTGTTGTGCTAGATCTAGGGGAGTTGTTGTGATGCAAACGTAGCTGCGACTTGTTTGGCGTCTAGCGGCAGTTTAATACAAACTTGCCGTCAGATCTTGTATCAAAATCCAGATGGCTCAAGTGAGATTATTCGCATATGTCCAGTGTACGTCCAGTAAAGGATTAGGTCTTACCAAGGCGTCAGGCGCCTTGCATCTGACGACCCCAGCTGCCGCTCTTGAACGCTAATTTGCAACCTACTACGATTAGGATTCGTGATGTGCAAGGAAATGTCCCAGAGATGCAGGTCCTAAACCTAATGCTGCTATTTCATTCTCGTGGCTCGATACCGGCCCCTGGAAGCGTGACCTGAATCGTGAATCACACGAGCAATGCATTCGTATTGGTTTCGAGACTTTCTGAGACTGCATACTTGACTCCTGAAATTTCGGGGCCTGCTCAATTGAGTTTGTGTGCCCTGAGAGCGGCCTGGTGATAGGCTGAACGGATCGTACGCAATTGTGTAGATGTTGCACATTCCACGCGCGTCCGATCCTCCACACAAATGTGATGCATGCGGTAAGATGATCAGCCGCACCGTAGAGATAAGGAGAACACGACGTGGCTTGAATATTTGGAGAATTATTACAGATGAGCAGCGGAAAGCTATCCGGCAGTCCAATCCTTGATCTCATTCGGTCCTTTCCAGATCCGCACGGGTGTGCTCGTTGGTTTGCGGACCAACATGACCCGTTCATCCTTCACAGTAGTGTCGTGGCTGCGGCACAACCCCAGAAATGATGACAGCTTTGGGGTCGAATGGCTGTGAAACTCCGATAGCCATGAACTCAATGGCTTAAATGTCGCCCCCGGATTGGCTTCAGACATGGGGGACGGATCTGGACTTACAGTACAGTTACTGCATGATATCTGTCACAGTAAGCCCTGAAGTTTTCGACCAGTCCTCAATGGCAAAACAAAAGTGTGAATTAGCAAGCGGAAAAAAGAAATGAGGGGATTGGCCAGCCCATATCTTTATGCAGAACTGAAGATGCCTGATACTACTCGAACACTAGCTAGCATATACAACTTCACAATTTCAGCCTACCTCCCATCATTGGAGGCTGATGTGAACAAGTTACCGAAAGAGACATTTCCTGGAATTCTGCGGCCAACGCAGAGTTGATGGTCCGCCTCATCATAGAAACCTACTCCCACCCATCGTCGCCTTCTTCTGATCCATACCATCCTCCGTGCCTCTCGGTCATGTGTCCGTAGATATCATTCGGAACTTCCTCTCCGCAAAAGAAACACCATTCGGTGGCACAAATGGTGCAGCTTATGTGGTCGCACCCTCCATCCTTTTCAGTCTGTACGCCGCAGCCCGGACACTTCTTCACACGGAGTCCTGCCTTCTTTCCAGGTTCGCGGCCCATACACTCGTCACAACACCATTCGCTCACAGGAGGGGGCGCACCGGCACCACACGCTCGCTCCATGTACCGGCTCGCCTGACTGCAGTACAGGCACCAGGCGTAGATCCAACCGTTGTCCTCCACCGCAGTCTTCAGATTCCCCAGGGCGCGGAGATTCTTGGGAAGGACCTTGGGGGAGGGCTGTCGTCTACAGAATGGACAGCTCAGAGCTGCAAGATTCAGGATCTGGCCGTGAGAGTTTGAGCCGTACCAGCCATCAAAGCAGGACTTGCATATCTGCTGGTCACAGCCGCGGCGGCCACAGGCACTTAGCAGATCGGACTTTCTCATGTTGTTGAAACATAAGCTGCAAGTCCCTGACTCAACCTGACGCGATTCAACCCACGATCGCAGTGATTCAATGATCACACCAGAATTTCGCACCAGCTTTCCCTGAACGGTAAGTCGTGGCATCTCAATGCTGCCATCCTCGTTTGTTCGGCGAGGAAGGACCTCAACCTTGTCCGCGAATCCCTCGATGCCTGCATTCGAGATTGCGTAGAAGAGTGATCTGTTGTTAAAAGGCTGCGCAATCTTCTTTTCATCATTGCGTAAAAGCCAATCAAAGCCATTCTGCTCCTGGTTAGCAAGCTGTTCTGGCGTCGTCTCGACCTCAATGATAGTTGCAATCCGCTCCGTCTGGCAGGCCATGCACTTGAACTCGTTTTCGTTGAATTGTTCAGAGCGATACTTCACCGGCCAGATGACCCGGCTCAAACAATTCTTGCATTCAACACAAGGCGCAGTCGTGCAGGTATCTCTTTCGGGGTGATTCTTAGGCATGAGCCCGTCCATTCGACAGTACCAGCATTTGGGACGAACATTGAGCTTCCCTGCATTGTAAACGACGTACTGCGCTCGGCAGTACTTCATTGAGCACTCCACCCAAGTGGCCGTAGTCTTCTGGTTGTCCTGTTTAGAGACCTGAGTGTTGATGTACGTATGACGCTCTTCCTCTGTTTTGTAATCGGATGCGCAGAGACCGCATACTCCATTCGGATTCATCATTGTGACGGAACGAGGGAACTTGCAGGATGGACATTGCACGACTGGACCAAGGGAAATCTTTGACTTGCTTGGCTGCCATCCAATCTTGGCAGTCAGAGTTGTCTTCAAATTCATTTCCAGCATCTTGTAATCGACGAGAGATTGGAACAGGCGTCGGTCTTCCTCTGCGAGAATGCTCTCGCTCGAGTCGGTGGATGCATTTCGGCTGCGATACGATTTGTCTGCCTCTAGAAGCAGTCTCAAACAGCTTGTGTTCCATGTCTCAGGAATATCCAAGGTGTTCCACTTGGAGTATGCAAGAAGCTCGGCATCAGCTGCTTCCTCCAAGGGCTTGATACCCATCCGCAAGCTCAAAGCAGCTAACAAAGCGGCTGGACGTGCCGAAAGCTTCGTCCCTGGAAGCACAGTATGCAGCAAGACCTTCCAGAACTGCCGCTTGTATTTCTCGGATACCAGCACCAGAGGGATTCGTGGAACTTCTGACTCTGAAGCAGCCTTGATGTGCTCTGGCATGTCTTCTTCACGCAAAACGTAGGTAAGGCGCGCCATCACCTTGCCGAGCCGACCAAGAATCCGACCATCACAAGACCGGCCAATTTCCATCAATTCATCTCGGGTAAACTTCAATGAAGCCTGGACTCTGTTACCGTCAGAGTCCATTTCCGTGAATGATACGGTTGGATCAAGGAAGACGCAAGGGAAGCGCTTCTTCTCTGGAACCGACTCAATGAGTGCCGTGATCTCTCCCACGTAGTCATAGGACGATTCCAGCCAGGCTTTCATCTTGGCCTTCAGATCTGGGAAGACGATGTTGTTGACTTGTGTGCCAAACATCTCGATGAGTTTGTCTCGGTCTTCCCCATCGCGGTCATTACAAACGGTCCTCCATAGCGTCCCAAAAACCGGGTTCACAGTCATCGATACCACGTTTGACTGAATGATCTCGGCTAACTGCTTCGAAACGGTGCCGCGGTAATCCTTGTCCGCAGAATAGCGCTTGGAAAAATCCATGGGAGGACTGTCCTTTCCATTCTCCTGTCGCCGTGAGATTTTGTCCTTCATGTTTTCGAGGGTAAGCGGTGTGGCGATCAAATTTCCCTTCACATAATTGCAGTACTCCTTGTTGTCAATCTTGACAAAGTAGGTTCTGCTCAGCTCATCCTTCTCCGAGGCGACGTCGTTGATTGTGCTGACGTCCTTGTAGTTCACCACAGAGCCTATCTTGGCGGAACTGGCTGCCTCGGCGCCGTTCTTCTCGGCGCCCATCCAGGTGAGAAGCACGTTGATTGTCAGCGAGGAGATGGTCTCGGGTGTGGACACATCTGGAATCTCCACACATGTGCCTCCGGTGAAGTGGTTCAGGAACAAGTGTGCTGATAGAGTATCGGCAAGAGTGGACTGGATGACGCTGATGAAAGTGGCCTTTTTGGGGCCATCGCGAAAGTGCTTGGATACCGACACCCAGTCAAGGAACTCAGGCCCAGTGCCGTAGGCGTCGGTCTTCAGACGCTCTATTTCAGATGCGCGGTATTTCCCACCCTTGAGTACAATGTCAGCTCCAAGATCGGAATGCATTATTTGATACACATGGCTGAACATACCGTGGCTGGGGTGTGAGGAGGAGCGTCCGCATATAGCAGAACCAGCGTCTTTGCGTCTTCCTGCATTACTGAATAGGCGTGTGCGAGGCCCGTCTTCACAGCCTCGGGCCAATCGCCGCCATGCTCCGGACGTAACTTGGTTGTAAAGTCAAGCAAATCACTCTGCTTCAATGGGTACCCTTGACCGAGCCATCTAGTCACCCAGACTGTTAGAACCTAGATGCGAGGAGTGTAGCGAGGGAGTTCTTACCCGGACCACTCAGTCAGCTCGCCTTTGTAGTAATCGCGGTAGGCCAGAACGCCTATTCTCTCAAAACAGCCGGTGAGGGCCGAGATGCGAATTATTTCTGGCAGTGATTTGTTGAGGGAGTGGAGGTAGCCGCCCATAGATGCAGTTGCATCGGTCAAGATCAATAGGTCATGCTTCTCTCTCATGATTCGCAGCTGGCCGTGGGCAACGTGCCACGTCCGTTTCGTTATCTAAACCGTAGATGAACGGAAGAAGCTGGAAAACAAAAACAGAGGAAAGTTGGTGGTATTTGTGCTTTTGCTTTTGGAGTTGGAGTTGGGGAAGTCACAGGCCAGAGAAAGTCTGAGTCATGCCGAAACTCTGAGCCAACAGAAGAGACATGGCCTGACATAAGCCTGCCTTATCTAGCTATTCCCCCTACAAACTAAATTCAATTCCCCAGGTTAACGGGCTAATGAGCGGCTGAAGAGCGTATCCCTACGAGGCTTAGTTCATTAGTGCTGCGACCATTTGTGATGATCATTTAGCTGCCAGGCTGTGTTTCCAATTACGAGCCCCTTTCCATGGTCAAATTCCGCCACGAAGTCTGCCTAGCCAAACTAGAAAGAAAGGAATCTTCGGCTATTAGCGAAGATTCAAGTTTGGCAAGTTGAAAGCTTTGTCGCCCAGGTGTTCTATCAGTATACCTATTTCTTGCGCATCTCTTGCGCCTACATGGGGATGACTCAACGTTGTAGCGGCACAGCTTAAATTTATCCAGGGCGATGAACAGGCATTTACTAATTGTTTTTCTCGGTTATCTCATGCTTAGTGGTCTCAACTCACTTTCAGTGCAGGAACGCTGGCAGGTGTTGAGTCACAGCTAGGCCCTCGACCATCAGGCTCTTTTAAAGTTCCTCGTTGTCTGTCCAACGGCCAATCTTCTCCAACTACCGAGGTTCATATTTCTTTCTACCATTTTGGTTCAATTCCGTCATTCCTAGTCACTCAGAGTGCAGACAGAAAAGCTTGTTCAATAGTCGCCATTCGGTTACAAGTACGCCGTCCATTTTTGACCAGAGTGTCGTACTTCAACCTACCTACCCCTAAAATTATCTAATTGATAGGTATTAGACTCTCTTACCATAGGTAGTATACTGAGTCGGGGCCCACTTGTCAATTCGGCCGGGTTAGATAAATTGGCTATTTTTCCGTATCCGTAGAAAAAGACATGCTTTTTACCCCTTCTTATTTTCGCTTTCAAAAATCCCTTCTTACGAAAGATGCGTCTTTTGCAACCTCACGGCGGCTACGATAGGTCAATTGACTAGCTGCAAACGTGATCCATTTGATCAAATGAGGATATACACAAAACTTAAAACCTCCTTTTTATAACTATTGTGGAAGGTTGTTAGATTTCGGTGTGTTGGCAGTCTGTATTTCAAGCTCGCTAACAGCTGTGGTGTTGTTCGTTTTTCCCCCAACACAATACCGAGCGCCAAGACCCTCGGGATTCCATCTCACTTTGTAAAGCGAAGGGCTGTACAGGAATGGCTACCCTTCTAAGCATGCATCTCCGCAAAAGGAGCCCTTAGTCGTCTACATTGTGGCTTGCGAAACCGAGAAGAGGGTGAATGCCAGAAGCTTTTCCCTTCACAGCAGCCATCTCATCAGCGTGCTCAAGCTTGCGTGTTTCTGGTACGTAGTTGGTACTCTTTAGGAAGTCAAGAACGAGATCTGTCCGCATATACCTATGGTTACGTACGAATGTTTGAGATACGATAGCATGACGGATAACTCGGTATGTCGTGGGCTACGAAGGAGACCTGGAGCTGATAGCTATGGGTGCCAACGGCAAGCAGATCCGCGAAACCGAAACAGATGGTAGGTGGGGGCGGGTGTCGTCTTAAACGGAGTCAACAACCCGTCAAACCGTCGATCAATATCGATTTTTCGAGGATGGCATGACGCTCTAAAGAGTTCCCTATATTTATTGTACGTGAAAAGCGTGTTGCTTTTACATTGCCTGGTGGGTGGAGAAGGTCGGGATATCTCGCCTATGATGATTTTGTAAACGGAGAGTGCTTTAATACGCCACTGCTTTGCACATGGGATGATTGTGAAAATATTGAATATAGTATATCAGTGTTGAAGAATTATTCAGTTTGCTTTGATGTGCTGCGGCTGCATTACACGCGTAAATCTTCGGCATCTGAAAAGCCCCGAGCCACCGGCTAGTAAAAGTGGCATGGCACGTAATCTGCAAGTGCGCTATCAATGCAACTATGACAGCCTTGACACCTGCGTATTAAGTGTGGGCCGAGACTGTTTTTGCTGATCATTACACGGTTCTGTATTGGTGAAACCCAGGATGCTACCTTGTGGATGCTACCCATCTGGTTTAATTTAGAGGCCGAGACCGAAACCGAGAACGAAGATATACGTAGGCTAAAAGGACCATGGCAATCTAGGAGCATTGGAAGTTATAAAACCAATTCCATCTGCCGTGGGATCTAGCCTTTATTTTCCGAAAGTGCTATCTACAAGACCCATCCCGAGTAGACCCAGAGAAAGGGGATAGCATCTCTTCCACGTCCATATTCCTCAGCCAACACGCCCAACATTCCCTAGAGCAACTAAGACGATATTAATACTTCGACCCTCACTACTTTCACTGTCACAGAAGAAGCTTTTCGTCATGTTGTTACCAATCGGGATAGGTAGTGCCATAGGCCTCCTCTTCGCGGCTGTTGGTCTATCCAAACCTCCCAGAACTTCATCACCTCGCTTACACATCTGCTAGATATTTGCCTATATCACGGCCTACCTTGCCTACAACGCATGGTTCAACCCTCTTCGCAAGTACCCTGGCCCGCTCTTTATGCGTGCAACAAGACTAGGGTACCTCTACAAAGCGTTCAAGGGCACACTGCCGTTCGATATGCTGGATCTGCACAAGAAGTACGGCCCTGTTGTTCGCATCGCTCCTAATGAACTTGCCTTCGCCGATCCTGCCGCTTGGAACGACATCCAGGGTCACAGAACAAAGGGTCAGTTGGAGTTTGAGAAGGCGCAGCTCTTCTATCGGCCCATCGACTCTATGGAGATCGATATTATCAGCGCCGATCGCACCGAGCACGGGCTCCTCCGGCGCACGCTTTCCCATGGTTTCAGTGACAAGAGTCTTCGCGAGCAACAGCCCCTAATTAAAGGATACATTGACAAGTTGATCGAGAGGCTGCATGAGAATAGCAACGGCGGGTCAACTACGATCGATATTATGGCTTGGTACAACTTTACAACATTTGATATCATTGGAGATCTCGCTTTCGGAGAGCCATTTGGATGCCTTGAATCATCTGACTATCATCCCTGGGTCCGTATTATTTTTCAGATGGCCCGGGCCGGCGTGGTGTTGCAGGCACTAGGTTACTACCCAGCCCTCAAGAACTTTCTTCTCAGCCTAGTTCCCGACTCAGTTCGCGAGGGAAATCAACAACACGAAGAGCTTACCAACGAGAAGCTCCGGCGACGAATGGACCTAGGGGTTGAGCGCCCGGACCTTATCGAAGGCCTCCTGAGGAAGAAAGATGAATGGGTGAGTGCCTCGAAGAAAGTTTAATCACCAGGATTGCGAGCTAAGACACGTTTTAGGGTTTGACCATGAGCCGCCTCTCATCAAATGCCGGCAAGCTGATCATCGGCGGCAGCGAAACGACCGCAACACTGCTATCTGGAGTTACATACTACTTGGCAATGAATCCTGCGGCTCTAGAAAAGGTGACGAATGAGGTTCGATCCACATTTAAGACGGAAGACGAGATCGATTTCAGCAGTGTCAACAATTTAACGTATATGCTCGCATGCCTGAATGAGGCTTTGAGGATGTACCCACCTGTCCCTGTTGGCCTTCCACGAGTAGCACCAAAGGGCGGCGCCGATGTGTGTGGCCATTACGTGCCAGAGGGCGTAAGATGATCCTAACTGCTTCTCGTGCGAAGTTACTCATTTGCTAACATTTTACCAAGACCGTTGTCGGAATTCACCAATGGGCCTTATACCATAATGATAAATTCTTCAAGGATCCTTTCAACTTCCACCCTGAGCGGTTCCTCGGGGACAGCGCGTTCGAGAGCGACGTCCGAGAGGCGTTCCAGCCCTTTCATGTTGGACCACGAAACTGTATTGGGAAAAAGTGAGTACAGCGCACTCTTTCATCTCAGATTCTTTTGTTCGTATTACTAACCTCAATTTCATAGTCTGGCATACGTAGAGATGCGAACAATTCTTGCAAGAGTGTTATTCAATTTTGATATGCGACCTACGGACGCTACTAGCGGATGGGAGAAACAAAGGGTATTCAACCTGTGGGAGAAACCGCCACTGCCTGTCTATTTGACATCTGTCAAACGCAGCTAGGTTTTGAAATTCGGTTCGATATGAGAGGTGTGGCCATTTGCTTCTGTCACTGTATGCTTTCTTTAGACTACGATCAACAGCCCGTTCACTGAATTATAACAAAGGGGGTTTCTTGAAGATGATATGGAGTTTTCATGTTGTTTGAATTTGTGTCAGCTAAATTACCTGTTTCAAAAAGGTACATTTTCATCAAGCAGACTCATAAGTTGTTGATTCCCTTGAAACCAGTCGTCCAAGTTATCAAAATTAGAAATGCTCTCTTCAAAACCCTTTGCATGCTCCATCACCATCTCGATGCTATTATCCACCAAGCTCGCTTGCGCAGCTTGCAAAGGATCCTCGTTGAGTGAGGGGAGGATTTCGGATGGATAAAGAGCATTGGTTCTCATATAGAGCTGCGCGGCCTGGCAAAGTAGATCGTAGAGTTGATGGGGATGTGTTATAGATTCTGATCCAGTTGGAGGACATAGAGAATCTGTGAAGCGTTTCAATCGATCCAAATCAGCCACATCGTGAAACTGGATCACGCGCGTGAATAGGATGGTGAACGGAACAAACGGCGTGTTTACAATTGCCCTATTATTCAAATGTCAACTCCCGGTGTTTATGGCAAACATACTAGCATCTCACTTACCAGTTAATATACTTTCTGTTCATAGAGCAGCCAATTCCACGTTTCTTTATGCCTGTAATGCATTTGTGGTGAATATCGAATACCTCGCGAGCAGCAGCTACGTAGTTGTTTATTGAGCCATCCAAAGATCCCAGGGGAAGAGGTACGGCACGTAGAATGAGTGTCAATAACGAAGTTAAGCAGACCAAGTCGCACTGCAGATGATAGTCCCGCAATGGGTCCAACAATACACCACGTTCATCACTTGCCTCCACGGCCTAGCGTGCCTATCAGTGAACGTCGCAACTGAAACTTGGAAGATCACATACATTAAGTTCGGTATATGTTTCCGCAATCAAACTTCGCAGTTGCTCAGCAAGCTGCTCCGCGTGATGGATCCGCGTACTGTTGTTTGCAACAGAAATGGCCGCTGGGCTATACAGCTGCTCATACACGTTACCTTGAATCCTTGCCACTCGAACGGGTCTCGGTAAATTTTGCTCGAAGGGCAGTGTTATCTCAGTGTCAAGGATATTCGGTGCCCGACCAAAGCGAAGAGATAGCCCTTTATCAAGCCTATAAACCGACCAGAACAGTCGTTCCTGAGAAGCTCGATCAGGATTTATTGTTCCTCGAGATCGGCCTGGTGGGCTACGGTGGTAACCAAGAGTTTGACACTGAGTTGATGCAACGGATATAAAGCTCCAAGCTAGCGAGGCCTTGGAGTTTTCAACAGCATTGAACGCCTGGAATTGGTCAGCACTGGATATCGTTAATCTAGGGATAGTCATACATACCCCAAGCATCAGCGCAGCTATAACTTCCATGGATGACGGCAAAAGAAGTGGGAGTCTCTGGAAAGCCTTGAACATGTTCCTTTCACAAAGCTTACCGTATTCCATGTAGTCTTCCCGTCCAGACCCAGCCGCATGCTCGTAGAAGATGTAGTACATATACCCATTAGAAAGAATAAAATCTATTTCGTTGAAATCGTCGACTGCAAAATAAACCTTCCGACAAATGTCGGCGAATCGGTCAAGAGGAAGTACATGCGACATCCGAGACACAGTTGCATTGGTCTGATGGGCTGTTTATGTTAGAAGAAGCACCCATCACGGTGGAATCAGGGAACCAACCTTGAGCCCAACGCAGTATGTCCACTGAAGCAGCCAATGGTGGCATCTCAGAGTTACCTTCTGGTGCTGGAGCCATGGCTTTTGGAATGACCAAGTGTTTAGGATTTTCAAGGCTCGTGAGAAGAGTTTTCATGGATGATACCACCTTACCACCTTCAGTGCCGACATATGCAGGCTCTATGTGTTCCACAAATGTTTTGATAAACTCGATGATGTGTGCGGAATGATCCCAGTGGGTATTGCTTCCAGGAGCGCACAGAGACACCCCCTGGGATCCATGTTTCACCGTCTCCAGTCGATTATCAACTGATATCACGCTCTTGTCGGTTCGATTTTCAGTGGGACGTGGTGGCCTGTTTGTGGCCTGAAGGAAAGCTTGGATGGCATCGACGCCCTTTGAAATGTCGTTGATTTTCTTTTCACTAAAAAAATCTTTAAGACAAGATTCCTTCCCTGGGAACTGGAACAACGTACTACTCTGCTGATATTAATACTCTCTGTCTCGAAGCTTTAGTGTTGGATGCCACAAGACTGTAAGTACAATTTAGTCTTGACGAAACGCAGCTTGAGCAGGGCGATGTTCTTTCGCAGGCTATCTAAATTGACGCTATCAGTCATCTTGCTACGTTTATGGAATGAAAAGAGACAAGGCAGCGTACCTTTCGAGTCCGGCACTGATCACACTAGTGGAGGAACGTTAACGCAAGTTGATTCCACAATCCGGAAGCAGAAAGGCTTACAGAACGGCGGGGAATCGCCAGTCGGGCCTGCGACGTTCCGTTAACATCTTCGCCCATATCCATTCTGTCTTGTTTGTTTGAGAGGTTCGTGATGTAAGCCGGTTAGGAGAACAGTGAGACGGAGACATCGGGCATCCGCGGGTTTCCGAATGAGGAGAGACTCACCTTTTAAACAAGCTGACCAAAACAGTGGGGATCAGATGACAAATGTAAAGTATGCTGCCACTGAGCTTGCTTTGATTGGCCACAACTAGATCCAACTCTGTCAGCGGTATTGCGCGGGATTCCGGCCGGCTACTAAAGCGTTAAGTAAACCATGACCTTAGTAATTCGAAGTGCCAGGACGAAGACGTGCTATCAGACAGAAAAACAAATGACGGGCTATAAGTATTCGATGAATCTACTTCTCTCAACGAATTCCAGCCTAATACATTCCGATATAGTATCGAGTTAATTCAGCTATTACATCACTCGCAATTTTTTTCAAATCACAACATGGCTCACGTGAAGAATGTTCTTGTGACCGGTGGCGCCGGTTTCATGTAGGTCTCTGACTTATACAGTCGTTTTTCGTTGAAAACTAACCTGAATCTAGTGGAGGCTCTGTCGTAGCCACCCTTATTGCCAGGACCACCGCTCCAGTCAAGGATATTAACATCAGCACCATCATTCGCTCGGACGACCAAGCCAAAGCACTGTCGAAGCTTGGCATCAATGTCATCCAAGCGGATCTTTCCGATGAAAAGGCCATTCTGGACGCTGTGCTTAACAACGAGAGTAAGTTGACCGGCTAAATGATTTTTCAATCTACTGATTTACAATTGTAGTTGATCTTATCGTCCATGCGGCCAGCTCTTTCGTTTTGCCTCTTGGCCTCAACCTTGTGAGAGCCCTTGGCCAGCGAGGCAAAATAACCGGCAGGAAGACGTACTTTATCAACGTAAGTACATCTAGTCCCAGTATTTGTTCACGTTCGCTGATTTTCTAGTCATCAATTACCACCCCATTCTCTGAGGATGGGGGTTGGCCTGAGGGAGAGGTCAAAGATACTGACAATTTGTACGAAACAGAGAAGCAGATCAACGATGGCCATCCCGTTCGCATCGTAAGTGGAGTATATCGCCAACTCCTCATTTCTTATACGCAAACAACTAAACTTCCAGTAGACCGACATTGGCCTCGTGGAAGAATCCAAGGCACAAGGTGTCGAATTTTTCAATGTGGCTGTTCCTGTTGTCTGTGAGTCAGGTTCCATATTAGCCATGGGAACGTGTCGAGATATTGGAGACGCTAACATCGAATAGATGGAAGAGGCAGCGGAGAGTGGAAAAAGCTGTCTACGAATATCCCTGCATTCGTTCGAAAGAGTGTCGAGAAGAAGGTGGTTTACAAGTTTGAGAAAGATGGAGTATGTCCAAGTCTTATTTCCCCTCCACTTAAGAGACTCCCAGTCCCATCTTGTCAAGAGGCAGCCAGTTTTGTCTCACAATCAGCAAACAACGTTTTGACTAAGATACTGACAGTTTTGCAGAACCCCCCTGCAATCCATGTTGCCGACTTGGCCGACCTGTATGTCGTGCTTGTAGAGAAGATTCTGAAAGAGGAACCAATCCCTAACGGGGCAAACGGCTATTATTTCGGTTTTGCTCACAGACTTCCTTGGTGGAAGACAATGGAGCGCATTGCCGCCGGTCTTCATGCCCGAGGCCTGGTAACAACGCCAACAGCACAGGTCTGGCCAAGTTGGGAGGAGGCTGCTGAGCAACTCAAATGGCCAGTCCAGCATATTCATGCTATGGGTGCAGCGACGTATGTGCTCTATTCTTTCTGTAGAAAACCATAACTAACAAACTGCACAGCGGGCAACAAGTTGCCGTGAACCCGTACTTGCTGGGATGGCAGCCTAAATGGAACCAGAAGAGGTTCCTGGATAGTATCGACGATGAGATTCAAGCCGCATTGGACGACAAGCCCCTGAAAAGCACTCTCTTCGACACTATCCTGTGAATAGATGAGACTCGGTGCTATCAGGCCGGATCGCAGCCTGTTGGGAAGATGTCGTTTATTGCCTCAGAGTAGTCAGATTATTTTAGGAAAGGAGTTTGTTTATTTATAATATTTTTAAATTCGGCAGTATCCTCCTGTCAGTTCAGCACGTTAGAAATGGTTGAGATGGTGGTTTTGCTTGGCTAGCAGTGATCGATAAAAATTGAACAAAAAGTGTTTGGTTGAGCGAAAATCATCAACAACAAGCATCAATAAATCTCTATGTCTATCAAAATAGCCCCAAATCGGTTCAAACTCTGACTTGTCTCGCCGCATTCACAGTGGCTCAGCTTAGTTTCGCCTCTTTCCTTAACTAGGTACCTACAACCAGTTCAAAGGCTGTCTATAGGGTAGGCTGGAAATATGTCATAAATGCGACCTGAGAGGCTCACCCCTGTCACTCGACTGTAAGCTCCTGCACGAGGAAGGGAGCCAAGCCGCGAATAAATAATCTCCAAGATTCCCTCCTGTTCTCCGATTCTTACTGCGAATTTTTCGGCTGACGACTTACACCACAGCTGAGGGATCGTGTTCTGAAGTGATGAAAGCCTAAGTATCGATTTCGTTCTACTCGAGCGCGACATGTCGGACCCAGACATTTCTATGGCCAGCCTCCATGAACTAGTGCGGGGGTCTCAATTACCGACGACATTCGAGTCCAATGGCCAGCTCATCATCCACGCCCGCTCAGCACGTCGCCGAGCGGCCCAGGAAAAATGGATCATCAGGAAGAGGCTTGGTAGTGGAGGCCAGGCCTACATCGATCTCCAAGAGAGGATAAGTGCTGGATCCGGATCCCCGCAGCTGCGTGCCGTTAAAAATCTCAAAATACCTGACGGTCGTCGAGAGGGGAGCCGGGAGCTCTACCGACGTGAGCTGGAAGCCATCGCCAAGTTCTCCCAAGCGAAGGTTTGCCCAAGGAACTTGCTTCCATCACTGAGCTATGTTTGGTTGCTAATACAATCATCATATCGTAGTACTCGGATCACTTCGTCACCTCTTTTGGTTGGTTTCTCAGTTCACAAGTCTGCCTACCTCTTTCCAATACAGTAATACCGTGGCTAACGTTTTGTTTCTTACGTAGTTCATCCATATCGCTATGGAGTATTGTGAATTAGGGGACCTTGATAAATATCTTTGCAACCCCAGTAACTGCCCAGATCGCCGATTGCCGAAGTCAGAGGTACATGAAATTTCATCACAAATCCTCGAGGGTTTAGATATCATGCACCGGGAGTCTTTTTGTCACAGGGATCTGAAGCTTGCTGTGAGTTTTTCCCCCCACAATTCTCCAGCCGCTGCTTGAGGGAAATCTGACCTTTCCTTCTCAGAATATTCTGATCATGAGCACATCCCCTTCTTGGTGGGTCAAGCTGGCGGATTTTGGTTTGACGAAAAGGATTGAGGCCACCATGCCCGAAACCACAGCGATACGTGGAACTCCCAACTATATGCCACCGGAGCTTCTTGGATACAACGGTAACGCAAATAAAGCAGACCAATACGCCGTAGATATGTGGTGCCTGGGTCAATGCGTCTTCAGACTCTTCACAGGAATACCTATATTTGCAAGCCCCAACCATCTCTTCCAGTACTCCCACGGTGAGGAGAGCTTCCCGGAGTTGCCGTTGCAAAGATGCGATGCAAGCAAGAGTCTGATTGATTACATCAAACAACTTGTCGCAGTTGATCCCGGCGAGCGTTTGTCCTCGGCGAATGCATTGAACCATCCTTGGGTCACATCGGGGTACTCCAATGACGAACCCAATGATAAAAGATTCTCCCAAGACTATTTTACGGAGGAGGACACAGAGGCTTCCGCAGCCTGGCCAGAGGACTCATCAGATGATGTGGAGCCTCGAGAGAGCAGACAATATGGTTCTGAACATTCGCCTGAGTTTAGCGTGGACGAGCCATCAGCTGTATGGCCTGCAGATGAGACTGCAGAAACTGCCTTCGTGGTTGAAAATACCGAACCGGGCCAAGAAGTCCCTCTCACATTGGTGAAAGGGGATCTGACCGCTACCTGGGAGGCGGGCGAGACAGTCCGGGCCAACCTCAGCACCGACCGGGGTGGTCAAGACACCGATACAGCTATAATCGATGATCCAACACCCAATAAGGTCCTGATCGCAGAAAATCACAAACTTTCTGGGAATGGGTTCTATGGAGACAAGAACTTTGATAAGGCTGTTGAGGAGTATAGCAAAGGTGAGCAAAATAGCCTCTCAATGTTACCAGCAAAGGTGTGTGGAAGATAGCTGACTTCTTTGCTGTGAAGCCATTGAACTGTTCCCCTCCTCGCCAACTTATTTAGGGAACCGGGCTGCTGCCTTGATGTCGAATGGGAAATATCAAGAGGCTTTAATTGACTGCTTCAAAGCTCTGCAGGTCGCCCCTGATAGCAGAAAGCTACTCGTGCGTCTTGTTCACATTTATACGGCACTCGGTGAGGCAGATAAAGCTGTTCACTGGTTAAAACTCATAAGCAACCCTGAACCTACGGAGGAAGAGGCCATGGCAGCAAAGGCGATGCATCGTGACCATAAACTTGCGATGGACTTGATCGGACAAAGTGAGACGACTTCCATTGAGAGCATGCAGCTAGTAATCAGCGCATTGGACAGGGCCAGGAAGTATCAATCATTGTCGGCTCGCCTCCCTTGGGATTGGCAGGTCACCCTGGCTCTAGCTCATCTTAACTTGAATGGCCTTGAGTTGGATACAGAGAAACGAGCCGCTTCATTGGAAAGGGCGCAAACTGCAATCGACTCAATACGTGACTCCGACGAGTACTACCACAGTGAGGCAATTTTCTTGTACGGGCGTCTGTTATATTGCCAAGGACAAGACGAGAATGCTATTCAAACGCTCGAAAGGGCAACTCGGGCCTCTTCTTACTGTTTCTCTGAGGAAAGATGCGTCCCCTGCAGAGATGGAATTAGATGGCTTGGTATCGCACGAGAACTCTCTCAACTGAAAGAACAAGGGAATAATGCATTCAGAGCACACGACTGGATCACGGCTAAGGACTTCTACAATAGGGCATTGAAGGTCGATCCAACTAACAGACTGACCAATGCAAAGCTCTACCAGAACAGAGCTCGGTGTTACATCAGGTTGGGCTTCTACTACAAAGCCATCGACGACTGTACGAAGGCAATTGATCTTGATCCTACCTACGTCAAAGCCCAAGCAACGAAGGCAACCGCTACTGGGCTGTCTGGATACTTAGGTGGAGCGTTGGAAGAATGGAAGTTGGTGAGAAAAATGAGTCCCGGGGACTCTCAGGCCATCAAAAACATACGAAGCCTTGAATCAGAGCTAGCTGACCCCCAGAGAGCCACCCTCGACGAAAGGAAGGCAAAATACGGAGGTAATGTGAACCCAATTTAACCGTTGCTGATAAGGCGTCTAACTCGAAATAGCGGACCATTCCTTAACCATTCAGGCCATGGAAGCCCTTGTCGACTCGCTTTGCAACCAGGAATTACATCAGGAGGCTGTGGTGATCCAGAAAGAGATCTTGGAGATTGAGGTGAAGAGGGCGGGCACCAAGAAAAATGAGAGGGTTCTCAGTGTTATGGGCAATATCTGCTGTAACCTGTCTCTTGCTGAAAAGTACCAAGAGGCGCTGCCAATATGCCGTGAGGTGTTTGAGTTGAGACAAGATCACTCGGGCCTTGAGAACGCTGCTACTCTCGCAAGCATGCATGATCTAGGCTCTGTCATGGTATCGCTTAAACAGTATGCGGATGCAGAGCCCTTATTCATAAAAGCCTTATCTTTATCCGAGATGGCCGTTGGGGACACGGATGAGATCACGGTAGGATGCAAGGAGCATCTTGCCATGATATATATTGAAGAATCTAGGCTTGAAGAAGCCTTCTTCCATCTTCAAGACGTACTAGAATGGAAAAAAAAATATGATGGAGAGGAGGATCTGAGCACAGTACGAGTAATGCATGACATAGGGAACGTCCTTAATCAGCTAGGAAGGGCTTCGGAGGCAGAGCCCCTCCTTCGAGATGCTGTTCGACTGAGAACTAAGGAACTGGGCACAAACCATGAACGTACGCAAGAGAGCGTTAAGGCTCTATCTTCAACATTAGCTAAACTTTGGTTATCAGAATAGATGATACAGACCTTTCGCTCTGTTTCATATCAGCTCGGTAGAATCTAATCTTCTTATCATAGGGGGGGGGGGGGAATTGTTGATGCTTTAGTTGGATGAAGCAGAATGCGAAGCACGGTAACTGCGGGAGCGTTTGCGTAGATACATTAGCTGGTCTATCAACGATGAACGTCTAGCGACGATGATGGCATGCAGATAACAGCCCTCATGTGTATTCTAGTTGACAGAATATTTGCCTAGGCCAGGAATTTGCACGAATAATTAATATCGGAGATCCTGACATCAGCTATGAGGGAATTGCATTGATGGAACACAAACGATCACGCAAGGATCCCAGTGTTACCATCCCAAGACGCAGAGATAGCCAGATAGACGAATATGATTCGCCTGTGCCACAAAAATATTGAATTCTGCATGCCCGCGGATGCGCTCGCCATCAGCTCGGGGGAAGCCAGCCAATCACCTTGTCAGGCGATTTCAGCTACGTTCTTGGCTACAACTCTACCACGACATGTCAGCGAGGCTTATTCACCTCTACTGTCTCTGTAAGGAAGGTGTGATGGCAGCTGAAGGGAGAGGTGGTCTGAGCCGAACTTGCTTCGGGATGAAGATAAAGCTAAATAGCTTACGCTGAATGGATTTATCCACCTACGGCCACCCCATTACCCAGGTCATTTTTAAAAGAAAAAATCTTGAGAAAAAGAAGGTATATCATTCTATCAGGATTCATTATGCGTACTCGTACTAGCTTCTTACTGGCGGCTATCTCACTCGCTCTGGCAGCACCTTCTCCTCCACCCCAACCGAGAGATACAAATCCCCGTGTTGTCGACAAATATATTGTCAAGCTCCAAGACTCGTCGGAGATTTCTACGCTCGACAGTATACTGGACTCTTTTTCAATTGAGACCGATCAGCTGTATAGCAACGTCTTCAACGGCTTTGCTGCTACTCTTGATGACGATCAAGTAGCAAAGTTGCGTGATAATCCCCAGGTAAATGTCATATTTGGAAGAGAACACTCTTATTGATGTTGACCTTTATTTTAGGTTGAGTATGTAGAAGAAGATTCCATTCTATCCATCGAGTCAGATGGCATTGTATCCATTGATGATCTTATAACTGTGCCCACCACAAATTGGAATCTTGCTCGCATCTCACACCGGGCTCTGGGAGCTACCACCTATGTTTTCGATGATTCAGCTGGACAAGGGACCTGCGTGTACATCCTCGACACAGGAATTCAGACAACCCATCCGGTAAGTTTATCTGTCTGATGGCTCATTCACTAGCTGACAACGCCAACAAAGCAATTCGGCGGTCGAGCGTCTATGGTAGCCAATTTCGTTGGCGGTAGCAGCACTGACAGCAATGGCCATGGTACCGCGATGGCTGGCGTAGTAGGAGGCCTGACCTACGGCGTCAGCAGAAACACCGCCCTTCTCGGGGTCAAGGTGCTCGACGACAGCGGCTCTGGTACTACGAGCGGCATAATCTCCGGTATTGACTGGATCGCTTCAGATGTATTCACACGGAATTGTCCCAAGGGTTTCGCGGTAAATATTGCTTTTGGAGGATCCTTCTCGACAGCTCTCAACACTGCTGTCGCCACACTCATCTCTGGGGGCACCTTCGTTTCTGTTTTTGCTGGCGGTAATGCCGCCAATATTGCCAACTACTCTCCAGCATCTGTAGTGACGGCCTGCACTGTTGGAGGCTCTACCAGTACCGACTCAACCGCATCTTGGAGCAACTATGGCTCATTGCTTGATATCTGGGCCCCTGGTCAGAGTGTTGTCACTACAGGACTTGGCGGGACCACTGTACATCTCCCCCTTGTTTTATTTCAGAAACAATGTGGTTTGGAACACTAACGTCTTCATCATAGACTACCGTTTCTGGATCCATTGCTTCTGCCCACATTGCAGGCTTGGGGGCTTATATCGCAAGCCTCGAGGGTATAACCGGGGCTGGGATTTGCGAACGCCTCAAAGAGCTGGCTACCCCTAACCTGCTCGGTAACGTGCCTGCCTCAACTGTCAACTTGATTGCATACAATGGTAGTGGTGCTTGAGTACGTCATCCGATTAGTTGACGGAACATGTGGTTTTGTAGGAACTCGTTGTGTTGAGATGTTGGGTCTGCTATGGTCCATTATTGTTTTCTACGTTGCATTCACACCACACACTCTCTCACCTATGGTACCTGTATGAAAGGACAGTATAAGTCGGCAATCCACATGCCTGAAGTTAGTTAGAATCATTATGCGGTGAGGGAATTTATGCACCCTCTAGCGCAACCTAGAATGTTGCAACTCCTTTTTTTCAGACATGAATACGCTCTCTGAACTGAAATCTAGACCGTCTTTAAAAATGAAGACACTGCCCCCTAATTTGCTCTCCTTCGACCTTCTCCAAAAGTGTCACTCGCTAACCCCTGTTTAGGCAGTGTTTTTTCCAACAAATCGGACGTGCAAATACCGGCGGCAACCTGGATTCCAGCTAATTATAAATTATACCCGGCGCTAGTGGTCCAGAGTCTTATCTTCTCGTATTTATCAGCATCAATGCTTGATACACGAAAAACTACGCCCTTGGATTGACACCATAATAGAGCTTTGCTTGCCTTTGCCAGCTCCGCAGTTTCAGTCCCTCTGATGCTCAAACTATAACTATACGTCAGCCTATCTTCCGTTGCTAAACTGGGCCAAAGCTAAATATGGCCGTGAGCAACGTTCCCGTCCTCCCCCATCCCGGCCAAGTCGGCGACCAAAGATCCATCCCTCCGCCACCGGCCGAGGACTTCAATGCCTTATTCGGAGGAGTTCTGCCGCCCGCCCAAACCCTTGAAACATACCTGGGCGTGACGACCTACTATATGATTGAGCCCTCCCACCCGAACCCGTCAACCACAGCGACACCCCGCAACGTGGTGCTCATCCACGGCGTCGGAACTCCAGCCATCGGGCTCCTCCCCCTGGCCAAGCTCCTCGCCGCCGATTCCACGCCAACCACGGTCCTCATCTACGACAACTGGGGACACGGGCTGTCGTCTACCCCTGTGGCCCCCCACGTACCTGGTCTGTTTCACACCCAGATCCTCGGCCTTCTCGCCCATCTTGGCTGGTCACGGGCTCATTTTCTCGGATTCTCGCTCGGAGGCATCATTGCCGCTTCCTTTGCGCAGTATCACACCACCGTCGTGCAGTCCCTGGTCCTCGTCGCACCTGCTGGTCTTTTGAAGACTTCCGACCTGACGCCGTGGGAGAGATTTCTGAGATGGGGCGGCTGGGGCTGGGGATGGGGAGATCTCAGCGCGAATTCAGTTTGGGATTACCTGGGGCCCGGACCGGTTGAGGAAGGCTGGGAGAAGAAGTTCAAGGAGAAGGGTTTGGAAGCTATTCCCAGAGAGGCTGTCCAGATCTGGGAGAAGGAGAAACATGCTGGGCATGTTGCGAGCTTGGTCAGCTGCTATAGATATACGGGGGTTTATGATGCCCATGACACGTATAAGAGCCTTGCGGAGGGCAAACTTGACACGATGGTTCTTCTTGGAGAGAAGGATGGCTTCTTTGAGAAGGATTATATGCAGAAGGAATTCAAATCATTAGGGTGGAAGGGAGATATCCACGTTGTCGATGGGGTTGGGCATAGCGTTGCTGGAGAGAAGCCAAAAGAGGTTAAGGAGATGATGGTGGATTTCTGGGACGAACTCGAGGATGCATAAATAGGTATTCGTTTATTTTCTGTAAAAATTGCTCATATCTCTACCTAGATCTTAACCGCAATGCAGGACCTGATACTGTCTCCACGACGACCGTTCTTGGGGGTCGGTTTCGTTGCTTCATGCGACTACTCATACTATAGACGGTAGCTCCCACATATCCCGCGGAAACGATTACTGCAATAGTAACGTATGCGATGAACCAAGCACTGCCCACCTGCCCTGTCATTTGTAACCCAAAACCTCCGTTGACGATGCCGACTATCATTAGGCCACGCCCGTGCCAGGAGTGGATGCGGCCCAACAGCCCCGTTCTATTATGCTTTTTGTAATCGAGATGGTGAAGATATCCCAAGACGGGCTGGAAACTAAGCAGAACGACGCAAATGGTTCCCATCTGTGTGTGAGTCTGCTTTCCGAACTATAATAAGAGAAGACGGCTTGTTAGATCAAACATGACTGGCAATAGCGCAAGAGTTCGTAATACTTACCATCCCGGCATATGAAGCGTATGTGACGCCCAGACCAAAGCCAACCCACATGATGAGATAGGCAATACACTGCTCCACGGCATGATAGAACCAACTCCCAAAGAGCGGCATGATGATGGCCCCAGCCGGATATAAAACGAGAAACAGTGCCGACATGATGATCCCATGGGCGAGGACAATTGTATCATAGTTGACAGGCGCCACGTATGGCGCAATGCCGTTGTCGGATCCATCGTCACTGGCTGAGAAGACATTCTTCTCTGAACTTATTGCCGCTGCCGATTGACTGATGGTGAACTGTCGGTTCCCGTCGTGCTTGTGAATAACCGCGTCCTTCTTGTCTGAGAGCTCCAACGGCCCTACAGAGTCCCACGCACACATCCACACGTCTTTCCCTTCCATGTTGAAGTCGGCGTACTTCACCTCCGCCACCATCCTGCCGTCTGCCACGCCCGAGCCATTCAACACCTGGACTTTGGTCGTCGGGGTATATACGGGTGGCGTATGGTGCTCTCCAGTTCGCATGCTGACCGTCACGCTGTCGTTGGTCCCCTTATACACGACAAACATCATTGCGTCCAGCATTGACTTGCCGACACCAATGCCGACCCATGCGTAGGTAGACGGCGCATCAATCTTGAAGTAAATATTACCCGTTCTCACTTTGATCGTCGAATTGGGGAATCCCCAATGAAGCCTGATGTCGTCATTGGCTCCCGTCGTATACGAAGCGAGCGCATTTACTCCTGTGGCATCTACAATTGCACCATGGCGTATTAGCGACGTGCCAAGACATGGCTTGATGGATGACGGTACGTACAGAGACTGGCAGCGACGCCAATGATGGCCGCGGGCCTCATCGCTTCTGTTCAAACGAGGGGCACTCGTTTGGTGCCAGGCAGCGGCTTCTCGATGTCGTCGATATTGTGGCGATAGCTTCGTCAATGCGACCCCAATGGCAAGCACGACGAAGAGCAAAACCGCCAATTGACGAACTGAATATGGAGAAACATCAACAAGTAAGGCAAAAAAGGCCCATACTTGCCCTCACCTTATTGAACCATCTGAAAATCTCCTAGTCCAGGGCCCCTAGCCCCCGTGCCTTGAACACTTCAGCTGTCATCCGACCGAGAGGGATTCCTGAAACCTCCAATGCCGAGAGTAGAAAGGACGGAGCCCTGTGGGAGATATCTCCACTCGTGGTGGAAGGATGGGGAATCATGGTTGCATAGTAGGATCTGATTCCTTCCCACCACCCTGTCAGAAAGCACCAACCACGGTTATTTGGCTGGCTGATGCCAGATATATGTACCTTTTGCTGGTTGCATTCTGTCTCATATTACCACCACCTGCCGTAAGCAACCACTGAGACTTTCCTTTCCAGCAGAACTGACTAAGATGGCAGTCCAAAGCGTGAAAACCGGCACGCAGCTCACGCGCCCCGGTGAAAAGAGACGGGCTGAGGTCAGCGGTGGGACAGGGAAGAGAATTACCGAATAGCCAGAACTGCATTCCTTCAGGAATGAGCAAGGATGTGCCGCTGGCGCGTAAGTAAACAATCTCCTGCCATTGGGCCTCACAGGGCAGTTTTTCCCTATATTACCTAGACTATGGCCCCCATCGTCCACGTAATTCATTCGATCCAATTGGAGGGGCCCTGTTAAACATGCTTGCTACCCGTAGCTTCTACAGTGGTACGTCACGCTATTGAATGTGAAGCCCCAGCGCGTCTCTCGTTGCGCCATACATAAATAGAGTAGGCTGAAGTGTTTCAGTGCATTGATGTAGGCGAATTGCCCTATCTAGAAAGAGATTGAGATGCTCAGGAGCCTCGTGATTCGTCACCGTTCTCCTTCATGGATGGAATTCACGCGCTGGCACGCTTGTCGCGCCCACGGTTACATTGTTGGCCTCTAATTGAAGTTCCAAGCAGTGAAACAAACTGCCGTATATATCGTAGTCTCGAGCAACATCATGTCAACTAAGATTGAATACTTTTTGTTTATAAGCGACTGGGGGACTGGGGAACACAGCGAAGCGCCTTGCTTGGCATTGTAGGTCGCTCGCGGTTCCTGCCGATCCCGGGACGTCACAAGACAGAGAGAATTCAGAGACTTGAGGAGAGATCTTATCTTGACAGGCTTCCCCTGTGTTTTGCCTCTCAGCTCGCTGATTTTTTCCACTTCGGGTGTGTCATTCGTGAAGGGTATCCACCGCGTTTGATCTCTTTGCCCCAATTTGATCTGAAACAACACTCACTTCGGTAATATGTGGTCGAACGAGTCTATTCCGCGAAGAGATATCTCAGATAATTGAAATGTTTTTTATTTGTTTTCCAAAGTTTGTTTCCTGAGTATAGTTGGTATCGATGGGTATGCTATAGCAAGGTTCAACTCTGGCGCGAGAGCTCGCGCTGAGTCTTCTTTTACAAGTTGTCAGCTACGATTTCTCTACCAGTTAACAATAACTTAATCAGTGGTCAATTTAACAATTGAAATATTCTCAGTATCTCCAAGTAATTGCTGCATCCTTGACTATAAGTGCCTAGTTAAGATAAGTTTGTTCCTATAACTATCGTCTGCTCTTCCTTGGCGGTAGAAACCTGATCATGAGAGAATATCTTTATTGCAAACAACACGACGAGGAGGCAAAATAGCATTTTCATTCCATCCGGGTATAGACGAAACGAGATCTATAATCACCCTGGAAGATCGATTCTCATGGAGCTCAGTTTGGTGAAGATTTGTTAATGAGTGGGGAAGTGAAAAGCAACGCCTCCAATTGAACCGACTTATCGAACAAACGAAATCCGATGCAAATCAAACAGGAAAGCTTCGCAAATCAATTAAATCAATTCTAAGAAGTATTTGTTTAATCAGTTTGATATACACGATATATTTAGTATATCCTAATAATAGGTGAGGTTTTCCTAGATTTCCTGAGAATTAGGGTAGCTAGCTGGGCTGCTGCTGACTAATACACCTCCTCAGAGGCCTTAGCGGCGCCTGCAGCGGGCTAATTTGCACTAAGGAGGGATCAGAGACGGCTAAAGAGATGAGGGTCAGCTTCAGAGGTATTCAAAATCTGCGAATTTGAGCCTTTGGAAAGACCTTCTTCAAAGCGGAAAAATAAGGTTAGCTATTAATAAATATCTAGATCTATCAAACGATCCAAATAAAACCTCAAATCAATCAAACAAATCAATTTCAGCCCGTCAAACGAACAAACCGATCGCGAGGGCCGTTTGTTTGTTTGATTGGATGCGCCGGTGAAGAGCTGGCTAACCCAGTTCTCGATCAAACTCAACATTCGGCAGAAGGCCCCCTTTTGATCAAAGCTTGCCTTGATATCGTACATATGTCCCACCGACCCCACGGATCGCTGGAATGCGCACGGTCCTTAAACCCACAGAATCTCAGAGAATAGATATATATATGCTTGAATTATACGATCTCGGTAGTGTAACCAAGGATCAATCATGGGGAAGTGTGAATCACATAATCTTCGGTTCTGTTCTTCTTAGCGGGAGAGGCGGTCTTCGGATTATTGATTTCAAGCTCTAGATACGCGTCGCTCACACGTAGCTTCCTGTGGCAACTGGCTGTCTGATCCGAGGTTGGTCGCGTGCTTGGTTCTCGGCCGAGAGTTACACCTTTGGAAATAGAGGCATTCCATAAATAACTAGAGATGGTGCGGTAAGATGTGGGATTTATTCGAAGAGGTAACTATTCTGTTATTCAGCTCATAATGATATTCTATCCGTAAACGACCCTCCGCTTCCTGTCTCAAGAAGTGCAGTCATGTCGTAATCAATGCGCGCGGAAATGATTTATGCCCAGCCTCGATGGATCGCAGGGGTCGCGTGGGCGTAAAGACATGTCGCAGGGGTCGCGTATCAAGATCTTGACGGATGAGTTCCGACCAGGACCAGGTAGAGAGTTGATCCATTTGGTTTTGGTGAAGCTGCTGAGGACTTCTCATGTGTGGTGTACTATCAGGCGCATGACAAAAAACATGGCCCACGTAAACCAGGCGGAAACTAGGGGGCATACCACCAAAGAAACCATCAGTATATACAAACCTCTACTTTTCAGATCCAATTTGTACAATAATATTCAACTATAGAAAATAAGATAAAAGTAACCGACAGTATTTACTTTAAATAAGCTTTCGTATAGCTATTTTAATTTTATTTAGATACTTATTATCTAGATAATTCTGTATATATTGTTTGTATGGGCCATGTTTTTTGTCACGCGCCTGTATCTGACTATGTACAGCTACTTTCACCTGCCGATGCCTGTTCTGGCTGAACGCTAATGCCTTCAGATTGGAACCGACTGTGCTCTTAATACAGCCCCTTGAGACATTTAGACCGGATTGCTCTATGTCTGTGCAAATTAGTCCCCGGATAGGATCACCGGGCTGGTTAATTAGATCAGGAATTAGATTACGCTTATGGTGTGTTGCAGCTGGGTAAATGCGATTATTGTAGAACACATAGGGCCTGAACCCTCAGCGATTAATGTTCAAGGCGACGAGAAAGTGTTCCCAAAAGTAACCTGAGGAGGGTTCGAGTATCAAGTAAACTAAAGTAGTAGAAGATGCCAGACCCGATATATCAACACGATAAATAAAGGCCCAAAAGCAATATCGCCCCCATATGACTTAGCTGGCATCATCGTTAAGTTGGTGTGTAAGCTTCCTTTCTAAGAAGAGGCATTGCCCCTAAGCTAGTTAACTGAATAAAGGAAGGTGCTAAATGACATCCTTTGTATAACTCTTCCCATAATCAGCCACCCTTGCTAGTATATCTACTATAGATAGATATAGCAATCTTCGCTTAACCGTACTCTAGATGGAAAAGTAATCGGCGACCTCCAGCTGAGGCACGCATGGATCCGATGATGATCCCATGGAGGCAATTCTCAAGGGGTGGCGAGAGAAGACTTGGAAGACTGTCTCCTACTGATATGAAAAACTATATTAGGCTCTGCCCTCTCCTATACAACTGTCCTTCTATTCCAAGTAAAACAGTCCTTTGATAAAATACTTCACCCTTACCTGCTCCTGCTTTTTCCTCTTTATTATCTCTATTTGGTTTATAAGTTGACCTTACAAACTTCATCCTTTTTATTTCAAAATGGTTGCACTCAAATACTTGAGCATTTCTGCCGTTCTCGGACTTGGTCTTGCCAGCCGTGGACTTGCACAGCCCCTTGATCAACCCGAAGATCTTAATCTTCGCGGTGAAAGCGTCGGGGAAATTGCCGCTCGAAATATCGATCTTGGTCTTGAAGAAAGAGACGAGGATGATGGGCTTGAGATTCGTAACTTCGAGGAAGGGCTCCTAGAGCCTCGGGATCTCGATGTTCGTCAGAACAAGAGGCCCCCTCGCCCGGCCCCTAAGCCTGCCCCTCGCCCTCGTCCTAATGCCCGCAGTCTTGACGTTCGCCAGAACAAGAGGCCCCCTCGCCCAGCCCCTAAGCCTGCTCCTCGCCCTCGTCCTAATGCCCGCAGTCTTGACGTTCGCCAAAACAAACGCCCTCCTCGCCCAGCCCCTAAGCCTGCTCCTCGCCCTCGTCCTCATGCCCGTGACCTCGAATAAGCACCCTCCTCGTCCGGCCCCTCCGTTCTTTCGCCAGACATGAGTGAGGCCGTCGTTAAAGGGTCCAAGACAGGAATGACTCCTCTGATAGGTCGCGGTTGTGAGCTTACCGAAGCAAACCGGAAGTTGCACTCTCCTGGTGGGGTGATAGGCTTGACTTGAAATGCGGGAAAGAAACCAACGGGGATAGAATTTCTATAATTAAGTTGTAGAGAGGTGTATTTATTGAGATTTGAATAATTTGGGGAGTATCTAAATATTGAAATATACAGTGGTTGTTAGGAACTTTATCTCTCTCCTGATTATAAGAGTTTTAAGTTTACTATAATAGTGATTTATTAACCCGTGCAGCATAATAATAATATACACTGGTAAGACCTTATCTAGTCTTTGACTATGGGCTAGGTAGTATAATAAAAAATTTTATAGTACTCCTTGGCCTCTCTATCAGCAGAGTAATTTCCCTATTCCAAGGCTAGATTTTAGCGGCCTGAGACTATTTGTTCTCCAAGATAAAAGCTCTCCCTTGTAAATACTAAGCTGCTAGCGGATAGAACGTTTGGTAGCTTCATACGGCTACAAAGTTATCTTTTACTTCATCTCAAGTGGCTTATTATTGAAAGAGCCCTAGGTTTTCTGGTTGGACAACCCCCAGGCACCCGTCGCGATATGATGGATATTGGTCTGCACGCCTCTTCATTTCGCCCGTACTCTTTCTTCTAGTTAGCGATGATCTGATTAAAGCATGTATAAGATTAAACTTCGCGCAAATGACAGCCTGGGGTGCCCGATTTCCTCAGAGTGAAATGCAAAATTGGCCACAGGGTTAGGGTTCCAAAGAGATTCTCCATGATGTAGGAAGCAATTGAATGCCCGGCATGTGCTGAAGGAATTAATAGAAAAGCCTAGCCTAGGATTGATAGCTTTGGCCATTCAGGGGGCAATGTTTGAGTTTGAGATGAACATAAATTCTTTCAACATGATTGTCAGCCACACGTCCCTAATGCTTCAACTCCCTCCCCGCATCCCCTTGGGTATTTTCTAGTATGTCTCTTCCGGGATATTATACTTGATATCAAATTGAATCGAATTGCGGCGAGTGGTTGCCCGCTCTACACTTTTTCACCCAAGTCAATAGGTAAAGGCTAGCTTCGGGGGACAGTTATTCTGAACTGATCTCGTTTCAGCTGTCAAGGTGCGTGGGTCAGTGAAAATTCCAGACAAAAGCCGATTGGGTAGTCAGATCATTACTTGAACAGAATATTGGCCCGGATAATTGGAATCCAGGTAAGATTTCAATTGGCGGGAGCTGACGTTTGACGCTGACACGTACGCGTTCATTTTGCCGTCCTCGCCATTCTTCCATTCGACAAAGGAATCCGGGACAGACCAGCCTTGAGTGTAGTTCGATGAACCTTGAGAGTAGTTCGATGAAGACATGGTTCGAAGAGGGTTATCTCAGATCGGAGGGACTGTCGGGCGGAAGGCTGCGACTTGAACGATACACAATTGTGTCGCAAATGATGTGGGAGAGGGCTGGCTTAAAAAGGGCCTCGAATTATTGCCACTTGGCCACCCAAGGATCTTAAGGATAGTAACAGTAATATAAATTAGTCCAGCTGGGCAGGGAGTTGCATTACGAAGAAAGTAAATTAACCAACCTCGACCTTTATTCCTTACTTCGGATGGTATGGCAACGGTAAGTCCTTGGCTTGGCTGTGCTTTTTTTCTGCCATTAGGGCTTAACAAACCCTTGTCTCACCTCTGTGACGTACAGGCAGTTGCTTTGGGGCAGGGCTTCGTATCATGGAATCATTCGTACCACGTTGACTGCCCACGTCTTGCCTTATAATTAGTCCACGAAGAAGCTCTTATATCCAATATAATCCCTTCAACCTCCACGACATGCGATTTTCATATCGCCGTGTCAACAACGGCCATCGAATGTCTTGTGATGCGTTGGATGTTGAAGCTGCATAGCCCCATGCATGCAGCATTGCCCCCTGATTCAGCTGAGCCACCCACCACGATCACACCAACCACCGCAGTCGCATTTGTTGGAGGGTGGTTGGGGTATCGCCGAAAGCCGCGAGGCGAAGCATCTTGAATGAAACTGCGGCATTTTAGGGGTTGGGAGAATACCATACACAAGCGAGCTCAGATCATAGCCCACGACTCACGCCTCTTGTTTTCTGATTGTTGCGAATCCATTCCAAACGTTCCAGAGCAAGTATCTAGATGTCGTAGTGCTGGCCATGGAACCACGGAGGAACTGATTGCAGAAAATGAAATGTCGGGAGTCCAGAATCCGCACGTCCAAATGTTGGATGCGTGCCCAGCTGTCCGACATTGCCACACACACCGTCTTCGACACAATCCCCCTACTTTCACCGGAACCCCCACAGAGCCGGAGCTAGTATCTTGGTTGGCTGGCTATGCGCTGTTGTGTAAGGCGACCGGAAGGATGATGGACGCCTTGCAGCTCTCCGCTGGTCGCAGCCCAATGTGATGTAGCAATCTGACGAGTTGAGGTGAAGTGCGGGCAGCCACCAAGGAAATTGGTTCAGGCGAACTGGCCGAGTATTTTTATAAAAGTGAGGCGGCGCCAGCAGTTTAAGTAGCTCTGCCGTATCGCTGCCTGCTCAGAAGTAGAGAGAAGTATTTCATGTAGCAGCCAACTGCACATCAGACGGGCGGATTTCAGGCACTTTCAGCAGCCCCGATCCAAACCCCCTTTTCCATTTGCACTTTTTGAACTCCCGCCACTCTCTGCTACACACCGACTTAATCCCATTTAGGATTCCTTCCCCGACGCTTACATAGTACAAGCACGACAGCTCCGCTCTCGGGGGCAAAGACGCGGTCTGGCCTTTTCTTCCTACCGGTTCCGAGACCTAAGGATTTCCCCGGAGTCGCACGGAATCATGTCACCAAGCGTCATCAATGGCTCGTCGTCCAATGATCCCCATGTGAGGAAACGAGCTTTTGGGCTAGACAATCCAGACCGAGTGGAAAGGATCCTGGACCACGGACAGAGGCTATGCTACCACGATAACACCAAGGCTCGCAAGATCCAGTTTCTAGGAGATGTTCCCGACCTCGAGGATTTCTTGTCAACCCTAGAGGACGATCTGAATAATTCAATGAAAAAATACTTCTTGGATAGCAACAGATACTACGTCCAGAGGAGTGACTTCGAGCGGATTCTTACACCGGAAAAGGTCCTCCAGGTAGTCAACAAGTTGCCATGCTACAAAGCGAAAACACGTGATGAAAGGCGTAAATTGGCCGAAGAAATATGTTTCGGAAACAAATCCAAACCACCGTGTATCAAGGTCTTCGGCGCACTGCTTATGAGCGAGCAGATCCAGGACATTGAAATCCATAGGGCAGACGAGCTGAATGATCACTGCCTTCCATTGACATTCAGCGAGGAGGGGTTCCGATTGAGCTGCGATCAACATAAGGTGCACGCAGGGTTTAACAAAAAGCGCTCCTTATTCCGAAAAGGATTCAATGACGCGGCTCGTGCCCTCGTGGCTCCATACATTAAATGGGAGGAAGGGAAACACTTTCACTACGTCATCCGTGACGGAAGCTGTTTGCCAATCTACGATCACAAGAAGATCGATAAAAACGATGAAGGTGTACAAGCAGTCCTGGACGCCACAAACGGGGGGGCTAATGGAGGGTACGGTGGATTCAGTGAGGTATATCGGGTGAAAATATCGAAATGTCACTACAATCATAGTGACACCAAGGTATGGGCTTTTCATTTATCTTTAGGTATCTTTTAACCGTATTTTCAACTAACATGTACTATCCGTAGGGACGACACCATAGGGGCTACTTTGCTCTGAAGAAGCTCACTCCCCGTTATACTGAGCGTGAAAGCTTCAACCTAGAACTCTCGACACTGATCTATTCAGCCGATCAGAAAGGGAACAAGGACCACTTGATTAAACTCCTTGCCACATTTGAAGAGCACAATTCTGCACAAGGACAGGACCGACCCACTTACTACTTACTCTTCGACTGGGCAGAAGGAGATTTGGCGAGATATTGGAAGGCGAACGAGAGATTCATTGGCGACCCCAAGCATTGTGTCTGGATGTCAGACCAATTTTGCGGCCTTGCGGAGGGCCTGCAGATAATACACAACGACAGAGAGGAGAACTTGAAATTCTTACCTGCAAATGTTTCAGACCCGAACGTATATGGCAGACACGGCGACATCAAGCCAGGTAATATCCTATATTTCGAAACAGGCAAATCGGAAGCCCCGGAGCAGAGCTTGGTGTTAGCAGACTTTGGACTTGGGAGACTGCAGACCAAGTATTCAAGGTCCAAACAGGATCCACGATCTTTAGCAAGAACAGAAACGTACCGCTCTCCTGAATTCGATCTACCTCCTCCCAAAGGCATGGTATCTCCAGCCTCTGACATTTTCAGTCTTGGGTGTGTCTATCTTGAATATATCTCGTGGTATATTTTGGGCACTAAGGCTGTGCTGGAAGATTTTACCAATACGAGGATGGCGCATGATATCTACGGTTTCGATGTGGATATCTTCTTCAACGTCACTACAGAACCCAATGGGGAACAAGATGCTGAATTGAAGCCGTCGGTCAAAGAATGGATCCAGAAGCTGAAAAAGCATCGCTTCTGCAATGATTATATCAATCAGATGCTGGATGTTATCCAGGACCATATGTTGGACCCGAATCCAAAGACAAGATGGAGGTCAATGAAATTAGTGAGAGAGCTGCGGGCCATGAAATTCGCATGCCAGAGGGAGTCGAGCTTCTATACCAAGAATTCCAACTCTAGTAAGTCGTCACACGCCAACACCGCCCGGAATGATCACGCAACAAGGAGAAGCCTGGTAGTCTGACAGCTTACTACCAGTCGAAGAGGGGATACCGTGGCTGAGTGTGATAGGAGGGGCTGTGTTTGTTGTTCTTTCATACGTGTTGAGAAATGTTACGCGGAGCATATCGCAGCGTATTAAGTCATTCGTTGTTAAGCTGAGGTGTTTGAGTGTGAGGTGTTTTTCATGCGTGGGTAGCTGGGGCTGGATATCAAAAGGAAACAAGTCATCTCGTTTAGATGCAGGAAACAACTAAAAGTTATTTGATTTGACACAATTTAATGAGAATTCAAGAGCAAACGGGACTTTCCCTCAATAATGAAAACACACTTGATTCTCGATCCATTCCATCTGGCCCTTTCACATTTCAGTGTCAGCTGTAGTCTCGATACGCGGGATCGCTCAGCATGTGAACATACTTCTTTCAGTGGTGCAGGCAGGCGTAAGATCCATCGACTCGACTTCGTCTATTATGGGATTAGCCTCTCCTGCCACACACCCCATAAAGGCCACATGAAAGTAGAAAAACCAGGATGCGTGATGGGTGGCATGTGGGTAGTATTACCTTTACCGAGTAGTTGCCTCTCCCATATAATTCGTCCAGCAGATCCCTCAACTTAGCTGGATCATTGTACTTTTGCCGCATGACTTCCTCATACAACGGGGCTTGTCCCGAGGGCGGTTGCTTGTTCGCCATTCTGTGCCGCTTTGGGGGCTGTACTGGAGATCGATCTTCTGACCAAGCCCCTCTTCTTGCGTCAGTCTCGATGAGTATCGTTTAAATATTTGGTCTAGCTGCTTCCTTTCCTCGGCTGTGCTCGGAATATCAGCAAAATCATGAGAGACACAGGCTAGGAAATGGGCACCATTACGGCTCTACCTTTTGGGCGCAGATGAAGCGTTCACGAGGACTGCCTCGATTCGATGACAATGTGCCACTTTTTCATCGCAGTGGTGAGATGGTGGCCCGACTACAAGCACTGCAACCTAAAAGCATGCTGATGATGGTGTACGGTGTTTTACGGGCGAATCATGTTCGTCCACGTCATCAACAGCTGTGGTTGTGACCTCCCGCATGCAGTTGGGTATGCAGACAGCGGGCCTCGACCCTACCGCCGTCATCGAGCTTTGTCCTTCGCATCATTATTCACTACGTTTGTTCCTCTGCGCTAGGGAAACAATGATTCTGAGATACGGTATACGCTAGGACGCCTTGGAGTCGGAAAACCTCAAGTTGACGCCTTGTTATCGTTTCATGGTGAGTAGGGATACTCCCCAAAAGTCACCTAGGCGTCATCAACCCCCTCCGTTACCGGACAAGGTTTTTTACATTCGTCGCTGCGATTGTGATCAGTCAAGTCGCAAATTCTTCATCGCGGTGGGCCAGAGTCTCTGATGAGCGGCGAATATTCTCGTCAGCAACCCAGTGATGTAATGATTTGGTGATACATGATTAAATTTTGTACATTTTCTCGAAATTCGCATGTGATAAGGCAAGCAGGATGAATACTCACCCCAGAATGCAACTCGGTAGAATATCTCTCCATTTGCAAATGATTTCAGTGCGTAGTTGATATTCGCAACATAGTCTGATAATATCGAGAGTAGGGCGAACATGCATCTCTTACCGCTCAACAAAAGATTACCTTGGCTACCAAGTCGTATTATACCAGGCTGACCAATATCTTACATGATACTCGCCTCGACTTTATCGGAACCGAGTAAGATGAGGCGAGATGCTGAGTTCAGTTTGTCGAAGCTTTCATAAGCACGGCTGTGATCAAGATCTCTATGCCTTAGGTTTACTTGAGTGCCATTTGCATGCACTTTGCGTAGTGTAGTCCATGCTGGTATTGCTGAGTCCTCGAAACGGTTTCGCACCAGACTTTCCCTCACGAGAACCATATCCCATCTACACGCCATGCCTTGGCCATTTTTATGCCATCTTAGTTTCACTTGCTTCACCATGATAAGCAAAGATTCGATATCTGTCTCAGTCAATTGAGTCAATATCATATCTCACCATGCTAGCTCTTCTCTACTTTTACAGGCTGCTGCTTCCAGTTTTGAGCAGAAACTCTCCTCTTCACAAAGTTTTTCCGTGTCCATGGGACCCTTAATCTTAGGGGTCGCAGGCCAAATTTCCTTTCCGCCCTGTTCCACCTCTCTCGCGCGATGTGCCATGACTTCAGTTCTACAAGTGTTTTGGAAATAGATGGGTCCCTGGAATCTGTTAGTTCTTTACTATTCTGGCATCCAAGGGCCGCACTCAGCGTGAATGTAGTCGATCACTTACCCCTTCCTTGTCTGGGTGCAGCTGTCCATTCGTAAACACTCCGGCATTAAGGTTCCGTTGCGACCCGTTGCAAAGGTCCTTATCTTCGTCTAACACCTGTTTGTAGAATGCCATAATCGCGTCAAATTGCTCATCGGTCGCGCTGTTGTGGCGGTAGACTTCGTTTTGAATCTTTGTCTTGGTAGGGCCATGACATATCATTCGTTGAATATAGAAAAAGTTCTGACTATATGGGGATTGGGCAGGTTAGGTTCTCGAACAAAAAGATGTGATCTCGTTATAGAAATGGTGTACGTACGTGACAGTGACTGATGTGGACGGAAAGAAAAAGGTGATTGAGCGACGGAACTCATCCTCATCCTCCGCCGCGCTTTTGTTGATAATTGTATGCTCTAAACAACCCTTATTTGGCTTGACTGTGTATTTTGACAAGTCCGACACTCCAGCAATCAATGGATGGCTGGTAGGACAGTGATAGCACTGGAAGAAATTAGCTTGTGTATTCGACATAGCCAGGCCAAGGCGGGGATGGATATACCTCGTTGTAGTTCTCGACTACGTTCTGTAGACGATATGTTAGTAAAATGACTGTAAGACGGGATAATGAAGGGTGGATATCCGGCACTCACCTTCCAATTTGCATCAAGATCCATCTCCCAGGTATGATCATAGCTATAGCCCTCTGAGAAGTTGAACTGAGTCATTCTGGGCTGTTCATCGACGCCCTTGAAATCATCCGTCCACTTCACATCTGGATCTCCATCTCCCGCCTGGAGGTTGACCCAAACAAAGCCTACTTTATCAACGTGTACTCGGATCGGGAGCAGGCCATGCTGGGACTTATCAAATCCCGGCACTGTGTCGAATCTGGGAGCCTTTGCCAACCCCCCCTTGAATCCATAGGACCAGCCATGGTATTTGCAACTCAGGATGCTTGCCTTTCCCGAGTCTTTCTGCACAATCGGGTATGCCCGGTGGCGGCAGACATTGTGGAAGGCGTTGATATTCCCGTCTCGGTCACGGACCAAGAAGAAGTTGAAGTCTGCATATGTGAACGAAACATAGTCTCCGGATTCACTAAATCGCAACACATGCGTGAGGAGAATCCACTTTCTGGAGAAAATCGCGCGGCGCTCCAGCTCATAGAGCTCCTTGGAGCGATACCAAGAGGCTGGCAGCCCTCGGTCCGGTGCCGGCTTAGAGCCCGAGGCGTCAGATGAAGTGAGTCCGAAGAAGCGAAACATATTGATGACAGGAGAAGAGAATAATAGATGGTGATACAATGGCGGTCTGCGTAGAAGTTGACTTGATTGACACGATAATCGTCAATGTTCTTTTGAACTGTGAAGCCGCGAGTCATGAATCGTCTAGCGGCACCTGTTGATTCCATGAACACATTTATCTTATCATCTGCCTCCTCTTATCACCCACCAATGCGGAGAAGTCATCCGGTTAGCTGCGATCTAGATTCCGATCTTCGTCCGCATTACACCGGTTCGAGTCCAGCTTGCACTATCTAAGGTGGGGTTTCCATCTCACCAATCATGCATAGTGAGCTCGTAAGCGAGGTTCAACTATCGAGAGTGGGGGATTGAGGAGGTTACATGTGGGTAGGAGGTCAGGAATGGGGGACGATCCAGTCTCGGGTTTGCACAAGCGAGCGGGGGGAGGGATCAGCCCGGAATCAGACTGCCACTCTTGGATTCTCGGGGTTGTATGATACTACACACAGCCCGTGGCCAACGATAGAATAAGGATGGGGTGACGACAACAGTGGGATTCCCCAGCCTTGATACTTGGGCTAACGATCCATAGTAGAGGTAGTGTCTGATCTGACCCTGCCAAGGTACTGCCGATCAGACCATCTTCCTTTATTGAAAGGGCGCTTGCATCTCAATAAGAGATATTCTAGAATCCAAGTTTATCGCCGGCTTTCATCATATCTCTCCTAAACGACTGAGAAGCTGTGCACTATGCCTGTCGCCGTCACACCCCCACCAGTTCTGGCTGCTCTTGAGGGCACAGCCTTGTTTTCGCCCCATAAACTCGGCAAACTTGCGCTGAAGCACCGTGTTGTTCAGGTACATATTTTCTTCTTATTGAATTGTTTATTTGAAAATGAATCAGCGCCTTGGTATTTGGCTAACTAAGAATCTAGGCTCCCAACACCCGTATGCGATGTGATCGCGAGAGCAGGGGTGTTCATGTCCCCGGTCCCCGTGTTGTTAAATATTACAGCGATCGGGCAAGTGCCGGTGGTCTTCAGATCACAGAGGCCACGGACATCTGCCTCAATGCCAGTGGTTACCCTGGTGTTCCTGGCGTCTTTACCGACTCTCAGCTGCAGGGCTGGAAAAAGGTCACAGATGCCGTTCATGCTAAGGGAGGCTTCATCTTCGTTCAGCTATGGCACACTGGCCGGGCATCTTCACCGGGGATGCTCGGTGGACAAGCTCCCCTTTCCTCGGGAACTACTCCGATGAGCGGAAGTTATATGGATGGCATGGAGACCAAGGACGGTCCTCCACGCGCCATGACTATCGATGAGATCCACGATATGACTGCCGAATGGGCTGCCGCCTCAAAGAGAGCTGTGGAACAGGCCGGATTTGATGGTGTCGAAATTCACTGTAAGCAACTTCAAGATCATTGCGTGAGGCATGACTAACAAGTATTTAGCTGCCAACGGGTACCTCCTCGAGCAGTTCCTCCACGACAATATCAACAAGCGGACAGACAGCTATGGAGGATCAGTCGAGAACAGGTGCCGATTCACTATTGAAGTCGTGCAAGCTGTCAGCAAGGCCATCGGTCCCGAGAAAACTGGTATTCGCCTTTCGCCATACAACTATTTCCAGGATACACGAGACAGTTGCCCGAATGACCATTGGTCCTATCTTTGCGAGAGAATCGCAGCTCTGCCATCTTCAGAACGCCCTACATACGTTCATATGTGAGTTTACTTTCTAATTGCCAACAAACAGTGCCATTCTAAATCATCTGAATTTGTAGGGTTGAGCCAAGATTTGACGAGGTCCTCAATGAGGAACAGAAACTCGAATCACTTACCAAGGAGGCAAACGGAGAGAAGGCTGCCAGGGGGAACTCCCTCACCATCTTCAGTGACATTCTCAGGCCTGCCGGTGTCAACTTTCTGGCCTGTGGCAACTTCAACCGCGACAATGCGAACCCCAAGTTGAAGAGCCAAGGTGCCGACCTCATTGTCTTCGGCAGGCATTTCATTGCCAACCCTGATTTAGTTGATCGGCTTCGAAATGGTTGGCCATTGACCAAGTATGACAGGGCCACATTCTACGGCGCTGAACCGCCTGAGAAGGGCTATAACGACTATCCTTTCTATGAAGAAACAGTCAAGGCGTCAGCATAGGACTTTTGGATGGGGAAAAGAATCAATCTTTACTTTTCATGAAGTTACTTATCACATAGAGTAGCTCCCGTTTCTCGCTAGATTACATAAATGAGATTTTCTATTGTCAATTCATGAAATTAAATTTCAGCATTCCAATCTTAGTTACATAAATGAAGTAAAAATAAATTATCACAGTTATTTTTCAAAACCAAAAATGGTATTGTATTTCTTCATATTCAATGCAGTGCAGACGCTTTTACATTGCTATTTCGCCATGAAAACCAAGGCTACTCATGGAGCTGAGCTGTCGGGTATGGCATCTTCGATCGTTGGTTTTTACTTTATACTCGAACTCTCATTCGTATAAGACACAGGGGCGATGATGCAAAAATCAACGTATATAGAGAAATATGTTGTTCTAATATATTTAGATTACAAACTTGCTCGTGGGGCAATGCTACTTCCCTCAGCTGTTCCTCTTTGAACGTCCCATTTGTCCTCGACGTCCTGGCTCATATCATAATTCAGTAGCCATCTACCAACACCATTGTATCTCCATGGGAAGGGATCCTCTCCAGTTTCGTCTGATTTTGGAAGGATAGGTGAATCTTCACTCAGCCACTTGTGGTCAAAATCATCAAACTTCTTGAACCTTTCGTCCCGCTCAATCTGCTCTTGACCATCGGGAAGATGGTAAATCCACTGATTATACGTGCCACGTTGGACCACCTTCTCTGTGCGCTCTCGTCGACAAGCCTCATATACCCGAAGCGCTTTCTGCTTTGAGGCCGGGGATTTATCTTTCAAGCGCCCTAGGCATAGTCCTAGGACACCGCCGTCTTCCAAAGCCATACCGGCGCCGCTGGCTAGGTATGGAAGGGTAGCATGGACGGCGTCGCCGAGCATTGTGAACGCACCCGACGGGTCAGACCAGGTAGGATCAAGGCCCGGTCTGATACACAGACGCCATTTCAGCACCGAGTCACACAAGGCCAACATCTTGCCGATTCGAGGGTCCCAATCTTGAAAGTGGGCACGCATCTCCGGGATATCTCCTTTGAGAGTGTTGCCAGCATCGGCCGGAATGTCGTCAGGCACGAGCAGAACCATGTTGAACATTTCACCGCCTCTGAGGACGTAGTTCACGGCATGCTTATCCGGTCCGATCCAGTAGTTGACCTGCGGGTTCTCGATGAAAGGCCGAAGTTCTGGATCTTTCAGCATCTCACTCGTGGAGAGCAACAAACGGTATGCGAGATCTCCGGTCAGTTCTGGGGGATCAGCCCTGCCCAGAAATTGTTCTCTCAGCTTCGAGTTGATTCCATCAGCTCCAACCAAGAGATCTGTAACAAAGGTTCTCCCGTCCTCCAGATACACTGTAGTGGTGCTGCTTTCCTCGGAGATGGAGTAACTCGAGACATTGGCACCAGTCACGATATTGGCACCAAGCTCCACCGCACGATCGAGAAGACATTTATGAAGGTTCGAGCGATGGAAATCCAGAAAGGGATACCCTCCTGTGGCAGCCGCGTAGCCGTGGTAATCCATTTCTCCTAGGTGGTTTCCCTTCCAGCCGATAAAATTGCACTTCCGTGGTTTCGTAGCACCGCGTTCTAGAGGCTCCTGAAGGCCCCAGGAAAACAAGACCTTGGCTGCATTCGGCAACACTTGGATGCCAGCACCGACTTCGCCGATCGCAGGTGCAACTTCCAGAACTGTAACGTCGTGGCCTGCGAGGAGAATGCCGATGGCGGCACCCAATCCCCCCAAGCCAGCACCAACAATTACCACCTGTCATTCCAATTAGACTTGTGTAACTTAAGGATGAGGCCGCTGAATAATGGTTACTTACATTGAGCTTGCTATGTTCATCCCGTTGGATTTTCTCCTGGATGCGAGTCGCCATAATTGCCAATCTGAAGTTAGACAATTTATCGACTATGAGTAAATATGTGTTCAATTTCCCAGCAAGCAATGATTGATTAGCTTAGGAGTATGATGGAACGGCTCGATATTCGGATGCAGAGTTGCTCAACCAAGTACCCAACTTCAAGTCAGCTGTTACTCCCTTCGCATCAGCCCGAGCAATATCCATGACGTTGTATTATGTGTCTGCCGCAGTTGGGGGCCGTATGAGCGAAGTCAGGCGTCCGCTTTCTCCGGCTACGTTTCCCCATCTCCTACCCACACAGCCATCGGGTTTCCTCTAAAGGTGGCGTACCATACTCCCCCTCTGCCCTTGGAGACAAGAGTTGGTTCACTCCTGACCTCTCCGCAGATACGACAAGCGTGGATTCTAGCTTGGACTAGGCCTGGTCCTCGGTCCACCAAAGCGTCATCCACAGCCTCAGCGACAAGGAGCTTCAAGACAAGAGTGGGGGTGGGGGGAACCAGGGTCAAAGATGGGACCTCATCCGATTTGCTTTGATTGTTTCAAGCATGGGGATGCTCTCCCATCATGAACTACCCTACAGCTGTCTGGTGATTCCTCAAAGATACCCATATTCCTGAACTTGGTTGAATTATCAGACCTGGCACTTTGTGAGAACGTACTGTCATTACTCTTGTTAGTTCATAGGCCATTTTTCTTTCTGCTCAGATTCAGCACAATGGCTATTCCCTCAACATCGTCGACCCAGACGACAGAGATGGTCTTTTCATCCAACGGCTCCAGCAATGGCGCCAAACCACATGTTAGCAATAACGGAGTTTTCGACGCATGTGTTGTAGGAGCAGGACCCGCTGGGTTAATGTTGAGGTAATTCAGAACTACCCATAGCTCTTCTTACAAGTCATTTGCTTACCATCTTCCATAGTGTGATCCTCGCGAGGCTGGGTCTCAATATCAAGGTACTCGATGAGAGGCCAGACCAAACTACTGTGGGACGAGCGGACGGAATTCAGCCCAAAACCATTGAGACCCTGCAGATGCTGCGTCTTGGAGATGAGCTACTGCAAACTGGAGTCAAGGTTTTCGATATCTGCATGTGGCGCGGCTCAGCTGCTGGCCTACAGAGAATGGGTCGAGAGTGCCACTATCCTGCGTCAACTCTGGATGTTCTTCATCCTTTTATCCTGCTTTGCCATCAAGGAATGGTTGAGGGAATGCTCATTGACGATCTGCGAGAAAGCGGAACAGAGGTCTCACGCAGCCACATTTTTGAGACATTTTCTCACGATTCAGCGGGTGGGCCGCTTAAGATTACCTGTGCCTCACCAAAAGATTCAGAGGACGGGATTCTCTCGGAATTCTTGGTGGGATGTGATGGTGCAAGGTCGCGTGTGCGTGAAGCAATTCCAGACACATACTCTACTGGAACACCTCACAACTCGGTCTGGGGTGTTCTGGATGGTGAACTGAAGACCGACTTCCCGGACATTTGGAGCAAGACTGTGGTCTTCTCCGAAGAGCACGGAAGCATATTGATGATTCCACGTGAGCGCAACATGACGCGATTCTATATTGAGATGAAGTCTTCTGCTTCATCCAAGGAGCTAGGCCAAGAGTTCGTTATGGAACAAGCGCAGCGTATCCTCAGCCCCTACAAGGTTGAGTGGCTGTCAGTCGAATGGTTCGGAAAATACAGCGTCTCTCAAAGAGTAGCTGCTTCCTTTTCTGATCCTCAGAAGAGAGCATTTATCGCAGGAGATGCAAGCCACACCCATAGCCCGAAGGCTGCTCAGGGGATGAACACAAGCGTGCACGATTCATGGAACCTTGGTTGGAAGTTGAACCTCGTCTCCCGAGGTCTCGCAAACAAGGATCTGTTGCTAGGAAGCTACGAGGATGAGCGCAAAAAGATTGCCCATGATCTCATCAACTTCGACTATGAACATGCCAATGAAATTGCTGGCGGTGATGCCAAGCGTTTAGCGGAGAATTTCCGAACCAACATCAGATTCATCTCGGGTGTTGGTGTTGAGTATGGCCCAGGAGCTCTCAACTCCGGATCAACGGTGGGAATTCTGAAGCCAGGATCCAACTTGCCTCCAGGCAAGGTGACCAGATACATTGACGCAAACCCAATCGACATACAGCTGGACATTCCCATGTTGGGCCAATTCCGGGTCTACGTCGTCGTGCCAGATCTCAATCATTCCGCCCAGGTCAGCTTCATTCGCAAATTCAACGACGCCGTGAGCTCTGGGTCATCTTTAATCTCTCGGGCGTCAGTAGCAGCCCAGAAATCATATAGCGAGAAGCCGCGAGCCAAGAGGAATAAAGATGTTTATTTCAGACCAGAGAGATACACGACAGTAAGCCAACTGATTACCTTTTCTCTCATAAGTAAGTTCAATCTCATCAAAGATTTCTCACGAAGAGTCAAAACTGATTATTTCCTTATAGCTGCTACTGAGAAGAGCGATTTCGAGATCGCAAACCTGCCTCAAATCTTCTCTCAAAGTCCTTGGACCATCTACCTGGACGATGTGCCAGATTTAGATACCCAAGGCAAGCCTTGCATTCAGAAGTGGCTGGGGGATCTGGGAAGCGATAGAGTCTCTGTCATTAATGTCCGTCCTGATGGCTACGTCGGTGCAGTCGAGACTTTCGATATTAACTCAGAAAACACGGGAGATGCTGCTGCTGCCTGGCTAGAGTCTTACTACGGAGTATTTTTGCAGTGTTAAGGGCTTGATATGATATCTTGCCAACCATAGAAATCAACCTTGAATGCAAGAAAGCAAGAGTAGCGTGCGCTTAATTGATCGTATTCTCTAAATTTGGTATTTTCGACAACATAGTTGTTATCAAACTCGTCCTTAAATTGTACCTCAGGGTAGGTTTTCACACTCGACATATCTCGTTGTACACTAAGTGTATGAACAGAACAAAAGCTAAGATCACTTGTCGTATAGGCATCGATGCCATAACCCCTGGAGCCTCGTACGATCCCCGAAATTGATTAGTCGAGGGCTTATGATGTGGCCAGACCCTGTTAGCTACGTGTAGTACGATTATTGCTGAAGCCCAGGGTGGTCGAGAGTGGGGTGGAATCATACCATGACTCGAGCGTGGATAACAAGATTCGCTCCCTTGCAGATAAGATAGAACGTATCTTCGTAATCAGTCCGCAACAGAGCTAAAGTAAGCCAATCAGATAGATGCTTTTACAATCTGGGGTACAGTGGAGTGTGAGCTAGAACCTGCGGCTGATGCCTGTCGCTGACCTGGTTCCTAGATGTGAAGCAGTCCAATAACAGCAGGTAGATATACGTGACCTTTCATGATACAGCACTAAAAGGGACACGGGATTTTGTTATATAGTCATCCTTCCCCAGATTAGGTGCCTATGTCGTTGAACCTTGCTTCACAACCCTGCCCAACTATCTATTGCTTTTCTACAAACGCATCCATCATGTCTTCCACCGGAGAGAAGAAAGTTACCCAAGACGAGGGAATCCGACGAGCTTCAACCACGGATTCTGTTCAGTGTGGCGAAATTAAACCCAGTTCTGATGCCGTGACGCAAAACTTCTACGCTTCCGCCGTCAGTGAAAGCTATGCGAGGAAGTCCGAGCTGATTGCTCATCACCTTAATGAAATAGGGACTGGAAAGTAAGCTTACCAGAGGGTTTACTCTCCTAGACAACGATTTTATGACTAACTTTCAATGCAGGTTTCAGTGGATTTTGTTCGTAATCAATGGCTGCGGATGGATGGTACGTTCCATAATAGCAATCCTCTCTTCTCAACGGTCTAGCATACTGATGAACGATCCAGATCGACAATTTCTGGTCCCAAGGTATTTCGGCAGTTCGACCTGCGATCGCAAACGAATTTACAGATATCCAACGCCTCAGCCACAGCTCCATTGCTTACTATGTTGGCTTGATCGCGGGGGCCCTCTTTTGGGGAACAGCAGTTGACTTTATCGGACGCAAACCCGCTTTCAATGCCACTATTATGATTGGGGCGATATTTGCTTGCGCTTCTGCTGGCTCACAGAACTTTGTGACGTTCTGTTCGCTGTGGGCTGTGATTGGTACCGCTGCTGGAGGTTAGTTCAGCCCACCATGAAGAGGTTTTACTGTAGTCGTAACTAACAGTACCACAGGAAATGTCCCAGTCGATAGCATCGTGTTCCTCGAATTCGTTCCACAAACCCACCAGTGGCTTCTTGTGACGCTCTCCGCCTGGTGGAACTTTGGTCAGGCAGTAGTCTCGCTGCTTTCGTGGGTGTTCCTGGCCAACTTTGCTTGCTCGGCCGATCAGGCACCCTGCCTCAGACAGGATAACATGGGATGGTAAGCTACTAGGAGCCCTGCCCTGTCTGGTACTGCTACTGATAGTCAAAATCAGGCGATACTTGATGATTACACTCGGAGGCATTGCGCTTGCACTTGGTCTGCTCCGTATCTTTGTCTTCAAGATCCCAGAGTCGCCCAAGTTTCTTCTCTCCAAGGGCCATGACGCCCAAGCGGTGGAAGCCGTCAACTACATTGCCAGATACAACGGCAAGCCTGAGACCTTGACCCTCGACATGCTGCAGGAGATTGACCGCCAAATCGCCGCGCGAGACGCTTCGGCTAACCAAACCAACGTCTCTGAGGAAGCCCAAGCCACGGAAATTACCCCCGTTCAAACAAAGCTCTCTACAACGGATATCATGAAGGAGAGCTTCAAGGATTTCAATGCCAGCAATTACAAGGCACTGTTCGCTGGAAAGAAAATGGCTCAGCACTCCATTGTGACATTTCTCATCTGGCTTACAATCGGAGTTGCCTATCCGCTCTTCTTTGCTTTCATTACTTCTTACATCGAAGCCAACTCCCATTACACAACCGACACCTCCTTCAACCGCACATACATCATCTATATTATCGTGTCTGTTGTAGGGGTTGTTGGACCGGTGTCAGCCGGATTCGCTGTTGAGACTCGCTTCGGAAGACGATATATGATGGCCCTGAGTGCAGCCCTCACAGGCGTGTTCCTTTTTGCTTACACGACGGTCAAATCTGAGGCTGCTGATATCGGCTTTCAGTGTGCAACTGCCATTCTGGGTAACTTCGGTAAGTCTACATCGCTTGCACACTTACCTAGATGAATAGTATAGCTAACCACAGATCACAGAGTACGCCGTGATGTTTGCATTTACGCCAGAAAGTTTCCCGGGTCCCGTGCGAGGAACCGGAACAGGAATTGCAGCAACACTCCTCCGATTCGGTGGCCTTGTTGCGAGCTTTGTGTCATCTTACGCGGGTTATACTGTTGTGCCTATCTACGCAAGTGCGGCGCTGTGGATTCTTGTTGGCCTGATGTGCTTTGGCCTTCCCTATGAGACACATGGGAGAGCTTCCATGTAGATGGGTGGACGCTCGTGCCCAATGCTTCGCGTTCTTCAGGGGCTGGTGGTTATCGGTCATGATATGCACGTCTGGACTTGTACGATGAACTAGCTTTTTCTATATTGACTACTTCAAAATTGATGGATTTAATCTGGCCTGTGAGCACGAATTGTGCTTTGCTTGCAGGTACTCCAAATGTAGGAATAACCTTGTGCCTCCAAGACGACATCAGACAAGTACCAGAAGCTAGCCTTCTAGACTAGAAAGAAGCCTTTAGGCCAGAATCCGAACGCGCATCGTACGAGATAGATTTCCAGCTGAATACAGCCCAATGCACATGTCATTCAAGAATGGGGGTATCGGAGGCTGGGGAGGGCCTTGTTATTCGGCATGGGTGCAAGGAGTGCGGGCGTTGGAAACCCACCCTCCCACTCTTGATCTTGCCTTCCTGACAACCCTGGCCGTTTAAGCAATACAGATCACCGGGGGAGTAACTGGGGAGATTCACACGTAACCATGTAAAGCGTAGTGCTCACTTGTAGCTTGGTTGGGAAAGGTGGCTGCGCTTGCTACGATCTTGTGACGCGGTTTTCGCCAACCGCAATTATTGCTACACTATGCAGAGTGAGTGAATTGTCATTGGTATCCTTCCGCGAGACTCCTCCAATCATTTTGCCAGTAGAAGACCTCTTACAAGTAGTTTAGCATTTGATAGCATATGTACTAGACTGTGTGCGTGATATGAGATTTTCGAGAGGTAGAATCATGAAATGAGAAGTCAAGGGGTTTATTTCAGATAGTGTAATATCTATTTATTCTCATGACTCCATTCCAAGGGCTCGTCGTATTGGTTGACAAGTCGTTGAGGAACCAACCCTTTCAACACCGTAACACCAGCATGCACAATCCCCCATCTGACCTTGGTTAGAATCTCGGCCATTGTCCATACCAACCCATTTGCTTGTCGTTTTGCCGCTGGTAAATTGGTGGATTCACTGGCCTGGGCCATGCTGGCCACCAAACTCTCCATTTCAGACTGGGGGTTCCATATCATTTCGTCATCCTCGTCAATCTCATCCAGTCCCACTGATGAGCCATTAGGTCGATTGTTTGGACGGGCGTGATGGTATGCCCAGCAAGTCAATGTCACTAGATATAAGCACCAAGGAACATGAAACAGGCTCATGGCCTTCGATGTCGTGAGAGTCCTAGTATGCAGATGAAGCATATTAGCGGCGTGTTTTGCCGCTATCCTCGCTGGATTCATCACCACTCTGCTGCTCCCTACTGGAGAATCCTGAGAGTCCGTCGAGTACTGAGGCGTGGGAGGGTTGCTGCCATGAGCACCCTCTAACGTGTCATTGCTCGATGAAGCGGCCCAGCGCTTGACGATTTGCACAGAGCGGAGGAAGTCTCTTTGCTGTACTGGACGCCCTAAAATATGGCGAGCTCCAGCATATATCTGGACATCCAAGAAATCCATATTCAGCAAAACCTTTACTGCATGGTATAGCGCTTGATATGTAGCTGCATAGACTGCGATTTCAGAAATCTGAGCCTCCTCAGTTCCAGTACGCTCAACTGAGTTGCTCACACGCCGGCCGCTCCTCTGAGCATTTTGTAGTCGAGCGATCGACGCGGTGCAGTGTGCACTGAAATCGTTCTCCCAGCGATCATAGGCAGAGCTAATCATCCGCTTCCACCCAGACCTGCCGCTCACACTTCCACCAGCAATGACTCCGAGAGCCGTCTGATCTCTCCTTTCCATATCCCAGGCAATGGACATCAGACCATGTAGAATGAGGACGCGAGCTAGAATTGTGAGATTGGAAGGACGCGGTACTGATGGTGAAAGGTATGACTTGAGTGCAACAAGATACGGGGTGCCGTGATCTGCTGATGGTGTTGATCTCCAGGCCGCTGCCCAGAGAGCAGGGTCCCTCGCTTCCCAGATTCCTTGAGTGCAGGGCATATTGACACGAAGCTCAAAGGCAGACATGCACAAGCTTTGGCAGAAGAGCACAGCGTGCTGCGTGTCCCACATGAAGCAAAGGAGAGCAAGTCTAATTCGGACGATCTGTCAGTCTATTGTCACCCTCAAGAAAATCAAAATGCCATACCTTTTCTTTTGCTCTGCTACGGTCCATTTCAACCAAGCTTGCCTCAAGCTGCCCTCGTGGTTCTCATCTGATATTGTGGGAGGCCCGACTGGTTGTACGGACTGACAGTCTGATCGGCGAATGAGGTTGATTAAAAGACCATGGAACAAGTGGCTCATCTCATGCTGCTTCTGGCCAGCTCTGGACTTGCCAAAACACTCCACCAGTAGGATTGTCTGCAACGTCCAAAGTTTAGGCTGGGGTGAAAAGCCAGCATGGGCAAATATTTGGGGTCGTATTGAATCGTGGATGCACACGGCTAATTGGTGAGAGTCTTTGCCCGAGTAGGTTGCACCCAAGAGTAGAATAGATAATAGAAGTAGAGGCTCTACCTCTGCTGGGTTAAATGAAGCCAAGTGGATGAGAGGATATGCCGTATTAAACCGGGTAAAGAATAAGTCGAGGTAGCTCTGAAGCGACGTTGTGGATAGCAGAGGATCTTGCCACATAGACTCGCGCTGCTCAGGAAAGCAGGGGTTCGATGCTTCGATCACATTCAAAATGCTTTGACGAACATCATCGTCTATTTCGGGAACGTGGATGCTTTGAATAGAGGAAAATGGCCTCTCGAGAGATGGGGGATGCTCTAATGTTACTGGGTTCCTCCGCTTTTGAGCAATAACTTCGGCGGGCGATGAGGCTGTAGATACAACCCTCCGTTCTGTACTCTGTCTAGTGAGAGGTGACTCGGTTATGAATGTTTGATGAGCTCTTTCTGAGAAACTTTCGTCCCGGGTCTGGTTACTAGCGATGCTGTTGTGCCGGCGGGGATCCATATCCTGGACGGAGTCTTGATGAGGTTCAGACCAGAGGTGCGAGCTGTTCATTGATACAGGTGAGGCAACAAATGAGTTTTTTGAGGGGACGTAAGCGTCAATATTGATGCCGGCGTTTGGTCCCAATGGACCTGGCTCTTTTTCAAGGGGAAGAGAAAAGTCGCGAATATTGAACAACCAATTATAGTCAAGAGCAGTAGTATAGGGCATGTTAAATGATGATGCGGTGTCAGGCTGGAAGATTTGATCGTACTCCAGCTCAGAGATGTTTTGCTGGATCGCCAAGTCTGTCCAGGATGAATCATACGGGACAAAAGAGTTTTGGTTCTGAGCTCCCGAATTGGAATCAAAGCAGGCCTGGGAGATGGGACTATGAGGATTGAATTCCTGCGGTGGCTGATGCTGCTGGTGTTGGCGAGCCTCCTCGCCAAAGGGGAGGCAGTCGATGGGGGGATGCTGAACAGCTTCAGACCCTGCGTTTGGAAAGAATAACGCGTCGCTGTTCACCAAAGACTCTGTCACATCACAAGGCTCAGGATCCGGGGATGGCTCCTGCTGAGCGACCTGCTCAGTAGGGCCCTTGTCAGTCTCACCGTTGAGACACGGACGTTTCTGGACGACAGAGCCGTCAGGCGTAGCCCAGGCTCGTTTTCTAGTATCTAATGTGCCACAACCGGGACCGCCTGCTTCTAGGTCTTTTTGACGATGTCTTTCCATATGCCTCTCTGTTGGGAATACGTTAATATCGGCTTACAGATCAGGCTGGCATTCTACATACTCAAGAGGTCCGGGCGCTTGAAATGGGCACGGCAGAGTTCGCAAGCTAAGCCGCCGGGAGCATGATTGAGTGCATGGCGTTGAAGATGCTCGGCTCTGGTGAAGCGTTTGGCACAGCCTGGATGAGAGCAAACGAAAGATTTTTCCTGCGCTGCTGGTTCATCGTGGGCCTGCTGGTCAGGCCTCGAGGGCATCACTGATTTGGCCATATCCGCCATTCCTTGAGCAATTCCATCCACTCCTGATGGGCGATGGGATGAATGGAGGTCGAAAGTAAGGGTATTAGGGGCCATGTCACCACCAGCGTTCTTGCTGGGTACCGGCGGGTTAATCAAAAGTGGAATTGACGATGATAACAGACGTCAGTAATGCGATGGGTCCGTCCCACAATAGATAAAGAACGAGAGGAAGACGGCTGTGATGCCCCTGGGAAGAGTGGGAGAAAGAGGATGCCTTGATAAGCAGCTAGCTTAGGCGGATGCCGGGGCCGGACCCACGACTCATGGCAAGGAGAGGCCGAATCACGGAGGAAATGGAAGCTGTGTGATTGGGGGGGGTTTTAGTACCTAGTTGGAGGGTGTTCAGGCTAATCTTATCCTCTCTTGCAACGATTCATAATCCAACCATTCCAAAACTCTACCCCACATACCCCTCGCCTCTAGTCCGTTTTGCTCTCGGCTTCTAACAGATTCACGCCATACGAACAGTTGATCCAACCGAAACCAGCAAGAGCCTCCCCTCCCAGAGGCTTTGAAGACTGTCTCGGCTGCCTTCACTTCCGTCTACCCTAGTTTGGGTTCCTGCACGACTGTGCCTACACCTCAAGATGATTGACACCCACGAAAAGCATGACACAAAGTCCAAACCCCGCTGGGAGGATGTCGTGGCTCAAAAGAAGAAGTTGCAAGCAGAGGCTTTGGCCACTAAATTTGAGCCGCTGCCGTCAAGAATCGCCGGGAGCATCACGGCTCTGACCTCGCCTGATGAAATTACATCAAAGATTCTTAGTGGACAAGTGACTTCTCATGAGATCGTCAGGGCATTTATACAGAGGTACTTTTTCATGCGAACAATACGGATCTCTTGCGTGAAAACGTCATGTTAACTTAATGGTCTCTAGGGCTCGTGAAGCGCATGAACAGGTACATACATCCCATATCTCAGAACTAGAGTCTTACCATTCTTACACAAGTCTCTTTCTCGAACTATAGACCAACTGGTATGTACAGTTTCATAAGAGCTAAGTAATGTTAAACTAGGCTCAGAACTAACATCAGAATGTATTCTAAGCCTGACCGAAGTTCTCTTTGAGGAGGCTCTGAATGAAGCGAAAAGGCTCGACAAATACTTTTCGGAACATGGCAAGCTGGTTGGTCCATTTCATGGAGTTCCCATCACTCTCAAGGACCAATTTGATGTGAAGGGCTATGATTCAACGATAGGCTATGTTGGCCGAAGCTTCAAACCTGCTGAGGAAGACGCAGTCGTGGTAAAGCTCTTGAAGTCATTTGGTGCGATTGTCATTGCGAAGTCAAACCTACCTCAGAGTATCATGGTAAGATCTTTTCAGGACGCAGTATATCGTACGAGGAGTATCTTACATAGACTCAGTGGTGCGAAACAAATAATCCTCTCTGGGGGCTTACCACAAATCCCAGCGATAAAGATTACACACCGGGAGGCTCAACAGGTGGCGAGGGTGTTCTACTGGCTTTGGGTGCCAGCATGCTCGGATGGGGGACAGATATTGGAGGGAGTATTCGAATTCCTTCCCATATGATGGGACTTTATGGATTGAAACCCAGTGTAAGTGCTCTAGCCGTACTCATTGTAAGCAGCTTATGCTAACTATCATCCACACCAGAGTTCTCGACTTCCATACCGAGGTGTCCCAGTCTCTACAGATGGACAAGAGCATGTGCCTTCATCTATCGGTCCTATGGCTCGTAATTTGAGCATGATTCACACCATAACAGAAGCTCTCATTTCCTCTGAGCCATGGAAATTTGACGCTCGATGCGCGGCCCTTCCATGGAGGGAAGACGCATTTCAAGAAGTTCAATCTCGCCCCTTAACTATCGGAGTTTTGTATGATGATGAGGTTGTACGACCGCACCCGCCAGTTGCTCGTGTTTTGCGCACAGTTGTTGAGGCTCTCAAGACCGCTGGGCATGACATATTGGAGTGGGATGCTAAGCTTCATGCTGAATGTGTGGCAGTAATGGTACCTACCCTCCTCAGAGCTTTCACTGCATCGCATCAGTGCTAATAGTTGTTATTCTAGGATCAATATTATACCGTAGATGGAGGGAAAGATATAAGAGACGCTGTATCAGAAGGAGGCGAGCCGTTCATCCCTCATGTAGAGCGCCTTATTAACTCCGGGGCTCCAATTTCAGTACACGACTACTGGGCTCTCAACCGGAGTAAATGGGAACTTCAGCAAAAATACATGGAAAAATGGGATAGCCTCAGGTCCCAAAAGACTGGTCGCGTGGCTGATGTGGTAATTCTGCCTCCGTTGCCGCACACGGCTGTACCTCATACGGCTTGTCGCTGGGTTGGTTATACCAAAGTATGGAACTTTCTAGACTACCCAGCCTTGGTTCTTCCCGCTGGGAATGTAACTCAAGACGATATTCACGAACCTTGGGAGTTTGCCTTTAGGAATCCCAAAGATGAGTGGACTGGTAAGCTTTGGCAAGATCAGAGGCAGAAAATGGCAGACTTGAGATTGCCCGTTGGCGTCCAACTGGTTTGTAGAAAGCTTGAGGAGGAGAAGCTTCTTGGTATCGGCAAGGTTGTCGATGAAGTAATCAGAGAAAGCAGAGCGGGCCCTAACTAATTTAGAAAGCGGTCAATACAATTCGCCAATTTTTTCCAGTACCATTCTCTTTAGACTCATCAAGGCCACAAGAGTGTTAAACTGCGGGATAGATCTATATGAAAGATTCCAAAAAGGATTTCATAAAAAGCTTAATCATCTTATCTACGTCGCTCCTTTTGGAACAGAGACGCTTGACTTTTCGATACACAACAACCATCATATCTATAAGCTGGCGATCAAGTACGTTTAGGATACTTTAATCGTAGTTACTCACGTCTACATGTCCAAGATAACGCATCTTTGGTTGAATGGTTGCTTTATTAGTTACATATACGATATGAAGTTCACGCTTGAGACTTCTTCCATTCCTCGTACTTCTTCATGACTTCTTCCTTACTTGCTGGCATTAATGCTCCTTCAGGAGCCGGGTTCTTACTCTTAAAGTAATCGCACATCTGTAGAAGAGGTAATAAGGTAGCAAATGTCAGCCAGTGCCGTAGAAAGGGCTTCCAGGAATGCAAGTTCTAGGTGGATAATCCAAAGAAAGGGCCTTACCTCAGCCATTGTAACCCACTCCACACCTTCATGCTTGTTGATGTGTTCGATGAGTCTTTCATGCATCAACAAGACGTGTGGTCGCCCGGAAACATCACTTGAGAATCTTTATTAGCCTGGCTCTGGAGGATATGTGACCGTTTTGACTGCAACTAACGGATGGATAGTCATCGGGAAAATGAACTCATCTATCAAGGCTTGTTAGTATAACTGTGCCAAAATATGTTAATAAGAAAATTACATACCATATTCCCGGTAAAAGTAGTCGAAATGATCTCTCCAGATGTCTTCAACATCTCTTGGATTCACCCATCCATGAGAGTTGGCAGAGTTCTTCATGAACATCATTGGAGGTAGATCATCGATATACCTAGACAAATCAGCTTCTATTATGATTGATTTGCGGGGATCATAAATCTTACCAGGAGCCTGGAATCTCGACCAGGCCAGTCTCTTTGCCTTTCACAAGGGGTTTCATCCACTCCTCTGCTTTCTTTGAGTAATCAATCTTCGTCCATGTGTCCCCTGTGCGTAGCCAGTACGCCTGACAATCTTCGTGGGACATCGAATGGTCATATCTTTACGGCTGTGTAAGTATGGAAACGTCTTGGAAGGTTGGCCGCGAAAGGGTGGCTTACTCGATTCCATAGCTAAGCATGAGTTCTGTGCCTTCCGCGCTGGTTTCCCACCATGGGGCTACAGAACCCCGGGGAGGCTTTCCGCAGAATTCTGTCAACATCTTCCAAGTCTTATCCAAAACATCTCTTTGTTGCTCCAAGGTCATGTCCACGGGATTTTCGTGACTATAACCGTGTAGGCCTTGACGAAAGTTAGTATGCTCCCTCTAAGCCTTTGATACGGATGCCTACCAATCTCATGGCCAGCATCCCGTACCATGGCACATTCTTCTGGGAAGGTTTCCAGGCTGTGGCCCGGAATAAACCATGATGCTTTGATGTTATACTTCTCAAACAAAGTGAGAAGGCGGCGTGTGCCAATTGTACCCGCCCAGAGACCTGCGTGGAAAATTAGCATTGCGCTTCAATTGAAGAATACATCGGACAAACCTCGCGATATATCACTTGTTGAGTCTTCTCCGCCGTCTAGATGAAAGTCAGTTCTAGGTCTAGCTAGAAAGGGTCACCGATATGACACACAAGAGCCTAGCCATCCCGCAACAGCATCGATATCAACACCGTAGCTAAATTCATCTTAGTAAGATACGGACACAATTTTGCTCTCGATGATGGCTTACCACACGAGAACCTTCTTCTTGCCCATATTGGAGGTTAGTCTTCCTTTCTGTGGTTTCTGATTCGTTGATTCGTGAAAAAAAGGCAGGGATCCCAACAGTAAGTTACATGAACTCAATCAATACAACAACTTAGCTTCATTCGTCATTGCAGTCCAGGAGCAGTCTTATGCATGGATATTCACAGAGGCCTATCATCCCAACATCTCGAGGGTGGAGACAGTTTACTCATCTAGTGCAAGATGCTGCCTACATTGACACCAACCCCGCAATGCTACCACAACTGTTGCATTATCTCGAGCGAGCCGAAACAACGCTTGTATCGCTGAGGGGGCAAGAGTGGGAAGTGTGTTTATCTGCGGGGGTGTTTAGCGTCGTCACTGGTCACGATGGCAGATCTCCGCAAATGGCGAGTAATGAGGCACGTTCACGTCGTATTTTATTGGCACGCCCACTCCCCATTCTCGCCCACTCTTGTCTATCATGCCAAAAATGGGGTATCCGGCCCATCCATGGGGTATCCATTCCGCGGCTATGGCCCACAGCATCAATGCCGTGGATAATTTTGATGTTGGAAGAGTAGATACCAGGTGATACAACAGGTCGAAAACGTAGTCCAGATATGCGGCCGACAAGAGGGAGTTTATGATTGTCTACTGTCAATATATACAATAATTGTAAAACTTACAGCACGTCAAGTCCCCCCAACAAGTAACCCATCTTCTCAAGGATACACAGCCCACCCTCAACCATGTCCAAGGTGAGTATAGCTTGATGAAAAGGCGTTTGCATTTGTTGATTCATCAACCAATTAGTATACTAACGTAATCGAATTCAGTTTAACCTTCAAGGCCGCGTTGCCATCGTCACCGGTGGTGCCAGAGGCTGTGGCTATGCCTTTGCCCAGGGCTTAGCTGAAGCAGGAGCCGATATCGCGCTCTTCGATGTTATTGACCCGGCCCCTGCAGACTTTGAGAAGCTTTCGTCTGCTTATGGTATCAAAGCTCGGGCGTACAAGGTGGACGTTACGTCTCTTGCCAGTCTTGAAACCGCATTCGCTTCGGTGAAGGCCGACTTTGATGGAAAATTAGATATTCTTGTGGCATGCGCAGGGGTGAACAAAAATGTCCACTTCCTAGAAACAGAAGAATCTGATTTTGAAAAGTTGTTTGGCGTGAACTGCAAGGGAGTGTACTTCTCGGCCAAACTTGCTGCCAAGGCGATGATCGCAAATCGCACCAAGTGCGGCAGCATTATTTTGGTAGCTTCCATCGCCTCCCATATGGCTATCAGATCTCAGCGCTCTACCGCCTACTGTGGCACCAAAGGCGCAGTCCGAGCAATGGTGGCACCTATTGCTGCTGAGTTGAACGAGTATGGGATCCGCGTCAACTCAATAAGCCCGGGTTACGTACGCACAGAGATGACCAATCCTTTCCCTCATCTTCTGGAAGGATGGAAAGACGAAATTATGAACCATCGCGTGGCCGAGCCCGACGATATTCAAGGGGCATGTGTCTTCTTAGCGAGCGATGCTAGCAGGTGAGTCGATGAGTCGATAATATCCAACTGATCTTAGGAGACTACCGATGCTAACCATGGTAAGGTATTGCACGGGGAGTGATATCTTGGTCGATGGAGGAGTGACGAAGTGGTAGTTAGATTCGTAGAATATAAATCCATCTTTCTCCTGTTCCGATTCTACCGTACAATACTATATCTGTGATGGGATCAATGGCCATTGGCGGTCGTTTATCAAGGAAATCCAAAACTGGCTCATTAATGAGGAGCCAGTTCGAAAAGATTTACCGAAATTGATCTCAATAAGCTTCAAGCACATGTCGGTATTAGAAAACAATTATTTAATTATTTGACATATTCTGTGTACGATACTGAAGACTTGTTCACGATGACAAAGATTTGCTCCACGGATGAGATCAACTCCGGCTCTTTTTTAGTGATTAGACGGAACGTTCCAGCTTCTAATCCAAGGCGATCTCATCGAGAAGGTCCGGCTTCCACTGATTGAATAACAATCAAGCTTCTAGATGAAGTATCTGAAACGGACATCATTCTCTCCCTCAGTGATCTCACTTGTGTCAACGTCTTCTGCACGTAGCTCAACGCCTTGTTCCCGGTTGCGTCGACGATTCTCTCGTCGCATCCATAATCCCAAACCCAGCGTGAAGAAAATGCAGGTGCCATTGCACGCGGCTGTAGCAATCAGGGTCGGCGCATATTGAGGAGCATATGTGGTTCGGAACGTTCCGGCCGACAAGATACCTCCTATATTTCCCAAGCCGACCAGCAATCCAGTGGTAGCTGCTCGCGAGTTTTCACTGGGATTGTTGTTATTGTGCCACGAGTGGACGAGGCAACTGGGAATATAGGCACCAGAAGCCAGCATGAAGCAAGCAAAGTAGGCAACGCCGACGTTCTTGACGGCGTCAACGAATGCAAGAATCAAGAGGCCAATCAAGCTGAGAGTCAAACTTCCGATAATATGGTATGTCCGCTCGCGATTTCGGTCTGAGCTGTAGGTAACAGCAAGCAACACCAAGAAGCCAACCACATTGGGCGGAACGGTCAATATATTCGTGACGACAACGCTGTAACCAAGACGTCTCAATACAAGAGGGAGAAAGTTTGCAGTCGTAGCAAAGGCGACGGGGTAAGTCAAGCTGATGATGCACCATACTAGGAATTTCAGGTTCCACCAGTTTTGGAAGCACTCTCGGAAGCTAAACTTCTCGCCAACAGCTCTGGAGCCGTCTCGCAGTGCTCGAAGAGTGGCAACTTCCCGCTGTTCTTTGTTTAGAAACCAGGCTGTCTGTGGAGTGGCTGGGAGCCACCAGTAGGCAACGATTCCAAAAACAACCGTCATGGCACCTGTACGTTGTCAATACTAGGGATAAAACTTCACTACTGAGTATGAATTTTACCTTCAATAAGAAACAACCACATCCATCCGGTGATCTTGGGGTGGTGGATTTGAAATACTCCAAAGGATATGAGTCCTGAGAAGGCACTGGCCAGGAGAGCGCTGCCAAAGAAGATTGCAATTCGAAAGCCGAGTTCGCCACGCGTATAGAATAGCGTTAGATAGAAAATAGCACCGGCGAAGAATCCGGCCTCGAATGCACTATGTGTGTTGTTAGACGTACCAAAACTCGTCAAGATAAGCATACGACTTCACTTACCCCAAGAGAAGTCGAATAGCCAACATTCCACCAAAGTTCTTGCATGCTGCTTGTACCAAGGCCATTGCGCCCCAGCCCACCATAAGTGTTGGGAGCATGACTCGGCCCGAAAAGCGCTTCGTCAACAAGTTCAGGGGCAGATCACAGAGACCATTCGGGACATAGAAGAGGAGAATAAGCAGTGAGTACTGTTCGCCAACGAACCCCAAGTCTTTACTCATTCCATCAGTCTCTGCATTGCCGAGGTTACTCTGCGATTAGGTTAACTTTCTGACAAAAGCTAGACGTGCGATAGCAGATGAGAGTTACGTACCCGATCGACAGCATTGAAGAAATACATTATGCTCATGAATGGAAGAAGCATCCTGTCCATCTTACGAACTATGACATTGTCAGAAATTCCTCACTTATGATTAGAACTGAGACTTACCATAAGATCTTTCAACAGCGGTATCGATTTCCAGCTGTGTGCCTCCAGACTGTTGATCAGCCGCGATCTGGAGGCTGGTTTCCTTATTCCCGCCCATATTCAGAGACTTCATTCAAGACAAAGAGTTTAATATTAAATTAGATTATTGAGTGCATGTTAATTTCTGGAACCTTGGTCTAGGTGACTTCAAGGCCGCGGTGTCAATATATAAGCACTCTTTCTTGGCGCAATACGCAGTAATCAGCGGTATCAAGGTGACAAGGGTGAGAAGAGATAGACTGATTTCGTTCATCCCAAGATTCACCCACTCCTGACCAAGACTTGGGGATTAGTCAATAGTTGATAGCTATTGTAGATACTAACCTAATGTGGCTGAATCGGATGATAAGATTCATGTGATACCCCAGATAATGAACTTGGAGGGGGAGACCTAAGCCTACCAAGAGCGTGAATGGGGTACCGGGGTTGGTGCAAGCTTCAGAGTCTATTCAGAATTGGTCGTTTCCTCCACCTTTCGTTGGTACTGACTCGATCCTACTCCACCCCAGATAATGCTTCTAATCTCTATTCACCACATCCTATTCCAGGATAGCGAGCTCTCAATATCACGAGATCAACGATAAGTGAGCCTGTTAACCTGTTGCATCCAAGCCAAGAGTAGACTCTAAAGGTCAAAGTCCCTACTGGGAGCTAACAAGATTGATCGCCAGAGCGCAGACGTAAGATAAAAGCTAAGCCTGAAGGAATGGAGATTATCACAAGTAGTATCATTTCTTAGCACGACATAAAGAACGATACCGAGTCTGGGTTCGAATGAAAAAAGCAACATCGCCTATTAGCTCGTTATCTTCGGTCACTAGGTAGGTAGGCAGATGTATAATGAAATAGCTAGATGTTTTGGGTACTATCAAACTAGTTGTACATGGGGAAACTAAGCGACTGCGACTGGTGCTGACTGCTGAGCCACCTGATTCTCGGCCATCTTCTTTGCCGCAAGCTGTTTGTACAGCTGAGCTCGTCCATACGACTCGGCATACGCAGCTGAAACAATCTGCTCAACTGTGGCAGGTTCAAACTTTGCCTGCTCGTCTGCATTCTTGCAAGTAGGAATGCAGTCAATCATGTAGTCTGGCTGCCCTGACACGAAGATTGGGATGGAGTACCTCTCCTTGCCAGATTTGTTGATGACTCTGTGAACGTTGCTCTTGTACTTCTCATTGGTCCAACGGCTCATCAGATTTCCCAAGTTGATCACAAGTGCGCCCTCAGTTGGGGCGACATCAATCCATGTCGAGCTTTTCTGGTCCCAGACTTGAAGGCCATCGACTGTGTCCTGCATCAGCATCGTGATGCCACCAAAATCAGTGTGCGCCCCAATTCCTCTAGTGAGCTTTTCATCCGCATCTTTCGGCTGGCTGGGATAATGGAGAAGTCTCATTGTAGACACTGCTCCCGTCATATATTCGGAAAAGTAAGTCTCTTCAAGATCCAGCGACAACGCCAGAACTCGCATCAAGTCCGAAGCCAGCTGTAGGGCAGCATGGTAGTATCCCATCGTTCCATCTTTGAAGCCTTCGAGGCCGTCTCCAAGTGCTTCTGGCCACTGGTTTGGTCCACTGTTGAGCTTCTTGTTGATGAAATAAGGGTGCGATTTATCAATATCTTCTCCGATGTAGAATCCTTCTTTCAGTTCTGGCTGGGTCCCTTCCTCAAGCATTTGGGATCTCAGCATTTCATAGCCGCGGTTCCAGGTGTTGTTATCTTTAGAGACTTGTTGCTTTTCCTCCAGAGAGAGGTCAAAGAACTTCTTGGCACAGTCCATGACTTTCTTTTGCTTTGCGAGAGGGATGGAGTGCCCAGTGATTTGGAAGAAGCCATTGTAAAGACAACTTTCGCGAACTTGATCAACGACTTTTTGCTTCAAAACGGGATCTTCAGAATAAAATCCTATTGAGCACCGACTGTCAGCTTTAAGTCACTGAGATACTACGCATAGTCTTGATGTGCTTTTGGGTTTCATGATACGGCAATATCCGCCGGGGAGGATGCTATGCTTACCTGAGAAATCGATAATGGGAATGCTGAGTTCAGGCATTGTGACTATGGAGGTTTGCGTTGCAAACGATACTGGATGTGGTCTTAGCTACTATGAATTGAAGTGTTTGTGATGTGGAGTATGGCTGGCGTAGAGTGAGACTCTTAGAACTCTTGTTTGAGGCAACAAAATATTATATCTCTTGGTTTCTTTCGCCATCCCCATCTGTATCTGATGTATGGTCGCTGACGAAGTCACATTGAGCTCATTCCTGCAGTCTGCAAGATGAGGGGATTCCGTCTCCCCACCCTTTCCAGGTGGACTGTGCCGTTGCCATCTCTTGTCTGCTACTCGGCTGTCCGGGTCCGAAGTACGCCTTGGAGTGAGATAGCGCGAGTCAAGGATGGGGGATTTTGTGGGGTGATGTCTCCCAAATGCTTCAACGGCCAACTCACATTGGTAGTAGATACGAGAGTGGGGGAAAGCTATGTGATCCCCACTCCTCAACTTCTCAGCCCGAGGGCCCAGGCATGATTAGAGTTTTGGAATGATTAGGAAGCAGGATTTCACGGGTAATCTCGGACCTAAGACATCCTGTTCTGACCTGTCGGGCTCGGGCTTGTACGGTTGAGCTGCGTAGAGTTCTCGTTGCAGCCCATCATCTATTGTAGTGCTAAAGAGAGTATTATCTCTCAGGTTTTTAGTTAAGCCGTAGTGAACACGCGTTTACTCGCCTAGAGTCTTAGTACCTTTGATCTATCCCGGGTTTAGTCTTCAGAGGGCATCAGTGCGATACGATACACATGTTTGACTTAGGCATGTCTTGGAATCGGTTAATCAAAACACATTTACGTTAGCACACAGAATAAATTTAGGAATTCGGAATCACGATTTCAAGAATATAATGATATCAGCTTCTAACTTCTGGCCACTTACACGCTGCGAAATCCGTCAAGGCGGAGTTGGATGAGAAGTGCGAGGGCGGAGTATAAGATCTACAACGTCCTAGATTCTGTCCAGTCCATCTATCATTAAGAAGATACATTTCCAAACTCGTGGATTTAGTTTAATATCTTCATGCACATCATGGTCTACGAGAAGAGTCCTACAATGGGATATTCAAAATATGAATACAGATGTATATTTCCGATTCGCAAGTTTATCAATCAATCAGTCAAAAAACTTCTGATCAACCCCCGCGATAATTTCTCTCTCAGGCTGATTGACCAATCCAACACGAAATCTATGATCTTTCGCGATTCGCGCCTCTGCCCACTCTGTCATTTATCAGTAAGCAATCAGTCCTCAAACTCTGTTGGCTTCACCTGAGAAATTGACTTACCTTGAGCTGTAACGGGGTGAGAAAACTGAGTCCCAGCGGCCTGCAACCCCAATCGCTGTAGCAGTGGGCTTGATACAGGCGCGAGATTGATGTCAGCTTCAGGCCGAGCGAAATAGATCAAGCTAAGTCGGGGCTTCTGTGCTTGTTCTTCCGGTGGTCGGATGACTCGATGAATAGTACTCTTAAGATACCCTCCGCTCATGAATTCCAACGCATCGGCGATGTTTACAATAATGGCATCTCGAGGCGACTTGACGTATTGCCATTTGCCTTCAGAATTCTGCACCTGTAGGCCAGCAATAGGTTGGTGGAAAAGGAAGGTCAAAGTATTGTAGTCAGTATGCCCACGAGCCCAGATGTTGTTTACCTTTGCATCTTCTTCCTTGGTGCGGGGGTGATATTTCATATATCTCAGGTACTCTAGGCCCTTTTCCTCATATCGGTGTCTATTGACAAAGTACTCTTCGTCTTCCAACTCAAGAACATAAGCGAAAAGTCGAAGGAGTGGAAGTAGAACATTATTGTGAACCCGTAGCGAGAAGTCACGGATCTCGGCAAGATGGTTTTTGATCAATTGTGGGTGATCCCGTTCATGCTCCGGTGTGAACTTGGGTATGTTGTATCTCTCATCATTATCGCGGCCGGCTAGCTCACCAGTTGACTGCTTCTTGTAACCTCGGAAATCTCCTTTGGCGGTGTTGCACTCGTATCGCAGCTTTTCGTCCAGCGGCAGGTCAAAGAAAGCTTGGGCTAAGGCGTACTGTCGTCGAACCTCCTCATCAGAGAAACCATGTCCAGTGACATAGAAGAACCCTAGAGTTTGTCAAATACTAAGCCGAAAGGCAAGCTGGGAGCGAGGCCGCCTCTTACCATTTTTACTGATGAAGCCCAGAACTTGTTCAGCCAATTGCTGCTTTCCGCCGGGCTGGTCAAGCTTGCTCAAATCGAGAGCCTCAAGCTCGACAAAACTGACTAATTAAGGGTACTTTGTTAGAATGCCATTGGAAAAGGGTAACAGGACAAGTTTCTACGGACGATTTTCGCTTGGGCCATCGGGATACTCATATTCCAAGTTCGTGACGGTGCTTGACTGAACTGCCATGACTGTAATCGATCAAAGAGATCGCGATCTACTTTCTTGTTGCTGTAATCAGGTGCTGGAGCAAAGTTAGAGAGGCAGTGCCTTTCAACAGTTTATGCTGAGAGTGGAATTGCTGTTAAATCGTTATGCAGATCGCCGCTTTAGGATCGCATGATGGCGCAATATGGTGGTGGAGTGTCGTCACAGCACCCCTCAAAATATCACAAAACGTGCCACCGGTACCGGATTCACCAAGCACTTCACTATCAAACACTGATGTATAATGTGCCCGATACTCCATTTGCTACGGTTGCGTAGAATACTATGATCCGTATAGAGATGAGTAGCCTATCCACTCAAACCCAAAGCCACACGTGCTAGACAGCCTGCGGGCTAGACGTTAGCAGCTTGTGTGTAGAGCCGTTGATAAAGCATGGCGTTATCTGCAAGCTGAAATGCACCACCGATGTGCCTCCGATGTGCGTATGGTTTAAGAAGGGGAATGCTTTTGGATGGGGAAACGTTGCTGGGTATGTAACGGGAATAAACATGCTGACTTATTTCTCCTACAGATATTAACAATCTAGACATAACGCGGTCCGCATGAGATCTTCAGAGTCCACTTAGAACAGATCTAATTAGGATTTCACCGAAAGACATGGCTTTCCTTTCCCTTGGTAAAAGTTCTTCTAAGTAACCCACCGACCCTAAGAAAACGTCGTTACTGTGTCACCTAAATACCCGTCGATTATATACTTCATGCAGTCCCATCGAACAAGCCGATTGAGTGGTCAGCAATCTCGATTGGAAATTGCCGCATTCTATGCTCCTTGTTACCCCCGGCCTTCATAATGCTTGCCTACTTCAAAAACTTACAAATGGGACGTAGGTTATGAACTCACAGAACTAGTTAGACTTCTTAAGTATTCCACCAAGTAGTCGTATTTCAGCGTCTAAGATAGCAGCTAAGTAGCGCATACCGATGTTACCCTGTCAGAAGTACTTACCCATTCTAGGGTCCAAGTGATTTGAGAGTGAGAGCGATCCTTGCCCGGCTAACCAGTTTGGGTCCCTGGCAGATGGCATCATCGCGACCCGGGCTTTGCAATCCTCGCTCTTGTCAGGAGTTCTTAAGGCTAGGGGAACTATATAATAATATCAGAATGGGTTCTGGATCAAAGTTATGGGCACTTCCCTTCTTTATAGTTACCGTCCTATTGTACATTTCTCTTGTTCTCGACACCATGGGGTCTTTACAGAAGGTTAACGCGGAGGCAATCGCCAGGCCAGTCTCCACCTCTGACCTCAATGACGAGTATGAAAAAAAGTCCCTGAAGAGGCGGATCCGCGAGATTGTGTGGGACAGTCTTGATAGGAGCCCGGAGGAGCGTCGAATGATTGCTAAGCTTGACTTCTTCATTCTGACTTGGGCGAGTCTGGCGTATTTCAGCAAAAATTTGAACACCAATAATCTTTGTGCGGTGTCCACTATTCAACTTGCCGTCCGAGCTTGTACTGACTTGACTTAGCCAATGCTTATGTCTCAGGCATGAAGGAAGAGCTCCCTGTCATCGGAAACGAATATCAAACATTCACAACTATGTGGACAATGTAAAATTCTACATGCACCCGCCTTGGATGATAGTTGAACCGTATGACTGACTAGCGGTCCTAGTGGATATGTTGTCTCGCAAATTCCGTCTCAACTTGTGTGCACTCGAGGTACTTGAAATATTCTAATTCTTAGGGGATCCCCCTACTGATATTGTTTACCACAGTTCGGCTCTCTGTTTGGTGTCCAACTTGGGAACTAATCTGGGTTCTTGTTACATTCGCAACGGCTGCAGTCAAAACCTCGCATCAGCTCTATGCTTGTCGGTTTTTTGTAGGCATCTATCATCCACATGTTGTTGAGGGCTTCTGCTGATATCCGGCTATTTAAAGGTTGGATTAGCAGAAGGCACGTTCTATCCAGCGGTGCACACAGTCCTTGGAGCTTGGTATACAAAGCAAGGTTAGAAGCTTTACTCTTTCTCTTAATAACTACAGCAGCTAACGATACACAGAGCTCGCGAAGCGGTCATGCATTTTCTTCGCTACCGCGTTTATTGGGTCAATGTTTAGTGGTTATTTGGTTCGTACATGAATGAGTTTCGATTTGAGGACAACTCATGTAACACTTCACAGCAAGCAGCACTGCACACTGGCCTGAACGGCGTTCACGGATTATCTGGATGGCGCTGGCTTTTCATTTTTGACGGAGTCATTACCTTACCGATGGCGCTTTGGGGTACGACTTCGAAATATAAATCTGAATGATGATGTGGTCTAACTCGGCCTGATTTTAGCCTACTACGCATTACCCGACTTACCTTCCACCACCAGAGTCAAGTGGCTCAAGCCCGAAGAGAAGGAATTTTTCCTCCAGCGTATGAAGAAGCTGGGGCGGGATCTTGAAGAGCCCGTTACGGTTGCTGGCTTGAAAAGGGTGGTGGGCAAATGGCACTTCTGGGTCTATACAACATACTACACGTGAGTTGCCTAGCCTTGTGCTGCAACTAAATATCAGCTTACATCATCGACAGATTCTTCATTTGCAGCGAAAACATTGGCAGCTACATGAACCTGTGGCTTAAGAGCCTGAATAAGTAAGTGTTTGTCCCCCAGGAAAAGCTTTAGTTTTGCTTACCAAAAATCAGATACACCGTGCCGCAAATTAACACCTACCCAACTGTAACAAATGCAGTGACCATTATCACGACACTTATCTATGGTTGGACTAGCGATGCGTTGCAGATTAGGGCACCTATCATCTACTTCTCTCTAGTCGTGTGCTTTTTCGCCGCGATGAACCTTGCAATTTGGGATGGCGTCCCGTTCGGCCTCAAATGGGCCTCTTTCTATCTTACAGGGTGCGTTCTCGCCATTACATCGATCGTTGGTGGCTCGTTGCTGACAGCTATTTCTAGATTTGCCCAGGGCTCCGGTCCTATATTCTTTGTATGGACCTTTCTCACAACAGCATACGGCTGATTACTGACATAATCTCTCAGACAATGGTTAACGAGCAATGCGCGGGAGACAGTCTGGAAAGAAAGTTCATTCTAGGGACGACGAATTCAATCGCGTGGGTGATTCCAACCCACGTTCTAGACAAACGTTATTAACGGACAATCTAGCTATGCATTCAATGCCTGGATCCCCCTGATTACCTACAATACTAACTACGCGCCTCGGTTCCTAGTCGGTAATGCCACCACTGTCGCTCTGATTGTTGGGGCGGCCGTCACAATTACGGTTGCTGTTCGGCTACAAAAGCGTGATGCTGGTAAGATTTGATTTCTTTCCCCTAAAGTTTACACTACAGTACGATTTTGCTCACAATTATGAAGAAAGCAAGAGGAAGTCGCCGTTGATTGTAGAACCTTGATTCGGCAGCAAATAATGTTTTAATGGGTCTAGTATTCTACCTCTTCACAGGAGGTGCAAGCTAGACTAAGAAAATTATTTTAGAACTTTTAGAACTCAGAACTCGGGATGATCAGCATAAGCACTGATTTGATTCCCCTCAGTATGGCCATTGCACCCTCAAATTCCGAAAATAACAATCTTGAAAGTGGAACTCCCCATGTGCTAAGCTTCCATTCAAAAGAATCGCTTCTATTATTATCTCCCCAAACAAATAGAAGAACAGAGTGGCATCAATTAGTGTCGAAAGTCTCCCATCCGTTGCTCTGATAGAAAAACATCATCAAAAGATAGCCTTGCTGTAGTCTAGGTGGCCTAAGCACTGGGTTCCTCTTGCAAGCTCAGACACCTAGCTGATCAACCAGCGTTCATACGAAGCAAAATTGTGCGTATTCCTTGGGGGTAAATAACGATCAACCTTGGTATTTCTATCAAACCGGTACCTGAATTTTCTCTTACTCTCCGTATCTCCATCTATGATCCTCGATAGCAAGCTAGTTTGGTCTCTTCTGCCACGTGGGGTGAGGATTCTTTGTAGCAGTTACTGGCGTAAGAGGAAACTCTATTTCGGTCACTCTAAGAATTCAGAAAGCTTATGGTGTGACTATGGGTTGCAACCATTACCCATTCCCCTCCATCCGTCTTGCTAGTTAGTCCATATTCAGATGTACCGTTACGGGGGATGCCACATCACAAGCCAGATTGTCTACCAAGCTATCTCTCCCGAGAGTAACTCTACTAGCTATGCCAGAGAATAGGCCGCATTCTCCTTCGCAATGATGCGATGGCTTCCTAAGTTTTGATATTTGATTTGACCCTCCTTCAATCGGGATTTTTTCATGAGCTCATTATTATCACGCTCACATTATGTTTCCGCCAAGTCCCCGCACCTCAATTCCCAGAACTCTCCCGCCCAGCTAATGCGGCCAAAGCAGATCTCAAATGCGGCGCCCTGCGACATCGTGCAGAAGCTGATGGACACTTCTGTCAAAGGATAAGGCTTGCGGAATCGCCGCCTTAGCCCCCCTCCAACTCCTCTCGGAAAGATAAAAGGGTGGTTTACTATGGCTGGACCCTTATTGGGCATCTACTTCTCCATCTGTATTCCCCTGACAGCCGCAACCTTCGCCCTCGTTTTTCGATTTTTGGCACGGCGAATTTCAAAGTGTCATCTGTGGTTCGATGACTACTTCGCGTTGCTTTCATACGTACGTTCTATCTCTTCTCTCAATATCGCCACAATCTGTAGTTTTGACATTTATAACTGACGCCCGTGTTTCAAGATCTTTGGCTGGGGATATCTCGTAACAGTCCTCATTCGTATGCGATGAGCCTTCCCTTCAAATGCAACATCATACAGATATTCCCGATGGCTAACAACTCCATCCACAGTATTAACACATTTCAGTCTCGGCAAAGCTCCTAAACTGATGGACCCCGATCAGGTCGAGGAGGTACTCACGAAGGTACGAAAGTTGATATGGGTGAATGAACTCATGTACGCGTCCACAATCGCGTTTTCTAAGCTCTCCTTCATCTCCTTGTACTGGCGCATCTTCAAATTCACCGTCATTCGCATACCGATCCGTCTCCTACTTGTTGCCTGTTCCGCTTGGTTCATTATCCGAACCTTCGCTATCCTGTTTCAGTGCTGGCCAGTATCATACATCTGGGACAAGACTATCAAAGGCGGCACATGTAAACTCAACATAAGCAGATTCCTTTTTGGCACAGTCCTCACTCATTGCCTCATGGACATCACCATCCTCGTTCTACCGGTGTTTCCCGTGGTGAAGATGCATCTCTCATGGCAGCAAAAGGTGGGAATCATCGGACTATTTGCCTCTGGAATAATGTAAGCATAGCTTTCCCCATGTCCGCCTCAAGAACCAATGGCCAATTTAACATATTATAGAGTTGTGTCCTGCTCTGTACTTGTCTTGATACAGGTTATCATGTACAAGCCCCTAGACGCTAGTTACACTCTCAAGCTTGTGAATTTTATTGTATGGGGCAATGCGGAGGTGAACTTGGCTATATTATGCTGTAAATTCCCCATCAAGTCCCTTTTCGATTCAGCAGCGAATACTTATTCTCATCACAGGCTGCTTACCTATACTGCGTCCAGTATTTCGCAGAATTGTTCCCAGAAAGAGACGAAGCTCACCCTCTGAACTGGAGCTACGCGAGCGTGATGTTAGAGCTTCTCAAATGAGGCCGCCTGTAGGTCTAAGAGTAGAGAGGCCATTTCCAGCTCGTATAAAAGAGAACCTTGGCTGGGGGAGAAGCGCAAGCAGCTAGACTCTATTTCCAGTTGTTGTTGCTATTTTTGTATGTGCGCCTTGAACCTTCTTTGGCTAGGTATCAGCATTAACCTAATATAATAAGGTTCAAAAATTAAATACAAGACTCTTTCATATCAAGAAAGCTGTATTAAAGATGGTATGAAATACTTCCTAGTTAATATTTAAATGACTTAAACTTAATTCTTTTCTTCATCTAAATATTCCTAAATTCAGCCTATATCCTTAGCCAAGAGTCCTTTAAATCACCTCACCATTTCTATATCTATTTACGCCTGTCTAATCTTCTAGTATTTGTTCAAATGCCTCTAAAACGGCGATCTCGGTAAAAGTCCTTCTATTTCATTTTGATTCATCTCGCCAGTGAACATGTGTTGTGAGCTCTTGTTGCGATGCAATCGACTCTGCATCAAGCGCCCTGTGCCGCTCCGATTTTGGCACCCGGAAGCCAAGATGCTTCAGATAGTCTCCAGGGAACCAGATATTATATAGTACGCAGACTATGAATATAGGGAGAACATCGAATGTGTAGAGACTGATCGGTAAGTAATTAGCCTTTTGATAAAACTTAGTAACAGAGAATAACATACTACCACTCTTTCTTCTCAATGATTTCTTGGGTGCCTGGAGCAAATTCAACCATCCGAAACACAGACCGGATCTAGTGTCGAGATAGTTAGTTCTGAGGCTTTTCAAAGCAGATAGATGCTTCGACTCACCAGAATAAGTGCACAAGAGGCATTCACTACGTAGAGGAGGCTCTCGTAGTGCTTGCTGATTTTCCACCTCGTCTGGTTCTGGCTCACATGGTGTCCATCAAACTGTCTTGAAGTAAAGTGAAACCTGACAGCAGCCACAGTAAAGATTCCAAACCCGAAAAGCTGAACCCCTACTCCAGCAAGGCCAAGATTTCTACCCATCTCGATTTTACCCTCCGCATTTTCGTCCGTGGCTTGAGTCGTAGAAAGCATCGTGGCAGCGCCCATCTGCAGAAGAAGAGATAGGACATCGAAACCAACAAATATAAGTGTGATAAATCGTGCTGTATTATTTTAATAGGTCAGTCAGTTTCCATCTTTAGGAACAAGCAAGAAGTCCTCCGACTTACGAGGCACCCAAATAACGCTAAATGTCAAATGTTCAGGGGGTGTTGCCCAAGAGACGATTCTAGAGAATACAACATAGACGACCGCTGCCATAAGAACCGGTGCCAGGATAATGAGAGCAAATTGAACGGAGTATGGTTGTAAGTCTCCAGGACTGCGGGCTGATACAATCCTTGCTACGAAGCCAACGATTTCCACTGCCTAGGGGTCAGTACACTTTATAATTCAACAATATATGGGTGTGTTCATATACCTACTTGAAATACTTAAGAGCATAACAAGCCATACCCATGCCCTTTTTCGGATAATTTGAAAAAGAGTCAATAAGAAACTAGCAGCAAAAAGACCAGCAGTGACACCTGCGAGAGGCTGTGAAGGAACATATGGGAAACGTGAAACTGGATCAGCCATAATGAAAACGAAACAACAGTAACGAGTGACAAAGAATATTAAAAACACAACGTTCTCTCAGATTTAGACGTCAATACAGATCATTGCAAGTGAACGCTGACTTCTTTATAAAGGTCATCTTCGCCGTGTTGATCTGTGCTCTCACCAAAACCGACAGGGATCGCGACAATCTTCCTCGTCTAGGCCGCGGGCAAGAATTAGCGGCGGGAGAGACTCATTTCGGTGTGTTTGACAGGGATGCAAAATACTGAGCATTGAGCATTCAGTTTTCACTCTCCACTGTAATCTGGGCCAGTTGAACAGGGGTCGCGTCAGTTTCCCCTTTCGTCCCAAACAATGTCGTGTCCCTAGATAGAGTCATTTGGGAAGGGTACTCAGATGCCTTTTGCCAGGCAGACGGGCATATAGCACCCGGTGAGCCATCTCATCCCACTTTACCTATAAATAAAGATAAGATGAAGACTCGATCGGAGCCTCTGAATTGGGTCAGATCCCCACCTGTCGATACTTGCTTGGTCCAAGTTCCTAACCGCTGACTACCTACCCTATAGCCACCCGTTCCCTGTACATTTTTTCCTGGAGAAGGCGATCTGCAGCGATAGCAACGGTGTCGATTAGATTCACTGATTGAATATTTATGAATATTGGCGGATAATTGATTGGAAGCCTCCTTATAAACTGAGTAAGAGCACTTTACTCAACCAAAGTTGTTTAATAGGAAACATTAGAAAGTGAGGTGTTCCCGATACCAAAAACAGCTAGACCTTTTTTGGGATCTAGAAGACGCGTACAACGCGTTAAAAAAGCGGACACGTGTATCTTTCGCGTCTTTCTCCGCTATTTTCTATCACGTGATAAAGACGCTTCCTGATTCACGTGACATGCAATACTCTCAACGTATTTGATGATATTACGTCTCTAATCTCATACAGCAAGACGATTTTTGGACAGAAGATAGACAGCTTAGGCTACTAGCTATGGTTTACCATTACACAAGACATCTAGTCAGGTCTACAGCCATCATTTGTCTCAACAAGAGACAGTTAGGTTGGGTTCTAAGCAATTCCTCTTCATGGTTGTATCGTGACGGATTGTCGCTACTTCTATTGTCGTAAGCTGCTCCGCTAAATCTCATGTACTTGAAACACTGTGGCAACTAATTGGCTGAACACCCCTGCTTTCTCCACAGGTCAGCGATAATGTCGTATTCCGCGTACAAGCCATGGGATTCCGCCCTCGTAATTGAGCCTCGGACGAGAAGGAAGCAATGATCGCTGCGACATTATCCGCGTGGTTCGCGCGGACGAAAAGCCTACAATGGCTCAGCTACCCCCTTCAGTTCCGAGTGTCTCAGCTCAGCTGCGTGTCTCCTGCGGCTGAGATGATACTACGTCATAAACTAATTCGCCATGTCAGCAAAGGAATATGTTTACCTCGGATAGCCCAAGAAGCAGTCATTCGTACCCTCCAATACGAGCAATAGTGCATCCTCAGCTCTGAGGGCTTGCATCAATAGCTTCAAGAACCCTGCAAAAGTCTCAAAGCGACGGCGCCAGCTGCTATCTATCCACCACATTTGTGTATCAATTGCTACCTAGCTACTTAGTTGTGTATTGGATTTGGGTTGCAATTGTGATCTGCGCCGCCGTTTACCAATATCTCGCTTAGAGCGTCTCACGGTCCGATGACCTGAAGCCGCGTCAAGCCGCATAATCTGAACAACGAGGCGAACTTTCAGTAGGTAGTCGATGTTATCAGTATTTATACCATCTTTAATGTCCTGTTCTGCTCTTGAACAATACCACTTCAATCACCAACTGCCAGCGAAGCATCACACCAAGATGATTTTGCCAATGTTGCCATCACTTCATCTGTTACTTCGCCGTTGATCTCATTTCCTTGCCACTTCATGTCGAAATACTGGCTTTCCATGGGTCTTGGATCCAATGTATATTATTTTACATAATTCTTTTTTCTCTCAATATCATCTTTTTTCCTCCATCAATTACAAATTGTTTACAAATTCCTGTGCACCACGACAAATTGATTTCCAAACTCAATGGAGGAGGGAAGTCGGGGTAGTATGTGTCGAGTGATCTAATTGAACCTGGAACCCACTGCTGCTCACTGCTGGCAGGGCTTTCTTTTGCTACAAACAACAGGATAGCCCATTCCTGGGGTTTTAATACTAGACTACGACTGTGGGATTTCACGATGGGAGAAGTCTGATTGAGAAGCTTACATTCAAAATCATTTACGTTATGTAAGAAAAGACCCCAAGAACAACAGCAACATATTAATGGACCACCTTGAGATCATTAAGGTATCGAGTAGATCTAATGCCAGCCAAAACTATCAAGAGATGTAAGGGCTCTCAGGTCGATCGACGCCTGGGAAAATGTGATCCCAGATAGCAAACCACATTTGGGCCGGAGTATGTCTCAGCAAAACCAGACCCTGGCAGAGCGTGCGGAAATCGTCAGCGAAAACACGAGGAGGTGTCGCCTCCGCTTGGCAAATGGCGCTCCTACAATGAGTGGTCCAAATATCCGCGTCTGGGAATTCTTCGTAGCAACTGGGGCAGTAATAATCCCCAAGTGCATGGCGGCGAATGATGTGTCCTTCCAACTGGGAGATTCTCTTGAATTTCCGGTTGCGGCATGAGCTGTGTTGTTCTCTGTCATGTTTAAAGAACGGGCAAGCAAAAAACTCCTTCTTTGCACCCGAATGTCGTCGTTTTGTCGCGCCCCCTTCATCATCCTCATCTCTGTTCTGATTTATTGCCAGTTTTCGCTTTCCCAACTGAGTTTGGCTTGCATGCGCGTTATCTGAGCGGACGTTGTTGACGTTTAAAGACTCTATTGTTGAAGAAGAGTCATCGATTTCCTGACCATGGCCCGGATCCCATCCTGAACATTTCTTTACGTCTTGCTGCCCGAAACAATCGAATGTACCATCTACCTCCGTCGTATATTCTGGACCGATCGTGGGGATGGGATACGAGGCGTGAGACTTGTTGAAAAAGGTAACGAGCTTGATCATGAGGTTGAGTCTACCGGTACAGAGGGAACAAGGACTGGATTGGTCTATGTACAATGAATAGGATTTAGCGAAGTTCTGCGTCTAGTCTTCTGCTGAAGGAGCGGTGGAGGTAAAGCACCGTTGTGTATTTGGGTTTACTCACCGTTAAGCTTCGACCGACACTCGATGCAGGAATAATAATGTTCTTTGGCAACGAAGATATTTAGAAGGCGGATCCATGGCCCTTGAATTTCATATTGAGAGCAAACGTTCGTGGATTTAGCTCCATGACCGGTGAGATGGGTGCAAAGAGAGCGCTGTTTGTCAAGTTGGTCTCGACCTATGACTTCCCCTAAAGGATACATACTGTAAATCGTCAAAATTGCCGTTGTGGTTGTTGCCGGAAGGACTGGATATTTATCGTGAAGATGAGTGAATAAAGAGGTTGATTAAAACAGCTAAATCCTAGACTTATTGACTAGAATACAACGTTGGACTGACTAGTTTCATCTTGTGAGGGGCGGAGTGATGAGAAGATTCGCATCTCTCTGTTCTGCTGTTTTTGTTTTGTATAGCGGCACCAAGGCGCAGTTTGCCCTTCAAGTTGGACCAAGGCAACGGTGTCATATGGCTTCCGAGTGGAGTCTGCTACATAAGAAATTCAGGCGAATGGCGGCCCAAGGCTGATCGAAAACTCGCCTTGCCTCTCACAAATGTCGTCCGCAGGGCAAGGGGGTGTACTCCTCGGCGTGGCTTTGAGCCTTGCACACCCCCTTTTCACGAGCCCGAATTTTTCTTGTTCTGGGACTTCGCGCCCCTGAGAAGGGTAATAAGTTAGACCGGAACGACCAGTGATGAAGTTGTGACAGCATAGCAAGCTGCAAAGCTACATGTACAGAGAAGGGACTTCGGACGGCTACCGATTGCCTCCCAGCTAGAAGGCTACGGACGCCAGGGAATCATTTTTTTGGGCCTGGCTTCGGGCCACTGCCTTGGCACCAACAAATGGGTGTTGGAGGTGTGAGTGGAGTGCAAGTCGAGGCGACTGCACCGTTTATTATTAAAACAAAGTGTGGCAAACCGTTTACTTAGCTCAGGGTCCCCGAGGGTACACCTGTTGGGCGACGTCAACGCAGACAGACACGAGAGAGGGGAGGGTGTTCCGTCATCTCGAAGTGCGTCAGAGTAAATGGAGTTAGGCACTTGATGATTATACCAACATTATTGCCTTGCATATCTTGACTCTTCCATATGTGACATGTACGTAAAACTCCACTGATGCAAGATAGACAACGGGTATCTTCTGGATATGATCAAGGGTACCCAGATCAATGAAAGTGAATTAAAGACCTTGGCAAAACTGATAAACCATATGGGTGGGAAATTCTCCCACTTCGGAAAAAAGACCCTCTTGCCTGCAATGGAGGCGCTATACATATGCACCAACATACATATGTACATTGCCGCACTCCTACATTGCAGGGGAGGGGTGTCCAGCAGATGAGGTGGCATTGGTCATTGAACTGCCATGACCTTAGTGGATTTGATCATGGACAGACACAGAGATGGGGACTGAGCGTGGGCCAGGGCTCCTATATTTCACCGTCATGCAATCAGCGTCCACAAAGCGCCAGCTTAGGTAGGCTTTCGGGCGTGGAGGCTGTGCTAAGAGACCCGTACGGTGAATCTGAGTGGTACAAGATGTAAACAGGCTGCTCGCTTTGGCCATTGGTTTAGAAAATGGCCGCACTGTGAGGTGGCTTGTGATGGCAGTAGACAGCTGGCACTGGCTCTAGGCGTGACCTGACAAGGCAACCTTTTTCTCTGCCTCTCTTGACCGAGATGGACCATTTCAGTTTTCTCTTGGGGACAAGAGGGCTTAGGGCTGTGCGATTCGCACATTCCGGAGGTGTTTACTCATTGGCCTCCTGGTAGACAGACCTGTCTTGAGAAATACACCAATACGCACGACTATCAATGCCTCTATTTTTCCAATTCGGGGGACGAGGGACGAGGTATTCATCAATCATTTTCTCAAATATTTCTAAATGCCAGTCTCTCACGCCCCAAACACAGATATAAGGATAGCCTACGGACTGGAGTGACACCTACAATTGTTTGTTTGATGCAATTGCCCGGATAAATTGTCAACTGGGTCTGCTAGGACGGAAGAAAACGAAAGAGGATCCTCGCGGAAAATGTCCCCCTGTCGGTGGCGTCGGATTTCAGCTGGCGACTGTGACGAGGCGCTCGCCACGTACGTTCCATCCAAGCCGATACCCAGCTTGCCAGCCAGCTGTCCCTGAAGGCACACACCTCCAAGCAGGGATGCCGTAAACTAAGGCTATTGAGGCAGCCAGCCACTGGTGCCCCAAATCTTTTGATCCCGCTGACAGAATGGCACGGTACTACATGTGGCTGGGCTGGGATCGCTGGGAGTGTGATCAGACTGCAAGCCCGATCGCCTGGAACAGCCAGTCATTGACAGCCCTTTCACCGAGTCCTCTCAGCGGAAAATCCCAATGTACACTCCCCAAGGGAATGTGACGAGGATTTATCCCTCAGTAGACAAAGTGCCCCACCTCAATGTCCCCTCAACACTCCCTGATAACCGCCACTGGTCTCAGCTGAGGCGGGGTAACAGCTTCAATGGGCTCCCTATTCGGCTTGAGGTAATTATCGAAGCTGGCTTTCCCTTTCCGAGAAAGTATCTCTGAACAGGCACTGACCACGCCCGTTGTCTTGCTTCGAAGGCAGGTGTTTGAGAACACACTTGTGCTGGGAGCAGGGGCCGTCTCGGGCACGTTGGGCCGGCTTCCACACACTCAGATCGCATTCCCCCTTCTCCAATCATCCGTGATACAGCCCTGAGTATGAGTAAGAGCAGCTGCCGGGCATAGACGCCCGTCATCAGCTAAAGACTTAGGAGGGGGGTGTCAGTACGGCATTCCTCCCTGTACTGCGCCGAGCCTTATCCATACTGCGTGCCGTCACAAGACACAGTGCCACGCCCGACTGTCTACGTAGCAAGGCTTTGCCCCCACAGACCGGTTGTTTTTAGTCTATCTTACTCCATACCTTCCCCTTGAATAGTAATATCTGAGTAATTCATGGAATTGAGAGCCGTTTCCACCGACAAAGCCACTATGTAGCAATCCTAGTATTATAGTGGACCAAACGAGGCAAATGCATCTCTGCTGGGGCTTAGGCTGTCCTTGGGAATCCAAACCTACGACTGGGTGTGTGCACGCATGGCTAGCACTACGATTGATTTGCCTTGCGACTGTCTGGAGCTAGGGGTACACACAAGCCAGTTGTGCCATGCTGACCTTTGGCGCAAGATTTTCAAGGAGAATGTAGGACCGTGTCTGACAAGCATAGCCGTAAGCCTATTTTCGCCCAGACTTTGAAAAGAGCGGTATGCTCATCCCTTTGTTTCCCCTTTCACGAGAACTGACACTTCCGATGCACGTCAGAGCTTGTTTTTCCTAACAGCCAGGCGAAAGACTGCGAAGAAGACCAACTTTTCGAATTCCACGACGCCGAAAGAACCGATGTACATGACCAAGACGAGAAATCTCGGATATCCCTGACCGCGAACACTTCTACGACTTCTAAAATTCATATTGAAGACACCGCCAGAAAACTTGGGTCCGAAAGCGCTAGTGAAGGACCCGAGTGTCGTCTCCGCTGCTCTTGTGACACTGTTAAAGCCTTACATCACTGTGGCCAATGAGAATAAACTCGGCCTGACGTGGCATGTTTCTGTTGGCTTCGGGCCAGCCGGGCCAATAGACAAGCACTTATGGAAATCTTTTGTGACAAAATCTTGGCATGGGGTTTATTCTAAAACTATGTCATCTTTCGTCCCCTGCCTTATACCTTACGTTTCGACTTTTAGACTCCAGAGTGCCATACTGTCAGTTTTTTTCACACATCTATAGGCTCTGCCTGTGACCACCAAAAACGCCTCGAGTATTACCGTGACCATACAAATCTTTCGCCTGCACGTCAGAGAAACATGATATAATATCTCCACAATGAAGGGATCCGAGAATATCTCGCACTGGCTTGCCTTGAGGATGTGGCTGGTGTGGACTCCTTGTTAACTTAGCGACGCGCTATTTTGCACCAACCACAAGTTAACTGCCACGATCTGTCTCGAGCTGTCTTCCGATTCGTCTAATCGCTTGGTTTCCAACGGTGGGGATCTGCCTACAGATATGGTCGTGATCCCATTGGTTGCAGGTGCAGGGCCGGATATAACATAGGTTGTTGTCCACCAGATCCATGCATGACTAGCACTAACATTATGCGTGGACAGGGCACTTGCTCAAGGTCGCGACTGATCTTGGGTATTGAGTGCGGCTGCAAGGGGTCTAAACTCTTTGCGCTGCGCTCACTTCTAAGTAATTACTTTACTTTGATGTCAGTCTTCCCAGGCAAAAATTTGGATGAATCAGCTCTCTTCATATTATCTCCTCCGCTACTCTAGAGCCTCACAAGAAACCGAACTTGGTTTGAAGCGTCACTCTGCCCCTATACCAACCAGTGGTCCAGTAACTCAAATTCTTTGAGTCGCAACATCTCGAGGTTTCCAAAGTCAGAGGGCCTGTAAGTAGAGCTCCACGGATATACTACCTATGGAAACCAACCTCGTTACTCGTATCTATGATCAGAATGAGTTCACCAAGGCTTCGAAAGGATGGACCACCCCACATTAAGGTCTCGGCAATGCCTGATCTCTGATGCAGCATGTAGGAGCTGACTTGCATATAGCCAGTTTGAGCTAATGTACGTCAAGGCTACCGCCCCAGACCGTCGGTAATCCATAGGTGTCCCCTTGCCACGTACAGCAGTACTTTCTCTGCTGCTCCGTGCCTATGTGATGCCCTTTAATGTTGAGAGAAGGGCTGTACCTACTTTTCGAGCGGAAGAATAAAAACCTTCCCCTTGTCATTAAGTGCATGTATGGTTTTAAAACGCGCATTGCGTCTGTGGATCATAGGAGTTTTGGAACTTCTGGTAGGATTCTAAGCGCCTTTCGTATTGATCGCATCTGGATTGATGAGGCTAACTCAACTATTTATAGTATTGAGTTAATGCTCTTCCAAACTTTCTAGAGTGGAGATAGTCAAAGTGCTTAATTCATTCTTCAGTCTCCCCTCACTATTCTGCCCCATGCACCCTCCTCAATCTTGTTCCTCAGGTACTCCCCCATGATTTCTCCTCTGAGCTTCCCGGCTCCTCCTTGATTTCTGCTTCTGCACTTCTCACCCACTGCACGGTAACTCCATGCAAAGAACTCTTAGCTATCATCTACTCCTGGATCGCATGGTACGCAGCCAAATACTTCTCATAAGCAGCATCTAGCTCATCCTGGGTGGTAGTAGTATCGGTGTCAGGTTCAGCATAGAGAGGATCAGTCTGCAACTCATCGGGAGAGATGTCGGGAGATATCTCAATAGTACCGTCCTCTCGGGGCAAAAGATCATGATTAAGGTCTCGCTTCTTGGAGCCTCCGTCTCCGTACGCACGGACGAAGCCGTAGTAGACCCATGCGAGGGCCTTGCACTTGAGCTTTGATTTCTTATGCACATCGCATTGGTGCATGAGACTGCCATTTACCTGTTAGTGACAACAAAACATCAGATTATCAGCATATTATTGCGGGTGGTGTACGTACTCCTTTCTGAAGTTGACGTCAATCTTCTTCCTGTTACCGTTCTTCCTGAGGCGCTTCTGCTTCCGATAGTTGTTGTATCCAAAATCATGGCGCTGGCACGCAACCTATGGAAACCAGAACTATTCAGTACACTGCACAGAACAATTGGGTAAGAGATGGCAAAAGGATGCATGGGGGAATGCAGTACCGCGAAGGGAAACTTGAGAGGATTGTCTGGAGACTTGGTGCAGTTGTCAGACTCCCAGATAAGATTCTTCGGGTTCTTGTTCTTGCGGCGTTTAGCGAACGCTTCAAGGTTGATGTTGAACACAATGTTGGTTGTCATTTTCTCATCCTCGGTTGCGCGAGTGACAAGGCCATTGCTTGTCGGGGCTCCGTTGTTCCCATCAAGGGCGACCGGAGAGGCCACGACAAGCTGCAGGAGCGAGATAAGGGCGAGTGAAAACTTCATTTTTGCTGTAGTGGTTGCTTGATGCAATGGTTGACTTTGATATGGGTTGAATGAATATATTGGTGAATGAATAGGATATTGTTGGTGGTGTTCCAAAAACTATGAATTGACGGCTGCGAGCGCTCGCTTTATAGTTCTCTGAGCCACAACGATTAGGCTTTCATAGTTACGGACTGAGCTTTTACGAGCTTGACTGTGGCAACTTGTGTCAGTTTAACAAGGAAACCGAGACTTCTGCCAAGTCTATGCAAACATTCAGGGTTTCATGTCCGTGAATCCAAGGTAATTTGTTCAGCTGCATGCATGCGGATATTGGCTCTGTTCAGGCGACCTATTAGACCTGCCGTTGAAGTCCACATTGAGGCAGACACGGTGGCCTACAATGTATGCCTTGCCATCACTCTGTGATATATGTGCGGAGGAAATTAGTTCTAGCAAAATTCCGCCTTGGAAGGATTGCAAGGACTGCATATTTGCAGTTCAGCTCATGGTACTGGAAGGCGACTGCAGATTAGAATCTTTCCTGTGCATGAAGCTCAGCCTATGGTTCCAGTATGCCTCGCCAAGACCTTGCCAATCCACAAAGGCTAGTGATAGAATGCAGTCTATGAGACAATACTCCAATCTCCGGCTATGGAGTCTAGGCTCTCGTATTGACCTCGTTTAGTAGGCGAAATAGACCATCGCGCCATGTTAGACGCCGTAAATCGTAAACCATTCCGAATGAGAGAAAAGGATATTAAGTTCCTATCGCTCTATCATATAACAACTATTTATGGAGTTGTTTCATGAGAAATTTCAAGTGTGATTACGTTGGCTGATGAGTCTGAAATTTATTGGTTGTGTGAAATGGCCGCGTCTAAGGTTTAACAGGTTACATATAGTATGTTACCAGCAAGATTTGAGGACAATCCAAGTCTTTTAAGCCTCCAACAGGCCAGATTGCCGTCATTATTGAAGGCTCAGGAAGACGTACAAACTACTATACTTGATGTGACCGAGCCTAAGGGACACCTGCGGGCGTGTATCGCTGTACAGTGCTTAGTTGTTATTTTCAATAACAGTCTGATTTTAGCCCCACAGGACTGCCATTTTCTTCAAGCTTCTCCAGCCTCTATAATGGATAATGTCAAAGCTATTTGTTTTACGAAATTCTTTATGGTTAACACCTTTGTCGTTGATGATATAACAAAAAGAAATTGTTTCAATCTACTCAGAATTTTATAACGTATCTGTGGCTTCAGTCACTTGGGTCGCCCAAGATGTTCGTCAAGGTGCCATATGATATAGTACGAGTTTTATTCATCATGTTTAGTTGTCGGGTCTGGCTCTCCCATTGCTGTTTAACGTTACACTCAAACTCTCTTCCATAATAAAGTACGAGAAGTTGACGAGTCAATCGGTACGTGATCAAATTAACGGCCCGGACAATGAGAGAACGGACTTGTCTGAAATGTTGCTACATTGCTAACTCGGAACCTGCTGCGTGTGCCGAAAAGCTCGCTCGCAGAGAGAGCTCCTGAATAGGTTCTGATTGGTCTAATCTCTTGATAGAATGGGTCTGCTGCCTATTCACGGTCAGGCACGGACAAAGATCCATGTAGTGATTACGCCAAGACTTTTCGTGCTGGGCTATATTAACGTCTGCGTGCGCACGCTGGCAACAATCATTTTAATTTTTATCAATATTGTGAACATCTTTGCCTTCTGAACCAGTTCTATACTATCATGTCGCTTCAAATTCTTCCTATCGAGCTTGTGAGCCGTATCATCGGCTCTCTTCAACGACCCCACCAAGTACGTGCCGTGTGTCGCCAATGGAATACACTGGCCATCAAGTATGCATTCCATACAGCTACATTGGTCCCAACAGAAGCTGGTATCCAAAAATGGAACGCTATAATGGATGTTTCCCAGCTCAAAAAAGCCATACGAACTGTCGTCATTTACAGTCATGACCCCGATACTGTTGAAGACAATGGGTTTGATTGGGATGAAGACGAAGAGGATGACAACTATACCCCGTTCAAGGAGGCTGTCTCGCGCATAAAAGAACTCGATCTTGTTTCCAAGGTCTCCATCAAATTTTCTGAGGAAAGCTATGGAGAGAAGGATGGGTATGGCGGCGAAGTAGAGACAAAAGAGGCCAGAGAGAAAACATTGATTACGGTCTTTGAGGCCATCAAGACACGCGCGGAAGAGAAACCCGATGGTTCTACGATACACGCCCTCTCTTTAAAAAATCTGCAAAACTATCCGCTTCCGGACTTTACAACCAGCGAACTCTTTAAGGTTGTTACCAAAGATATTGACGAGCTTCACCTCGATATCAAAGAAGAGCACAACAGCCATGGTCCCGATTGGGATATCTACTTGCCTGAACTTGTGGAATTCACGCCTTATCTCCAAGAGCACTGGCTCGCCCCCTTGTCCGGACAACTCACCACGCTGTCTTTGTACTTCACCGAATTTTGGGGCACCATGCCTGGAACCTTTCATGGCCACGGTTTGGACTTCCCACGATTACAGACCCTCAATCTGGGCCAACTCGCTATCTCGCATCACGACCATTTGGACTGGGTCCTGCGACAGAAGACTCTCAAGACTTTACGCTTCGAGAGATGCGTCATTTGTTCTTACATTCGAACAGAGTCGGACAAGATAGTTGAATGGGGAATCCCAACGGACGACTGGGAGGAGCTGCCTCGTGGTTCGTTCGGACTTGATATGGACAATGACGCCATCTACTACTTCCCAGGTACGTGGGAGTCCGTCTTTGACAAGATCCGCACAAACCTCCCTCAGCTTGTGGATTTCCAGTTCAGCTGGGAGAGTTGGGCACCTGTTATGTTTGACGACCAGAGACACATGGGGACCGACCTATCCAACTCCCGGTATCTTGTCTTTGATATCGGTCTTCTCCCCACTCGCTGGATTGAAGCAGAGTACGAAGGCGTGTTAAGCTTCGGGGATGATTTGGACGACGATTCGGAGACTGGGGAGCCCAAGGAGCTGAATCGACATAAGGAAACACTGGCTGGTGACCAAAGGGCATTTGAGGAGCTTCTTAAAGCAACCTATCAAAGACGGTGATCTCGACTTCATGTTGATGATTACGAACATGAAATTGTCACTTTCACTCACGCAATGAATATGATACAACAAACCTCTATCCAGCATTGTCATCGTGCCTAAGCTATGGATCACCCACCTTTCATATGTTGGAAAAGTCTGGTCTTCTTTCTTTCGAAATAGACCGTTATGATTATGATTGTGTTTCAAGAGTTATCGCTGTACATATATCGTATTAAGTTACTGTTAAGTTAGAACTACTTAGCATGTTATACTAGTAGTACCTAGGCTTCCAGCTCTTATTCTCCACACATGATCGAACGCTGGTGTTATGCTAAATATTGATTAAAGAGTTAGGGCTGGGATTGCCGGCCTGTTATCCACTTCCTAGCTTTAATTTTCCCCTGCCATTGTCTCATCGCTCAAGTCACTGGGAGTGTCTGCTTTATTCAAACCCATCGCTTGGCTGTAGATATGTGAGGTTCCAATGTGGTCACTGTTCCAAGGTGCAGGGTAATTAACGTTGTAAGCCGGGGTCTTATCTTATCTCTCTTATCTTATCGTTGTTTCTCTAGGCGGCTTCGGCTGCTGAACCTGCCAAATACACCATCACCGAGGCTGTGATTGCCAGAGTTGATTCTACACACACCATGATCATACCCGAACACTCGTTGAACATCCCACACTCTACCAACTACCAATTGTTTTTCCTATAGTATCCGCTGGGTGTGGCATAACCACACGTGGCTGTGCCATTCTATGGCCTTGGCAATCGAGCTTCAAGCGGACACTTGCCGTGAACATGCCTCTGCCTCGTGACCACCGCCGGTCGAACGTGCGCCGTGCCAACGTCACCGCATGCACGAGATGCAGATCTCGGAAGCAGAGGTGCGACCAGAAACTTCCGGCATGCTCCAATTGTGAGAGAAGCGGAGTCGAATGTATGAGCACAGATATTGATGGCAGAGTCGCGCCGAGAAGGTCTGTCGCCATACCCCTCCCGGCCAACACTTGCCTTTAGCTAACTCATTTCCTTAGCTACATCAAGAACCTCGAAGACCGTGTTGCGTATCTCGAGACCCAGTTACTCTCCCATGGAATCCATGACTTTGAAGCTCCTTCCTCAGGCTTCACGCCCCAGACAAGTAATAGTCTTGATCTTGCGTCTGATGCAAACACCATCCATGAGTTGGGGAGACAACCCGATGATCTGGTCGGCCAGATACCCCTTGAATGTGTACAATCTGAAAGCTTCACTACATCGATAACCGGCTATAATGGACTTTCTCTCCTGCAGTCCTTGCTGGCTGACCCAATAGCCAAGGCGATGGCTGGTAGCAACCAATCTGACCACCACGCTCTCCTCCATGAACTTCCCTACGAAACACGCGCAAGCATGCCTCCCAAAGAGGCAACTATCCGCCTAGTTGACACTTACTTTGAGCACTGCGACTTCTTCTCACCTATAATTTCGTCCAAGGAAGACTTTTTGGCCATGGTTGAGCCCCTATACGGTGCTTCGAACAATGTAGATCCAAAGCTGGCGTGCGCCAAATTTCGAGCCCTCGTCGTTTTCGGCACCGCGGTGCTACTTCTAAACAGGCGTGATTCTTCTGTACCGATATCAAGATCTGAAGGCTATTTTGCTGCTGCAATTCGAATCCTCTCCCAGCATCCCGACTCGATCTGCACAGGGGATCTCGAGCACCTTGCCAATCTGCTACTTCTCGTCCAGCATTTCTGCTTCTCTTCTAATCTCACTGCTGCTTGGCATTTCATCGGACTAAGTACGCGTTTATCAATCGAATTGAATCTGCACAATGAAAGAGCGAGAGGAGCGCAACTGGAGGAGACGTCCATAGACCATTGCAGATGGCTATTCTGGTCAACGTACGTGCTCGAGCGCAACCTCTGTACCATTGTCGGCCGCCCATTCTCCATTCCAGACGAGTCGATCAGTACACCGCTTCCTGATGTCCCCAAGGACAACCCACGTCGACAGCTTGCTTATCACCTGCTCAAATGCCGCCGGCTCGAGTCAGAAGTACATGTGACTCTCAGCCAATGTGCTCCCGTCAATGGTGCCGTGCTGGATGCAGAGACATGGAGGAGGAGCATGCGCCATCGACTAGATGAGTGGTTTACATCCGCCCCCGCGGTAGAGCACTCGACTCAGCTCGCGCCGACCGATATCGTGACCGGATACTATCATAACAATATGGTGCTTCTCTACTACCCTTCGCACCTGCTGCCGATGACATCCTCCGAAGATCTGATGGAATTGGCGCAAAATGCAACCAAGAGCATCGAATGCTATCGACAGGCATTTCGAGCCGGAAAATTGCGCTTCTACTGGCGAACCGTACATAACCTTTTCCGGAGCGGTGTGGCTCTGGCCTATTGCACCTATGCAGCCGCCATGTCTAACAATGAGCACATCGATTTGGGAGATGTAGACGCGTCGCTCAATTCCTGCTCCTCGATTCTCTGGGGTATGGTTGAGAGATATCCAAGGGGAAAGCCCTACCGCGATATATTCGAGTCTATTGTCAGTTCACTCTCCAAGCAAAGAGATAGCCAGAGAGAACAAGTACCACCGGGGGATTTTCCGACTTCAATATTCCATGACATTGTCGGCTTTGATCACACGGAGTTCCCACTTTCGGTAATGGATTCGATGTCGTGGGAATTTAACGACAATCCCGGGCAGGTGAGGTGAATCTCAAGAAGATGCTGCTCTGTAATCACGTGTATGGAATAAGTCGCTGTTTATTTGCCATTCATTTTGTATAATTGCGTTTTCTTTATGTACATATGTGGGCATTACTGGTTATTTACTTGATCTAGTTCCTAAGCGACTTGGGCGGAGTTTACTTGATATAAAACAGTATGTAATTGATATTTTTGATCTAGTTTTATTACAGTTCCTTCAACGGGTCAGGCGGCGCAGGGTCATATTTCAGACTTCTCAAAAACTCTGTCTTGAGCTTGGTCATTGGCTGTAGAACCCAAGTATTGAAGGCTAGAATATCCGACTCCTCCTTTGGGTCTCTGACCGTGTTGAAGAGATATGGTGACTCGAGTTTCCCGGAGGATTGGTTGACCTTTGGCTCCCATACATAGTGCAGCTTCCAGTCCTTCCACTTGATGGCGCGTAGTTCCTCCTTTAGGTAGAAGCAGAAACCGAGCCTCTGTGATTTGACCTCCGTCGGCTTCTGGAAGAACTCGGTCTGGTCAATCCCATCGATTGGACGGTCTGAAGGCAAGGGAGACCCAGTTATAGACAGGATTGTCGTGAAAAGATCCGTAACGTGGACGATTTCGTTTGAAGTGACAGCTTCAGGGACTTTGCCAGGCCACCTTACAATGCACGGCACGCGAAGGCTCCCCTCCATCGCCGTATGGTACGTCCCCGACCAAGGTCCAGCGGTGCCCCGATAGGGCTCTCTGAACTCGGGGCCATTATCGGAGGCAAAGATGAAGACGGTGTTTTCTCTGATTCCAAGAGTGTCGAGATGGTCAATGAGTTGGCCTACTCGGTAGTCCATCTCGGCCATCGAATCAGCAAAGTCACCCTGCTGAGTCTTTCCGGCGAAATCTTCGTGCGGAAGCGTGGGAAAGTGAAGGTGGACGAGAGGATGGTAGAGGAAGAATGGCTTCTCGGCTGCTACCTGTCGCGAGAGCCAGTCCTTGGACTGTTCGACCAACATGTGGTCAATCTCTCTCCTCTTCTCCAAGTCGTAGACACAGATGTTCTCAGAAGGCTCACCGGCCTTTCCCTTCATGATATATGGTAGCTCGGCCACTTCGGGCGTGTATCCGATCGCAGATGTGAATTGGGTCTCGTCCGTCGTGCGCGGGATGCCGAACCACTCGTCAAATCCTCGGTCGGATGGGTATCGGCCGGGAATATCGCCAAGGTGCCACTTCCCATGGTGCGCGGTCGCGTAGTTGTTGTCTTTGAGACACTCGGCCAATGTCTTCTCCCAAGGAGTCAACCCCTGAGGGAAGCCGGCTGGGACTGATTGGCGGCAGCCCGTGCGGATGGGATGCCTGCCTGTCATGAGGGCTGATCGCGTAGGTACACAGTCGCTCTCGACATTGAAGTTGTGCAGTAAGAGGCCTTCGGTCGCGAGCTTGTCGATTCTGGGGGTGGCAGCTCCTCGCAAGATGCCTCCTCCATAACAGCCCAGTTCGCCCCAGCCGAGATTATCGGCGAGAGCAAGCACAACATTCGGTCTCTTCGGGTCGCGTGACATGGCTAGTGAGGTGGCTGTAGATCAAGATTGAGAGATAGTGTCAGGGGATGAAGGTGAACAGACGATCTCCGACCCAAGCTTGATATCTATCCAAGAAACTGAACGCCATGGCGAGATCGGCTTTCATTATTCAAGGTCTTCGCTCACCCCCGACTTCTTAGAGCTCTTTCGGGGCCCTGTATGATCCACATGTGATCCCTTCCCAGTTATTTCGGGTCAATGTCCGTCGCTCACCTCCGAAGACTAGCAAGAATCGTCTCCACCCGGCAGAGTCATGAAATTTAACTCACTCGCTCACCTCCGACTTCTTGTCCTGAAAGGCCTCTTGATACACGCAACAAGCTACGGAGACCCATGTAATCAGTAATTGACGCCATGCACTATCGGGATGACGAACAATCCGGGGAAGAGGCAGACCCTGTGCATCCGTCCATAAAAGTCACATCCTGGCACGACTCGGGGAAAAGAGTTTGATGGCTTGTCCATCTTCATTATCAACATTCATCACACCCTGGACTCTCATCCCGGGAGGTAATCTACCACAATGGAAGACAAACCAGCTCCAGTCATGGACATCGATCGGAAGGATTCCAACTCCAAGTCTGAAGAGCCTGGGCTGGTGGAGCCCATTATGTCTCCAGAGGAGGAGCGTTCTACGTTGCGAAAGTGAGTCGCTATGTAGCCAGAAATATCTTCATTAGTTGGTATCAGACTTACGATAGAACCAGGCTCGACTTTTTCCTCATGCCGCTGCTCGTTAGTGGCTTCTTTGTTCTTCAACTCGATCGGAGCAACATTGGAAATGCCTTGACAGACACCCTTACGACCGATCTCGGCATTACCACAGACGATGTGAATCTCGGAAACCAACTTATGTTGATCGGAATCATAGTTGCAGAGATACCCTCCAACCTTATTCTTCAAAAGATTGGTGCTCCCGTGTGGCTCACGCTCCAAATGTTCATCTGGGGCCTGATAGCCCTCACCCAGGCGTGGTGCACCGGTATCAACTCGTTCTATGCTACCCGCTTCCTGCTTGGCGTTTTCGAAGGTGGATATATCCCTGGCGGCCAGTACATGCTAGCACTTTTCTACACTCGAAAGGAATTGGCATTGCGAACTGCAATCTTCTACTTTGGAAATTACTCTGCTACCGCAACCGGCAGTCTGATTGCGGCGGGCATTCTAAATATGGGCGGACTGCGAGGTCTTTCTGGGTGGCAATGGCTATTCATAAGTGAGTGACTACTTAACCAAATATTGGCAGTGAGACGACTAACGAACCAATGGTTGAGGGTGCTCTAACACTACTCATCTTCCTCGGCTTTGTCGCTCTGCTCCCCCATAGCCCCGAACGAACTGCTCCGATCCACGGTCGTTGGGATTTCTTCTCCGAGAGGGAGCGACAATTCATGAGTATTCGAGTAGTCGCAGAAGACGACAGTAAGAGCGCCCACAAAGCCAAGATTTCATTCGCCAGCCTTGGAGAGGCTCTGCTCGACTACCGCCTATGGCTCCATATGATCCTCAACGTTGCTAGTCTTGCTCCCAAGGGTGGTCTGCAGCTTTACGGACCGCTTGTCATCCGTAGCCTTGGATTCTCAAAGACGGATGCCAATCTCCTCAATGCAGTCAGCAGTGTCCTTGTCATCATACTATCATGGATCATTTCCATCGCTTCGGACCGAACCAAGCTCCGCGGTCCATGGTGTATAGTAGCTCTGCTTTGGTCTGTCATTTTCGCCGGGGCTTTGTTCGCCAAGACGACCGATCCAGATAAATGGCTGCGATATGCCCTCTTCACTCTGCTGAGCGGCGGGAATGCTCTTACACAGGGCTTGAATGATGCTTGGCTCAGTATCAACGCTACGAGCGCGAGCAAGCGGAGCATTGGTCTGGCTATGGTCGTCATCGGGAGTAACTTGGGTGGACTTGCGGGTCAGCAGCTATTTCGATCTTCTGATGCACCCAAGTATTCACAGGCCTTCCTTGCCATTCTCTTGCTTTACGCTGCCTCCATTCCCATCACGTTGGTTATCATGTGGGTTTATTGGCGGGATAACAAGAAGGGGCGAGCCGCTCGGGTGGATGAGACTGAGAACTCGATCTCAGAGAGGAAATTCGATATTTAGTTTATATGCTGTGGTGAGAGACGATAGGACTTTTGTCTCCATGATATGGCTCAGCGCCTTTCATTGTTGGGGGGGTTTTGAAAGACGTTGAACCAACATTGTAAGGAGTTTCAAAAGGCTGCTGAACTGTAAGCACTGCGAAAACTAGAAATTAGCCTGGATTGAATAACACATCAGATATTGGATTTTCAAGCTGATGTATTTCAAGTTGCAAAAGTTCCTTCTGACCCTGGGGGGAAGGGCTGTCGAATCTTGACATCACGGCAACACCCCGGGCCTGATATAACCTGTTCTAGGTTGCTTGAAAAGCTTTTATAGAGGAGTATAAAGCTAGAACTAAGTTAGAGTATAGAAACTGTAGAATAGGAACTTTATAGATATTTAAAATATCTATTAAGCTTTATTAATAAGCTTACTAGACTCTATACTATTTATATTAATAATACTTACTTAATTAATTATATATAATAGATATATAACTATAGATCTATTTCTAATCCTTATTATTTTTAACTATAAGCTTCTAAGCTTCTTATTATATACTTATAGATTAATTTCTTATATAGGGTAAATATATTATAAGTATAGGATTAAATAATTAGATTTTTACTATAATTTTAGTATTATTATATAATATACCCCCTAGATTACTAGAAGTTTAATAGGTTTTAGTTAAATATTTAATTTAATAACTAAGTAGAGTTTTAATAACTTTAATATATACTTATAGAGATCTATAAGAGATTATAACTTAAAATTAATATATATAATAATTTAAATTAGATTATTTAAACCTAAGGATATAGAAGTATTATTTATATCTTCCTTAGCTTTATTATAGGTTATATATATACCTAATTTAGATATATAAAAGTATAGCTTTTATTCTCTTATAATTTCTCTCTTTTTATTTTACTTCTACTATAGGTATTAAGCTTATAATATAGATATTTTTAAATATATTACTAGGTAGATAATTTAATATTCCTACTATACTTTATTTTATTTATTAAAGTATTAAATTATTTACTTCTAAATTTATACTTCTTTTCTTCTTATAACTATATATTTTATTATAAATCTTTTTATATTTAGA